>JAZDUA010000006.1:7237500-7925000 GCA_038098605.1 Gryllus longicercus
ATGTGTATTAGATATACCGTGGTCGGAACATAAGTTTTCAGACAAACGACACACAGTGGATGACATTCCTGACGGTGTACACATTCGCAACCCAATGTTTCCGCGCTACTTAGCAAGAGGCAGGCATTGATCGAAATTTTTGAATCTCCATCTTTCACAAATTATTTCTCTTTGGCGTCAACTAACAGAACAAATGGGAACCCTTCAAAGCTTAAGAAATCGAACTACGAAATAAAATCAATGATACATTTTTTCTCTATTTCGGTAGCCGGAATACTATTGAAAACAGACAAATTTTGCAAATTTTGTGATAGGTTTTATTGGAATTTAAACCATATAACATACACTACTGGAAATGTGTCCACATTTAACGGTAACTGAAGAAAACTTCAGAAGTGACCCTCGCTGATTCTCAAACGCTTTCTCATACGCTTGATCGAGTTTGATGAAAAAACGACGACTGCTTTCGATAGGTCGATTCCAATTTGCACTAAAAACAAAATAATGAACAAATGACGTGTTTATTATATAATGAATTTTAATGTTAATATCTTCGCGGTTTCTGCTGAAATTTGTGGTAATTCATATTATAGATGTATGACAAAAGTAATCACAATACCACAATCAATAATGTACAAATAGTTTATTTAACACAATTACACCAGTGTAACTTCTACAATATGAGTTAAATACACTATTTCCCCTTAGTCATTGAGATCTGACTGCCTCTATCATACATTTTTAATATTTAATTAATTATTAATTATTCTCAAATAAAAAGCTATAACTTTTAGAATGTACATTTCTATTTGTGAACTTTCTAATATTTCACACAAGCTTTTAATAAAAACTGAAATACAATCGAGAAAATAAAAAAAAACATTATTTTCATATTCATGTATACTGGCTATTGAAGAGATTGAACAGCAAATATTTGCATATTAAGAGAACATTTTCGGCGCCTAAAATAGGTGATAAAACATGAGAGTATAAGTACACGAGGTATATTTATTCATATATTCTGTGATACGCTCGTTACATAAGTTTGTAATAGAGCAGAAAAAATAAGAAAATTGTAATAGTATAGTATTTATTAAATTCAGAATACGAATATCCCCAAATGTGCTAAGGATATGATGATTCCAACGGATCATCATTACTAACAGTTTACGAACGGGAAAGAAAAGATGGTGCTTATGGAAAATACTACTGCGTTGGAGAATAGCCTCGTTCTAGAAAAAGAAACGAAGGTGGAGGCCACTCCTGCAGGCCGTTGACTCGAGGTCACGTCCGCGTTCCCGCGCGTCCGTTTCGCACCTGCAACAACAAGGAATTAATCAGGGACAACACAGCGCTCGGGCGACTGTCGATTTACGACCGCAGGGGACCAGCGGACAACTTCGCAGCTCGCCTTCCCCGTTGGCAGCCGGACAATTCACTGTCCAAGCGTGCTCACCACTGAACCAGTCTGCATTCGATAAATTTCGTCTTTTCCGTTCCACTTACTCTCATCGAAAACACTGCAGCCCAGTTGGGGCTCGAACCTGAAATTCCCGTACTTGCAACACTAGCGGAGCCATTCGAGTGACTGATTAAGTATTCATTATAGGCGTGTCAGCTTCCGAGATAATTAGTACCGTAAGTGTGGTCATCATATAATCCGAGAGATGGCGGTGTTCCTCCTCGATTGGAACGTGCCATTCGCCGCTGACTTACATATCTGCTTCAAGGGTTTTGGCCTCCAGGTATCTCCATCAGAAGGACACCGGCTCTGCCGGGACAAACTCTATGCTACCGATTTGTCTCCCTACTCACTATATGGAAGTGTAATGCATGCAAGTGTGTGTGAGTGTAAGAACAGAGAATGGGACAAGCATGAGGAAGGACATATCGCGCGCGATCATCGGCTCATTTGTTGGGGGCACTGCTCCGACATTTGTCTGATATTGATCGAACAAACCAAAGAAAACGGCCGGTTAGAGCAACAGGCTGCTAGAATACTCCTCCAGACAGTGACAGTGACCGAATTTGTCTCGGTTATCTAGTTAGTGTGAAACATTCGTTCCATCGGTACTCGAACTCGAGGACTCCCCGGTTAGCGATGCTGCAGATGCAACGATGTTACGCTGAGCTACTGCGGTCACAGGAGTCTTTCAACATCATAAAGAAAGGCAGGTCCATGGGTTGGAGGATCATCTTGTTTCCCAATTTCACGATGGAAGTGTAATCATGAAGGAAGAATCGTGCTCGCCCCCCCCCCCCAGACGTCACTACGATTCGAGTAATACCTAAACTTTTATTCGATAAGGTCCCGGAATACTCAAAGGGTACACAGTTTGAGTTGTACATTTCTGTGGTGTTTCGAGTGTCTCGCATCAAGATCTTCGACACTTGACGTAGATTTGATAGTTTACTGGATTAATGTGTCTTACAAAGCTAAGGAATCGGTCCGTCGCATGAATCTAAGAAGGGGCAGTAAGTGGATGGAGAGTAAGTGGGGGCAGCATCTGACAGAAACAGCGCGCTCAAACTATGAAGGTCTTTGAAACACAAATCATGAGCAACCCTTTAATGGTTACGGAATCCGTCTGATATTAATAGAAGGAAACCGTTGTAACGATCAAGTGACCATTCCGTTGTAGAAATATCATCGTCACAGTGGTCAGCTCAATCCAGCTACTTAGCTGATCTAAAAAAATCTGCCACCCTAAAGATACTTAGGTGTCCGTACCACGGCTGTGGGTTTGTAACTGCTCATACGTTTTTCTAACGTACACATCCAGTTCCTCTTACCCGTTTGCTTATATGTCTCCCTGCTCAGTCACAATCTAGTCTACGGCGGTGTTATTTCTCAAGTTCATTTTCATGACGAAGAAAAATTATTTTACTGCTTTCCTTATTGCTTTGGAGTAGAAATTACCTGCACTAACCTTCACACCATCTTTTTCTCTCATTCAATGAATTTTACGCTTATTACTGAGCACTTTCACTTGTTAAGTCTCTTATTAATCCGTTTCATAAAAAAAGCAAATAGGTTGTAAACACTTCCACCGGTTAACTTTCTTTCTTCACGTTCTTACAACATTTATATTACTCCTAATGATCTCCAAAGACATAAATGTAACAATTCATTAAAAATTACACAAACAAATGTTCCGAAGAAGTATTAACCTTAACATCTAAATCTCATGTAGTTTATTTTCAGTGTTCTCTTACATGACTATAATAATATAATAAGCTTTATTTTCTTTCTTCCAGAATATTTCATTTTTTATACATTTTGGCCATTCTTTCTGTTTCTTTTATAAATCTCATCATTTTTATCACTGTTGTCGCATTTACATTTACATCATTTCATATCTCCAATAAAATCATAATTGTTGCATTCATATTTCTTATCGTCCATACATCCAGTCATTCACACTCTCGGTTATCCTTCGTATTCCATAATCATGGTCTCGGGATAGACTTCTTTTAATCGTACCCCTTATCAATATTCTACAATCACCCTTTACAGATACTTCTCAATCATTTCTAATTCCAACATAGAACACTAATCCATCCAATCTTTATTTTCCGCTCCCTCATTCACCACACGCCAATACCGAGCTGCCGTCTGGAGGAGAAGTCTAGCAGCCGGCTGCTCTGATCGGTAGTTTTACGCGGTTTCTCCGATCAACACCATGTGAATGTCGGAGCAACAAACGGGCCACGGGATGCGCGCCATATTTCCTTCCTCTTCCTTGGCCTATCCTCAACCTCTGCTTACTCACACTTATACTTACTTATAGCACACTACCACAAATGTCCGGAGACCAGTCGGGAGCTCAGAACTTGTCTCGGCTGGGGGCGGTGCCACCGCGGTTGCCAACACTTGATTAGGAACAATCTCACCGAATCTCGCCATACACCGGAGGAAAATTCGCTGTCACCTCCCGCGATAAAACATTCACAACCTTTGCGGGACTAATTACTTTAGAAGTTGATGCGTGTGGGACCACAAATCAATGACTAAAATCAATCTCAAATACTCCAAAACATTAACTAACACCATTTTAGCCTCCCAATCCTTTTTATTCAGCTCTTGTTCATCGCACAATCCCTTCACCTACCCACTACTTATACTTGGTCATTTTTTCCATCACTTTTTTTAATACTTTGACATGCGACGTGTGTGGTATTTTGACGACTGACCTTTCCTTGTTACTCAATTTCATTGCTACATACATGCATCCACTAATTCTCTCACCACTTTTCTTACATCCATCAGACATCCCTTTGATCCACTCCTCTTTCTTACCTACCGAATATGTCACCCACTACTCCTATCCCCATCCTTTTTTCTCCTACTCCTCTCTTTTGGGCCACTTCCTTGCTTCTCCCTCCCGGCTGAAGCAGAGCACTGCTGGCAGGAGTTACGTGGCAGGGGGAAAAAGCATGCTTCGGGCATGTAGGTCGGCGCCGGATCTCACGATACAACGGAGAGGTACTTCCAACTGTCTAGATCTAGCGTCCATTACAATTTTAATGTACTTTAAAAACTCGTTGACATGTTCCCAAAATCATTAAATAATTAATCAATCAATCGATATTAGGCGGCGTTCACAGTGAAGCTGCTTTTGCCCACAACGTCGATCGGTCGACATCGAATGCTTCCGTCCGATGTGCTGGAGTCATTAAAACACTTCCTGAAAAAGGGACATGGTCACAGTGAACCCGGATGACCTCTTCCGACGTCGTCCAAAAGCACCTTCTGTCAAACGAAGTTTAGTTTCTTTTCGCTCTGTCGATTCCATTCTTCTGAAATCAGCTGGAGAGTGAAGACAATTCGCGATACGAAGACCATGCGCAATGCATGAAGACGATCTTGAGCGTGCTTCTCGTAGGTGTTTCAAAAACAATGAGATGAAGAATTATAGCAATAATCGGACGCGTTCGGGTGCAACGTAGGGGTGTTTTTCGGATGATATAAGTCTTCGATTACGTCTCTCTCAAACGCACAGTAGCGAACGACCTATATTTGATCTGTACTGTGACCATACCACAGCGTCCGACTGCCTCTCCTCTCACTCCTCTCCTCTCCTCCTCTCTCCTCTCCCTCCCTCCCTCTCTCTCCCTCACTCTCCCATCCCTCCTCTCTCTCCCTCCCTCCTCTCTCTCTCTCCCTCCCTCCCTCTCTCCCTCCCTCCCTCCCTCTCTCCCTCCCTCCCTCCCTCTCTCCCTCCCTCTCTCTCCTCCCTCCCTCTCTCCCTCCCTCCCTCTCCTCTCTCCCTCTCCCTCTCCTCTCTCCTCCCTCCCTCCCTCTCTCTCCCTCCTCCCTCTCTCTCCTCCCTCTCTCTCACTCCTCCTCTCCTCACTCTCCCTCTCTCTCACTCCCTCCCTCTCTCTCACTCCCTCCCTCTCTCTCACTCCCTCCCTCTCTCTCACTCCCTCCCTCTCTCTCACTCCCTCCTCTCTCTCACTCCCTCTCCTCTCTCTCACTCCCTCCCTCTCTCTCACTCCCTCCCTCTCCTCCTCCCTCCCTCTCTCTCACACCCTCCCTCTCTCTCACACTCCCTCCCTCTCTCTCAATCACTCCCTCTCTCTCACTCCCTCCCTCCCTCTCGCTCCCCTCCCTCTCGCTCCCTCCCTCTCGCTCCCTCCCTCTCACTCCCTCCCTCTCACTCTCCCTCCCTCCCTCTCCCTCCTCCCTCCCTCTCCCTCCCTCCCTCCCTCTCACTCCCTCCCTCCCTCTCACTCCCTCCCTCCCTCTCACTCCCTCCCTCCCTCTCACTCCCCCTCCCCTCCCTCTCACTCCTCTCCCTCCCTCTCTCACTCCCTCCCTCCCTCTCACTCCCTCCCTCTCTCTCACTCCCTCCCTCCCTCACTCTCCCTCCCTCTCTCTCACTCACTCCCTCCCTCTTTCTCACTCCCTCCCTCCCTCTCCCTCCCTCCCTCCCTCTCACTCCCTCCCTCCCTCTCACTCCCTCCCTCTCTCTCACTCCCTCCCTCCCTCTCACTCCCTCCCTCTCGCTCACTCCCTCCCTCTCGCTCTCACTCCTCCCCACTGACTCGTTAGCTGGCCCATCCCTCGGCGCCTTTCGGCGGCCGTCCGCCCCGCTCGGTTGCGCGCCGGCCGATACGTCCCGATTGCCGAAGATATAATGCTCCCCCGCGGAGGATTTCGTTTACCCCGACAAGACGGATGGGCGGCGCTGCCTCCTCGGGCGCGTGTTTGCGGACGCTTTGTTTCCACGCGCCCCGGCGTGGCGGTCGGGGCGTGAGCTCTCCCCGGCCCGCGCTCGCCTCCGCGAGATACAGGGCGATTCGACGAAAAGGAGACAGAGTTAAGGGCGGCAAAATTTGCATGCGTTTCGTTAACAAGGTGAGTCTTTCCCGGTTGGGGAAATACGCCAGCTAAATGCACATAATATTTGCAATAAATAAGGCCTTTACCGTTTTGGGCTCAGAAATAGATTCCTATAGATTTTTTTTATTTCGTTGCAGCTTGTATACCACCGCAACGTTATTCGCTTTTTCAAGACTCCAAGCGCTGTTGTAGACTCCAGAAGGTCATCAGTGATCAGCGAGTGCACTGTAATTCTGACGGACGGCTCGCTGGTTGGGATTTGGTGCGTAGGTGTAGAAAGATATGTGACTGATGATGAAGAATGGTGGAGAGGGAGACGAGGATACGCGAACACTTTTGTTAACCACAACCTCCACGTGGATCGCCCGGGATTGGAACCCAAATCCAGTGATGGAAGAAGAGCAGTCATCACTGGTCGACGGTCTATACATATGGCACACTACAATAACATACTTGAACGTGTGATACAAACTCGGCCAAGGAGAAAGCGTTGTTCCTCCAAAATAACCGCGTCATGCACAGAAACAAAATTGATTATTTACAGAAACACCAAAATCTTTCTGTCCCAATATTTCGATAATTTTTTACATACTTCCTTTTTCTCTCAAAATGATCCGGTTATTACAGAAAAGAACGCTTTCTTCTTGGTCGAGTTCGTATCACACGTTTGTGTACGAACATGTACTGTCACATTGTGCTGTGTTATTGTAGTGTCTCATCTAGAGTTTGTCTATCTCTCAACGTACACACACGCATGATACGGTCTCGAAATCTCAACCCGAATGGTCCTCTGTGTTACGCACGATTCAAAATATAATAGGGATCCGCTTATGGCTGCCCCCACCAAAAGGTTGGGCGCGCTTGTGACCACTCTAGAATCTTACAATTCCTGCTTTTCTCTATTATAAACTACTTAGAAATACTGCTATTCAGAAAAAAATTGGAACAAGAATTAACGATGAGGGAGGTAAGTATATGTACTATATTCTAGTTCACAAATTTCAAAAAACCTCAAAATGTTCAATGATATTTTCGTAAAGCATTTCTCTCCATTCATCGATAACATCGATGTCTGACGAATAATCTATAACACATCTCAAAATAATGGAATTTACATAAATGCGAATCTTTCCTGCTCGTTTAGGTACAGCATCTAAAGTTATATTAAAACCTTGAATACCTTATTTTGAATCACCCTGTATTTCCCTTCTCCCTCTCCCAGATTCCCCGACCCCCAAGTAGGCTGAGGGTATCCAATAAAGTGCTGAAGGATGTAGCATCTGACGTAAGCGATAAGCGTCTTCGATTATGAGTGTAACATACAAGAAATTTAGTGTCGAGGCCATCTAATGAATGTCGCGGAAGTCGTAGATATCGACCTTGTTAAGTGAGTCGTGGAGTCTTGTACTTTTTTTATTACAAAAAAGAACTAAACAGCATAGCCGCAAGTCCGTGTAGGTGAAGCGTCGACCGAAAATATTTCACAGGGTTTCTCTTCGGACAATCAAAATATTTTGATGATAAAGATCCTCTTTCAACTGGGTATAATCCGTGTTGGTGTTCCGAAATCTACGACAAAGACTAATCCAATTCTTGGGTCAGTCGGTGCTTGTGATGTTCCATTTTCGCACGCCTATTCAATGAAAAAAACATACCACGCATATGATACACGAGAACAAGGATAGTTCAAGGATCGCAATCGATTGTAGGAACGCGTAACGACACCGAAGGGAACCAGCACGTTGGCCACGCTACCAAGATCTGATTTACGTACGACACATCGATGACGCACGGGCAGTCGTCTAGGGTTCAGAATACAACGCCGAATACTACACGGCGAAAGTTTTCACACTTCGTTGACCTCGTGCGCCAAATGCGGTGTGTAAATGATACAGTAAATCAGTAAGCCTTGTTCTAGCCCGGGACCAGCTATGATGAAGTCCGCTGGCTCATGGGAGTTTGGTTTCGCAAGTTGGCAAAAGTCTTTCTTGATTCATTTTTAAAATGTAAGATCTTCTCGTACCCTAACTGCAAATTTTAATATTGAGAAAATTTATATTGTTGCAACATTTGCAGTCGTAATCTTTTATGTTGTGGAGGTTACGTCTGTCCACATTTGGCAAACATGAAATATTTTTGTTTTGGAAATGATTATTGTCCGCAAACATTCTAGGGCTCTTTCGAGTGCGGGTTTAATATATTAAGGGAAGCAATACAAGTGTCTCTAATAATAATAATAATAATAATAATAATAATAATAATAATAATAATAATAATAAAGGAATAGCTCGGAGAATATGACACAAATACCTTTTTCAATAAAAAACATTAAATTTCTAACATATACAATTTTGTTAAACGTGTAATTGAAATATCCTTTCCAGCAGGGGTCTTCAGCAAGGAATAAGTCGTATTATGGCGGATCAACTTCTGACCCCTTGTCTGTTCAATCTCCAAAAGACTGTAAGTACCGTAACAGGGGGAACGGTGGCGACAGGTGGCGACTGATGAACAAGAGAATACGAAATTGCGAAACAATACGCAGAACATCAGTAAACACACTCAAAGAAGACGAATGCGGCAATGATTTCTTAACGAAATAAAAACTATATACTCTCCTGAAGAATTCCTAATCAAACTTTATTTAAAATTTCCTTTTTATGACATGAATTACTGAATGTGTAACTAATGAATTATAGAATTGTCTGATATTATGACCTTCACAATCCTCCACCAAATAACAAATGCGAACAATTTGTGACTAGAAAATCTCTAACGTCAGCAATCCCACTTGAGCCACGATTCCCACCACTGTCCAAGTTGACCAGAAATCCATTAACAACCTTTTAAAATTTCCTTTCTGGGACGGAACATTCCTGGACCATGAAGGCTTTTTGAATGCTCTGATATCCACTAGCATACCCTTATCTTATTAGCACACTCTCATCCTACTTGCATCCCCTAGCATCACTAGGCCCCAGACTATCAACGCAACCAAATAGCGTTCCCTAGCATAACACTTCTATGGTTGGTTGTTAGTGATTCCGGGCCCATCAACTGCTAAGGTTATTAGACCCGCAAGTGTAAAGCATCTTTCTCCTTCCTCGGGAGGTGGCGGTGATCTTCTCGCGCTGGATGGCGAGGTCCGGCGCCGACCTACCGACGGCTAGCGGTGCTTTCCTCAACCAGATATAACACACCACCGGGGCACCGCCCCAGCCAGGCAACTTCTAAGCTCCCGTCCGGTCATCCGGCATGTGTGGTAATGTAGTGCATGTTAGTGTGTGTGTGAGTAAGTAAAAGGTGAAGATAGGGCAAGAAAGAGGAAGGAAAGGTCGTGCGCGTTATGTGACCCGTTTGTTGGGCACTCCTCAGGCATTCGCCTGCTGTTGATCTGAGAAACCACGGAAACTACCAATCGAAACTACCGAACCGGCCTCTAGAATTCTCTTTTAGACAGTGACAGAACTCAACCTTGCTATCGAGCTAGTGACAAAAATCCTGCCACCGTCGGCACTCGAGCCTAGAACCTCCCGGTCAGAAGCACTGCGGTGATATCACTTGATGCCCTATGAGCTACATCTCCAGCTCCCACTACAGTGAACGCAACTGGGATAAATTCAAATGACTTTCGTCTGAAATACGAGCAATATCAGCAATCCTACGTGAGGCACAGGTCCCTCCAGAAGACAATGACGACAGACGACTGTTGCAGCGGGGGGGGGGGAGACGGCGAGGGGCGGTGGACTCCAGGGCACGAGATTGCGTGATTTACGGGCCGGGACGCGCCGTCCCGCCCCGCGTGCTCGGTTCAACGAACACCGAGCGCCGTCGGTTTATGGAGGCTCGCAACACGCAGTAACTGTGTTGCAGCCTACTGACGAATTGCTCACTCCGACTGCCGACCATAACGAGGGCCGCGCCGCGCCGCACCGGGGTGACCTGCCGAACGACATGTGGCGGTGCTGCAGTTCTGATCATGAATTCGCCAACGCTTATATTCCTTTCTCCAGGGTCACAAGTTCTGAAAGACGCTCTCCCATCTCCCATTGTCTATAAAGATAAAGTTGGCAATGTTCTTTTGTCAAACACGGTGGGATTCCTGCCGTGTACTGTTTAGGAACGTTTGCGATTACACATCAGTGACGTCTGACAGTGTCGCGATATCTGTTCTCCGATCAATCAGGACCGACTGAAAACTTATTTTAGTTTTTATATTGTTTTTGAAAGCTTTTTTATTTGTGAAGCCTCTGCGTCATTTTCAATATATTATTATAATAAATCCTCCTTTTAATTTCTCCTAGAAAATATTAAAATATACTCAGTATAAATAATATAGCTTAGTTGGTATTTTCATTAAAACCTCTAAATTGTCGAGAATTAAAAAAGTTCCAACTTTTTTGGACCTTCTTATATGACTACCAATAACTGTCTTATTGAAGCTAAAGATATTTCTGAATATAATTTGTTTTTTAAAATTAGACCTTTAATTAATGTCGCTACATTGCTTTGAAAATATGAGTAGTTTTCGCGTAATTTCGAGTAAATGGTGTCAAAAAAATACATAAACAAGATTTTCTCAAAAGTGGCTCCATTTTCCTCTTTCTACTTTTTTTACTTCAAATACAGTATTCTACCTCTAGATATATAAAACAAATATCTATTTTTCAAAGATAACTTGCATGTCCTTAACATTTACATTACAAATGTATTTCATAATTTAATGCATTCGTGAGCAATTGTCTCACATTTGCTCTAAATTGCTTATTTTTAGAATCGCGTGAACATGATCTCAAAACCACCTACAAATTTCCCCCCGAAAATTTCTACATTTAAAAAAGTTTTTCTCTTCTATGATGATCTGAAAATTTCATTTTATTTGAAGTATTAAGTTAACAAAAAAAGATAAAATATGAAAAATACTTATGTTTTTGATGAAACAATTTCTTGAAAGCAAATATTAAAGGAAATAATGTAATTATGGCGTTAATTCAGACGGTCTGTAAATATTTTCTCTTAAGTGGAAATTTTATTATTTTAATTTGAAGATTTTATGGCAAAGATGAAAGCTTCTAGAACTAAAGAAATGTTGTCATTGTCGTTATTGCCATTGATATAAATAACAGTATTGCAAAATCAGTATTACAAAACACATTATTGGTCATTTATGGAACGAAAACTTTAATTTTACTTACAAATGTTACTTTTATTTACTTGTATTCAAATTGTATTTTTTAATATGACCCTTACAAATAGTACGGTGAAGTATGCTGGCGTCCTAATACGCAGCTACAGGGCTGGTGCATGCAGGCACGATAGCGCCATGGCTGTGGTTTAAAATCCCGCTTAAGGCATATATGTTGTGTGTTGTATGTGCAGAGTGAGAATAATTTCCAGTCTCTCTTTTGTAATTTTTGTCTTCTATACAAAAATTAATCCCTTACATTCACAGGTAACTTCATATGAGATCTGTGTCCAGTAGCTGTGTATGAAATTGGGAAATTGGCATCCTACACCCAGAATAATTGTTCATTTACCGAGATGACCCTAAAGCCACGAGCCCATACGAAATGCTACAGGACGGGATGGGCTTAAGAGTTACCTCATCATGAGGTGGGGAAAGTATATAGGAGCTCTTTTAATAGTTACTCGAGTGGTAGTTACGGTGGGATGTTCTGGGAGATCCCTTAGACGCCAATGGATGGAAACTGGGAGACAATGGGGTAAAAACGAAAATGGATGCTCGGCTGAAAACAAAGATAGTACGAGAATGTCTATGTGCCTTTTTAGTGCACCACTAGTTTTACTTATTTGTTGGAACTTTCTCAAATCCAGTCAATAATATATTTTCCCCCTTTGTAGTATGCATTGTCACATATTTAGGGGAAAGTCGTCCAAAATGGGGACGCTAACATATTTTAAGATATAAGAAACTAAATTATCGGCAAAAAACAGTTTGAAAAATATTTCGACGTCAAGTGAACTTAGACTCTCAAAAGTAATGGTTTTTGTGCTTTCAAAAACATTGACTTTGATGGAAAATTCCTTTTTCGTAAAAATGTGCAATGTCCCTGTTTTGAACAACCGATAGGCTAAAATGGGGTACTCACTTTAAAATGATCAAATTTTGAAGAAATTTATTACAAAACATTAAGAAAGTCAACAATTAAATTAAGTAAACTATGGCAAGTACGAAACAAAAATAAACATCTCGTCATTTTCTAAATTTGTTTTTTATTAACATTCTAGTTTGTGCAGGAACAAAATAAACCCGAAATCACGTATAGTCACAAAATAAATCACGAATAATTATCTCTTCTTCATCACTAGAACAGTCTTCATGTGCCCAACCACAGGTACCATGCTATCCAGCGTTCGATCCCCTTGGAATTTGTCTTAAGCTTATTGCAGCAGATACAGGAATCATCAGCGTTCTCGGGGGCGACGCCGTTTTGGGCCGCTTCGATGTCCCCATTTGAGCAGGCCATGACGACCGCTAGCAAACATGGCGTCTTTTTACAACCATGCAAGATGGCGTAATAATTTATATGTTAAATTTTAGGTTAAAACTAGGAGAATCAATCTTTTGTCACCGAAAGTGAATGACAAAAAGGAACTTGTTAAGATCCAATACACTAGTTAGATAAAAAAAGCGTTTTTAAACAAAAACATTAAAAAATTCATAAAACAAATAATTACATGCACACGCATCCTCACCTCTTCTCAAACTGTTTGTAGGTCCTGTAGTGTAGCAGTACCACGTTTAGGCACCCTCAGCATCCCTAATCCGTAAGAAACTGAACGTCCCTGTTTAACCTGCCGTCCCCATTTTGAAAAACATTCCCCTAGTCGCAAATACCATTCATTGTTTTCTTAGGGAAAAATGCATATTTTAATGACAAGAAACCTCTATACTTCAGTTGTCGTGAATTCAAATGATCCAGTTGTGCAGCCCCATAAAGCGATCTAACTAGTAGCTACGTTTGAATGATATACAAGACATGTAACTTTCGTTGTATCCACTATGATAGATGTAAAGAAATATAAAAGATTCTGACAAAAGTTTCGGAAGAAACTAACTCAGCATCTCAAGAGATGAACATTTTAATTTAGTTGCAATGAAAAAATATTTGCATTCAATGAACTTTTTCACATAAAAAGGTTTATATTTACATCTCTTAATGCGTATTCCTTTATTGGTAACTAGATGTTTACTAGAAATCCTAGATGGATTCGTTTATGCAACATCTCGCATATGTTCCAATTCATCTTACTCATAGAAATATCTAAATCTGATTTGGCATCATGTCAGAAAACAATGAATATAAAATCATTTGTTTACCTACTCTTCCGAATCATAGATTACAGCTTACATCTTCATACACCTCCATTATTATATTTACCAATACTTTAACATCAATTTTCTACCTCCCATCTCTTACGAATATTGTAGTTGAAATACAAGCAAATATATTATTCATGGATTTATAAATCCAGTATCAATTGACAAATGTTACCTTCTCCGCTTCCGCGGATATCGTGTTCCTTTTTAAAGAACCACCGATTTATTTGCACAAATACCTTCACCAAGCTTTCGCCAAACTTCCAAAATCTTGAAGTTCCAACAAATTGGGTTTTTAAACCAAAATTTTACATTCATAATCCCAACCTACATTCTCGCCAACTTGATCCAGTTTCTGCCAATAAACTTGCGTTCATGATAACCGACGATACATCCCTAAATTGTTCTTGACGACTTGATAGCTTGTAAAAAATGTTGTTTTTTCACATCGTAATATATACGCAATTATTCCTTGTTTTTATCGTCTCTCTTCTATATTCTTTCTGTTTCCCTTCCTATTTCTCTATTACCTTTCTTATCTTTCATTGTGTATTTGCAATTCACTAAAGTACTGTCCATCCCACACTATTTTGCAACAGCTGACGGATTAATTTAGATTTACTGATTCACTGATCAAAGATAAACAATAATTAATGAGAATGGTACATGATTTCATTTTCTTGATACTTCATCCATAAAAATAAATTGCATGCAATATTATAATTATGCCTAAAATAAATTGATCTTAATATGAATGTCGTAATGTAGGAGAATCGTTTTTCGTTATGATTTGTCTGTGAGTATCTTTTCGGATAATCTATCGAGAATACATATTTTTTATTTAATTTTGCTTTCCTAATCTTACAAAATTTTAACTGTATTTTGCAAACGTTCGACATCGTGACATTACTGCTAGGATTTAACTGTGTAACATTGTAATATTAATTCATTGCAACTTTTAGATAGTACTACGCACACTGAATCGTACTTTACATAATTATGTGGAAACATCGCATGTCACATACGAATATTTCTTGTTTCTTTCCTCTTTACTCCAATTCTCTTCGTTTAATAGTCGAACAGATGGTCAGAAAAGGAAGAAACAATTCAAGCGCAATTCCATAAATTGAAGGTTCTCCCCTGCACTGGAAACAAAAGGCAAATGAGCAAATGACACTTTTATGTCTTCCTTACACGCACGAGAATGACATACACCGTCAAGGATGAAAATCTCGCAACCTCCTCGAATACACAAAATGCGCATTTATGCCAAAATCTTTTCTCATAGAATGTAATAACACATGAATATGTACAAAATAGGGATGCATCGTAGCAATGTACACGGATGTGTAACGTAAGTATATATATATAAAAGTGTAGATTCATACCGCAGGTAACGTTACATATGTAAAGGTGTACAGTGTAAACTGTGAACGTCTGCAGTTTTATGAGGATCTATTTATTGCTTAATAACAAATAGTTTCAATAATCAATGACAACATGCATTAAGATATAATTCCGTCTTATCTTCCATTGTACACCTTAATGTAACAAAAATAACGTTACAAAATATCCACACGTATCCCAATATTACACGTTCAACGTTACAAAATACCCACATTTGCGATTCTTTCGTTGAAAATGTTTATTTTATTAGAATATTGACGATCACATCGTTTGAAATATGGCGAGAACAATAATGTTTAACGATAATGTTACTATATTTCCTCATGACACCAAGCAGCACTTTACAAATTTCACTGGATTGAGATCAGCCAAATCAGTGAATGTGTTATCGTCCCGTTCGCCCACATGTTTGTGCTGCTACGTTGGCAGCTAAGCGCGTGGAAAACAGATGAGAAGCGGTCGCAAGATGGATGCGTGGCGCCCGCGCCGACGCCCTTTTATTGCCCTAGGGGAAACAAGAGACAGGCGGAACGCGACATCCGCTGCAATTAGCCCACAGATTAACAAATTGGTAGCGCGAATAACTCAGGCTCAATGGCGTCCACGATCACAACGCCCGTCATCTTTTTTAATTTTTTTTGTCTCTTCAAGCGCTACCAACTTCTGAAGTGTGTATAACTCCTCTTGAATAAATAGTCCCCAATGAAACGAACAGAGCGAGACTGGTTCTGGAAATTGAATTTGAAAATGGCGTGGGATATTAGAAAGATGTGTCTAATTAAAAATGACTTGTCGTAGAAATAGTATGTTGTGAAAAAATTATAGTAGGAACACTCATATCACGATTATAAACATTTAATTTCAATTCTGGAAGCTACTCAACATGAGAATGACGGAGTATGTGTAGTATTTTAGTAATTATGGCCTCATTCAAGGGTGTGTGTAGGGGGGGGGGGTGCTGAACCTCTGTAAAAAGAATAAGGGACCTTCAATCTTCCATTACCTCTTAATTTGAATCCCCCAAATCATCAACTTTGAAAGTTATATGTCGGCTTTTCTTTTGATTCCGGATGTTTTTCGTTTCTATTTTTTTTTACATCTAACATGTGCCATATTATTTCAAATATCATAACTCGACTTACATTATTTTTTGTTATAAAAAATGTGAACACCCACTTTAATTTCAATGTAGGCAATCCAGAAATAAGTTTCCTTTACTTAGGCCTATTTTTTTTACTTTCCCGACTTACGTATTTTCAACTGCATTTTTGTTTAAATTTATTATTTATATTAATATTTTTGTAATTCAATGCCGTTAGTTTAATATAGAAGCACCGTAATGCCGCAATCATTACGACAATATAATGATGAAAAGTGATAATAATTGGAAGATTCGGGCCTCGATCACGGCCGGGTTCCAAAAATTAGCTTGATGAGTTAAACATCAGAGAGTTTTCGATCCCCGCCGGAATCAAATTCGTCATTCGATTATTTTCGTGAGCCTATTCATCTCCTCCAGATAAATACCATGAAAGAATCTTTTACAGCGGGCAATGGACTGCAAATTATTACTTACTTCATCCCATCCCAACTGCCATCCCGAGAGTCGACCAATGGACTGATTCCCTATTCTCACATGATCCATTCTTAATTGATTAAGGAAAATATCCTTCAGGCATCGAAGATTCAAATGCAGATCACAAACTGCAAGCCCTCACACACTACAATGTGTGTCATTACTTTGGTAAGTCTAGATAAATGAAGAAATAACATTAGCAAAAGTTGCGAACGTTTCGGTTCGCGATTCTGACCAGTACTGTACTGCTGTTCTAACTACTCGAAGATGACTCTAAATCATCGCGCTGGTCACTAAATTATTTTCGTGCGGTTGGCAACGTACGTGGTCGCGTGAGGGACCTCCGCAGTGCGGTGACGCCTCACATTTCATCGGACGCCAGCCTGCACGGCCATCTTTCACCCGTGTTCTCCAAATTATGGACGCTTAGGCCCATGAAATATCGAAGAAGCAGTCTGCCGAACAAGTGAGACATCTGTTTGATGACGCTGGGTACAGTGGTGCCAACTAGTGAATGTGAAATGAAGAAATGTGGTGTTTCCACAAACTATGAAGTCACACCTTTTTGAATGTTAGGCATTTGATTTATATTTATATTTAAATGATGTCCTTCGAGTGTTTCATGGACTACGTGGTACATGGTAGCTTGTCCACGGTGCGATCCCGGGTTCGAATCCCGGTCGGGGGCAAATAGATCACGCTGCTTTCGTTTACACTCTCTCTTTCTGTAGCTGTGTGATAAAGAAACGCTCAGTCACGCCGCGTGTGTTAGATACGGGGAAGGGAATACGTTATTCTCCCCACATGTCTCCCTTAACTCCAGGTATGGATAATAAAGTCAAAGCCCAGGCCTGGCTAGCTGTCGAATTAATCCAACCACAAAAATACCAAATACATATAAACACACACACATATTTAAATGAATTACAGGTAACAGAATCATGTAGAAATTATGACTGATATTTCTATATGTACTTTAGGTCTGTGAAGATCCCGCGAGACAGAACCCTGCCTTGTTCTAACTTTACAGCTCTCATTACGACCTACCTTTCTACCGTTCTAGTCCTCTTCCGGAAACACGTGAGTCTCCACGAGTCTCCTTCTCACCACAAAACGTGCTCAATTTATTTATCATATATTATTGTTTTGAGATCAGCCTTCTCCAAGGAAAGAAATAATAAATAAAGGCAATTTTATAAAAAAATAAAATTTTTTACCCAAAATTCGCTCAAAATGTACTCGCTGGTCTTATTTTCGTTGAAGTCCCTGAAATATAGAAGATTGCAAATTTAAAAATAACGCGAGAAAGAATGTGCTGTTGTCGCATCCAACAATATTCCGAAAAAGTACCTCTGTGCCTAACGCTTTGAACATCGCCACTGCACGTGGCGGCCCACTGTTTCTCGCATATTGATACGGGGCTCCGAAGGGGCCGATGTGCGCCATGGCTCACGCGCGCCCGCCCCATCCATCGGCGCATGCGCGCGGCGTCGCAGGGCGCATGCGCGTTTCGGCGATTTATCGGCGCCGCGGGGCGCGCGTGGGCTCAGAACACGGGTCCCCGGCGGCGCCCGCGCGTCGCCAGTCGCACTGCGCGGACCCGCGCCGCCCGCCCGCCCGCCGATTTATCGCCGCCGCCGAGCGAGGACGCGCTGGCAGTCGGCAGAGGGGAGGGAGGGAGAAATGTAGTGCGGTTTCATCGGCGGCCGTTGGGCTAGAGCGGTTCGCGAAAAATTTGATGTCATTTAGGAGATACGTATGAGGGATAATTATTCCGCCTTCTTCAACACCGGATCCATTTACTTTTACGTCTTCTTCTGCTTCTTCTTCTTCTTCTTCTTCTTCTTCTTCTTCTTCTTCTTCTTCTTCTTCTGCTTCTTCTTCTTCTGCTTCTTCTTCTTCTTCTTCTTCTTCTTCTGCTTCTTCTTCTTCTTCTTCTTCTTCTGCTTCTTCTTCTTCTTCTTCTTCTTCTTCTTCTTCTTCTGCTTCTTCTTCTTCTGCTTCTTCTTCTTCTTCTTCTTCTTCTTCTTCTTCTGCTTCTTCTTCTGCTTCTTCTTCTGCTTCTTCTTCTGCTTCTTCTTCTTCTGCTTCTTCTGCTTCTTCTTCTTCTTCTTCTTCTTCTTTAACTGACTCTTTTACTTCTTCGTCTTCTTCTTCTCTTTCTTCTACATCTGATTCATTTACTTCTCCTTTTACTTCATCTGCTGCTACTTCTTTGTTTTCCTTCTGCTTCTGCTGCTGGAGTAAATTATTCGTCCAGAAACACAAGACAACCATGAGAGTGGTATGGTGATACTGATTGAGCAAAATGAAAATCGATCGTGAAGTAATAACGCTGTGAACAGTAAAACGGAGGACTCTTGTAGAAATATTTACAACACATGTGAGCAGTGTGAATAGCATTCGTCATTTAGAGTCATTAAAAGTTTGTTTGGCGAACTAGCACAGTAACACGCAATATCTCTGTACTCTCGTACCTAGTTTTCCCTTGGTGCATCCAAAGGAATGAGATGCATTCGTTGTTTCAAAATAAATTATAAATGATGGAAAGGCTACAGCAAAAAATAACGCACATAACTGGAGAGACGTGAAATGTCATACTAATTATTTAACAATTCCATTTTCTTTTCAAAATAATTTCTGCAAAGACACACAAATTGCTCGAAGATACTAAAACAACAATGATGTTATTAACCAGAAAGGGAAATTATTAACCGTTCGTACGCCTTCAAGCAAGGAAACATACCAAAGATTCAAGGAAATAGTAAGGGTTCATGACTTGCAAAGCGTGTCCGTCAATAGCAATACATTTTGTGCCAGAATGTGTTGTTTCATAGTATGCCACACCTGGCCGTAATGGAAAGCTGAATTTATTGTTTTCTCAAGAACTTTCTCCTTTGTATAAAACCAGAAATAATTTGTATATGATAATAATGTAGCAAAAAAAATTAAAATACGATTAGGTTAAAAATATACTGATTTGACGTACAAGGGTTAAATGGTTGAAAACAATATTTAAAATTAAAATAATTTCGAACATATAATAATATAATTTCAAATTATATTGCAAAGAGTGCCTACTCCATTGTCACATGTTAAGTTGAGTAACCCAAACATCTAGATAAAAAAAAATAATAATATTTTTTTTCACAAAAGAATATTACTACATAAACAAAATGCGAAATGCAGCAAGACTCAAAATTAACACAAAAGTCAAACAAATCATTTCGTAGTTAGTCACTGAAACGCCTACAGAACAAGTATTCTGTTGTCACACGAAACAGGTAAGAAACCACGAAATGGCCTACGCAAAGCGAGATATTTCACTCATGATCTTCCGAACAGTTTATTTAAAACCACAACATTCAGTTCGAGTCTTGGCACAGACCCGAACGCATACCTCCGTAATAGCCAGCCCGAAAAATATTTTCTCATTAAATACAGCAAATCGTAGTATATAAAAGCTTCAAGTGTAACAAAAATTATTACATTGGAACTTAAGGCCTGGTGGGACCATCTTAAATTATGGAGCACCCCGAAAGAGATGTCACTCGTACAGCGGATGTTGTTTCATAAACCAAATGCGGCTAAATTATACTTCGTGCAAAACATAAATTCTGCAACAAGATTCGCGATACATCTTGTGATGATGCATATTCTCATCATTAGCATATATTTTCAATTTCTAATTTGTGCTGGCTGGTGAGGCGGTGTTGTAGGTTGTCGTGTACGTACATGGACCGACCGGATTTTGTTCCAAGGGGCCACCGATGGTGAGGAGTTGTGAGAAGAGTCCTCTAGCAGGTCAGTGAGTTAACGTCTTTGAATTAATGCGAAATTTCATTTTCTTACTCTTAAAATAGGTCCCTTAGAAATTTTAAACAGCAGAATTTTTTAAATTTTTTAAAGGATATATTTCAAGAGTAAAGACAAAACGACAGTATTCATTAATTGTACAATTACAGTATGAAAATCCAGTTTCTATACTCCTCAGTCAGATATAATTTAGAAAATTACACTGTAAAGTAAGTGTAGGTATCATTAGATCGTCTCAACGCCAAGAAAAAGGGATGGTTCACATGAAATTACATTTTGCACGCTGTGTTCTTAGCACTATCAACACGTGTCAAGTGAAACAAAAAGCTAAATTTGAGTTAACAAGTGAAGTTTTATTTACTCCAGTTGAACATAATAATTACTGTACGATTGCAAGATGTGTGTTTGTTCATAAATATGTTTCAAATTTATTGTTTCTGCTATTATGTGGGATTAAAACACGTTAATCCATACGCTAGATAATCTGTATCTTGAAACCAAGTACTTCCGGCAATTTTTCAACAAGTAACTTTTATGAAAAACAAAATTACAATGAAGCTCGTTACGCTTGGGTAACACACGATCTACTTACAGCTCATTTTTAGTAAACTTTTAAACGTCAGTAAGATTTCACAAAGATACAGCGTTTTGCAACTCAGCTAACACGTGTAACACGTGAGAGTCTGATGTACTGTAAATCACCAATTACGTAATCATTTCCAAATATGAAGTTTTACATAAGGAGAGAATGTGGGAGCTGACATCTCAGAAATATTAGCGGAACACATAAGCAAGGTATGTTACATGTTAAGGCAGGAATGAGCAACTGGAATGTGCCTCGTGCTCTAGACCTGTCACGTGATAAGGCACGGAAACAAATGCACACGTTTCTCATTCACTTCGCTGGCGTTATCAATTCATGTCGTACTGCATCTCATCGGAACGACGCTGTAGGTAACTTCTATTTAAGAACGCCACTTGCAGTGAAAGAAACTCTTTAGATAGAGACATATTTCCATACAATTTCAGAATAAGTGTTGTTCTTTGACAAACTACGTTGATTTGGACACAAATTCAAAATGTTCATGGTTTCACACTGCTCAATATGTAGAGATAGCCACTTCAATAATCTAAATAATATATTTGCTGCATTTAAAAAATAGAAATTACATTTGAGATAACAGTAAAGTAACTAACCAATTTTAGAACTAACTTACTTCAAGTTCCATTTCGATTTGTACGAATGGAGTAAAATACTTATATGCACATTATTCAAGGGATGCCTTTTAGTTGTGCAGTATATTTCGAGACATTTAACCTAATGATACTGGGTAAGTGTGTAAGTTTGATTTGACAATTACAAGCGACGTGTTGGAAAAATAACACATGACGTGGAGCACCTTAACACAGAACAGAAGATTATGGTTATTGTGACGTACCTGGTGATGCCGGGTATTTTCACTGCAAGAAATTACTAAAGGAGGGTATCTTTTCCGTGAATGGGTCCCTACGATAAGTTGGTATAGCATTAGGAAAGTTAATTAATAAATGAAGTACAATCATGAACAGCATTTATTCACAAACCAGATTTGTTAATTACATGATCTAACAACATTTATACACTCTGCCTTGGTACCAAGATTAGGTGTAATACATATTATCATACCTTCGGGGCCCCGACCAATACCTTCGATGCTTGGAGCACGGCTCGTGTCGGCAGGGGTCGCCGACCTTCGCAGCAGCTGAGCGTCGTCGGCGGCTGATGGCGTGGCGATCGCCTCGGCTGGTGACCTTGCGAATCCTTCCTGATTCGGCTCCTGATACCTCGGTGTTGCACCTCACTCTGATTATCTTCCGTCGCTGGATTTAATCACTTAACCCACGGCTACTGCACGTGCTGGCCTCAGTTCCGCACCACACAATTCCGGCGTTATTCCTACCGCGATAAATAATACAAGCGCGATCGATTGTTCTCTCGTCGCTGATCTCTCATCCTAATAACATTCTCGATCTCTATTTCACGTATCTATTGTTTTACAGTTGCTACTACTTTACAAAATACACCGCATGTTCCCTTTGTCCATGCACTAACGGCGAGCTCTTCGCCACACGTCCGTACCTACCGGCCACTTCTCCGCGACTGTCCTAACGGCTGAAATCTTCGCCGTTCGCTGCCCAGTTCGTAACCGACATTCTCACGCTGTCCTCGCGGCGGCGGCAACGGCGGCGGTAGCGACCGTTGCTAGTTCCCATCGTTGTTCGCCGCGCTTGACGTACGTTTTTCGTTATTCAGTATAACGTAGCAGGAGCATTTTACTATTATTTTTCCACTGTATCGTCCGAGTGTATCGAGACCTAAATGTGTTTAGTGGAGTGATCCTGTGACTGTCCGGAAAAATTGGTTTTCACTATATTCTTCAAATTTCAGTATTCAAAAAGAATTGACATCTCACGATTCATTATTGATGTAACCTTGGACGCGTCTATCTGCGGTCAGAAGTAGGTTACTGAATCAACCCTTTTTCTGACCTAATTTGTAAATATCTGTTTATTCTCAGAGTTCAATCTCGAGCCATCCTCTTCGGAAAAATAAATCTTTTAAACGCTAATGAAGGAAGTGCAAATTATTTCACTCGCGAAAACATTTCACAATTTTTAAATATTTTGGTGTCTTAAACCTGAAATTTTAATGGTTTCCTCAATGAAAATATTTCAAAATGCATCGTGCCTTGTCCTCACTATATAGTTAGAAATTTGTGGGTAATTCAGACGAATAAAATATCGATTGAATGATTATTTTACGTTTCTGAACAACGAGGTAGCTCCACGGGGTACCGCCTCAGCCGGGACCGTCAATATCTAAGATCTTCACTGGTCATGTGTGATAGTATAATGCATGTGAGTGTAAGTGTGTGCATGTAAGGAATGAGGATAGAGCAAGGAAGGCGAAGGAATGATCGCGCGCAGTCCGCGGACCGTTTATTAAGGCATTGCTCCAGCATTCGCCTGCTGATCGGAGAAACCACAGAAAACTATAGATCAGAGTTGCCGACCGATAGAATTCTCCTCCTCCTCCATAGACCTGCTATCTAGCTAGAGTCAAAAATTCTTCCACCTTCGGGACTCGAACCCTAGGACGTCCCTGTCGGAGACACTGCAATGCCACCGTAGCCGGTGCGCGACGAAGGACAGTTGGGAGAGTGGCGGGGGGCCGAAAGGTATTTACGAGCGAATTCTACTTTAATTCGGGAGATACATCTCGCGCGGGCGCGACACGAAACACGGGGTGGCTGATGAATGCGCGAGCGCTATCTGCAAGTGCTGGCTCGCGTCGGGTGGGGGGCCAGACATGACAAATGACACGCGAACCTGCGCACCGCAGCACGGCCGCGCCGAGCCAGCGCTACGGAGTGTTGTGAAAGATTACTGCAGGAGTCCAAAACCATTAAGATGAATTCTATTTTTATGAAATATAATTCTGAACACTTTAGTTGGTAACTAAAAATATTTCGTGGACTTGTATTCATAGAGAATACTACCAGGAAGTCTGTAATTCTTCCTACGGAATTTCTTGTGTTGGGAAAAATTTCGTGCTTGAAATGCCGGGTAGATTTGTGTGAGATCTGTGTAGCACTTGGTAAAATTTGAAAATTCTTGGGTTGAGAATAGTGAAAAGGTCGGGTGAATATTGATGGAATTGGCGGTGGAAAATACAAAATATACTGGTGACTCAATTGTTAATGTAGAAGTTGAAGAGTTGGGTGACGGTGAAGATGGAGACTGTGAAGGCAGTGGTGGTGGTGGTGGTGGTGGTGGTGGTGGTGGTGGTGGTGGTGGTGGTGGTGGTGGTGGTGGTGGCAGTGTGGTAGAATCGGTGATGGAGGTAGTGGTGGAAGTTAGAATTAATAATTGAAGCAGACAGTATTCCGCAGTAATGCATCCCTCTTTTTAGACTTCTGCTGAAGTGGTGCCATCTCATTACTTAGATAATAACCAGAAATCTTCACTAGGATGACGAAAATAAGTTTATATTAAAAAAAGAGACTTAATGAAAGAAGTGATTGATGAAGGAGGATCATTATTACAAAATGTTTCCTCCTTACTAAAACGTAGAACTGTTCAAATGCAAGAATACGGGCCACATTGCCCACGCCAGTTAGTGTTGCGCGCGACCCCTGCTGTTGCGTGTCACGTGCATTTCTTTAGACTAGAGCCGATCGCGCTGAATGCAACCCTTTCCTTCTCCGACCGTAGAGCTCACGCGAGAAGCAGGTCACCCCAGTTGCCCGCACATGATCGCTGGCCCAGGCCACGCCAAAAAGACCGCTCACATGAGGAGGCCCGTTCCAAAGGACTGTAATTAAACGTTATGTGAAAAGGAAAAAATATTTTGCATTAACTACTCGGTCATTAGTGACCACTATAAATAGTAAAAGAATACATCAAATTATAAAAATTCAAACTGATAACTACTTCCACATATTCAGGAACTCTATCTAAAACCTTCACCCGTTTATTTCCTGATTCTATCGCAGGCATTTGGTAATCAATTAAACTATTTTGAGGGATAGTTTTTCGTGAATGTTTTCCTTTGGTTGTTTAGATTTAGATTTATATAGTAAAGAAACAGTATAAACTGTATGTGACGTATTGGGGAGAAGAATATCTGCGCACTTTTTCTAGAGTTCCAGATTCCCTTTCCGTTATTTTAAATATAAATAGTTAAAAGATAATTAAAAGTTTAAAATAAGTAAATAAAAATAAATTTAAAAAAGCGCGAGATTAGCAATATTTGAAAAAATACACATTTTCGTTCCCGAGTTCCAGAAAACGTATTTGCAACGGCCAACGAACTGTAGATTTGAATTTGCTGCATTGCTAACAAAACAGTAACTCGCCCTTATCTCTATTTCTACCACTACAAGCAAAAAGAGAGTTCAACAAATCGTACGGATAGTGATCCTACATTTACGCGTCCATATATCACTGTTTTGTTAAAATGAACATTTTTTTTTTTGATGATCAGTGTAGTGTCTAATTGTATAGAAAGTTATGCAGCAGAAAATATTTCACTTTTAACTTAAATTTGTGTACCGACTTCAATTGTTTAATGTCGTCTGGCAAAGTGTTGTAAAGTAACATACATGTATTGTATGTGGATTTCTGATAGTAAGCTTTTGATACAGATATTTGATAAACATGAATTCTACTACGTGCTGTAATTATAAATATCAGTATTGCATGAAAATAAGTTCCCACCGTTAAGTATGTCAGTTTTGACAAATATTACTGATTAGTAAATAAATAGGCAAGGCAATGGTAAGATTCCAAGGTCAATGAAGAGAGGCTTTCAGGGATCACGCGGATGTCAATTCTTCATTATTCGAATAATTTTCGTTTGCAATCGAAATGTCTGGGTAATACATGATGAACTTCTCCAGAATATTATGCCATATCTCAAGCGGGAATGCACATTTGCAAAATTCACACAACGAGCTGCATGAAGGCGGACAGAATTAGAAAAAATCTGAATGTGTAACATAATGAACTTAATTTAACGTTTAATTCTGTTATATGTACATTTCATTTGAGGTTTGACTGAAATGAGACACCAAGACGTTTTGTTACCTTACAGTCACCTAATTGCATGTTGTTCATTTTTAATGGGGCATGCGATTTTTCATTTGAAATTCAAAAATGCATTGAAACTGTTTTTCCTTCGTTAACTATTAATTTTTTATTACAAAACCAATTTGAAACTTCCAAAATCCTTCTATTTACTGTTTCGTTTTTGCAAAGAACATTCATGTCATCGACAAACAACCATTCTTCCGTTTTTAATAGATGAGGACACATCGTTTACGTACAACAAAAAGAGAATAGGACCTAAGATCGAACCTTCGGGGATCTCATATTCAATTGGTGAAAAATCGGAAAGATAAGTAAATAAAGTCCTTTCGTGTCAGTACGGTATTTCTACTCTTTGAGATTGATGTTTAAGGTAAGAGGTTATCCAATCTAAGGCGATACCACGAATTCCATATGAAGATAATTTTGATAGAAAGTTGCTACCGTCAATAACATCAAAATCTCTCGAAAGATCTAAAAATATTCCAGTGGGTGCTTTATTTTGTTCCATTCATGAAGCAGCGTCTTTAAGAAAAGAAAAAATGGCAGTTTCCGTAGATTTTCATTTTCTAAACCCGTGTTGTGAGTCTGAAAACGCTTCGTTGTTGATTGTTTATTACAAACACTAAGCAAAAGTTTATCTCAATTCACGCCAATTGTTATCACATCTGCGTCTCAACTGTGTTGATAGTAAATATACTCATGCAAGTTCATCCACATTAAAATATTCTTGCTCAGGTTTTATCATAGTTTCTTTCCATTTCCTTTTTTCCATTTTCCTAGCATTATCTGAGGGACGTTCTGATGAAGGTTGAGGATTTCAAAGTCTACTTCTCTCATTTTTGTTTGGCTTCTTTGATTTTTTATTATTATATTTATCTGTTTTAATTTATTATTCTGAATGATTTTTCCTCAAAATTGTCTTGTAACTATCAAAGTTGACTTCATGGAATTTACATTTTGGAGGATAATTTGTGCTGGTGTTCAACAGTTGTTGAAAAATAATCTTTATTGGTAGTTAGTTATTACAAGTGTTCTATTTCTTTGTCGACGAGACTCTTGGATACAAACCGCTACCTACCGGGATGTTGGGTTTCACAATCCAGTCGATCTCCAAAACAAATAGCAGAGAAAGTGAGTTTCTGCAGGTTTTTGAGGGGTTCTCCATATGTCCCCCCCACTCATTCAGCAATTTCTCCATCGTCATAAAAAACATCATCCTTTAATACCATCAATGTTGGGAATAGCCTTACAAACCAAGGAACATAATAAAACAAAATACAAATGGAAAAAAATCTTTTCACTAACTCTTCACTGGAATTTGCGAAAGTTCCAGCAATAAGTTCTGAAGCAAGAAAAGCCAATGAAGTTAACAAAAGTTACAAAAAACACACGAATCAATAATAATAATAATAATAATAATAATAATAATAATAATAATAATAATAATAATAATAGTAATGAATTTCCCATTTACACAAAATAGGATGCTGGCGCGTGCAAAGGGTAGTGGAAGCGCGGTCACGAGCGCTGCCAGCGGGTGCAGGGGCCGTCGTCGGCGAGACAAACGGCGCGCAAGCAGCCAATTAGTGCTGTAGGAGGAGCAAGACACGGCGGCCGCGGCAGGCAGGCGACAACGTGCTCGTTATGACTGCCACCGCCAGCAACGCACGCCCCGTACCCCGACGACTGTGCCTCGTGCCGTGGCTTTCGCGAGAGACTCAGCGGCTCTATAACTCTTCCTTGTTTTCCAGTTTATTTAACCCTTCCACTGGCAACGGCCACCTTCAGGCTTGGTTCTTTTTATTGAAGAAATGGGAGACGGTACGTTCTAGCCACGAAGCCTGCAGGTACGAGACTGGACTCCGGGTTGGAAGGATGGTACGGTACGGGGGAATGTACAGAAAAGATAGGCAGTTGAACTGGAGGAGGTGGCTCGGTGCATCAACTGATGCCACTGCAGTGCTTCTGGCCGAGACGTCCCAGAGTTCTAGTCCCGACGATGACAGGGTTTTCGACACTAGCCAGATAGTTAGGTCGAGTTCAGTTCCGTGGAGGAGAATTCCAGAGGGCGGCTGCTCTATCCGGTAGTTTTCCGTGATTTTTCCGATCAATACCACGCCAATGCCGGAGCAGTACCTTACCAAACGGGCCACGGACGCGCGCGGTCTTCCCTTTCTCTTCCTTGTCCTATCCTTACCCCTTATTAACACACACACGTCCATGCATTACACTACCTCACATGCCGGGGCACCGGTCGGGGACTTAAAGGCTGTCCCGCCTGAGGCGGAGCCCCGCTGGTGGGAGGTATCTGGTTGAGCCAGGTCAGCTTCGGGTCTCATCATCCTGCGGGGGAAGATCACAGCCAGCGTCTGATCAAAAACCAAACACTACACTTACGGGACCAATAACCTAAGCAACTGTCGCGCCAGGAATCACTTATCAATAAATCGGCAGCTAATCGGACTCACTTAGCTTCAAGCACCATCATGCGCAGAAAGATGAATCGTGTTTGAACATTTTCTGGCCAATAACGACTTGCATAGACGTACTTGATCATCGACAACTACACTTCAGTGTGTTTCTATAAGTGTAGGCGGCTTTGACTTATCACATGAGCTTCCTGGCCAACGAGCGAAAATGCCTTAAAAAGTTTTCTTGTAACCTTTTGGTTTTGCTGAAGCTAAGTGCAGACGTTTTTTTTATACATACCGCCCATGACTGAGTTGAGTTTTATTCTTAGAGACTTAGTGAATCAAACATATGTTTTCTTCTGTTACAAAAGCGGATAAATTTAAATGTTAATAAATAATAATTCTTGTCGGAAACCTAGCTTGTGGGCTCCGCCCAATGCAATGGATTGGTGTAAATGTAGATTGGGGTTGGATTAGAATAGAAGATAATTATAGTGGTAGAATACGAGAAGAGAGGCTTGGTGTGTTATTTAAATTCTGCGGAACGGTTGAGGTATATGTGGATCTGGTAGCGGCAGTTGAGAATGCGAAAAGGAGTTGTATATAAAGACGACTACACAAGTTTCCACCATATCTTGAGAAATATTGAAGTAAAATTAGTGCTACTGTGGATGGTTCAATGAGATATTATGGACAATACTTATAGGTAATTCCCCTTTAGTGTCTCTTTTAGTTAGGCCGTCGATATCATGTCTTCTGGCAGTTCTCCAATGCCTTTTTGTCACCAATCTTTGCATTTCCACACACGTTTTTTCTCGATATTCCAAATCCTTCATTAGCATCGAATAACACTGCATTTCTTTCTCCGAAAATTGTCGTGAATCTGTAAGTTTGTCGATTTGACCAGAAGTGCTTATAACTCCATGTGTCTCTTGGATACTCCATTAAAAGAAAGTCGAACTCTGCCTTCATTAAATGAATTTAATTTTGTTTCCCATTTTTGCTTTCTCTCTTACCCGCTGATTTCCTCTTCCAACATGTATGGTCAACCCACCTTTTCACACATGTCCTTCTCCTTTATAATTAAAAAATCTGTATCTCTTTTCCTTTCCAGTTGCTATTAATTGCCTATACCCTCTTTAATTTACGTTAAACTGCTTTTGATTACAAGGTAAGGAAATCAAATTCATTTTAAAAGAAAAATTCTGTTGAGAAGTTATTGATTCATTAATGTGCACTTATTAACGAAATTTAATAAACTCAAACTTCTTTGAATACAGCACTTCTTTGGTTGCATAGGCTTCCGCGGCCAGAGTTTGTGTTGTCTAGGCTATGCGGGGTGAGCCGCGTCACTGACATGGTGGCTAACGTTCGGCCAGCGTATTGTGACGTACTGCAGTACGCTCTGAAGAAGGCCACAATACGCTGGCCAAAACGTTAGCCACCATGACAGTGAAGCGGCTCACACCGGACAGCCTAGACAACACAGCACTTCTTTGAGAATGTACAAGTAAAATTATTTTGTTTCTAGAATCTTGTTATTACCGCACCCAGGATTTTTCTCCGGGCGAGAGGGCTTTAAGTAGTGTTTAGCCAACATCATTTTTCTGCTGAATATGAAACGATGGTATTCTGCTGGATTTATGCTGGTTATAGTTCGTAAAATTTATTTTTATTTGTCGACTTATAGTTAATGTTCATAGCGTAAGTACATTCGATAAGTTTGGTCACAGATTTCCTGTCAGACAGTAGTTTAAAAACATTTTTTTAAACTTACAATCACATAATTTTAAACTTGAAAATGTTTACTTTTCATTACTCAAGCTTGTTCTGCGACGTTCCTAGGATACTAATTTCTCCCCAAACTTTTTGTGTATAATTTATAAAGTAAACAATTGATATATTGATTGACTTTTGTTAATAGAATTATAATTTTCTTCTTCTCATTTGTATCATTCGCCTGAAAAAGCCCATGACCCCCCCCCCCATGGGTTCCCCACCGTGTACACTACATCTCACAAAATGTTTTTGTACTTGATTTCCCTAAGAAACCTTTGCATCACTATCGTTTGGCAGCCTCATTTTGCCGGTTGTCATCAGAAGTCAAGGGGCGTTTATCTTACGGCAAAGGACGTTTGCCACCGCCTCTTCCGCGGTCCGTGCCACTTCAGCGTGCTTTCACGCCACCTCTCAGACGTCTCCCCGCGAGTCGATGACGGCTGCAGCTCCCGTCGCCTGCCGCCTGTCACTTTCTACGAGTGGGGAATGCCACCGCGCCAAGAGCTCTGCCGAGGTTTCTTTGCACCGCCTGCGAAGCGCTGCCCGCCAAGACTTGCAAGATGGGGACATTAACATTTGAATGTGCAATCAGCGGGCAACAATGCAGGTCTGTTTCTACCGATCCGAGCGAAGTATCAACGAATCAATTTTGAATGCTCACAGCAGAATATGACTAAATTTCGATTGCTATGAATTCTAAGTATAGTGCTGGAATTCGTATCAGTAATTTTAATTCTATCTATATATTACAATATTTGGGTAAATAATTGTATATATATTGTATAAAAATAAATGAATGTATTATGTAAGTACTTTTTTACGTGGGTTGGTGGAAATCTTCAAAATATGTTGTAGATCGTGTGCTCTGCCCTACGTGGGACTCTCACAAAACCCACTTCCCTTTATCAGTTCTGTCTCTAACGCGCGGAACCGCCGTCTGGCATTGCTTAGCCAAGGAGTAGTCTCAGCTGTTGCTTGCTTCACCACATCACTCACTACACTATCGTGTGGATGATGAATATGTATGTGTTTTCATACATAAAATACACATCAGCCAAACATTTAAAAAAAAATAATGGGCCTCCGCGGATCTACTGTCTCAGATGTCTTCTATTCTCTGGGTTCTCCTCATCACAATCTTTCAAAACTACACATTCGTGTACCGAATAACTACCGAACTAAGTCTAACACTGATGGCGATCTATCTCCAAAAGGGTTTCCCGTAGCAGAAAAGCTGCTGTTTGCTACTGCGCTGACCACCCTAGCCAACAGCCTACGCCGCCTATATCGCCTGCGCCTCCTGCAAATAACAAAGCGTACACCAAACAGCGATCGATCGTCTGATTAATCCCAGTGACCGAACCTGTCACACGCATTAAGAGCAGTACATCTTACTTTTGCATGATTGCGATATATAGCGTGTCCCGCATGCTCGCCCACGTTCTGTCTTGTTAGTTAGCTCCAAATACTAATCCCGCAGCGGGTTTTCTTTAGATTTCCAAGCGGATCATTACATTTCAATATCTGGTTAATTACGAGACATATCTCCTTATCTTCCGTGATAATGTTGTAATTTACTACTAATTAGTGGGCGAATGAAATATTCATTTTATTAGCACAGAAGTGTAGTGAAATAGAGTAAATTTGAATATAAATGAATGGGTGCTTTCGAAACATTTAGAATGACAAACGAAGGCTCCTGTTACACCGACTCACGACTTGGATTGTCCGGTCGTTATCGCGATCATCGTTCGGACAGGATTGGAGTGCCACACAGTGTGAAAGTTAGCACGTGGCGTATTTCACAATTTTTGCGTGGTGTTTTTCACAGATTTTTATGATCAGTCGTAAAGTTCTTCCGTTCTTATCTCCGTGATCAGAGCAACTTATTGTAAACGTCTATTACATTATTTATATTAAAAATTATACGATGAATAACCCGATTGAAAAACAGAGTGGTAATAAAAAGAATGCCCGAGCGATTTTCAGCAGTCGTGCATGGAAAGTAGTACTTACAGTCACTATTTCTTGATTTGTTACTTTTTGTACTCGTACGATACAGTCTAATTTACCATACACGTACCGCAAAGAAGTCATGGCCAAATAAAACAACATGGTACTGCAAAGTAAACAAACCATTGGGATGTAATGAATCAGAATGGCAGTCGTCTTTTAAACTGAGAATGATCTCAAGAATGTCTGCTTGTAAGTTTCCATGAATTCGTACTGAAAAGTAATCGTACTCTTTTTAAAATGCCAACATTTTGTTCACTCGCCAAATATCGACTTCTTTTCTAGTTTCCTAAATAACTGATATTATGCAGCAATCTACTTTACTAATTTCCAATGCGCGGAGACTTTGAAATAAAATTGCACAGCATACTGGCATGTGAGGGGCACTATAGTTTCGTTAGATACCCAGTAATTCGGAGAAAATTTAAAAAACAATGAATAAAAACAATTTTGACTGTAAAATATCAATATTTTATTGTGTTACTCGGCGATTTCTCAAACTGCGCTTACCGCCTGAATTATCATACTCAGTGAGTCACTGCTTACGGTACAGCGATATCAGGTGACAAGGCTTCGAGGAAGAGGCCGCCTGCCTTTAAATAGTTGCTATGGACGTGTTGCGTTATGAAAGAGCAACTATTTACTTTCACGCAATATTACGCGCTTACGTAGTAAAGACATTGAAATGCTGCAACGGAAAATGTAGATTTTTTACCCCCCCAAAAAAACTCGTATTTTGAGCTCATGATGTTGAAAAAGTGGAAATTTTTGTCGCAATTTCTTTCTCCAACACGTTATGTAGTCAGATTTCACGTTCTTTGGATCCGTGACACCAAAAAATTGGTTTAAGGACAAACGTATGACTGTCTGTCAGTTTCTGGTCAACACTAGTGCTTAATCCGTTCCTAAAGCATTCTGTTTTCTATAGTCCTATATTCTCCGACTGATCTGCCCGAGCCCGGGGACCTGCACATTTGGAAAGGATATTTTGATTTTTGGAAGTTGTTATCATGAAGCAACCTCTTTTACATTTCCTCAAAAATATCTCCAATTCTTTGATTAATTTTTATTAGGGTAGAGCTAGACTAATTTATATTGACGTTCTTGAATTTTAGAAAATTTCGAAAGTTTATTTTTTCGTCGTTTTCCTACAACTACAATATTGAAAATAGAGATTTTACTCTTAATAAAATTTGTTTGTCAAAGATGTTAAATAAGGTCTTGCACAATTTTTCGGAAATATGAGAACTTTTAGTATAATTTTGCTTCAAATAAAGGTAATTTTTAAACAAATGGTCACACGAAAATCGGCTTAAACGTTTCTTTATTTTGTTTCCTCTAACAAGCATTAAATGCTTAAGAGAAGCGTTGGCATTTTCTGCAAACTCTCAGGATTTTCGAAAATTACAAAATATTGACATCGATAATGTGCAACACTGCTTGTAAGATATTTTTGCTTATTGAATTCTGTTCCAAAAATATATATCTACAACAGGTAATGTACAATTTTTAGAAGAAACGATTAGTTTTTGCGAAAGTTTGCTTGAAATAAAGGCAATTACAAAAATAATTTTCTCGCAATCGGTTCGAATTTTTTATTTTAATTTTCCTTTCGATGAGCCGAGGCTTTTTATTTTCGAGGAACTATCTGTATTTTCTAAAATTGCGAATAAATAACAGTGCAAAACTACAATATTGGTGATACACATTTTCTTTCTTAATGAAATCTATTTTTTAAACCAGATCTTTAAATAATTTCAATGAAATTCTCTGAAGTTTTGAGTATTAATAAATACTAATGTTCAACTTTGTTTCTCTTACCTAGAAAAGGTTGCGTTTACCTGTGAGGATAGAGTTAGGGGCTAACGTTAATGACATGATACATCTAAGAATCAGAGTTCGAATCCTGGAATGGAAAAAAGATTTTCTGATTAGAAACACTTTTGCGGGTTCAAATACTACTATCATAATATTGTGTAATCGTTACAAATAGTGCGAAAACGTATTTGCTGTTGTAGCACTATTTGTTTAATATCCTTGGTACGAATGGAATTGTTGTAATTTGTAACTACATAGACCTTTGCAACGTTTTTATAGTATGAATGAAGGTATTGTAAAATATATAATATACAGCAGTGTTAAACGAGAACATTTTATTTATTGTTTTTTAGCAGTGTGGAGGCTGTTTTTTGAGAAAACATTTTGCGTGATTTTGTTCAGCAGCATTTGTGCTGCTGCAGGCCACATTTTATTTATTATTTCGCCACATATTTGCAGTCAATAAATCGTCTTGCAATTTTCTTGCAATTGTTAGTGCTAGTAGTCAAAGTTTTATAAAATCTTCAAGAAATATGGTGATTGAAGAATAGTCACCTTAATCCGACGAAATTGAAATTATCATATGAATACAGTTTCAAAACCTCAAAAACGTTTGCAACGCCAATACGAAACCAAGACCAATAAGCCACATGTTGCTACTTTAAATTCTAAACAACTCGAGACTTCTTCATTCACAACAAGCAACCTTTCAGAGATTCACAAATTCAACACTTCCTCCACGCCAAGTGGGGATGCGATAGCCATAAAGCTCAGACGGTGAAAGATCTAGTTACGGGATCGCCCCGACAGGAACCCTGCTTTCCGAACGTCTCATTTTATGCAAATTTCCTTGGAGAAAGAGCGAGCACGTGCACACAGAACTCACCATTTGTTCTTCAGGACGATGCACTCCAGGCAACAGTCGACCCTCACCGCCCAGTATGCGACTCCAAAGGAGGCGGGCGACATTTCGCACTTGGCTCCAAACTTACGACCTGCAAATTTTCAAATGAAATATGCATTAAAATATATCACGCCACTTACGAAAATAATAAAATACGAAAATTACCTTCCATTCGGCTATAAATTAAAGTTTTAGAACTCATGTGGAAGTGGTAGTGTGATTTTAGAGTTGTTCAAGAACACGACATCGAAGATTCCCGGATAAATGTATACGCGATGTGTTAAGCGGAATCATTTCCCAAGACACAAAGCCATTTTTACCACCCCTGCCTCGTATCTTGGAAGAGCTGTCCATTTTATTGCTCAGCGTCCATTGTTATTCCTTTAAATTCGGGGAGTGTCCTGAAGAGGAATCTATTAGAATACCGTGGGCCTTTTTATGAACGACACGTTATTGATGAGGAGAGTCGCGTTGCATTGCAGAAGACGTGCCCGGTTTATGGCGGTGCAGGCGCGAAACGTTAACAGCTGGGCGCGTCTTCTTAGACAAGCTTCTCGACTTCGAACCCTGGCGACGGACACGCCCACTATGCATGTCTTGGCAGTATAGCCCGTTGTGGTCGCTGGAAAGGGCGATGCTCGAAAGCTGACGTTGGTTTTGCAGTAGACAAAAATGCCATAACAATAGGCGATAATGTCAAATTCAATCTTTCACAACTAAAAACATATTAAGATCACTTTGTAACAGGTCTTGAAGTGAACAACTCAATAATTTATTTTTCAGAATAATCTTGGTGTAATATTCTGAAAGACAATTATGAAAAATTCATCAAAGTGCTGTAAATAGTCGGCAAATTAAATGTAAATAGTATGCAAATTATACGTTTTTATTTCAAAAAACCAAACAAAAAATCATTATTTTTTGAATTAACGCCTTCCGATGTGATAGAGAGAGATAACTGAAAACGTTTCGATGGTATGTGCGGGAGACGTTTTTGTAAATTGTGCATAATTTATTGTCCAAACAAGAAATGTACGCCATATTGTGAATACAAGGTGAAATTCATCATGATAATAATAAAGGATAATTAAGCAATAAATGGAAATTTCTCTGAATTTTTGGTGCTCAGATCCTCAGAACTGCTATTAAATAATAACAAAATAAGCATTTTTACAGTGTAATATGAACTTACTGTGATATTCCAATGTAATTTAAGAAATATATTTTCGAATTAGGAGGCCATCACAGGCGGAATAGGACACTTACAAATTCTTCGATATGCCTCTTTAACGGTCCAAAGCCCGCAGTATGCGATTGCACACTCTTCCCACACACGCTTCTCCGAAAACCACATGTGGCAACTTCTGCATTCTCCGTCACGGTCCGCGAAAGCGTTAACAACACTGCAGGCAGGTGCCAAGCCCGCCCACGTACCAACACGTCTGCAATTTCTCTCAGCTCGTGCCCCATATCCTAATTCCACTTCGGAACCTGTCCCGACCGTGACTTAGCCCTTGTTCTCGCCTCCGTGTTCTTTGCTCTTCTTAAAGAGCTCAACGACCCAACACCACATTTGCGATGAAGACGGGTTCAAGAATATTTCATTGAACATTTTTCTCCCACTAATAACCTCTAACTAAAATCATAGAGAATATTGCACTAAGTAGGAGGAGAATTTGAAATTAAAATTAACATAATTGAAACTAGGGTTGTGCGAATGTTTAAAGAAGATAAGGCCATAAATCCGTATACGGTTGTAAAGGGGTTGGCGTAAGTAAGATGTTTAAACTAAGAAGCATTAACAACACGGCATGATTACCATTCAGAGGAGATTCGCAACAAATTATCCTAGAAGATGATGGTGTTTTGAAAGGTAAAGAAATTATGAACTGCTAGATGGTTATATTTGAAACTGGGGAAGAGATTTATCGACAAGAAGAAATAAAGGATGAACAAAACAGAAGTGCTTGAAAATGTAAGAGCACCTTTCCTGAGGCACATTTTCTGCGAAGAAAAAGATTCCTCTGTTACATGTTATCATATTATGAGTTTCAATATTTATATAGGTAAGAAATGTCACGGCATTCATCTGTTACATTTTGAACAACAATTCCTCCATAGTATCCAAATCACGATTTAACTTCACGATATCTATCAAACTATCGCGGTCAATTCGTGTAGATTTCGTAATTAAAAAAATATTTAAGCAGACCTATAACATTTATTTCTCGAAGTCGTGAACGGTGCTTCATATCACTGGATTCTGTTCCGTATTTGCTCAAGACTTATTTTATCAATCGCCTTAACGTAATCCACCGAATATCAACACAAAATGAAGAATTTTCCGAGGACATCGCTGGATTCGTTTGAGAGACATGATATTTATTTACACTAGTACTAATAATAATTACTTAAAATTGTGTTTAAGTAATATCAGTTTTAAAAAAATTATATCTATATACACTGTCTTTATAAAATTTTTATAGTTCACATTATAGACGTTTTCCGTTTCTACAATTTCTTGGTACTGCTATTCCACTGAAATAATGCCATATTAAAGACACGGAACGAAAATTTGCGTACAGTAGTTACTACGAAGGCCCCAAACTGCTCTTCTGCAAAGGCTTGATATACGGCGGCATTCTCCTGCGACATCCTCTACCAATCTGTACCTCCCACTACACTGACCTGGCTTACGTGGAGCTCCTCCGCCCACCGCCGCTTCCGCCCCCGCTACAGCTCCTTCATTCCGCAGCGCCACCCCCGCCGAAGGCGCGCGTTCCACTTGGCAATTAGAACAGTGCGGCTCCGTCGGCCCTCTACCCGCTCAGCTACATATTTTATTACCTGGTCCTGCGGCCGGCCGGGCGCCGCCCTGTGGGCAGGTTCGAGAAAAGTGTGGTCAATAAGAGAAAATTGTAGTGACCTGTAATGTTGGACTGAAGGATTTTCGGGGTTTTCGTTGTTGAATCCGTACTACTGTACTCGTCTGGAGACCAGTCGCGAGCTTACAGCTTATCACGGCTGAGGCGGCGCCAGAGATACCTGCTTCGCAAAATCCACGCAAGCCGACGTATGCAAGCCGACGTAAGTTGGCGCCGGATCTCCCCAGCCAGCGGGGGAAGAACACCGCCACCAACCGCGACACAACATGCACTACACTTACGGGACTAATGACATCATTTGATGCGCCCGGAATCATTTATCAATCAATCACCTGAATCAGTAGCCGTAATTCTAAAATATACACATATTCGACGTGGCAGAAGCAAGGTGGTCACTTAGGATTAGTGTACGGTAATAAACTAAAAAAATCTGTTGGAAAATTTTTTTAAATTCATTAAATTTAAATATTTTTAAATGATGAATTGCAGGTAACTTGTGTCTTCGTATTTCGGGAAATACACCCTTTTTTTATCAGTACTAGAGAATATAACGACAGAATTTGTCACATAAACGGAAATGAAAAGAAAATGTTCAAAGTTTGTTTTGTATTTTTATACAAATAAGTTTACAGCAACTTCAATTCAAATTTACCATTTATTATATTATACTTTAGGAATCTTAGCCCTTTCAGTTATAAAAAAGGTCGAAATCAGTACCATCATCCACAAACCTATATTTGTCGTTATTTCGGCGTAGTCTTGAGGTAATTCATACCTCGTTGTTATGGAAAGTGACGATAATTTGTTAACATGGACGGTCGAGTAACCAATCTCGCAGTATTAGTAAATTAGTGCAGTGTAGACAAATGATCAGCCAATCAGAAAATTGATTCGAGAGACTTTGAACAAACCAAAAATCAACGATGGATTTACCCGTAGATCCGAATATGGAACGGAATTAGGTTCGTGTAGCGCTCAGATGTCAAATGCTTTAAGCTAAGAGCTCAGTCGTCTGTGACACAGGGCCAATCAACGGGTGCGCTGATCAAAAACGCATGTAAGATGTTTTCGGGAAGAAGATGAAGTGCAAAATAGTTTTTTCTGAAGTTGTAGAGGACTGGATTAGAGCAGAGAACTGATGGAGAACGGATAATGTATCCGTAGAAAGGCAGGTTTGTAATTGTTTCTAGTGACAATATTTTAGTGAAAATTCCTTTTAACGTGAAGTAAGAGACACTGTCTAAGTGGAATTGTACCATCAACAAAAATAAAGTATATTCTAAACTATTTGTATGTAGGCCAAATATTGTTACGTAAAGAAATTTTGGAGTAAATTTTATGATTGCCAATTCACAAATGATAAGAAGACTGTTTCCTGTCTTGTATTAAATGGAAATAATAGATATGTTTGTTATAATAAGAGTTTTATGTTAAATAATGTTTTGTTTTTTATTGTTGTTTTTCAGTGACATAATTTGTATTGTATTCAGCCGTATTGAATGTATCAGCAGTTCGCTGTGTCATGAAAATTAAATGCTAGTGAAATATTGTTTTGATGACTAAATAAAATGGTTATATTATTATTCCTACGCTAAATATTTCCCTTCATTGACTTTACTTCCTAACACTTTTGACCATGCATAGGCAAGATCGTACGCCAGGCACGCGAAATATATACATTTTCTACGAACCCCGAAAATTAGCTATTAGCTGGACAAATAAATACGAGTAAGCCTGTGTAAGAAATTAAAACAATACATTAAAAGTATTGCGAGAAATAGTAGATCGGTTCGCAATAGTTAGTGGAAACGTTTCTCAATTTCAATTATCATCTTTGCTAAATTCTTTAACGACTAATATAGTACGTGCACATGTAATATTGGCACTTCCAGAAAATATTGTTACTAACTTTTCAAGTACTTTTAAGTTTAGCAATTCAATGTTTGGGGAACCAAACAAGCAAAGAAAGATGAAAACAATCAAAACATTTGATTTACTGTAGTTTTAATAAGTGCTCATGACAATAATAATAAAATACCCAAGGCCCCACTGAATGAATATCAACACCGGAAGGTATTTTCTTAGTCTTGAAAGAATATAATTCTACGAATAAAAAAGAAAAGGCTGATCACTGATACTTCATATAAGGTACATCCAAAACTGACGTATCCGTTTCAAATTCAAGTACATGAGCACGATCGATTGGGAAATATAATAATAATAATAATAATAATAATAATAATAATAATAATATGCCTTTATTATTATGGCGAGGCTCGGGCCATCAGGCCCGCTCTTCCGCCTGACCACATGTCACAAATATACAGAGTAATGTATTAAATAGTAAAATTACTAAAAAGTAATGTTATCTAAAAATTTAAATGTAATGTAATCTACAAGTTGTAAGTAGTTAGTAGAAAGCAAATGTTATTTAAAGCAACTTATAACTAGACAACATCGGAGGTAAAATGGATAAAATGTTACAATAATAATTTTGAAATAATTTTAAAATCAAGTCTGAGATTGAAAATACAATTTGAATTAAATAAGATTATGTGCTTTAAATATCTGCGCGCTACGCGGCAGCCTGGTATTCACCCCGAGCGACTGTGATCTATTAATACAGAAAGACACCATCACACGTCGCTCGATCCTGGAGGAAAACCCGCTAGTCGGGGAAAACCCACCAGGCATACTGTGTCCTAATACAATGGAAACTAAGCTAACTTGAAGTAACGGGTCTTTGGGATGGTATCCTCAGCTGCGGTCCATGCTGCAAAGGGTGGTTTTCTTGTTTAAAACCGCCTCTGCTCCTATGGATGAAAGTACAGTTCCGGCAGTATCAAACAGGTCGCAAGAAAGTAACATTTTTTACAAAAGAAACATTAATGTTATTTATAAAACATATTAATCTTAACACTCCTAAGAAATAGTTTTTATTTGACCCGTAATCTACAGTGATTTAAATAGCAAAATGGTGTATTTTACTTTGTAAAAAAGTCATGCAGGTGCTTCTTAAAAGATGTTAATGAAGAGGAGTTTTTAATATTGGGAGGCAATTTATTCCATTCGCGGGCTACAGTTTATACAGTTAAATATCAATTTGAGTGAAAATCCTGGTTATGGTTCAGCCACTAGCGTTCTTCACTGACGTATGGACAGAGGCAAACGGACAGTCGTTTCGCGGTCAACCAATTCCTTGTTATCAATGACTCATACGACGTAGATTATGAGTACGCAATATGTAAGAGGAAGCAATTTACTACATGTAGAAACAAGGTTTATTAACTTTTTCGGTACCAGAGCCTTACCACACGAGATTTTCTGTCGGAAAAACACCGATTCCACCATACAGTACTTTCTCTACTACGTAAACGTAGTAAAGCAAGAAAGTACAAAAGTTTCTATTTACGTTTTTTGTATACCAACATTATGAACGACCTTTTCTGTTGCAAGAAATTGTTCATAAATCGAGCATTGTACGACACAAATGATGACGTATTAGCATTTTACGGTACGAATGATTGCATCACGCATTCTGCCAATCGCAACGAGAGAATCGAGAGGTAACGGAACAGCCGACCCCCGTTTTCTCACCCAATGTCGAATACCCGAGACGCCACAAGATAGTTGTTTCGCAAAACTAAGTTTGATTCTCTTATAAATGTGTAATACTTATAAATGTGTAATACAAAAAAATAGCGTATGCAACTCGTTTATAATGTTGCTTTATTGCATTCGTACAAATTTGAAAACTCTCTCCTAATAACGCTCGTTTTCAAAACATGTTCTCATGCAATAAAGCTTAACATTATAAACTAATTGCATAACCTACGAGTATTATCGCCCCTTTTTTTCGCGGTCCGAACCACAGTGCAGCGGGAGGCGGGCTGACAGCATGGGGCGAGCATCGGCACAGGGTGGTGCGGCGATCCGGGTCCTCTCTTTAGATGCGAGATTACGACCTAATGACTCCCATTTCTCTTGATAAAATAACCAACATCGGCCGCCCTTCGTTAGGCGCCACTTGACCGCGACGCCGGAAACGCCGACCGATTGCTGATGTCGATGAGCGATGTCGCGGAAGATCGACCTTCGGATGCGAGTTATCGAGATTGACGGATAATCGCCGAACCGGCCAAACCAATAACATGCGATACGAAATAATTTAAAATGTTTTCCATTCTATTGAGATGTTTTAAAATTAGCAGCGACAGATCGGTTCATGAGGCTCGGGGTCTTTTAAGAATAAAGGCGGTTCTTTTCTATTTGTAATCGGGTAATTACTTTCATTCACGTTCGCAGTGTGATTTCGATACGATGGATTAATTATCTTGTATCAGAGCCAGAATACATCACGGTATTTGCAATATAACGAATTAATCTACGGATATCGTAATATCGTATATAATATCGGATATCGTAATATTTGCAATACAATCGCAAAGATATAATTACAAACTTAATAGCTTGCCGTCTCTATAAAAAAATTTACAAGTAATTTACTGGATTACAAGTTGTCTAGACTTTGTAGATCAAACAACTGGATTGCAATTTTATTTTTGTAAATTAAATATTACATGTTGTTTTAAAGATCTTGAATAGCCAGTAGTTACTTAAGAGAATTTTACTACTGAGCAGTGTTTGCGTACAGTAAGCTTCTGTACATTCATTATGATATTGAATTCAATATTTAATTTGTTCTACGAGAACAAATCAAAAAATATATAACACTTCCTCTCACTCTCACTCCTTCTATGAATTTGGTTACGATTACTTCATTAATGTTATTAAGCGTTACATAATTTATGTTCGTAATCGACAAACCATTCTACGAAATATATGTTTCCATTCCGCGTTTTTTTAAACATTAAAGTATCAGTATACATCTACACATAAATTAAAGGGAATAAGCGTATGCCTGTCGTATGTAGACGCAAAAACTACTCCATCGATTTCGCTGAAATGTTAACACCTTTTTCTTAATAGTATCTGGAGTATTTAAAGAGTGGTGGTTCCATTAAATCGGACTTGTGGGGGCATTGTTTTCGCCAAGTTAATCGAGGAGGGGTACTCTACGTCGCGTTCCCAGAGAACCTTGCTTGGAGTGTATCTATGGACATCTTTTGGAACTACCCCTCACTTCAATTCATAATATCGAATAGCATCGAAGTTGCTATCTACAAAGCAGAAAGTTTGAATTAAATGCTAGTAGTGTTATTTGAAGTTTGGATTTATTTACGTTTCAAAATTAGATGAAATTGACTTCGGCTGGTGAATTTATAGAAAGTGATTTGAATGAAATCGACAGTATAGCTCTATTGATTTAATAATGATGTTTGAAGATTGGACTTATTCACATTTCGACTGCTGTTGAAGTTGCACTTAGCTGTGGATAAAATTAAGTTGTATAAGAAAAAATTAATTGTTATAAAATTACTGAGTTTGTTTATTAAGTTCAAGAAACAATTACAATGAAATTACTTTAATAATATTTTATACAATTTTGTAAGAATATTTCATGAAATAATAGATATTCTGATATTCAATTGTTCAATATTAAATGGAATAATAAACAAAATAGGAATGAAACAGATAAGAGTTTTTCATATTTCAATCAATATTATCTTCTTTGAATAAATTTATTTGAACTCATATTACACTGCATTGGTGAAGCATTGCCATGTCTGCTAGTATGAAATAAACATGAACCATGATTCTTTTAGATTTAATTTCGAATCTACCGTTTACACAAAGGTCTCTGCTCGATTAATTCGAGTAGAAAGTGCGAAGAGATAAATGCAGCGGTTTCCTCAGCGATCTCGCGTGACTACGGCGGCACCGGGCTTTTATTTCGCAACAATTCCAAATTGGCTTTCCCTTTCATAACCTGCTAACTAATGGATTCGCTCACACAAAACCAGCACTATGCGCAGCCGACTAAAAACGATAAGACGAGGCGTTCACTTAGTTCGATCCTCACCTCGCAGACAAACTACGAAACATTTCTCCACCTATAATTCGCCGAAAGCCTCTTAAGACAATTATACGAAGGTGCACGCGCGCTTTGAACCATTGCGGTGTAGTGGCTGGCTCTGTTTTTGCACGGCCAATCCACTTCCCCGTCCAACGATTCTCTCTCCACTCTTCCGAGCGGTTTCTGGGGGCCAAGCGCCGCTTTGTTCTTAGAACCGACTCCCGCCTTTCATCAGCTCATCTGGAATAATCGACTGGAATTCAACTATCAACCTGTCCACTTGTTTATAGTGGTCGTGTTAGTCTCGGAAATACCTGCAAGTCATTAATAAGGCGTCCTATTGTTTTCAATTATTCATCTTAAGCATGATGCTGTTTGACAGTGACATGTCCCAGCTCTCTAACGACTTCTTTATGACCGCGGGAGAAACATCAGTGGCCGATAGTGCCCAGTTGGTGGGTAATTATTTGTTGTCCGTGGTCAGTAAACTGTTTTTATTGATGGCCAATGATCGATGATCGTGGTCAATGTTTTTGGAGTTTTCTCTTTTAATCAGTTCCTAGTAATTTAATTTTAAAGTTAAGCTACAATTCCAACATGATTTCCACTTGCCAGAATGGTTGCTCCTATAACCTTTTTCAGATGAGCAGACCCATTTTCAGATGAGAAGTTAATTAGTAAATGTCTTTCCATTATTAAAAGTAATTCTACATTTATTTTTTCGTTTCGAAAACACATAATGCTAAGTAATCAAATAATTGTTCTTGCAAATAATACAATGTATTCAAAGCTTGAACTTTGCTAAATAATTCATGTGTAATGTCAAATGGGGTAATCAACAATGAGTAGTAAACATTTGTTAAAAAATGGACACAACACCACAGCCTTGTTACAATTTAAGTAATTTTATATCAGTTACAAATACACTTTTACTTTACTCCATTATTAATTAATTCGAATATATTAAAATTAATTTAAGTATTTAGTTAATACATACATACACATATAAAACCAAGGCCTGAATACTTAATAACTGAGCATGCACCTTCTTCCTTCTGATTTCCTATTAGATTTCAATAAATAGAAATTTCCCTTAACCAGACCTAACATTTCCCAGAGAAGTCCAACGTCTGTTTGTATTTGAGTTCAATAATTCAAGAGCCCAGCATTCGGGACCTCCAGTTACGATTTCAACGAAAAGCATACGCACGAATTTCCAAATCGAACATATCCTGCCTAGAAAAACTTTTTTCTCCCTTCCTGCCTAAGATAACATTTTTCTTTCAAATAACACCCCTCTTCGGCACCAAAAGTGAATACATTAGTGAACAATAAGTAAGCACCAAGTTCAAGAACAGACGGACAAACAAGGCGGACAGACACGTTTTGAAGAAAACCAATTTCCGTTATCAAGAACCTCCAAATTGAGCATATTCGTCCAAATCTTGACATCCACTATTATTTACAGCATTGCATTACTTTCTCTCTATTACCTATTCGAAAAAGTAAAATGGTACATCCATTAAAATTATCAATTTTGTTACATACCTTCTGAGTAAAAAATTAACTGTACTTGCAACTTTCCATCGACATCCTTTGCTTCAGCCACAACTTCCAAAGAAAGAACGTATTCAATATATTTTTTCAAGTACTGACATTTCCTAAACTTGGAATGAGTAAATCAACAAGAAAATAATACTGTGTGTACATCGTAAGAAGCTACCGAAGAATTATTGTATCTTCAAAACTATTTTGGGACTTGTAACATTCATTTAGTTCTGTTTGATGTGAATACCTTGCAGTTAGCGCTATCAACTATGATGTAGAGTTTACTCATTGTCTTTGAAAATATTACTGAAAGCTATAAAATATTAAGAAAGCTATGTGGTCTATAAGCGACCACAGGAAAAATCACAGGTATTAGGTTCAAATTCAATTTTACAATGTAGGTCAATTATTGGATTCATAAAGATCCTAATGATATGGCTATCGAAAGGGGATGGGAAGAGTTCAAATATGGGACGACGATTGCAGATGGAATGATCACATAAAAGCCCGGGAGACGAAGTATGTCTCAATGCCTAATCTACGATGTACTATATATATGATCATGATAAAGTGTACATGAATACCTATGAACTTCTTCCACCCTTCACTCCATAACCTTGATGATAATGTTAATAAATGCCTAAATTATTTAATTCATCACTTTCTGAGTGGCTTTAACATTTCACTAACATATTAATGTATTCAACAATTTCACAATTCACATAGCCATACAGTAACACATTTACCTGAAAATACCAAAAATATTGTTTCTAACGTACGTGACTTTTTCCTCTTGCATCCATATTGAAAATTAATCCGACAGTTGCACTTAAAGCAATTAAACACGTTCTTTTCAGAATTCATGCGTCTACTTTGTTCAGAGTTCAAATAAGAAATATTTATTTTATATGATTATTTGACCAAAGTTACAAGTTCGAAACAATTAGGAAAAACGAATATACAACGTACTATTTGTTCCTAAAATACCCACATTAACTACAACATTCACACAACTTGCGGCATCTTCTACGGAAAATAAAAGTATTGAGTTCTGTCCCCAGTCCCCTCAAATATCGTTTGGTATTTCGATTCTTCTACACTCGTGTCTTCCTCAATTATTTCACCGTTTCCATGATTCAGTTATGTCGTTATAAAAACGAAATGTACGTATGGTATTCCTGAGAATTGGCGAGGAAAGCCCGATGGAATTTGTATGGGAAGTTCTTTTAATACAGAAACTTTTGCAGAAAAACCTCAATTAATTAACTACTATATGCATAACACATTTTATTAAATTATGAGGAATAAACTCTCGAATTGTTTTCCTTTCTACTGTTGGAAACGTATCATTCCAGTGTCTCCATTGGATTTCTTTATCCAATACCTTCTCAGTATATTTTAGTTGTGTTGGGTCACGCACTGGATTTTCTCAATTTATTACTGACGCAGTTCTTAGTTTTCTTGTGAAGTGAAAAGGTGGAATTGTGATCGATCGTATCAACGAAAATCATGCCGAATATTCACAACACGCCCTCCGCTGAAATATGGAAAACAACTTCCTGTTAACGGCATTTCACCTTAAGTAGTTTACGCAAAGAACCTTCAGTTTGCGAAGTCACCAGTAAATCACCTGTATTGAATCCATCATGCACGGTACAAAGTACTCTGAGAAAACGAATTTCGATAAAAAGCGTGGCGAAACTTGTGAGATCGTCTTGCATTCCGATGCTTCTCAGGCACGAAAAGTAAGATTCCTGCGCCTCTCAAATGCTGCTGCAAGCAATACGAGAGTCCTCGAATCAGTCTTCGTCTTTGCTCAGTCAGTCGTGCGGTACAGGCGCCTTCTCCACTGGAGCCGCCGTGGAGGGATCTTCCTTTTGGAGGACCTCGAGAAGGGAATTCATTGGCTCTGCAAACTCTGTAACGGTTGCTCGATGACTGGCGTGGCCAGGTCACCGTGCGGTCACTTCACTGCGTTGAAGAGCTACCGGCGCTTCGGATGGGAACGTGTGTAGGAGTAAGAGAGAAAAATACTACGAAAATGTTCACTCCGAAGTTGAGGTAATATAAAATGATTAGTGTTCGTTTCGTATCCCGCAGATGCATTCAGTTTTACCAACTCATTCGAACAGGTGTACATTATGTAGATACTCACTGAAAGACAAATACCACAGAATTTTCTTCAATCACAATATCTGAATAACAAATGCTCAATTTTGCCTAGATAGTTCTATTACGAAAGGAAAAAGCGAAGTAGAGAAAAACCGAACTTTGCAGAAAAAATGTAAGTCATCGTAAATATATTTTAAAAATTTCTGCCATTGAAATCATATTTTATTTCTAGTTACAATATTAGTTAAAATCAGAAATCTTACTATCTTTTTGAATACCTATATCCTATTTAGAGAATTTGTAAGGTTACAGAAGAAAAAAAATTACAACTGAATTTTAAGTGTAATTAAACGAGAACAAGTTTTATTTAAACATGTAGTAGTATTGGTAGTTACTCAAGATTTCGTATTGTACATTTTGGTGCTAAAAATTTGATTTGCATAATGTTTCTGAATTAAAAGAAGAATGTTCCAAAATTATAAGAAGTTATTTGGTTCAGTCCAACATGGATTTTCGCACTAACACTGCGTAAGGAAACGTAAGGAAAGAAACGTAAATATTCGGCTAGTTTTCTGGGGAATTTGTTAGGCCGGGGATGAGAAGAATTAGGACTGGATTCGGAGCGGAGTGAATCGCGTCCTTCTGAAGAGACCGAGCGAGCCGCCGGGCGGGCGGGCGGGCGGGAGAGGGGGCCGGAGAGGGGGCGGGGTCGAGGCGGGAGGGGAGTGTGGCGGGGGCGGCCGCGGGCACGTGGGGAGCGGATAGCGCACCGGTCGCTGAGGCGGACCCGCTCAAGGCCGGCAGGTCGCCGAGCTGTCCAGATAACAGCGGGCCGCTGGACACGGGCCGTGCATCACGCCGCCCCACGCACTCACGCACGCATACGAGCGCACGCACGCACTCTCGCACGCACACGCGGGCACGCGCGCGCGCCCGTGTCTCTCAGAGCGCTGCCGCGGACGCCCCCTCCCCCCCCCCCCAAAGAAACAGGAGGTAAACGCCTTCGCCACTGACGGTGGCCGCGTCCTCGGGCCTCACATGCACCTTACTCTTCATGTTGCCATTTCTTTCGTTTTTATTTTTCTTTTTTTCTTTTTTTTTATTTTTTTATTTTTTTTATTTTTTTTATTTTTTTCTTTTTTTTTTCTTTTTGTGTGTAGGTTATCTACGTTTACTACATATGCCACGCTTTCAATACATTTACTTTCTTTTTACGCATCTTTCGTGTTCTTTCTTTTACGTACTATACTGTACGTTACATTCTGTGTTTTCCTTTCCTTACTGAACGTTCCTTTTCTTTCGTCTTCAATTCTTTTCTTACGTTGAAGATACATTTATACTAGTATGTATACTTCTCTTACTTTTCTGTCTTGTTGTTTTTTTCCTCTCGCGTTCCTTTATTTCCATATTTCTTTTTAAAATTAATTTTATTTTAAGTCGCAGTAACAAAAGAGGTTATGAGCGACTGATAATTAAAAAAATGTAATTAAAATTCAGTTAAAATATCAATAGTTTTGCAAAATTGTATCACTTTTTCTTGGCGAAGTTAATATTGCATTGAAATTTTCATTTCCTATGCACTTTTTTCATTGTGGATGGAGCATTCCAGAAGTATATGTTTTATTGATAGAATAGTGTTGCATGCAATACAAGTAGGTTGTGAAACTTTTTCAATAACAAATTTATGTGAGAATGTAGAATGATATGACTGAATTCTTGTTAAAGCAACTTGTTCTTGACGATTCCATGTGGTATTTGTTACAAGTTAAATTAGTAATATTAATATTAGTTTTCCTGGATTTTTCATTTAAAGATTTCTTATCTCTCTTGAGCTTTCAGACTTGGTTTCTTCTGATTTTCGTTTTGTTGTTCTACTTGTAGCAACTTCATTAAATTTATTTTTTATGAAGAATGTATTTTATGTTGTGTTTATACTCACTTATGTGTTCCTTTCCCCTTGATATTTGTATTACTATGATCCTTCTTTATTTGAGATTCATTACCGTTTCTCTTGTCTTGTCTTTTCTCTTGTCTATTTGCCTGTCTTTTTTAGGCTCCATCTTTTGATTTTGTTATTTTTTTTCAGTTTTGCATCCCATTTCCCATTTATTATCTTCGCTTCTCAAATCAGCATTATTTTTTACTCATCCATTTTGTTCTCAATTCTTCTTTGTTTATTCAATATTTTCTTAACTATATTATCCAAATTCGGGTGCAATGTGAACGTAACGTGTGGTAACATATTTTCTTCTTTTTAAAAATCTCTCTTCCTTTAACGAATTATTTCCCCTTGCTCCACCTGCGAAGAAAATACATATTTTCCATCTCCCTCACTTCCTAATTTGTCTGCGCATAATTCTTGAATGTTTCTCTCGCCATTATTTTATTACTCTTGTCAGTGTTATTATTCGCTTTTCCTTATAAAACATGTAGTCTCTTTTGCCTCTTCCTGGCGTTTTGGACACTCAAATCACAAAACCGTACATTCAGCGCCATCTTGAGCACTCGAAAGAGCTTCATTCAAATTCTCACTTGTAAAGCTTTCCTTCTGTAGTCCCCCTGGCCACCCGCTCGACCTATGTGTCCACTACTTCGTCTTCTCCTTCGGCGCTGCCAGTGTCTCGTAGCCTAATTCAACTTCGGCAGTGGCTTATGCAAACTGTAACAAGCAGGGCCAATCAAATTATACTGGGGAAAGCGTTCCTAGATTCGCTGCACTGATACTGCTTTTGTAATGTCTAGCACTTCCACCAGAGATACCCAGTTAGAATGAATCGAAAGTTTCGGGAGATAGATTATGAACCTGCAGTTCAAATCACTCACGAAACAATGCTTTTAAGATCCTGACATGTGAAATGAGATCACTGCCTCTCTACGTACTTGATTACATCACCTGCGTTGATGAATTGTGAACGATATCGAAACTGAAAATATCGTTTGTGTTCATCAAGATTTTCAGCCTTTGTAACAAGTTTAAGTTTTGGTTCAAGTTTTGAAGATTTAAAATAATTTATTACATTTTAAGTACAAACGTTTTAATGAAAAATGTATTTCTGCAATTTTCTATGTAAATCCCTGGCAAAAAAAATTAAAATCGAGGTAGCATCTAAACTGAAAATTAACTAATTGCATCATAAATTCAGATCCATTCCGCAATGTTACACATTTCAGTGCTTGCGGATTTCTCTTAGTAGTTTTAAATTTGTTTTTGTTAAGGAAAATTAATATTATAAGTTAATTATTTTCATATTGTTCTCACTATTCAATGAGTTCAATTAGCATCAATCGTAAAATTCCTCTGAACTTCTTGCTCAGAGCTTACGGTATTAGAAGATTTTGAAGGAGAGTTTGAGGATAGCCGTAAGTAAAACCACCAAAACTTTGGAGGGAGCGTGCTAAAAAGGTAAATTCTGCACAAAACCTTCCAGAAATGACACTTAAACCCAACTTACCAATGTAACTAAATGCAACATACCATAATTGCTTACTATCATGCTGAGCAGCTTTCAAAAGCTTAACCATTATAATCAAATGAAAAAGTAGTTTTGTTTATTATTCAAATCAATTCTAATAAAAGGAATATCTAATAATAATAATAATAATAATAATAATAATAATAATAATAATAATAATAATAATAATAATAATAATAATAGTAATAAGGAGGAGGAGGAGGGAGATGAGGAGGAGGAGGGGGGGAGGAGGAGGAGGAGGGAGGGGGAGGGGGGAGGGGAGGGGGAGAGGAGGAAGAGGATGTCCGTGCAATTGAAGGTGCTCATCTTTTCAACAAAAATAAAAAAAAATGTCGATAAAGACGACGAAAACTTTGCTAACTATTCCAAAACCAAGCACAAAACAAACCAATGACTTCGCCTTCAATCGTCCGCCCCGCCACGCCCGGCCGCGTCGCGGACACCAGCGCCCGCAGCTGCAGCGTCGCCAACCCTGCGGTCAACGGACCTGTCGCACGCCACGGCCGTATGGCACGAGATGCTATCCCGTCCGCGGCGGCCGCCGCCGCCGCCGCCGCCGCCGCCGTCGTCGGGGGGAAATGCAAAGACGTGTAGAACGTGGGCGCCGCCCGCTAGTCGCAGTGACGTCCCCCGCTCGAGCCCCCGCTCACTCGCTCCGGCCATCACATCATCACGCACGCCACCCTCCCCCGGCCCCCCTCCCCACCCGCCACTCCCCCACCCCCCCCGCGCCGCGCCATCTCCATGCTCTTCGGACGCAATGAACGCAAACGAGTTCCTCGACGTTGATCAGGGGCCGTGTCTGCGGACAGGGGGGCCGAGACAGAACTGTCTGAAAGACTCGCAAAAATTAAATTCGTACTGGTGGTAAAACACAGTTCCCTTTGTATTAAAACGGTTGATTTTTTACATCAATAATTTAGTACACAAATTAAAATCGAAAAATTATTTACATCTATTGCCCTAAACGTACGACGTTTCTATCAAACAATAAACGCTTTTGAGGACATCTGTTTTATTGTGAAGATCGATGTTGCTAAAGAAGAGAGTGACATTTGTTCGCCAAAGCATGTTTGCCATCACAGAAAAGAGAATGTATTTTAAATTTTAATTTATTTCTTAAATTCTTGATATAAAAATTCTCCCTCACCCTGTCTTTGCCCATAGAACACAAACGTGTTCCTCGCAGTTGAAACGCAGTTTCCTTTGTATTAAAGACGGTTGAATTTTTACATCAATAATTTTATACATAAATTAAAATTGAAAATTTATTCACATCTTTTGCTTTAAAACTACGACTTATTGCTACAGCCTGCTCTGTTTTCATTATCAAGTACACGTTTCGCTTATAGGATGTCAAATAATGAAAGTTTTTAAGGACATCTGTTTAATTGTAGAGAACGATGTTTCTTAAGAAGAGTAACACATTTCTTTGACAAAACATTTTTGCTATCAGAGAAAAGATAATTATTTTTTTAATTTAATTTATTTATTAAATTCTTGATATAAAAATTCAATTGTCTTTAAAACAAAGGATATAGGTTATTTTGTTTCAAAGTTATCATTCAGACGGTTATGTTATTTATTTTATTACGTAAATTAGAACTAAAAGTTAACAAGTATTCGAGTTCTTGGGTCACCCAAATCATTACAAAAGTCGAATCCTAGTTAGGTATTAGTTCTAATTGGTGGTGTTGTGCCTGTCCAATCATAATAACTGTTCATATAGTTTCCAAAATCCACCTTCACGCTCACCTACTGGTATAATCGAATGCTGCTTTAGAAGACATTAAATCTCACTTACGCACTTCTCAAGTACCTGTCATGCACTGTGTTCTATTGACAGTCGAAGGGCTCACTTTGTCATCGGTTCCGAAGTACAGTCATCCCGATCTTTTTGTTCGCCGATGTACAAAACAAAAGTGATTTGTTTGTGATCCGTGGATTAAGTTTGGTATTCATAATATTTTCGGAGCTTCAGAGCCTAATACGATCTTGGTGCAATTCTTATGACCATTTTAGCAAAAATGCAAAAGTTATTTTCATTTTTATGAATTAAAAATACAATACGTTTCTTGTAACGTTCTTGAATGAAATGTATTACTTAACATTTCACTTTCTTGTATTAAAAGAAGACTTAATTTGATTAATTGGTAACGAGTGTTATTTTTTATAGTGCACATACGTGTAAACATGTTCGCAAGATTCAAACTATTACAGAGCTAGTAAAATGTCTTAACCAGTGTGGTTTTAACTAAAAGAACACAGGACCAGGTCACGATATTTCCAAAAACATTAGTCTCCAAAAATTTGTTTTCAATATTTCCAATGTCAATTACTTACCGCATATTCCGATTTTATTATAAATGTTCTACTGAAATGATAAGCTCTACTTTTCTTAAAATTTAGCACACATTTTTTGTAGAGGACGAGCCACCTGTTCATTCTTGGAAGGAGATTGGCATCTCCCCATCTGCGATGAAACTTTGACACGTACGAATTTTTCCAGTATTTGTGCGTCATTTGGGGCTCGTTATTTCGCAACAGGTCGAACGTTTTGCTATTTACATGTCCTTCCACGACGAACGAGAGTAGGAAACGCGAGGACGGCGGGAGAGCAGCCGCCGAGGCAGAGGCGATGGAGGCGGAGGCCATCGTCTTGCCTATATCGGGAGGCGCGCTCTGCTCCGGCGGCGGCAGCGGCGGCGGCGGCGGCCGGGGCGGTTACATCTCGCCCAGGGGCGTGCTCGCTGGGAACGCGGCCGATAGGCTGCACGCCGCCCGCGAGAAGCGGCGAAGGTGGAGGCGGGGGTGGAGGAGGTGGAGGCGGGGGACGGGTCGGATAGGAAGATGGAGATGGAGGCGGTAGAGACGGCGAAGGCGGCGGAGGAGGCGGTGGAGGTGGCAGAGGCGGAGGTGGCAGAGGCGGAGGCGGAGGCAAAGGAGGAGACGGAGTGGGTGAAGGAGACGGAGGCGACGGAGGTGACGGAGTGGGTGGAGACGACGGAGGGAGTGGAGGCGGCGGGGGCGGAGCAGGCAGAGGCGGCGGAGGTTGCGCGCCACAAGGTGAACGACCCACGACGCGGCGGCGGGGCTGCTCCTAAGCGGCGGAGGCGGAGGCGGTGCTCAGGAAAGCGGAGACATACGCGCCGGCGGGCGGACGAGGCACCAGTGATCTGTATGCGTGGAATATGGAACGTATTGCGAGGCAGGAGAAAATGGTTTGGCGGCAAGGTGATGGAATACGCAGTAACACAAATGGAAAAAGGAGTTCCTGGCAAAGAAGAAGACCAACAATAAACCCGTTCAAGAGAGATGAAAAAATGATCCAAAAACGAAATAAAATTATGATCTCAACCAAATAAACTTAATCAATGTAGTGTCTTCATAATAATGAACAAAGATTAGGTATTAAAAGTGTAGTAATTATTTAAATAAATGGTAATAGATAAAACAGTTTTTATGTATCTTAAGGACTGTTTATCGAAAATTTTCACAGAAAATGTTTCAAAATCCTATATAACAACAAGAAAAAAGAAGCCAAGATGTTTGAGAAGAATTAAAAATAACAAAATGAGAAAGAAGAAAAAAACTGGAGGAGTGTTCTTCTTTTTACAAAAGGAGCAAAATTCTTGAGTTTACCTTCCGTAATGCTGCAGTTTTTCTATTGCATGCACAACCAAATTACGAGAAACGAAAGAACTTATAATACAAGCAAAGAAACGCATCCAAAATTGTAATTATTTTTGTATATGTTCTGAATCTTTGCTCTTCATTAGTGTCTATATGTACTTATTGTTTAATATCTTTGTACGACTAGAAATTTTATTTGACTGAGAAACTTATTTTGAAGGACAAACTCTGTTACCTTACTTCAACATTCAGTGGTAGAGAAAGGCCGAATAAATTCTGTAATTTTAGTAGTCTCTTCGACACTAATTTTCGAAGTAAAGACACTACTAGTATCCATTTTAAGATCGTTTTAAATTTTTAGAAATGGGAAGCTTCCTACCAATTTTACACTTGCAGAACATGAGACTTATGCCTTATAGCGTTGAAAATTAGCAAGAAGAGAACTTATTCACTTTCTTTGCTTTTGTATTTAAATAGTAAGTTGAAACATCTTATTAATATTGATATTTCAAAAATAAAACATGAACTTTTTTGGACCTTTTTGGTCTCATACACCTTTTGAGGGTAGAATAATATATTGGCCAGTACTGAGTCTATCTGACCACTATTGGAATTGTCTACGTCGATTTTTAAGAATCACTATCAAAAATAATTGGCGTTTAGAAAAATTAATAAAAAGTAAAACAAATTCAAAATAAGACATATTTTGTCAAGGGACCTGTTCAGATAGATGCGCGACTATTGCCCACTAAGTTTCAAATAATGCATTTAGTATTGTATCCCATGAGAAATCCACGAACATTTTTTTAACTGTGACCGCTCGAACTTTTCGTTTATACATTCGATAGTGATCCAAGGACCCTTTGCTCTCACAGAAGCACTTGGCCAGAGGCGGCGGCCTCGCGTGCGCACAGTGGCGGCCGAGTGGACGCGAGGCAGAGGAGGCCGCGCGGCGAGGGCAACCCTATCGGGGGGCGCATCGGCCGAGAAGATGCGCACAACAGGTGTTCTCATGAATACCACTCCGCCAACGCCGCCTCTGCGCCCACCGCCTTTACCTTCACATTTGTCCCGCCCCCGCCAGTTCTGCCATCGATGCCGCCTCCGCCCTCGTTAGAGCCACCGTCCCCCGCAACCATCTGCAATGTATCCGACGTCACCCCGTTTCTGGCTCCACTCCACCATCACCTCTACCCATGATTACTCCCTCGCCCCCGCACTTGCCCCCGCACTTGCCCCCGCACTTGCCCCCGCACTTGCCCCCGCACTTGCCCCCGCACTTGCCCCCGCACTTGCCCCCGCACTTGCCCCCGCACTTGCCCCCGCACTTGCCCCCGCACTTGCCCCCGCACTTGCCCCCGCACTTGCCCCCGCACTTGCCCCCGCACTTGCCCCCGCACTTGCCCCCGCACTTGCCCCCGCACTTGCCCCCGCACTTGCCCCCGCACTTGCCCCCGCACTTGCCCCCGCACTTGCCCCCGCACTTGCCCCCGCACTTGCCCCCGCACTTGCCCCCGCACTTGCCCCCGCACTTGCCCCCGCACTTGCCCCCGCACTTGCCCCCGCACTTGCCCCCGCACTTGCCCCCGCACTTGCCCCCGCACTTGCCCCCGCACTTGCCCCCGCACTTGCCCCCGCACTTGCCCCCGCACTTGCCCCCGCACTTGCCCCCGCACTTGCCCCCGCACTTGCCCCCGCACTTGCCCCCGCACTTGCCCCCGCACTTGCCCCCGCACTTGCCCCCGCACTTGCCCCCGCACTTGCCCCCGCACTTGCCCCCGCACTTGCCCCCGCACTTGCCCCCGCACTTGCCCCCGCACTTGCCCCCGCACTTGCCCCCGCACTTGCCCCCGCACTTGCCCCCGCACTTGCCCCCGCACTTGCCCCCGCACTTGCCCCCGCACTTGCCCCCGCACTTGCCCCCGCACTTGCCCCCGCACTTGCCCCCGCACTTGCCCCCGCACTTGCCCCCGCACTTGCCCCCGCACTTGCCCCCGCACTTGCCCCCGCACTTGCCCCCGCACTTGCCCCCGCACTTGCCCCCGCACTTGCCCCCGCACTTGCCCCCGCACTTGCCCACGCACTTGCCCCCGCACTTGCCCCGTCCTCTCTGACGCCGGCCGCCACCATCGACTCTCCCTTCCCCAAAAGCCTTTACCACAGCTCACCGCCGTCACCGCCCTTGAATCCTCACTTCTCTCGCCCCCTCTGCCACCTTTACGTCACTTTCCCCACCACGTCCCTCGCTCACGCCTTCCCCACAACCTCTGCGCCGCTTTCTTGCAACCATCCTCACCACAACAACCTCCACTCAACAGCCACCACCACCATCTCCCCATCCCCGTTCAGCTCCCCCGCCACTACCGCAGCCGCTTCTGACGGCGCGGCGTCCGCGCGAGAGATACCGTCCGCGGCCTGCCGTTCTAACGAGCTGCATCCTCAGCGGCAGCCGCCGCCACCGCCGCCTCGGAACCTTCCACGCGCGGCCTGTATAACTCAAGTGCCCGCCTTTGAGGGCGCTCGAGAGGCTGGCGAGGCGGCGCGGTGTGCAGAGGGAACGCGGCGGGGAAAACGGTGGGCCGTAGTGGATGCAAAGGAGATAACAGTTACTCACTGCTGGTGGGTGGAGATAGAACGCCGAGAATGAGTCTACAAGGGGGATTAAGGACGATGACGAGGGGGGGGGGGTAGAACCGCAATGGGAATGTGTGGGAGAGGATACAACGGAGAAGAGAACAGGTACAGTCACGCAGGTGGTGACTACAAGTGCTGCAAAAAAGGGGCAATAGGTCACAGATGACTGAGAACACAGTTTAAAGTAAATGTGGCTCTTTTTTTTATTTTTTTAAAAATTAAGTCAATTTGAAAGAAAACAATGCCTCGAAATATAAGAGATACTGGGGTAGAAAACATTATTTGGGGAAGACCTATTAGAATAAGTACTAGATCGAAAGGATAAATAAAAATCATTTACAAAAATAAGCATAAAATATTACTAATAATGAAGGAAATGGGAACATATAGACATCACTGGCTCATTTTAATGAAAGCTAGAAAAGAAAATTGCTGACATTAACAATAACAATACTATAATGCACCTGAAATGACGAAATACGATGACGCAACGATGTAAAAGACAACACACTAGTAAAATGACATTATTTCGTGAATATAGTCCTCAAAGTTTAAGTTCGAGATCGAAAATGAGAAGATCGCTGGATATCGGATTTGTATAAAATCGGTAATGGATACTTGCTAAATTATAGTTTCATAATTAGCAGTGTTCATTTCCTCATCGAAATTGAGCACCAACTTTCTGAAAACCTAATTTCGCCCCACCAATTTAATTTTTTTTCAAAATTTATTTATTGGATTTCTCATGAAAGCTACTTCACATCCTTCAAATTTGCGATCACAGATATTAACTTTCTAACAAACAATATCGGTCTATCTGTTGCTTTTCAGAAGTATGTAACCCTTGGCTATTTATAATAATGGAATTGACACACGCATGTATGGATTAGTAGGCCAATGTTTTATTCGTTTATCAACTCTTTTCCTCAGTCTCAACAATACATATTAAAATTTACAATCAGACTCTCTTTGAACATTTTATCAATGAGGATCTAAATAAAATAATAACCGCTTGCCAAGAATAAAAGTAATATTGTATCTTAAACTCTGGATTACGATACAGAGAAACGCAACAGAGACTTGAACGCGAAGTAAAAACGCAAGATCTGGAGCATGCGATTAACAAGATCACCCAATATACCACAATTTTACAAACAGGAAGCGTTCAATGATTGCACTTACCATTTGACGTGAAAAATAAACTTTCAAATCCGCTTTTTAGCAAGGGTAAACTTATATTTTGTGTGGTAAGTTGGTCGTTACTCCAGTTCTAGCAGAAACTGGTCTTAGGACATCAACATTAACACGCATTCACATTGTGTGAGTATAAAACGTACAAGATCATGTACCATGTTAAAGAGGTTACCCTCATGTATACTAATTTCTTGGTAACCACAGAGATCCTACAATATTCACTGACTCAACAACTTGGGAAATGCTAAGAGTAGGTAATTGATATACCCTCGTTACCATGCTGAACATAAGATCAAGGTATTTTTAAAGACGTGACAAATTTAATGAAAACGCAACTTATATGATAAATTTAAATAAAAAACAAGTCAGGAAGAAAAATCCCTACCACAACATACAGCAGTTCATGTAACAAAAAATTAGAGATGCCGACCGAATGCGTGAAGAAAGATATACATGGACTTGTAAGTGCGTTTCTTATGTGAAGGTATTATGTTGCGTCACTTTTGTCGAATTGTTACCAGTAAGGTCTCTGGTAGTTACCTACACCAGAATGTTGGTAAGATTAGTGGAATAAGGCGTGTTGTAAGCCACCAAAAACGTATGAAAAAGTGTTAAATTAAACTAGTATGTAATTAACCACAATTGAGTAATAAATTACTTCTAATAAAAATTTTCGTTGAATTTTAGTCAAACAAATATGGCTATTAATGGGAAACATATAACAACTATACATAAACTGAAATGTTCAATTTATTGGACAAATGGTGAAAATTGGCAAATGACAAAATTGGTGAAATGACAAACGCAATCATTTGTTAATAATAAGCAATTCATCACACGAGTAAAAACGTTGTAAGCTATCGTCTTTAACGTACGATTAAAAAGAAAAAAACGTGAAGAAAGACCGAAAAGGACAATCCATAAGAAAACAATCCACCAGAAAACAAGACGATACCAATATTATTTTGAAGTGATTGAACAGTAACAACCTCTAATTTTGCGTGATATTTCCAAACGAATTCTGAAAGCAAAACGCTATGAAGTCATACAAAGCGGGCCTATGAAACACCGTCTCTCCTGGAGAGAGTTCGGGAGCTGCGGAGGTGGCAGAGGCGGTGCTTCGGCGGCAACGGCAGCGGCGGTGGCAACGGCAGCGACGCGCAGCAGTGCACCGCGTCGCCGCCAGGCAGAGCCACCTGCCAGCGGCTCAGAGTTGCGCCTCACGACCGGTCACAGAGGTCTGAGATTTCATGTTCCCGTGACTCGAAATACATAGGATAAATGAACGAGTTTTTGTTTGATCCCTGCGAAATCAAATGCCTCAGTAAAACAAGACTAAATTAAAGGTTTGCTACGTACATTCGTTTGAGAATATGAGCGAGAAGAGAGGATGAGCTATTACAAGGCATTTTCGAAGTAAAGAATACTCATACGAAACCACATTTACAATTAGTTTCAAACATTTATTCTTTAATACGATTTGTCTAGTTTACATTTTCGAACAACTACTTTTATAATTACATATCTGTCTGCGCCCGCCCACAACGCGTCAAGTGAGAGCTTTTTAGTAGCACTTCTGAGAGAAATACAATGCTATTTTTATGTAGAGGAATACTTTTTATGCTACACTTTTATAAATGTTTATGTATAATCAAGGAGAGCTTCATTTACCATACCGTACCTAGTTATTCATAGGCGAGAACGACAAAGAAAATACATTCATCGGTGTATATTCTTACAATCCAACACCAGTATTGTTGTTTTATTTATTTTTTATATGTATGTAAAAACGATGATTTTCGATAATATGACGATAGTATACGTGTGTTTGTATTATTACAATAATTAATTGTATTAATTAAATTATTGGGGTTACTAATGGGATCCTCAGTTAAAAATTGCCGCCGAACAAAACCATACAAAAATGTTTTTGCGAAAGTAGTACGCACACTGCTCAAGAACTACAAATAAAACACAGACAATAATACTGCAATAAAATGAAATATTTTAACTGCAATAGACTCCAAGAACATTGCAATATTATACACGAAATCGCTGATTGCAAGAACAACCTATGTCACATTGCACTTATTGTTGGAAAACGAAGAAAACCAATGTAATTACTGCATGGATTGTCAGAACGAGACGAAACTTGAACTGTGGGGGATTAAGTTGTTTTTGTAATCAATATATTTTGTAATTTTTTAAGCTCAATGCATACAAAAACAAAATAGGGAAGTTTATTTATGAGATTAAATTGTTTCTATGTTTCGTTCAGGACGTGTTTTTTAATATTTTCCTTTTCTTCTCTCCACTTTCTTATCGTAAAATTTTTAATCTTGCAATTTTGGTTTCTTGTTATGATAAAGTATCAAAGAGAAGTTATTGTTCTGAATCCATTAATGAATTACATTCGTTTTATGACTACTGATGTTGGCTATATATAACAAACACTACAATAAAATTTCGAAATATCCATTGGTGTTTTGACAGACCTTGGAATATACCACCTTGAGGTCTCAATATAAATAAATGATTCTTGTAAATTGATCCCCACTTCTTGAAATCGTTTCAGACCATAGTGCACAATGATATTCCCGTTTGCGTTTACTATATTCCTCTATTTCCGATAAATTCCGGATAGTGTACTATTTCTTCGATATTGGGAAGAATGTTTTATTGTTTCACATCAGTTCTTCGCAAAAGAACTGACACAAGCTTCTTCCTTCATTTCCATAACAATACTAACATCAGCAATGCATTGATTTCATTTAAAGAGAAGTACCACAAATTACTAAAGTGAGATCAATTGAGAAGAACAATAACTGAAGATCTGTACTTGGGGTGTTTCGCGCTCAGCTTGCAATACATACATCAGTTTGCATGGCCGGAAATAGTGAATTTGATTGTTTGTGAATGGGCCTACAAGCAAAGAATGTATTTCTGTCTGTAACTCATTTTTCACTAAATGTGGACGTACGGGGTTCTTGCTATCAGCGATTCAAATGTGAAGAAGAGCACTTTTTTACATACTAAAGTATCAGAACAGTTGCTGTTCCATAACGCAAAATTATATTGCAAGTATTTAATTGCAAGTAGTATCTTCCATAGGTCCTTACAGTCGCATGATGTCAACTTTATCGTCCAGTCCAATAATTTCGCCATCCAGTGGGGGAAAACATCGCCACCTCGCGTAATAAAAACCTGCACAACACTTAGGGGACTAACGACCAAGCAGTTGACGTGCCCGGAAACGAAATTATCATTCAACCGATGGTGCTTCTGATTTTTAAATCCATTTTTATCGGAAGCACTGCGAGCTCCTCCGTTTAAGCTAAATGTAGCACATACGAGTATATTCTCTTATTTAATTATAGTGACGTCCGATGTTTGATCAGCTGGGATGTAGTTATCCAACAGGGAGCGTCAACACCAAAATTTAAGTCGTAAAGATGCTCCAGACTGGATAACCACGTCCAGCTAATCAAACGTCAGAAGTCACAATATTTAAATCTGAGTATAAACCGTGTATACATTGTGTTTATGGCGACTGAATGCATAGACTCCAACAACATTCTTTTTTCCGTGCTCTCCAAGCGCTGGTACGTTCAAGCAGGATGCTGCAGGAAGCGTTCAGGTAAAGTTCCATCGACCCCGAAAAGCTCGTAAAACTGCCAAGGGCGTATCCCGTGCAGTCGGGCCAATCAGCGAGGAGGGAGGAGATCGCAGGCGGAGGACAGATTCTGTGCTGCGATACAGCCGCGAGGACACCTCCGGACGGCGCGGCGCACCCTGATAACGGCGGTTGCGCCCTCCGGCCGCCCTCCCCCCATCCACTCGCAACCATTGTCTCTTCTCGTCACTACTTGCCCTGCCTTACCCACGTGCTTCGGGAATGACGCCTAGACTATTGCACACGGCACTTTTATTTGCTTTGCCACCTCTTTGCACGATCGAAGACCTAAGTGGCTTTACAGGACATTGTTGTAATAAGGAGAGGATTTTGATGACCTAAAACATTGCCAAAAATGATCAATAAAATGTCTTAAAATAGTTTAAAATACCCTAAAAACAAAGAAAAATTACGTTAAAAAATTGACCAAACCACCACAGATAAACAACTGAAGCTGTTGAATATGGTTCTGATGCCATCGACACTTCTTCCTTTTGTTTACGTAAACAAAGCTAGCAAACTTTGGGCTTGGATTATTCTTAAAAAAAAACACTGCCTTTATTTATCGCGAAATCAGCCGAACTGACAATCACGCTAATAACGTCACAGGATCCTGAGGTTACATATTACTCACAACAGCTGGCATTACAATATATGAGCAAACAAATCGAATAGCCTACTCAGGAATTCTGGGGTGAATATTTGTTGCACCTCATAAATATTTTTTGAAGCAAGTACCATTAAAATGATACTAAAATCGACGAAACTAGCAAAAAATGCATTAAAATGACGTAAAAATGTAAAAAATGCCTTATTAGTCGAAATCGACGAAAAATGCCAAAAAAAGACATAAAAATGGGTCAATTTGTTTCGTCATAACCTAAAATAAATTTCTATACTAACCGGCGTTATTCTAAAGTGAAATGAAAAAATTGACATTTCATTAAAATCCGCCCCTAGTTGTAATTATCTGTGTTAAGAAAGAACTCCTCGAGTCACCTATGGCGTACACGTTGGAAGACTGATTCGGATGAGGCTATTGAGAGCGATGATCTAAAGAATACCTGATAACAATAGAGAGAGGAAAACTAGGATAGAGAAATGGTGAAATTAGAGGCTGGGGCAAAGGGAAAAATCAAGGAAAAACATGCTGAGAGCTCGCCATGTCCACCACAAATTCCACACGAACTCAAGGTGATCGAAGTTTGTGATCAACGGTGGAAAAGATATGCAGAACCCATGAGCAACAAGCCCATCCCCTTTCTCGTTTTATTGGTCTCCTTTTGCTCGGCCCCACCAAGCGGAGATCTTCGAGCATATAGGTTTTTAATTTTTTGCCTAATTACGTCAGTAGTAAAGATAAAATATTGTGATTGTGCGGCAGAAATTAGCAAGTTTTCGAAAGAAAACTGATAAAGCTGGCTCTGCTAACAAAAAAGTGGATAAATCTTGACTGATAGTAAATTACTTCCTATAACTCTCCGTGTAGTCAGAATTCCCGATTTGTGGATCCTTGACACCGAAAAATTGATATTTTGTTGGTTAAACTGTGTCCTCGGATAGCGCAAACGACTATTTAAAAATGGCACAGTCTTAATTTTCGTTGAAGTTTCTAAATTTTTGCAAAAGTTAAATTTTTTGAGGGTATGTCAGGTAAAGTATTGAAAATAAAGATTTTGTTCTTAATGAAATATGTTGTTCTAAGACAGGTCTTGAAATAAGTTCCTGTACAATTTTTCGAAAATATGAGTTTTTTTCGCGTAATTTTGTTTGAATGTATGCAGGTTTTAGACAATCTTTTTTTAAGAAAATAGCCCGATGTTTTCTTTAAATTTTCTCCTCGAACCAAAGGACGGCAAAAAAATGCGATGCTTGTGCTATTTACGCCGAACTCTGAATTTCAAACAGTTGCAACAAATTAACATTGCAAAAACAAAATATTGATAATAGAGATGTTTTTCTAAAACAAAATAAGTTCTAAAAGTATTAGACATTTAAATAAGATTCTGTGCACTTATTTGAAAAAACGAAAATGTTTCTCGTAATATCTGCTTGAAGTAAATGCAATTAATAAAAAATATTCACGGTTTTTCTTTAATTTTTCATTGAAGGACGCTTAAAAATGCTTCAGGTCTCATTTTCAACTCAAAAGTTTAGAAAATTGGAGTAGTTGAAAATAATGTTAGAAAATATGTGCTGTTGGAGCATTTTTAGTGTAAGAATTGACGAAATAAACGAAGATGAAATGATAATTGACAGCACAAATTACACGCAGTTTTTGCAAGGAACAATTGTTTCCATTTTATCTTCATTATTTTGTCTTCACATTCGTTAATCAAAATCTGAATACCCAGATTTTATTTTCATTTAATAAACATCCTTAATATTAATTTCATCGAGGACACTGTCCATATTTATTAAACTATTTGAGATATTGAGATGCAATTTTTACGACAATGATAAAATAAAACAAAAGTACGACAATACATTTTTGACCTCCCGCACTGTGAACCAATTTCAAAGAAACCGTTTGGATATGCCTCAAAACGTTTACAAGATGCAGAGTTTATCCACAGTAAAAGTACAAAATTGTGTAAGGAGAGAGATAATGAAGAATGAAATGGCTTCCGAAACCACACTCATTTAATAAATAGTTACATTCGTATTCACAAATCACACTTTCACATGCCTCTTTATATCCTCTACTCTAAAAATGCACCTACGTATGCACAGTACACCCACATTCAATTTATTTCAACTACCTTTCCCATTACTTTCTTCTAGCTCCACCTTACCAGCTTTCCAGTAGGAAGACCTTCTATTACACCCACCACAACCACCCACGTCTCGAAGGTTTGCCGACACCTCCATGTCCTCGCTCTTCCTCTGCCTCCATCCGCCTTCTCCCTCCACCCAACCACATACCGCACCCACGCCCACTTTTATTACTGATTATTATTATCTTTTATCAGCGAGCCGTATAGGTTATTGTCCGCTTCGGGGTTTAACCTCGCCTCGAGGAGCCCGCAGGGACAAACACAGAAGACCCGTACCGTGGCAACGGCAACAGCTGCTTAGTTCGCTGTTTAGACGTCAGAATCACACAATGAGGTTCCGAGGCAGAGTTCATCTCGATGCCGGCGTTTGCGATAACTTGTGGCTGACAGGAGTCGGGCTTTCTGAACGTTTCCTTTCGTTGTAACCCGCACGCAAAAGGCGAGGCAAGTAGACGCGGATTTTACATACAACATATCGGCTAAATCTATCGATTTTATCGTGTTCTACACAGAAACTCAGGGTGTACGTAATAATGTACGTTCTCCTTATGCGACGACTTCAAAGCTTCACACAAAGAGGTTCTTTCTGGAATATTCTGTACTCATTTTTCCGGTACTATTTCTGGAATATATCTTCCATCCGCAAAAAAGTAGCATTGCTCACTTCGATTTTTATTCCTGTTTGAATCATTAACTTCCAATAGTCGGAGTACATGTTTCGAACAGTGTCACAGAAAATTGTTACATACGTATACTCCGAAAACACACCGTATTTATACAAGGCTATTTATAAATGTTTACCTCTACGTCTTAGTAGGATTTATCAATAAAATACATTACCTCATTCAGGCGATAATATTCATATCAATAACTTCATGATTTCGAGTAGTTGATATGAATATTATTTATCAACTGAGTAATTGAGAATTAAATGTTACAAAACTAAAGTCGGGTTACTAAAGAAAATTAGAAATTTCTACCTCCAAAATCAATAATTTCCAAACATATCTATATAAAGCTAATGGCCATTTTTACTGCTGGTGCTATAAAATGGCATAGACTCCCTCGTATTTAGTTCATCCTTTTGATTCAATCGGGGCTGCCTTTTCAATTTTGCGGGAACATCTTTGCCCCACTCCATCCAGGCTACTATCTACCAGGGTCTCCTGAAATAACTACCCTCCGGGACAATTCTCAGGGAAGAGTTTCATCGCGCTCCCCACATGTCTCACCACCGCACGCCCACCTCCGCTTCGTACCATTTCATCCGAATCGATTCAAGTGCTACTCCACGTATGTTTATACATTTTGAAGATTAGGACGTCTCATCAAAATTAGGATACGAACGTATAATTCCGCAAAACAATTTTGCATCGGTTTGCATTGGTTGTTTCACTTATTATTTTGACTGTTTATTGCCTGTTTAACCGCCACAGGCTTGCACTCTAGTTAAATTTATATGATGGAACTCCGTTTTATTCCTCAAAACAGATCTTATTCTTAACGTAGAGTACGGAAGTGGTTTTCGCGAACCTTTTAATATTTCCAATTTCGCACAAATGACAGAATCCAGTATTTCATTCCAAACAGCGACCTTCGTGACTTTCGGAAGGGCACAGATAACCAAATAGCAGGGAATTAAAGTGAACGAAGAGAAGCCCCGGATTCTTCCTCCAATCTAAACATCGAAAACCACGAAGAATGCTCGTAAAGTAAAAGCATCCAAAACATTACGAAAAGCGAAGCACTCGATGCCCTTCGAACGGGATCCGCGGCGCGGGCATCGATGTAGGCCGCGGCGATTACTATTCACTTTACCGCACGGAATCCGCTCCTTCCATACCGGACCTACCTGACCGTATAAAATCCTCGTTCTTAATGGATGTTATTTCGTGAATTCCTATTTAAATCACCGGCATTACCGCGCCTGGTAATTTCTCGGCTTTCGCTTTAATGCCGAACCGGGCATTAGTCTATTTCCCGAGCCTCGTTACCCGGGGAAGCCCGCCCGCCCCCCCCCCCTCCCTCCTTCGCCCGCGGCACGCCCCGCGCTGCGCCGCGCCGCCCGCGAGCGCGCCCTTGCCCTTGTTAGGGCAGCCCTTGCCGGCGCTGCCGGGGCGGCGCAGCGGGACGGCACGGCGCCCCCGCCAGCGGCGCTCCCTCCGATTACACACTTCATCTGCTCGCGCCTTACGAGATACGCCGGCGTCGCACAGTGGACACCATCAGCTACACCAACGGCCAAAATTGGAAGAAGTTCTTTTTTTGTTTTTTTTTTTGTTTTTTGTTGTTGTTTTTTGTTGTTGTTTTTGTTGTTGTTTTTGTTGTTGTTTTTGTTGTTGTTTTTTGTTGTTGTTTTTTGTTGTTTTTTGTTGCTGGCGAAGAGTCCGAATTGAACAACGCGTGCATGAACTCTGCATTTACCGAGGCTCAGTAACATTATCCCTGTGACAGGTGTATGTAATTTATCACGGGATCAGCATTTAAATAGATCCGATTTTTATCCCCCAGGCTTGTTAGCCCTGAGGGTGTGAAAGATGAAATGATGATGATTATAGTGAGGGGTGATAGGACGACACAAACATACGGACATATACAAATATACCCATAGCAGAGGTGTGACCCAAACGCGCGATCTTCTGGTTCGTGACCGCTGCAGCACTACTGTCTCAGCAATCTCGGCCTTCTGATCGGCCAAGTTAATAATTACTATATGATCCCTTGTCGTTTCATTGGATTAATGGTAGTTATAAATGATAACATACATAAACAAGGAAAAAGTTGTTCACATGACTATTTTTATTATTTACTTTGTACTTACTAATATGAAATAACATAATTTACGTATTTCAAGTGTTGGTAGATTATAGATGCATTATGATAATAACCAGTACCTTGCCATAATTCGCAAATGATATTATTATTATTTTACACCCAGTTGGAAAATCACAATTTTAACACTTTTATTCTTACATCGTGAAGTGTAATAATATATGAAATTAAGCAGGTTCCAGTTTATTAAAATCGTTTCATGTAAGTCATTTTTAAAATTTTTACACTATTCAAAGTACAGTATGTATTGAGCACGTATTGAGATATATAACAAAGATACAAATTTTAAATTGGGTAAACGGAGTGGTATGTTAAAAAAATGGTCAAATCACCTACATGTTGAAAGCTAAAAACAAGACGTATCACAGAAAATATGGATTTTAGAAGATTCACATAGTTCAGCAAAAATATATATAGTAAAAATACTTTGGTGATTTAATGGCCGAACGCAAAGGTACGGTGTTGTAACATTTTTAAAGAGCCCTTACAAAAAATGACGAAACAATTATTTTTATGGTTGAAGCTAATAATGTGGTAATGTTCTGTAAATTAATTGCAAATAATAGTAGGAGAAACTTAGTACCCCTAGTTACATGATACACGTAAAAGTTATCACCTACCACTAGGTATGTACATGAAAATACTATCCATAACTAAAATCATATTTTCTTTACATTAAAATTTTTTCTAACCACACCATCTGATTGCATCCAAATGAAAGTTCATTACCTGTAACTAACATGACTTGCAATCCTCGTTGTATACTTTTCAACTCGAAACCATGTTTCTTCTAAAGATACAAGCACTTCTGGATTCTGATGCGATTCTCTTCGCCCACTAACAGAGTACTTAGCAACCACTGCCTGCGGTATGCTTCGTGGTCACCGCAGCCGAGGGGACGGCCGGCGGTACAATACATAAACACGCATAAGCGCGTAGAGTTTATCGACAGCCGGGCAGGCTAGCCGTGGCGGGCGCGGGCGGGCACGGGCGTGCACGGGCAGGCAGAGAGGGACGGGGCGGGGTCACGCGGCCCCGTGGCGCACTAATGAGGCCCGATGCGCCGCCTAAGTACATAATCTGGGCGCGAGGCGGCGCGAGGGGCGGGTGGGGGCGCGCGATACGAATCGCTTCCCGCCGAAGCACCTGGGCGCCTCGCCGCTTCCTGCCCGAGCGCCGGCCTCTCCATTACACTTCGTTTACACACCGCTCCATCCGCTTCATGGGTTCACTCAACAGCCCTTGACCATCCCACAGATCGACATCGCCACACATCCCCAGCCGGCAACCTCCGAGACATTCCCTCCAACATTCTCACCGGACATTTCGGGTGGACATCCCGTCAGCATCTTCTACCGGCTTTCCTAGCCGGTAACCCCTGCCGGCATCCCCAGCCGGCATCCCCAGCCGGCATCCCCAGCCGGCATCCCCAGCCGGCATCCCCAGCCGGCATCCCCAGCCGGCATCCCCAGCCGGCATCCCCAGCCGGCATCCCCAGCCGGCATCGCCAGCCGGCATCGCCAGCCGGCATCGCCAGCCGGCATCCCCAGCCGGCATCCCCAGCCGGCATCCCCAGCCGGCATCCCCAGCCGGCATCCCCAGCCGGCATCCCCAGCCGGCATATGAAGCCGACATACCCAACCCCAGCTAATATCTTCAGCCGGAATTCCCTTATCGACAATTTTCGCTCAACATTCCCCGACATCTGACAGTTCTCTTCCCCCCACTATTATCCTTGTTCAATATCGTATTATTATTGGTTTCCTGCTTGACTTCACCGAGTGACACCCCTTTCTCGTTATTGCATGTGTTCATGCTTGGTCATTGCATCCCTTTGGCCGCCCTTTCCCATACCTATCCCTTTCCCTTCCCGATCCTGTTCCATTTCTCGTATCACTCCCGTTTTCGTTCTGGTTGTCACATTGCTCTCTCAGACAATATTTAATCGAAATTTTAATTATTAACCAACAACCAATTTTCTAACCACCCCAGCTTTACTGCTAAAGAATCCTTATGAGTTACGTTTAATTTTAACAATTAATTTTGGATATGTCTCCACTTAATATTCCAGCGATAATTTTTAAAATCAAATGTAATGATTTCATCTGTATCATCGTCGAAGTATCAGTTCCAATACCACAAATATTTTATCAAAGTTAAGTTATCACCATCATATTATTATTCATCATTTATATTCATCGTTTCCGGGTACCAGCGCTGTGATATCTAAAAGAGGTTCAGACAAATATTGCTGCAACGAACGAAAGACATTTCCACGGGTTCTCATGAATAGCATTCGCATTCACATTTATGAAGTACACTTTTCGGTTTGAGGAGACAAATATGCATATTAATTGAAATTCCAAGAGAAGTATACCTTATTAAGAACAAAGAAGCAATAAAATATGAATAATAACTTAAACATAATGGAAATATGGTGCATTAACCTTAAATGCACTAATTGCTATAAAGAATAATCGAAATCTGTTCGTTTGATCGTGTTTTGTGGACAGGATGGGTTTGATAATTAGCATATAATAGAGCTCATAATTAAAAATATGATTTTTTATAAACTTCCGAACTTCCGAAATGTATTTAAATAGAAACCAATGTACAATGACTATTAATTGAAGTTATTGCTGTAAGAGATAAAATAATAAATGAATCTTTGCTTGGCATTGTAAAGAGTATACATTTCCAAAGTGTAGGAAAATAGAGAGAGAGAAAGAAAGAGGGAGAGAAATACACATCAATAATGATGTGTATTGGGATGGGACGAACAAAAAAATTTGCGGCGCTGCTTCAAAGCCTTGGATTTCTGGACACCTGATGTACTCTCTCAAGATCCAAATATGTCGTGCAATTGCAGTAACCTTAAAGGAACTCTCTGAACGTGTCGCTAATTTGTACTGCCATACTTTGGCTACTACGAGACTGGGTTGAACGATGCTTCGCGAGTTCATTTTTCTCTGATGCGCGCTCCTAACACGACAACTATCTTTTCAGTTCAAATTAGGAAGACAACGGGCACAAAAAGACATCTCCGCTCGAACGATGTACCAAGAGGAATCTGGAAACGCGTCTTACCCATATAACTCTCCATTTGTCCTTTGGAGTCCACGAGATAATCATTAGTTTCAGAACGAAATTAAACGCACGTAAAATGATCAATAGAACACACTAACGGACGCTGGAATAACATGCAGAACTAACGCCCGATTCAGGACGATTCTCGGGTGCAATTGGTGGTAATTAGAGTGTTATGAAAAGCCATCGAACGTGGTAATAATAGCCTTGGAAGGGTCGCTCGAGGAAAAAGCGAACGTCCTGGCGGAGTCATTAAACTTTGAACGAATATTGACCTCTTTGGGGAAGGTGAGGAGGAAACACGAAGGACACGTCTCCGTGTCTCGACGAACACAATACGCGGCGTCCTGGCACGACAGACAGGTGCAGCGAAAAATCGACGGCGGCACGGGAGAAGGCGCCAAAACATGTCCTCTAAAGGGAATTCGCGGCACTTCCTGACGCTGTCTTTGCTACTCTGCGATGTTGTAGATAGGGTAAAAACCCTACGAAAAAGACGAAAAAAAGTTTGGTCGAAGGCAAGTAAAGGATGAAGGAATATTATGAGAAGAGATGGAGGGAGTAATTAATTTGATATGAACCTGGGAAGTGAAAACCAATAAACATAAAATAAGGGAAGCAAAAGAAAGAAGCCGACGTCAGAAACGTACGATTCAAAAGCAGCTAGATTCAGAGGAATAAGAAGTAATAAGAAGTGTAAGTGTACGAAAATATGAAAATTAAATATTGAAAAATACGGAAGAAAAGAAGGAAAACCTAGTAAGACATACGAAGAAAGTTCTCAGAACACTGGAAAAAAATTAAGATACAAAAATAGTACAACAATGATGACGAAGTATATTTAAAAAAGGAAGAAGACAATTTTTAAAATAGAACATTGATGCGGATAATAGAGATATTATAATGGATTTGACAATCAATGGAAGACCGGAATAAAGTGAACAGGAAACGATATAGAGATCGTCCAATAAGCAGGATACAGGCATGACATAGAAAGCGGAACTTGGATTGATTTGATTAATTAGTGTTCCCGGGCATGTCAGCTACTATAATAATTAGTTCAGTAAGTGTCATTCTTGTTATTTCCCAGAAGTGGCAGTGTTCCTTTTCTTCGAAACGTGAGATTCAGGGCCAATTTTTACATTGACGTGCGGGCGTTTTCCCTCCAAATATCTTCCCCAGGAGATCATCGCCCCCACCGTGACAAAGTTTCCCATTCATCTCCCCACATGAAAGGTAGTGAACTACATGTACGAACTACATGTACTCGTAAGAGTGTAAAGGGGGGTGACATGAATAAGGAAAGAATTTGCACGCTCCGAATATGAGACCAAAATTGCAAAGGAATTGTGTCGGAAATGTGACATGGGACGAATTGCGGCATACCCAAGCAAGTTCGCGGGGGGGTCACACAAAAGGAGCGGGCGCCCAGAGCAGCAACGGAGAGCGAGAGCGACGCCCGAGCTCATGCGAAGGAGCAGGTGGATGGTCGACGCGAGCGACGTGGCTTCGTGCGTGCGAGGAGCGCCCGCGCGAAGACGCACGCCAGGGGCCTCGCAGACGAAAATCAACACTCGGCCGGGAGGGAGGGGGGGGGCAGCGTGGTCGCTCGTTAGGCTTTTTGCTCACGCCGCGCCGACGGGCCCAGGGCCGTTGCCTGGTGCCCGAGTGGTCAGCGGCCGCATAGTCCAATGCCCCAGTGGACCGCGGATGCTGCTGCCGTCGGCGCCCCGCGCAGCCGTCGCGACGCGACACGACGCGACGCGACGCGCAGAGACTCCCGACGAAGTCACGGAAGGAGCTCGCGCCGTGTTCTGAGAAGCGACGCCAGTTTTTATGCCTTGTGAAGCGCCAACAGAATTGTCTCGCAGCGAAAGAACACATTTTTCCAACTAAACACGTTGCACCTCTAAACTGCCATTTTTGAGCATTTAAAATGCATTCCGCTCTGGTTGTTTTTGGTACTTATGTTGTTGAATTTTTCTAGAGCTGTGATTGTAGCCTAAGAACTTGTTGTAGCCTAAGCCAGTTGCCAACAACTTTGGATAGATTATTTACTTATGGAGTGTCTCAGTAATTACAGTGTATGTACGTACAAAGTATAAGTTTATTTAAATACTTCCTCCCATCACTCCTACTTGGACGTTAATATGTACAATTCACTTAAATATAATTGAATCTACTCATCTAAACTATAGTTCAACAGCCTTTTTAAAAGATTTTTAAAATTATTTTGTGCATAAGTGCACAATGTTTTAGTTCGCTCAGTCAAACTGATGACTTTCAATATCATTTTATTCTCGTAAAATATCACTCGTAAATTAAACTGGAAGATATTTTTACTCATTTTTTACGAACGTGTATCAAAATTCCTATTGTAATATGAAGACGATATTTATTCTGGTTTTGAGATTTTCTGCTCACAAATAGAAACATCCTGTATCAAATTTATCCTTTCAATTTCTCCACAAAATTTTCCGTTAATTTCTTTGAAAAATGAATTTCATTGCTGAAGTCACAATACTAACGAAAACATTCTTAATTTCATAGTAACATTAGCTGAATATGTTGAAAACTATTGTGCAGTCTGGCAATAGTTTACATTGAAAATTTGTGATACGATGAAACTATTCAATAAAGAAATTGATGTGTCGTCAAACCCCATTTGCTTTGAATTTAAAACTAAGATGCATTGAAAGCATGATTGATAGGGACACACATATTCATTCCATTTATCAGTACATCATGTTGAACGTCAGTTCTCAACTTCAACGACTTTCCTAAATTCAATCACCTTTCTCTTCCTTTAGAGTACGTCTTTTCTAAACTTGTCTATCTCTGTTAACGTTACTTTTGTACTCGCTCGCAAAGTGCTTACATAATTATTCAAAGATAAGAGGCTAACTACACGAGTTTCTGTAGGTTCCGTTATTACGTCTCAGCGGACAGTGGAATCAAATAATTTTTCTCATCACTTGTGGAAGCCATGTTTTCCATTGTAAAGGAGCTAATATTTAAAAAAATATTTGGAGCGTACCCAATTTTAAACACAATTGTCTGAAAAAATTCGCGGTTTGAACCTTGATGTTTGCTTACCATTCTTTCTGCAAACCTATTTTCAGTCATTTTAAGCCTACTACATAGAGTAATTTAAGTATTCTGATCAAAGTTGTATTCAACACAAACTTCGCAATATTTCCATTTCATGCGAAATTACTAAGTTTAGTTACCTCCCTGAGTCACAGCGGTATAAACCCAATTTTGTTTTGATATTGTCAAAATGGACATCCCCTCAAGAAACCTATCGCAGACGTATCTAACAGAAGAAGCATACACAGTTTACAAATTAAGTTTGGGCAAAAGAACGAACAACATCTTTCTAATTACTCGTACTTTGTTGCCATCAGTGAAAAATGGACAGCTTACTTATCTCTCCCAACCAAGGTGAGGATTGGATCTTGAACAAGCTGACTGAATAAACACATAGTGTGTTTGACTCACAGCATCAATACCACCCTGGTGACACAATAAATATTTCCCTGGAACATTGAAAAATATTCCCCCCTCCCGACAATTCTCGACCTCACATCTGATATTCGCTTGTTAAGATTGTCGTATCTAAAACGCATATTAGGGCTTTGAATGGATAGTGTCAAGTAACAAGGATTTCAGGCAAAGAATTCGTTATAACTTAACCTCCGGCACAGAATCGATGCTAGACACTTGATATCTCTTCACTAGCTCACGTTTGACTTAAATCGAAGCGAACAAAGAAAACAAACAAACGAAAAAACGAATGTACATCGTAAATGTTAAACATCGATCTTGACAAGAGTTACAAAAGCTGTCGCGAGGGCATCGTCATACACCTGCAGTGCGCTTCCAGCCCCGTTGCTGCTCACTTCCAAAACAGCGGCGGCGGTAGCAGCTTTCCAAAAAGTCGCCACTGTGCAGCAGCGGTCGGGTAGCCGCCACGGCAGCAGGTTGATGGCGTGATAAGCCCGGCCACTGCGCGCATTTCCACACAAACGCGTCGGCACGGGATCGCTTGCGGGCGTGGAGGCGGTGGAGGCGGCGGTGCCGGTGATGGTGGCGGTGGCGGAGGTTGATGGCGGGCGTGGAGGAGTTGCCTGAAGCGGAGGCGGGAGCGCACATAGAGAGAGATGTAGATGCAGAGGCAAATGTAAAGGAGGTGGTGGCGACAGAAGAATGCTGAGGCTTTGGCGAAGTTAGAGGCAGAAACGTAGGCAGAGGCGGAAACAGAGGTAGAGGAGAATGCGGAGAAGGAGACGGACGCGGAGGCGGAGACGGAGGCGGAGGCGGAGACGGACGCGGAGGCGGAGGCGGAGACGGACGCGGAGGCGGAGGCGGAGACGGACGCGGAGGCGGAGGCGGAGACGGACGCGGAGGTGGAGGCGGAGACGGACGCGGAGGCGGAGGCGGAGACGGACGCGGAGGCGGAGGCGGAGACGGACGCGGAGGCGGAGACGGAGACGGACGCGGAGGCGGAGACGGACGCGGAGGCGGAGGGAGGTAGATGCGGGGCGGAGATGGTGGTGGCGGAGACCGAAGGAGTAGGTGGAGAGGGAAGTAGAGCTGGAGGTGGAGGCCGAGGCAGAGTTGAGGAAGAGGGGGGAATGGGATGAAGGAGGGAGCGGAGTCGAGCTGCAGCGGGACAAAGGCGAGGCGAAGGTGAAGCGGAGAAAGAGAAGATAACGGAAACGGAGACAGCAAAGAACGCTGCGAAATCGGAGACTGTGGAGATGACGGAGGAGACGAGTCAGAATAAAGGGCACGAGCAGATGCGGAGCCTGGAGGAAAGTCAATGAAAATGGCGGAGGTAATGTCGTCTTGGAGTACGTGTCCCAAGACAAATGACATAACACACGTGTCCGGAGATCCATATGTTAAGCCTAGGGTCGAAAAAGAATTGGGCGTATTTTAATATTTCGTTTTCCTGATATTGATTCTAATTAATCTATATGTGTATTACCTGACAGATTTAATATTTTACCTTCTTACTGTATTTACTAATAACCTTTTATTATTATTAATATTATTAATGTTAATATTATTATTAATATTATTAATGTTAATATTATTATTAATATTATTATTATTAATATTATTATTATTAATATTATTATTATTATTAGTATTCAAAAACTTAGCCAATAAATGTCACTGAAATTTTGCAATGTTGTTTTTATCCATCTCTGAAAGTTAGATATGGCTGTTATGCACAAGTCTATAAAAGATCCGAATGTCATTTAAAATACACAAAACTTGTAGCTTAAATTATTACTCGCTATTTGAAAAATTATAGCAAATCGAACGTTTAATAAGGGATAATAAGTAAGAAAATAATGTGCGATATTATTGGTATTCTACATGACCATTGAAGAAAACAACTGAAATCAAATCCATCAATGTAAAGGTGTCTTTTATAAATATGATCAGCAGTTTGTGCTACCACAGAATTCTCTTTGTGAATAACATTTGCATTCTGTAATCTGTGGAGGGTAGTGATCTCACAAACAGGCTAAAACCGTGTTTGCTTTTTTGTGCCGTTTTCTCGAAACAGCAACATAAATCTTACACATATTGCCTTTAGCACTGCTGTCACAAAGTGGCTAAATCTCTGGCACGTCTGGAAAACCTTCATCGTTCTTGACATGGTAGAGCGCCTTTTTAAGATCAACCTCTCCACTCGATGGGTTTATTCCAGGATATTTCCATTTTTTTCATGCTGTGGGGGACAAAGTTTGAAGGGATCAGGTCTGGAGATTGAAACCTGAGCTGACAGCAACCTTAAACATTCTATTTTGAAGAGGGTGGGCGTCAAAATATCTATAGTGCGTTTCAGAATATTGCATTAGTCTGCACTAAAATCAATAAGAAAACTCATGGTTTTAGTGCTATCATTAATCGTACAATGTATCCCAACAACTCAACTCTCGTAACGTAACTCATCATTAACATGATAACGTTTAGCACGAAATTGAAATGAAAATGAAAAGCGATACGTCTAGAAATTGTGAGACGCGATGTATAAATGACATAAATATTGCAGCGTACAATAATATCGCGTTAACAGTCAGTTGATGGAGAAACATTTTAACAGTTATCGAAGGTAGACTATATAACAGAGGTATGTCTCAGAAGCGCCTGCGATTTTCAAGTAACCAAATACTATCGTTAAATTTTCACTTTCGAAATGCACAAGAAGACAGAGAGTGGCGGGAAGTTTTGGTAATGCCACTGTGTGACGTCTAAAAATCTCATCACCACACGGGGAGAGTGTCCTCTTTGGCGTTGGTACAATGAAGTAATGTTCAGGCTGTAAGTGCTCCAGATTTCTTTTTAGATGGTACTCACATTTATTGCAAAAGTGTTGTCTGGAATGCGAGTGGTGTTTCATGAAACATGCCAGGAAGACTCGTTTTGAATCGTGTTCGGATCATTACGACAATTGTAAAACTGGAGTGGAATGGACACAGATCTCCCGCGAGTTAAAATTGTCATCTTCAGGTTATGACAAAGGTGTCAAATGTTAGGCAACGTCTGACGTCGATTTAAATCTAGTCGGACACGGATCACAACCACTTAGCAAGTCCTCCAAATCAAATGGCAAGTCCATATCAGCAGATGTTTTCATGGCAACTGGCATCAGTCAACAGAATTGAAACGACGGGTTTCAAGGTAAAATGTATCCCTACGGATCGATAAAGCTCTTCTGAATGGCAGAAGAGCCGAAAACGTTATACTGCTTGCACCTACCCACAAGCGGGCACACTTGCATTGCACTCAGAAACATCAAGAATGGATGGAGGATAAGAGACGTCATGTACTCTTCTCCGACGAGTCACGATTCACTTTGGACAATGGTTCTTGTTGAACCAGGTCCGTAGAGAACTGGAGAGTGGCCACGATTGACATAATATCATGCAAAACAGTACTGTGGGGGAAGCGTTGTATTGTGGAAAGACATTATCCTCAATGGTCGTACAGGTCTAGGTGTCCTTAAGGTCGGTAGTGTCACTGTTCTGCTGTTTATAAATGAGATTCTTGATCCTCATGTACGAAAGCGTCGGGTGCAGTTGACGCCTTATTCATATTCATAGTGTCATCGAGGCAAATTGGTGGACGAATTTCTGCAGGAGGAAGATATTCAAAGCCAAGATTGGTCGGCGCTATCACCAGACATGAACCACATGAAACGCACATGGAATTCATTGGGAAGGTAACTTAGGTCTAGACAAGAAACTATTACAGATTTCGTACAGCTCTCCAAAAAGAATGAGTGCGTATTCCAGGATACCTCATCCACGCCCTTTTTACATGCATGTATTATCGCTGTAATGCATGTTTATTTGCCAGAGATGCTCAAAAGTCATACTGACGGGCATCATCCTTTTGAGACTCCAATTTCTCGATATTCATGTAAGACAACTTGGTGGGGAACATTTGTTTTTGTGGGTTTGTATTTAAGCATAGTCTGTTAACTTTCTGACTAGTAGTGATTTACGTGACTCTACGAGGAATTGAATTCAAGTTTCTGGACTTATACCCGTTTCTTTAACGATTAAGTTACCAAGACAACCAGTGTTTCTAAAAGATTTTGGTCACATATATTGCTTTTGTATTAATTATATAGTCATATCCCTGTAATCTTTATGACTGTAATACAATTTAATGTTTTAACGCCAAGAATCTGTTCAAAGCATGGTTTGTTCAGGTAATGATTAAAGAAACTAGCGTAGATACGAAGACCAAGTTTAGATGAGTTTGCAGATATTAACGCTGGAGAATTTGATACTGGAAAATTATAATTTTATTTTGTGTTCCTCTCATGAACCCAGTTAACCATAACTAGGTATCTCATTTATGATTTCTTTTATTAGCCAACTGCACATCCCATTAAGGGCAAGGGATTCCCGTAGGGAATTATTAATTCTTCTTTAATGAAAATACAGGATTATGATGAAGAGTGAAGGAACGATCCCAAATACATCCAGGCCCGATCCAGATCGCCACAACACTACTGCCTTAGCGATCTCAGCTACCCGGATCGACTATTTATGATTACAACGATTTAAACTATTTAAATCAAGGAAATCAAAAAGAATGTTCCGAAGAACATTACTGCGACTTTGGACTCCATAGTTTCACCTGTCAATTCGCTCAACAGTTTTGAACGTGCCCCTAAAACTGCCCATTCGTACGCCTACTGACGATTAATGTTTTGAAGATTTTACTGATGGTTTCTATTTGGCATCAAATATCGTAGTGCAGTCTCCTCTGAATATTACATAGTCTCTGAACCAAGTACAACTGCTGTCCACATCTGAGGGCCGATTCCTGCGCACGATTCTTCCCCTCCCTTCTGCAGTGCGGGCGCCGCGGCTGGCGCCGGGGCGTCGTGCGAGCCCCAAGCGATCGTAACGAGGAGTTCAACATACTTCCACCGAAAGACGCTCCTCCTTGTCGTGTTTCGGTAAATAATTACCTAATTGAAAATCGTTTTTCACGGGAGCGCGCGGGCCGTCTGAGATTAGAGGCCCGACGGCGACCGGCTGCAGCTGCAGCGACTTCGGCGGCGGCGGGGACAGAGGCGGGGTCCGCCGGGCAAAAACGGCGACGGGGACGAGCGTAGCCCGTGCCCCGCCCGCGGCTTGCTCGTGCGAGTCAGTTGCCTCTAACGTGACTTCTCTTCATTTCCAGAGTGTCAGGGTAGAGGCGAGGGTAGTGGTTAGGGTGTAGCTGGTCGTGACGGTGACGACAACGACTAAATAGGAATAGTGGATAGGTGAGTGCAGTTACGGTGGTGGTACGTTTATGGTACGATAGTGAAAGTTAGCAAGGATTAAATTTATGGGTTTCAACAACTTCTTAGGTTAATAGTCCTGTAACTGTAGTGCATGATGTATTCCAGAAGGTGGCGGTGTTCCTCTGCTGGCAAGTTATGTCAGCTCGCGATTTTCGCTTTTCACGATATCTCCCATATATGGGCACCGCCCCAGTCGTAACAGTCTCTAAGATCCCTATTGGTCTCTCGATGTGTTTGGTAGTGAAGTACACATACGTTTAACTGTGTGAATGTGTGTGTGTGTAAGGCGAGGTGACGGGCAAGAAGGAAGAAATAAAGATCACAAGCGGTTTGAGACCCATTTGTTATGATATTACTTCATCCTTCAATGCGTTTTGATGGGAGAAATTTTGGAAAACTACCAATCAGAGCAGCTGTGTACGAACGTCCTAGCAAATTATGTGAAATCCGTTGACGTAATCAAGGGGGTATAATAATAATAATAATAATAATAATAATAATAATAATAATAATAATAATAATAATAATAATAATGTCTTTATTAATGGCGAGGCTCAGGCCATAGGGCCTGCTCTTCCACCTAACCACACTATTAATATATATTAATATTACTATATATATTAATATACACTATAATATTGGCTGGAGTACGAAGCCTATTCAGTTGTTTATGATTTGTGTCGTGGTGAATTGTGCTATGAGGTAATATCGCGTCGGGTATAAACTGAAAATTGCTGTTTTACGACTTATAGTGAGGTTTAGAGTGAGTGATATTGTGGGATAACGGATGATGAAAGGAAAACATTGAGAAGTGGGTAATGGATGAAAGCGTTAAGTGCCGGTGAGAGTTGGATGATAGATGAAGGGTGGAGGACAATAAGCGGTTGCACTGGGCAATGAGTTGAAGCGTGCATACTAAAGGCGACGAGAGTTAACAACAATTAGATCGTTTGGTAGATGGCAGTAAATTGGAGAAGTATTGACTCTGGGTTTGTAAGTGGAAAGGATGGTAGACGAATGACAATTAAGAATAAGAGGAGGTCATCAAAGGCAGGCTGATAGGCAGCGGGTATTGACAGTTTGATGATCGACGGTTGGTGTTGGAAAACGTAGTTGAATCATAAGTAATTGAAAATTATTATTGTTATAATAATAATAATAATAATAATATTTCACGTTTTATAGGTAAGAGAAATGAAAGTATTTTCACGTGATACGCTAGCAGCACATACAAGTGAGCCCAATGAGCATTAACATATGAATTTTCATAATCTTTTTTTTTTTTGTCTTCTGGAAACTCTTGAGATATAAAAACAACCAGGCCTCGCATTCATTAGAAAAAGAATACGAAAAGTCAATATTCTTAACTTCTTAACATACCAGAAGAAATCAGTTACATCGGAATGCCTCTATCGAGGACAATTTGCAAAAAATTGATCACATTTATAGAATTCACATTTATAGAATTCACATTTATAGAATTCACATTTATAGAATTCACATTTATAGAATTCACATTTATAGAATTCACATTTATAGAATTCACATTTATAGAATTCACATTTATAGAATTCACATTTATAGAATTCACATTTATATCTGAAGCGGTTCGAACGCAGAAAGAACCTCCATCTCTCTTGAGCGAAGTTTGAGTCCGGAAGTGGCTAGAGGCCCTGACCTTTGCTCTGGGCTGGAAGGGGGCAGTCTGGTCGCGCGGCACGTCGACGCCTGCACCCGACCCAACGCCACCCGGGCGCCAGGACACCTGGAGCTGGTGGCGTGAACGTCGGGGGTCGTCAACCGAACCCCAGCCGCCGCCGCCGCCGCCGCCACTGCCCTGTGCACCAGGCGGAAGGAACACGAGGGCACGCGAGTTGTCAACGACCCCGGGGCTCCGCAGGGCGCGGAAGGCGCCAAGGGATGGGCGATGCGCCGCTGTCCTTGGCGAGGCTTGGCCTAGGCAGTTCCGTTCGCCCAGTCACGCTATTGTCCGGCTTCCTCACGCACAATTACGCGGCAGCGATAAAAACGCTCGTAGTACGCTTCGGTTTTTAGGGAATTCTGTGCGAGTAGGTTTGAGAAAGACTTACGGAATGGTGCGTAAAACATTACGAGATATAATCATTCGTATGTTTTTTTCTTGTTGGAAGAAAATTGTTTTACGTGTTTTTCTGTCAGGTGGCAAAAATATCCTTTGTTAAATGTCGTGTTCTAACTCCGCTGAATCAGATATGTTATATATCTTGAAATTTTGTCGTCGTAGGAGGAAGTTTTCACCTGTCATTTCCTTATCTCCGAGTTAAACACGCAATGAATTATTTCTTTTGATATTGTTAGTCTACCTCTTTGTTGCATAATTCTCAGAACAATGTTACTTACATACTTTTTCTCATAATTGTTTGGATTGGTTGATTCCTTTACAAATTAATACGAGATACGGCGAATGATTAAAATTTTAAAATTATTACTACAATTATTATCGTTCCTTCGAACCCGAAAGCAATTAGGAACATTTCTGTATTTTTCCCTATTAAATCAAGATTTTCTACTCAAGACGAGTTTGTCAAACTATAATTAAAGCATTATAGTTAAATTTTTTGTTATTTTTTAATGTTTTGTTTTTATTCTACTAGAACGCTCAAACATTTGCATCTGCAGGGAAACGAATTAGATTTACATAAACCCTGACATATTTTTGACACTTCTGTGGAATAGTGTTTATATATATATATATATATATATATATATATATATATATATAACGATGGGAATGCCTGCACACACAGACATGCGTTGATTATTTTATGCCGACTCAAAGACCCTGGACTACTATAAGTAACGAACACAATCCATTGCACCCTGAAGCACGATTATTAAGACATCTTCATTGCATATTCTGTCCCTGCAATTGTGAATTTCTTCCGAGAGAGACAGAGAAACGAAGAGAAACAGATTCAGAGAGAGAGAGAGAGAGAGAGAGAGAGAGACGAAAACTACAATCGCGAGAGTCTTGAGTCTATTGAAATTTTACACTTCAAAATGAAACCTGCGGTGTGATCATCCAAATTTCTCAGCGAACGATTTTAGATGCTTCAAATGGCTGCTGCTTCTTCGGTACCAAGTTCGAAGACCTCGTGAATCATCTCGCACTCATTAACCGGCATGTCGTGCGCGGTGTTTTGCTCCTCGTAGGACGCGCGTGTGCGTGCGTGCGTGCGTGCGCCGTGTGCGTGAGCGACGGCGGCGGCGACTGCCGGCGCGTGTGCCCCGGGGCGCGCGCCTCGGCCGTGTGGCCGCGGGCGGCCGTGATTGGAGGCACACTCCCCGCTTTGGAGCACGCTCCTACACGCACGCGCGCGCGCGCTCGCTCCCGCTCCGCCCGTGGTAGGGGGCGTTCACCCATCGATCGCTTTGGCGGGGAGTTCGAAGTTTCAAAACGCGCGGACGGAAGTTTTCAAAGTGTTTAGCAATTAATCACGCGAAGGTACCCTGCTTAGGTGGCTCAGGGTACCGACTGTTGTCATTGCGGTGCCTCTGACCTAGGGTTCGAGTCTCACCGGTAGCAGGATTTTCGACACCAGATACATAGCTAGGTCGAATTCAGCTGCTGTTTGGAGAAGAATTCTAGAAGCCGGCTACACTGACATGTAGCTTTCTGTGGTATGAACCGTACTATGAACCAGTGACGCTACAGCAGCTCATACTTCCTCCCATTACTTGTATCGACTAGGCAATAGTACATCAACCTGCGACGAGTTTCCCACTAGCAAACTTTTTTTTTCTCCGCGATGGGTTTCCAACTAACAATTAGGTCCTTTGAGTTAAATGCCGGTCACAATACCTCTACATCAGTCTCACAGTTAAATTCTACTTTCACGACGCTTGAACGTTTGCGACACTTGAACATTTTCATTTTTAATTTTAAAAATTCAGAGATTTTAGTTTCCATCATTTCAATATTTAGTTTTAAAGAACAGGTTTCATTAAGGAATTTTTTTATCATCTATATTGTGGTTTTCCAATGTTAATTTTGTGTTTGCAATTTTCAAAAATAGAGAATGTTTGCCGAAAATAAGACCTGCACAAATTATTACCATCGATTCCTTTATTCGACAAAAATATTGAAGGAAAAAAAATTGGAATAGTTTTTGAGAGATTTTTATAAATTGCATTAACCTTCAACTGACAAAATATGCCAATACTACTCTTTTTTCAGAACATTGTACATGATGTTTTAAAAAAAAATTCGTTAAGATATATATATATATATATATATATATATATATATATATATATATATATATATATATATATTGTGACGTACCTGGTGAGACCGGGTATTTCACTGCAATAAAATCCTAATGGAGGGTATCTTTTCCGTGAATGGGTCCCTGAGGTAAGTTGGTATAACATTGGGAAAGTTAATTAGAAAATAAAATACAATCATGAACAATATTTATTTGCAAGCTGAATTTGTTAGATACATGATCTGGCAGTATTTATACACTCTCCCTTGGTACCAAGATTAGGTGTAATATGCATTTATCATACCTTCGGGGCCCCGACCAAATACCTTCGATGCTTGGAGCACGGCTCGTGTCGGCAGGGGTCGCCGACCTCGGCAGCAGCTGCGCGCCGTCGGCGGCTGATGGCAGGGCGGTCGCCCCGGCTGGTAACCTGGCGAATTCTTCCTTATGCAGCTCCTGGCACCTCGGCGCCACACCCTTCTCTAATTACCTTCCGTCGCTGAACTTAATTACTCAACCCGCGGCTGCCACACGTGCTGGTCACAGTTCCGCGCAACACAGTTTCAATATTGTTCTCGCCACACTAATTAATACGAGTGCGATCGATTGTTCTATCGGCACCGAACTCTTATTCTCATAATACTATCGGTATTCACTTCACCTATCTATTGTTTAACAGTTACTATTACTTTATAAACTACTTCGCATGTTCATTTTATCCATGCATTAGCGGCGAGCTCTTCGCCGCTCCGCTAACGTCTTTCTTCTTCGCAATTCTCCTAACGACCATTTCCCGGTCGGGAGCACGCCGGCCACGTCCTTCATCGACGGGCGGCTCGGCCTGACTGTCTTAACGGCTGAACATCTTCGCCGCTCGCTGCCCAGTTCGTAACCGACATTCTCACGCTGTCCTCGCGGCGGCGGCAACGGTGGCGGTAGCGACCGTTGCTGGCTCCCGTCGTTGTTCGCCGCGCTTGGCGTACGTACCGCGCAGTCCAAAATATATATACTGATTACTTACACTAATATTCTAATTAGTGTAAGGGAACACATTCTGTGTTTCTCAATATATATATATATATATATATATATATATATATATATATATTGTGGCGTTATGGGATTGTGTAACCCCATAACACCACCGTCTCGTATGTGTGAACACTACGGAGGCAGCGAGGATAGCAGGCGCAGAAAGCAAAGGTTCATAAACGCGCGGCCTGGTATCCGTTGCCCGTACTAAACGAAGGCGAACTAGCGAGCAACGTTTTCCTTGTGAAAGGTTGAGAAAGGGGAAGCAGCCCCAACACTGAGAATATCCCCAGGCGTCGGACGATAAATACGCGAACCCGCAAGCGGAAGCTCTTTTCTTGCCACCACTCGTCGAGTAAGCAGCATTTTGATCACCGATCGCCGAGCCAGTAGCATTTTGATCACCGCTCGCCGTGTCAACACTTTCGTTAAACATTAGTTTAGATATTGTTTGCCGCTGCAACGACTACTAGGTGGGAGTATTCGGCGTCGAACAGACGTTCTAGTCAGTCGTCCGCGAGATAGTGCAGATTAAGCTAAAGTCCTTCAATTAACGACACGGGAAGTAAGTTACCCGTTGTGAGAGAAGCATTAAAAGTTCTGGTTTAGCAAAGTAGAAGTAGCAAGGAGCGAGGAACTTGCACGAGTATTCGGCGAAGTGCAAGGGACATTTTCGCAACGTGGGCGTAGTCAGAGGTGCCGGTAGCAGACGAGGTGGAAGATAACGGACGAACCCAGGCGCACGAGGAAGAAGACGGAACGGCTGGGAGGAAGAACGGAAAAGGACGCGAGAAGACAACGTAGACGGCAGAGACGAATCCCGTCTCTTTACGACGCAAAAGCTGGGACCGAGCGACGTCGACGCAGAGACCAGCGCACGACCATCAAGGCCAAAAGTGGGAAGTCCACGAGGTAACGGTTAAGGCGCGGAAAATAGGTCAAGTTCACGTCGGCAGGGAAAAACTAGTATAGGAAAGTGTTGAGAAATTGAGGACACGGGTGGCAACAAATTGCAGTATTATAGTAGGAGACGTTTTGATGCGCTATTGCCTGCATAAAATATTCTACTTAGGACATTTATTACTCTGCTATTTTCAGACATAGTTAAATTGTAAATGAGAGTAGTGCACTTGCACACATTTTGTTCTTCGCATGTAATATTTTGAAGCAGGAGATTGTAAATTGAAATTTTGGTTTAATGTGCAATGTAATTAGAATAGCATAAATTTAGATATAATTAATTTTCCAAGGGAATTCCCAGTGTAGATTAGGGTAATTATTGCAGAGTATCAATTTTGGAGTAAATTATATGTGTTCATTCATATGAGCGTGTGTTGTAAAGGTTTCTATTTGTGTTTTGATCATTCTTTGTAAAAGTGTGATTCTATATTCTTGGTTTTTGTCATGAACTTATGCCACTAAAAGTTTATGGGTAAATTATACGCTCGTTTGTGTGCAATCTGTGATTTTTATTGTGTCAAGGGTTCAAATCTTTCTCGCACCCTAAAGATCCTGCTCCCTAGATTTTTAAGCTCGCTTCACGAGCAAAATCTTGATAACCCGCTTACGGTTCATGCGTGCTGCTGTGAAGGTGGCAAGTTGTGGGTGTAGGTGGGTTAGTTAGAATATATATCGTACATATTGTACTTTTTCAGTGGTAACGTTTTGCAATTTGTTTTTAATCCAGTAAATTCGCCAAAATTTAACTTGCACAATTCTTAAGTGTCTAAAGAAAATTGTTGGAGCCATGTATTTACGGCAAGTAAATTATACTCTTCTGTCACCATATTGCAAAAAATCAACTAGCAGAAGTAATAAATTAATATCTATCTTATCTTGACAATGTAACGTTTATTCTAAAATACGCCTCTGAGCAAAATATGAATATGACTTGTTTCCTCACGGTACATTGGAATCGCATTTTCCACAATAGATCACAAAATGAAGATGATGTTCACATTTCCGATTGTTGAGAAACATTTACGAAGATTCCTGTATGTGAATACCGTGTAGCGAACGAAAAATGGTGGACGATAGATGGCGAAATTTAGCCACTTGTTCGTCTGTAGGCTATGAGACTATGACGACAGCGATAGTGATTCTGATGACGTGAGTGGGGATCAATGTCAAGAATAGATTACCGATGCGTAGGCAGCGATGCAGTTGTAGGCAGCGATGTCATAATTAGAATACCAGAACGAATCAGCTTCTGGGGACGTCACTTTGAGCTATACGAATGCCCTCTGCGATCGCGCTACACATAGTAACCACAAATAATTGATCAGAAGAAACGAAGTGAAGTTTAGTGGTATTTAGTGACATACAAACGATAGTGTACAGTTTCTGTTCCCTATTCCTTATAAAGCATGGGTTTTTCAAAGTAATCGCTCGTCTAACTGAATAGTAGGACTAACATAATTGTTGAACCTATTTTTTATTTCATTGCCGTAATTCACGAGTTTTGAGGATTTTGAATAAACCGGATTACTTTTGGATGCTGCAAGGCCGTAGGTTTGCAGTCTCTACGCCCCTAGCTAGTCCTGGTTTCTTCTGTAGTGCTATACACTTGGTCAGAATGCTTCGTGGAGACATGCTTGCCCCAGTGACCCCATGACCAGCAGGACCTACCTATTACTAAAATATAGTGATGGACATGGTGCAAATGACAGTATTATTTCCATGATGGTGATGGCTATATTCTTTCAATTAATCATACTAATTATAATCGAAAAATAACCAATTTCGATTAAATGGTTGAAAAGAAAAACTAAATTGGAATGAACAATCCTCCAATGGGAAGGAACAGACATGTGTACATTTTGATATAATTTAAACGAGGATAAAAACGAGTCTGTACAGTGGTAATCTGTCCATGCTCTATTCTCCATCGTGATATTGAATCTTTAAATGTTGAAACTAATTTGACATTAGATTTTTTTCCTGACTTCCATGCCTTACTTTTCTTTGGATTCATTACACTGTAAATCACGCACTATCAACCGAAACACGTAGAGATATTACAGTACACACATGAATAAAACAATGCAAATCGCCCGGCTAACTGATTAAAAAAGGCCAAAAGAAGTCTCTGATAGCCAGACTGTACTGTTAACAGGAGTTAGGTCAAAAGAGAATATTATGCGATCGTCTTTCCTTTCTCTTAACTGAACTCTCTGCCACTTTCCGCAGAAGACTGAAACACATTGATTGCGTCGGTGGTGAGTTGTGCAAAATTTCAAATTCTGAGTTCCGTTCTGGAATTTGGGATTATACCCAATATGACCAACATTAAGAAACAAGTTCAGAAGAGTCGAATAGACAAAAGCGGTTTCAAGACATTTCTTGAAAACTATTGAGATAAATGAAGATTATTAAAAAAGTTTTACTGGTGGTTTTACTGGTGGTCAAATTCTTATAAAGAAGCTCTGCTTTATTAATTGTAGTTTATGCAACATTTCTATCGCAATTTTTTTGGTGACTCTATGCTTTGGTACCAATTTGTAATGGAATCCCCGTAGGCGTGGGTCTTCACACGTTTCACGGGGACAAGGCACTCTGAAAGGGAAGCACTACAGGCACTAAATTAAAGTCATCGTAACAAAGGGGTCTGACATTTCTAAGTCCTTAAAGTATTGACTCACAAAAATAATAATTAAAGACTTCAATAATTTAAGAGAAGTTTCCACTTTCCTTCCCTTCTTTGACGATCGGGTCACGCCGAAGAACGATATGCGAAAGATTTGGTTGTGATCCATGTGTATGGTATGGATGATTTAAGTTCTGTTACGGCATTGTGCGTGGTGTACACATGTATCACTCGATTTGTTTTTCATAATTTCTTTACCCTCCCCGGCAACTAGATTGTTTTTGCACTATACTTACGGTTCATGACGCAACAAATCTACCGATCACTTCTGTTAGCGCGATCTAGGAGAAAATCTGTACCCCCTACCTTTAACCAGGTATAATAACTGATGAACCCACAATCTACGCTGGCCCAGTGTTGCACACACAGGCTTACAGAACACGTTGGAGCGATGGTTTGGAGAGTTTGCGGGAATTTTTATTTTTATAATTTAAATACCATTTATTTATTTAATTGTTGATTTAACGTCAATAACTGTGTGACGTACTGTACTGAGAAATGGCGGCGAAGGTGTAACGGTTAGCGTATTGTTATACCCAAGTTTACGTGTTCAAACCCGATCGAAGCCGTGGATTTTTGAGGGCGAAATAATCCTTCGTACGCCTTCCTTCGGAGGGGAAGTAAAGCCTGATGTCCCATATTTGTTGATTTACTGCTTATAGAAGATCCTCAAGTCTAAATGAAGCATATGAGCTAAATTCAAATCGCCTGTTTCCAAGAAATACCACAATTCTCCGCTAGTTGATGAAAGGAGCGTAGCGAAATTTACGTGGTGAGACGGACAAGCAGGCCTCATGGCCTGAGCCTCGCAACGTAAAATAAGGTATCAATTCAAGTGTATTCTGTGCAACTTTTCTCGAATTCTGGAATCTCTACCCTAACTCATAAACAAGTTGAATTCTGTTTTCAGAAAGAAATCTGCTGTTTGGAAAGAATTGATGAGAAAATATTCTCTGCCGTGTAATAAAAACTATTTGCAAAGGCAATAAGGTATATTTTGGGACTATTTTCCCTCAACCTGTCCTTCGTGAAGGAATCGAATTACTACAACAAGAACATGGATAATTTTAATAACTATATTTCACTCTGAACTCTAGAAAACATGCACAGATGTCATCTCTAACATGAGAGCATGCTACCTCACCATCCTCTCAAAGAATCAAGGAAACTGGATGAAAAACATGATCGAGATGGGGGTCATTGACCCAGCATGTGTTGTAAAAATAATGTACGAGTTGTATATGTGATTTTTGTGTTGTGAGCTGTCGATATTGACAATTGTTGAACATGATTACTACGTCGATTTATAGTTATAGACAGCGGGATTCGGCTGAAAATAAGTCACCATGCCGTTGCCGTGAAGTTATGGTTCGACTGGAAGAGGTGTAAAGAACGGAAATGTGAATTCTTCTAAAAGAGGTGAAGAGATGGCTCCAGTTCGTGCCGACTCCACGGTTCAGTATTCCTCCATTCGTCACCCGTGTCTATCACACGAGTGTGTGCGTGTTCATGCGTGTTGCGTTTACTTTGGAAGCGGAAGATTCGGAAACGGAAGATGTCAAGTTCTATGGATTTACATCCCATTAATTTAAAGGGGGTAGATGGTTTCCCTGAAAAATGGAAGAAAAAACACAGAATACTCATGTATTAATTTACAAATGCTTTCTTCTGAAGAAATAAATCAATTCTATTATTAAAAAATAACAACAGTTTTTGCATAAAAGTATAATCTTATTAAATAGAAATATGTACATTCAAATTCAAGTTTTGATGGAATTATCATGCAATATTCTGAAAATTATCAGTCAATTCAAACATTTGTCATAGGCTTACTTGCGAGAAATGTTCTCTAAACTGAACAAAAGCTTATAATGATGCCTAGACCACCGCTGTCCAAGAGGAAACCTTCGTCAAAAATCTTGAGACAGCATCGGGGAACGAACCCACGTTCACCTGATTCGCATTTAACCTCGGGCGCAGCACGCCAAACAGAAATTTCGATACCATAATTCATCTCCGATAGGTCAGTAAACATCCGAGAACATTGCAAAAGCGAATCTCGACTAGCACGACACGACTCGGACGGAGCGGCGTCCCCAAAACAAACAAAGAAGGTCACAGCCCAGACTCCGCCGCGATCACTCAGTCAACAGCCTGAACCGGGTCATTGGTCCAGGGAGTATCCACAGCCTTTTGATATAGATGCAAGCAGGGTAATGAGCCGGGCGAGATGCCGCGGGCTATCACGACGGCGTCGGCCCTGGCGGTGGCGGCAGTGGCGGCGGGGACGGCGGCGGCATGGGGAGCGGCGTTGGTGGCGGAGACGACGGCGGTGGTGGCGGCGGCGGCGTCGACTATACAAAAACCCAAGAGCAGCCCGGTCCTTGCGACACGCGAGCGCTCACCGGGACGTCGTTGGACGTCGACGTCGTTGCACCTTGCGCTGCCAGACAGTGGGTCAAACTTGACATTTTGAACGAAAGAGGTTAAAAATTTGGCCGACTGACAATGACAAGATAACACTGTCAAAATGTCCCTATGGTAAGTCGTAAAACTGACATTTTTTACATTCTTCCACGTTTCCATTTCCTTATTTTTTCTAAAAAAAAAATTCATAGGTATCGATGAACTCAGTGCCTCCTTCCTGTATGTTTTGTATCCACATGGGTTATTTTAAAAATTCGCATTAATAAAAAAGATAATTTTTTGTCATGTCTTACCAAAGCGTGTGCAAATAATTTGGGTTTATTTTGTGTGAAGTATAAAGATGCCCTTTACGGATATGAGCATTACATAAAAGCTTTCTTTTACTATGAAGCTTTCAAAGGCTCCTGGCTGATAACCAGCATTAAAGACATCAAAAATATATAAAATTAAATCACAGAATGAATGTTTTCAAATCCCCTATGAACCTTGTTTTTCCAGAGTGTGCAGTTCACGCGCATTTGGATACTAAGAAATCATTATCGATTATTACAGCCATTAATGCCATTAGAGCAATATAGAGGAAATAATGGAGGCACTTGAAGCTGTTAAAGTAAGGCGATAGACAAGGTTTTTTAGCAACCAAGTTCGTTATTTACGAAATCGACTGTGAGTCGTTTAATATTTTTCGTCTATCACGCAACACGTAATACAATTCCCTTATCAGAATATCTAACAAATACATCTTGGAATGAGAGTGTTGATACGCTATACTTACCTACAACTCATTTGTTTTAGTTGTTCTTATAGGACGCCCCGCCAGCCGTTAACTTTTCGTTCGTCCATGTGATTATTTTGTGTTTTGGGGCGCATCAACTGTTACGTTTATTGATCCCGTACGTGAAGGGCATGTTATAGCGCGGAGTGGCATTTTTTTCCTTTTCCGCTATGACGTGAGATCCGACACGTCGGCTTCCAGGGTATCCGCTGCCCAGGTATTTCCGCCAGTGAGGCACTGCCCCGGCCGGGACAAGCTCTAAGCCCCCAACTACTCTCCAAATGCGTTTAGTACTGTAGAGCATGTAGTGTAAGTTCACGTGTGTAGAGGGAGAATAGGAGATAAGGATGAAGACGGTCGGAGTCGGAGGTAAGTTTTTGGGTTTCTGCTCCGTAATTTGCTGGTATTCATCGAAGAAACCACGAAAACTATCCATAAGAGAAATTCTTCTCCTGACAGCGTCTGAATTTAAATAGTTATATAGCTACATAGTTTCAAAAATCCTCCACCGTCGGGACAGGAATCCTAGGACCTCCCCGATCAGAGTTGCTCCAGTGGTGACAGCTGTTGCCCTGAGACACTCATCCGGTCCCTCCATAGTAGTCGATTTATCAGTGTAATATTAGGACAAGCTCTTAAAGACACTTATCTGGTAAAGAATTATAATCACCATTAAATTGATAAAATTCAATAACAGATTTATGTCTTTTATATCTTCAATATCTTGCGACCTGCAACGTCGTGGAGTGTGGCGGTGGCGGTGGAGGGGGTAGTGAAGGGGACAGTGGCGAGGGTGGTGGCGGGGACAGTGGCGGGGGCGGGGGCGGGGGCGGCGGCGGCGACGGCTGCCGAATCTCCGCACGCGGCGCGAGGGCCCACGGGCGTCGCGCTGTGCCGCGCGTCATTAAGACGGATTCCAGCGAAGGCGAGAGTGCGCAAAAACGGCGCCAGGCGACCGACTACGCAAGCGACGCGACGCCAGAATTCCGCGCCGAGCAGCGCAGACGGACAATTAGGCAGGTGAGCTGTCAACCGGTGCACATCACTCGCGATCGCCCACGCCACCTCGCAAAAAGGGGCACGATTAGCGCAGGAGAAAGCACCGGCCTTTGGAGGGGCGTTGGACTTCTGTTGTTGTGAAGCCAAGAGCATGAATCCGGATATGAAATTGAAATTATTTTAATGGGAAGTGTTTCCGCGTGCTAACTTTCATCCTTGTTAGATATACTTCGGAAACTTGAACGATGCCCCAGATTAAGAAAAAAAAAGAAAAGAAAAAAAAAGCAATCAATGAACTTTTGAAAGAAGAATTTGGCCGAAAAGATGTCACCTCATACAGTCTAAACGGAGGAAGACTCGAACAAATGAAGTAAACTGTTGGACAACTTGTTTCCTTAACTCATGTAATATTCATAAGTGCTTAAGAACTAAAGTAGATATTTTACAGGTTTTTTGACCAAAATAAATAAATACATAAATAATTGAAACTAAGTAATTTGAAGAATTTTCAGAGAATGAAAATAAATTGTTTTAATCTCTTCCTGCTAAGAGATCACCATCAAAGTACATGCCGATGTAAAAGAGATGAAAATTGAGATTATCGGCACAGTATGATTAGGAAATATTTAAATGTCTTCAAAGATGAAGGCGAACCTATTGTTCTTCAGTTTCTAGAAAAAATAAGTACCAGAGCCGTATTCCAGAACAACTCAGCGAAAAAATGTTTGAAGACAATGGTAAATTTAAGCAGAAATGTAATTAAATTTTCGTAAACGGTTAAGTAAAAGAAGCAAGTAGAAAAGTGGTAGAAAAAATGCCACTAAATTGTAGTTTTGTCACTGTAACTCTGGATATGTTTGTCCTTGACATCCATTGGAATGAATAAATTGTTATAAAACCAAAACGAATTATCCTGATGAGATGAAACAGAACTGATTAAGCGGATCATAGACAACTTTTTTTTCTATTAAGAATGTCAAGCAAATAATACTTAAAAATTTAGTGTTTCAGGTTACATAGATTTTCAGCAAAAAAGTTAATAATGTTCCTACTTCAAAATAAAATAGCTTTTAAACTTACGAAGAACGTCGTAATACTTTTGCAGTAACAAAAATGTTCCACAACAGGGCCATTCACCTGTACGTTCATTAATACCTGAAATCTGCAAGCAGGAAATGAGGCATATAAAGTTTTTTATACAAAATTTTATATAAATATTTAAAATAATTCATTTTAACAATTTTATATATTAGTTTTATGTACAATTTTTAAAATATTGCCATCTCAACATATGAACTTCTGTTAATTTAGTGATCGTATCACCAGTATTTTTAGCTTCTCCGTGTTATGACAGCTACACCATCTATCGGCCTCCTTCGGTTTTCTCCTATTTTTGTGTTAATCGTTCAGTACTCAGGAACTTCAATGTTCATGAATGACAGTAAACGAATACTAGGTTGGCAGCAACAACTCTATACTTCTTCGTTGATGTGAACAATGAATTATTGCGGTCTTGAGACTGTCTACTTGAGGCAAAATGTTTCTTGTGAAACCGTGAAAGCTATAATCATGTTGGAGAACTCAGTAAGAATAATGGATATTATGTTACAGTTGTGCAGTACAACCATTACTATTTGCTAGAAATTCCATGACAGTGTAAACAAATGAAGTCGTTTGTTTGCTTGTCGTTCTGACAGCATTCCACCCATAACAAATCAGACTTTCTCGAGCGGAGGGGATAATAACTCGTATCGGTTCTGGGTATTTTCCTTGCTCTATCCCGAATTAAACCCTATTAAGCGTAAAATTACATACGCGAGTATAATGTTTTATATCTATAGGTGCGTGTTAAATCCTCGGTTTAAAAAGATTACCACGCTAATTAATCACATCGTAGCACTTTACTTCCCATAGTGATGGTACACTTACTTTTACATTCGTTTCGGTTTCACGGTGAAGAAAAAGGGAGAAAGTTGTAGATGCATCTGATTTAATTTCCCCCGCAGGAATCCGGAAATAATCAAACTAGGCATACTACTAATTTTGGAAAAAAATATTAGACACGTTTCAATTTTCTTCTTGAACTTGAAAATTTCGTTTGTGTCACGTTTTTTTGTTCTGACTACAACCAACGATGGATGCCTTCTATTCGCGTGATCACAGTACCGACAGGTCGTCAAGGCCATGAGAAATGGATTACTATACGAAATCCGACATCTCGGCTCTGCAGACGAAGGACATAGGATGGAAAGGATTGTGGTCCCGTTATTTTAGGTAATTTTGCTGCTTCCCCCCGGAATTGTTTTGAGGCAATCGTATAACTAACAACTTTGGTATCGAAAATTCGGCACCGGCGAGGATGGATCACCCAGTTGGCGGAACTTCAATATTGGTGCCTGCAATTGCATCCGGTTGTGACATGTATGTTTTCCTTACACAATAAAATGAAAATAATTTTACTCACATTGTCAAAATAAGTACTTTTCAGCGATAAAATAATTTTATTAGGACTTGTTTACGGTAGTGTAATATAAATAATTATAGTTATTAGCACGCTCTTCGGGTGGCTCATGGACAGCGTGCTAATGTTCCCAGGTTTCGGGTTTCTGGCTGGGGCGAAAATGAAACTTCAAATACCAATTGTTTGCTTTCTATAGCGTGACGAAATAAATAGCTCAGGCTGACAAAGTAAGGTAGGTGCGGTGATGGGAAGATGTCATGCTCGCCACATGTCTCCCTTACCCACGGCGTGGATAATAAAAACAGGGCTCAGGCCCAAGCACAGACCCAAGCACAGACCCAGGCCCAGGCCCAGGCCCAGGCCCGGGAACATCGCTAGCAAAGGCCGGATTAATCTGACCCTAAAATACCAAATGCATATTTATCTACATTGTTATTAACGCAATTAAGCCAATACAAGGCAAATAAACAATTCTCTTTGGTTTCTTTTGCGGGATCGGCCGTATGTCGTTTATTATTTTCATAATACCGTCTTCATATAAGAGAAAATACTTATAAAAAATTCAATTTCTTGGGGTAGGTGTACTCATCCCCCATCTTTATCTACAATTACGTTCCTTCGATTGTTCTTAATAGACGGCAGAATAAAATACTGAACGGATGCTAGCCGTTAAAATTGTTTTTTCCCTATGTTTGGTTGCGATAAGTAGATATTTTTGTACTGCTTTATTATGAAAAGTCAATAAATTCGATATAACAGAATCGTATTACGGTAAAGTTTTTACAATCCGAGATCAGAATATAAGAATACCGTATGCAAAAGGATGAAACGTACTTCTGATATTGTATGTTCTCATTTATTAGAACTATATACAAAAATTGATGAATTATTGCATTTCCTTCGTTTTTCGTAGGAACAGCAAGTAAACGAATGATTTTTGAGTCACTGTAAGCCCCAAAACTCAGTTATTAATGCAATATTTCAGAATAAAAATAATTTGCGTTTAACACAAATAATGAGACTAGGAATAAGCAAATAACGACTAAAGAAGAAGAAAATTGTTTCGTACTTAAATTACGTAACCCAGCTAATTCTCATCTCTAGAACATTGTAATTTCGCATCATCTTTGCTCGTTCACCTTGACCCTTCGAGTTCATTCTACAGTTCAGCATCTAAGATACGGCGTTCCTTTGCTCGCCATTGTAATGCATGCAGAGATAACTCATCTCTGCCCCATGACTCAATTTCAGAGGAGTGACCTAATCCGCGCAGCACGCGGCGTGGCGCTGCCAATCTCCACGCGGGCGTGCGGACCCCCCTGCACCCGCGGCGGTCACGGCCCCACGGGGCACGCGCCGCGGAGGTGCCAGACCACGGCGGGGAGGAAAATGAGAGGGGATAGATGACAAGTTGTGGACGAAAGAATATATGAGTACGATTTCTGTTTCTAACGGATCAGAGCGAAATCTGGAGTCCGATCCGTATACTACGAACACGACTTTACGAAACGCAACAAACCACGTTACCACGCTACGAACCTTCACATTTAGAACGGATGCTACTCCCATCTAACGAACCCCCACGCTACGAACCCCCACGCTACGAACCCCCACGCTACGAACCCCCACGCTACGAACCCCCACGCTACGAACCCCCACGCTACGAACCCCCACGCTACGAACCCCCACGCTACGAACCCCCACGCTACGAACCCCCACGCTACGAACCCCCACGCTACGAACCCCCACGCTACGAACCCCCACGCTACGAACCCCCACGCTACGAACCTCTACGCTACGAACCCCCACGCTACGAACCCCCACGCTACGAACCTCTACGCTACGAACCCCCACGCTACGAACCTCTAAAATAAGGAGCCCACGAAAGGAACGACATTTTCAGTAATGATAGATATGTCAGTAATACGAGGCACATCCAAAAAGTAGCTTTCCCTAGGTCGTCAAAAAAACATATTTACATAGCAAAACTTTACTGTAGCCGCCACTGCTATATTTGCACTACTTTTTAACCGCCATATTCGAGACGTTTGTCATACGCGTCATTGTAATAGTTGAACGCATAATGCTGACCGGACAGGAATTTCTTGAGGAGTAAGGGATAAACAACGCTGAGGACGTGATCTCGACTAAGGGGTGGACACACACCGCTTGTCTTACAACAGATCTTCTGCAGCAGTTCCGCTGGAAGGTGTTTGACCACGAACCATATGTAGTCCGGCTCTCGCCCCCTAACAAAACGAATACAAATGTTGAACCTACGGTATGACAAATGTCTCAATTATGGTGCGAAAGTAGTTCAATATGTGCTGTAGCTTGTTCCAATTAAGTTTTTTTTATGAATTTGTAAGTTCATTTCATTGAAGATCTAGGGTTAGTTACTTTATGTATGCGTGTCATGAAAGATTTGAGTAATGAATGATAAATCTGTCTTAATAATGATTAAAAGGATGGCGTTCGTCTCATATTTATTGAACTCTCTAAATTTTCGAAAACTGCAAATCTGAAATTTAGAAATAATGCGAAAAAGTATCTGATGTTGGAGTACCACTGTTTTTGTTATGTTTGCTTGACAATGGCCTGATCCCTGAAAGGTTTGCGAGCAATGCTTTGACAATAATAATTTTGTAATCTCTCTCCTAGTCTTCTCTCCAGTATCACATCTGGGATGTGGTTTATTGAGAATAAATGATCTGGGATGAATAATCTAGAATGATGGTGGAATGATACCGTAAATCCTCAGAAATATTCTTCGCAAATGAGCGAATATCCGCTGGGAAATAGGTTCATTGTGCCACGGCCAACTTCACCGACAATTACTTCGACACATCGCGATTAGAGCAGTCTTTCATGTGGATTTTTTGCAGCCCAAGTTTGTAACTCGACGACTAGCCGTGAAACTTTGGCAACTATAAAGGCAGGCTTCAGGACAACGTGCATGGAGGTACTCGGTATATACTTTATCAAGGAATATTGAATTAGCGATGAGTTGTCGTTGGCATTTAAAATTAATAATCATAAAAGTTGTCATTGCCAACAATATTATTTATTAATATAAATGTATATTAGTTGTTTTGTGTCTTCCAAACAGCAGGAAACTGATGATGGCTAATACATCGAAAGCTGCTTTTGTAATAAATAATATTGATGTCAATGATATCTCCCATAATTATTTCATTTCTCATGGAAGTAGAAACAAGACGTTGGCAATCACCTCCGGCTACATTTTCGATTTCTTTTCTTCACTCCGTTCAATTTTTTTTTAATTCGATATTTCAATGAAAGTGAGACCCTTCTAAAGAGAAACACGCTCATTCGCGGAGTTATAATATACTCTTATTCTGACTGGCAATCCGCATTGTTTCAGAGATACGGAGAATATTTTAAAATATATACCATACGTTATGATGTTCCATTTTTATGTTGTAGGAACACACTATCTGAACAAACTGAATTGCGACCGACGAACAATCAACTGTCTATTTCAAGAACTATATCGCAGAAATTGTGATTTTGGGTGGATCTGTCTTACATTTATTTGTTTTTCTTTTTACCATAGCATCGTTCGCCTGCAAACAGGTTGAATTCGTTAAAAATTGCTCTGAGGATATCAGCAAGATGATACTTTGCAACATATTAGCCCCGATGTTTAAATATATCTAATGCAATCATCTAAGAATGTATTACATTGAACCTTATCCTATCTCGCTCATCTTGTCAACGAAAACATATTTCATACTACACACTCCCAACGTTCCCGTACATCACAATCAATTATACAGTACAATAAATAGTGATTCGCATATCGCCAAGAATCTCACATAACATGTAGCGATTCCGGTATCGCCAACGAATCTCGAATAGTAACGAACCCCATTCAACATTAAGCAATCGGCTAATTTCCAGCTTGAGGCACGAGGCGTCGCGAGCGGCAGGCGCGAGGCGCGCGGTAGCGGAAATAGGCGGCGGGCGCGACAGGTGCAGTCGGCGGCGGCGCGCAGGTGCCTGAGGTGCGGAAGGCGATTAGTACCCAGGCGACCCGGCCAGGTCGGGGCGTGCGGGCCGCGCTCGTCGGCATATTGAGCACCCTGCTCAGCCGCGAAGCGACGACCTGCGCGCCGAGTGGCTCCGGGATGTACGGCGCTGCTCTCGTTAAGGCGGCTCCACACATTCGGTGTTCGGCGAGTAGCGAGCAGCCTGCCCAGCCGCGAAGCGACGACCTGCAGGCCGAGTGGCTCCGGGATGTACGGCGCTGCTCTCGTTAAGGCGGCTCCACACATTCGGTGTTCGGCGAGTAGCGAGCAGCCTGCCCAGCCGCGAAGCGACGACCTGCAGGCCGAGTGGCTCCGGGATGTAGGGCGTTGCTCTCGTTAAGGCGGCTCCACACATTCGGTGTTCGGCGAGTAGCGAGCACCCTGCCCAGCCGCGAAGCGACGACCTGCGCGCCGAGTGGCTCCGGGATGTAGGGCGCTGCTCTCGTTAAGGCGGCTCCACACATTCGGTGTTCGGCGAGTAGCGAGTACCCTGCCCAGCCGCGAAGCGGGAAGCGACGGCCTGCGCGCCGAGTGGCTCCGGGATGTAGGGCGCTGCTCTCGTTAAGGCGGCTCCACACATTCGGTGTTCGGCGAGTAGCGAGCACCCTGCCCAGCCGCGAAGCGACGACCTGCGCGCCGAGTGGCTCCGGGATGTAGAGCGCTGCTCTCGTTAAGGCGGCTCCACACATTCGGTGTTCGGCGAGTAGCGACCGCTCGTCGAATCCCGCGTAGTGTAGATGGATCGTTCGCTGTTTGCCGAGCGACGAACATTCGGTGCTCGCCGTACTCACCGCGTGTCGGTCTTTTGCACACATCAAAGGAAGCGAACATTCGCCGAGCACATCCGCTGCTGGGGTGTGGACTAGCTATCGCTCGCAACTTGGTGAACGACGAATGTGTGGAGCCGCCTTTACACGTTGCGCACGCTGGCTGCGCTCCCTGGAGAGTGTCTTAGTTGCGATGGCTGACTGATTCATAATTCCAGGCACGTTAACTGCTATGGTCATTAGTCCTCTTGGTGTAGTGAATGTTTTATCCTGGGAGAAGTGATATTCATACCCCGTTGTATCGTAAGATCTGACTCCGACTTACATGTGCGCTTGAGACGGATTTGCCCTAGAGGTACTTCCTCAGCGGGGCACTGCCCCAGTCGGGACAAGCTGCAAACTCCCGTCTGATCTCTCGCAATGTGTGGTAATGTGCTGAATGTTAGTGTGTGTGAAACGGAAGGAAAGATCACGGTCCGTGGCCCATTTCTTATGGTAACGCTCCAACTTTCGCCTGCTACTGATCGGAAAACCCACAGAAAACTATCGATTAGAGCAGCCGGCCCTGTAAAATTCTTCACCAGAGAACGGATGAATTCAAGCGGGGGGTTGTAATTAATAGTTCCTACTAAGGGGATGTGTCGGGATGAAAATTTCAAGTTTTAAAAAAAACATTTCAAAATTAAATATCATGAACCACACCACTTCCTGATATTTTAGAAAACAAGCTTTTTTGGTCGTTTTATTACATGAAAATTGTAAAGTTTGTTGCGTTTACGTCATGTGTGTGTGTGTGTATGCTTCCTCGTCCAAGTTACGAAACCAATAATTATGGTTACATGAGAAATCAAGTATTAAAGAACACTTTTTCTTCCTCCACTATATTTACTAATTCGTTTCTCAATATCACTCAAAGTCTCCTTCAAAAATTGTAATGTTCACTGTATTTCGTTCAATATAGCAACTCATGTCCGAAACTATTAGTGATGAATGATTTAATGAGTCGACCATTCATTCTGATGAATGGTAGAAAAAAATTTGGAATAGTGACTCGGACGCAGTGTTAGTTGCAAATTGACCATTACTGGAGCGTCTGAACACCAGAATACGTTCTCTGGAACAGCTCTGGTCTCTGGTCGTGAGGCACAAATGCACAAAGATCCTAATGCCGACTTATTGACGTCTTTTAATTCTACAAACTCACACGTGTGCTGCATACCTGATGATAGATTAACTAACGTTCCCTTGACTACGTACTCTTACACGATCAGAAATAAAATGAAAACAATTTATTCTATCTTATACCTAGAAAGTGAACGAAAGAAACTGAAGAACGTTTCAGAGAAACATTTATCTACTGAATTTAATTTTATTTCGAAGAATGTAAAGTGAATAAGGATATTCTCATCGCGACGAACAAGCCGTTGCGAGTCAAAAATTCATTTGTTATTATAAATTCCATAAAACAAATTAACTACAAGCCTGTCCGGATGGCAGTAGTGCCGTAGCGATCTCGGACCGAAGGGTCGCGGGTCCGAGTCTCACCTCGGGCATGGTTGTATTGTGTTCGTCCTTTTACACACCCCTATCATCATCACATCGTGTCATCCTCATAGTTACCATGCCGTTACACGCAACAGTGGTCGCTAATGACCTAGTAGTTGATGCGACCTTAAATAAAATATATAGTTAATTTTTATATAAGTTCGTAAATTCGTTACACAAATCTCATAGTATCATATCGTGAATATTATGCAACAAAATACGAAAACGTCTTACGAAAACTACTAAAATCTGCGGAATGCCGAGTTACAAATTCTCGATCTTACCAACTGTTTGCGTGGGATCCTGAAAAGGAAGTCCATGTAATTCCAAAGACTAGTTTACTTCAGAACGTAACAATACAAAACGAGCCCCACTAAAATCGAAAGAACAAAACGCTCAGCACATGGAACTGTTTGGGATCGAGATCAGCAATACGAACCGCATCGCGTCGGGGCCGGCGCCACTACAGCAGAGGGATCACAAGGTCACGTTGGCGCTGGGGCCGAGCCATTGCGCCGGCCGGAATGCACGACGTCGGGGCGGGGCCGGGCGGGGCCGAGGGCGAGGGCGAGGGCGAGGGGCGATTTCGCCCATTCGTCCTCGCGCGGATGCGATCTCTCCCGCCCGCGCGTCCTCCCCCGGCGCAGTGCGTCCGAACGAATCCCAAACGCACAACGCTGCAGATATATGGTGTCTCGGCACGCATTCTCAGCGGTCGTTTATGAATGATCTATATGCAAAAATAGAAATAAAATAAAAATACATACAGGAAGCAACTTCCTCTGATTTTATGTGACTTTTGGCCTATATAGATGGGGAAAGGGAATCCGATAGAAGGCCACTTGTCACTATACTTCCGTTATGTAACAAGAATAAACTACGTTGCAATATCAGAGCACTCTTTTATTACGTATAATAAAAATACGTAAGTTCCTTTTATAGTTATATTGCCTTTCTTTCTTTTTTTCAAAGTGCTTCAAATTGCTGTATTTGCTCAGTTTTACGATGATAATTAATACCATAATCTCGTAAACCATACTTGTATTTTTTCAGTAATTTCCTTCAAAAATGAAACGAATTATCAGGCTTCCGAGTAAATACGAAGCCCGAATCGTTCATACGGGCCCCGATGGGTGATTTCGACCCAGTGTGCAGCGCCGCGGTGACCGCCTCGGGCACGAAATCCGAAGAGAAAATAGAAGCCGCGCGGGCGGCGCGAAAAGAACCATAACCTGGGAGCATCCATCTGCTCCGCAGAGGCGTCCGGCCAGCGAACGCCTTCGCCGCGCGCCGTTCGGATTCCCAGCAGCGGCGGCGGCGGCGGACGCTGCACTTTCTCCAACGGCGCGGGCGCGGGCGCTCCCGCCGATGCTCCGAGCGATACCCGCGGGCGCGCCCTGCCCCCGCCCCCGCCCCCGCGCCGCTTCCGAAGGCGGAGGTCAAGGCACGGCAGCGGTGCGGGAAGCGGGCCGCCCCGACGGGCGTTTCGAGAACTGCGCAGCTTTCCTACCTTTATAGTTCTGCGTGTGATTCTTTGCTCCAACTGCTGTTCTTTACTGGAAGCCCCTTTTGACCTTAATGTCATCACGAAAGGTTTCCGGAGATTTTATGATTGCTTTGGAGATTATAGGGCTGGTGTTGCAATGTATCTCAGAATGGGTGGCCTTTACACAATTTTAATAACAAATCAATGTTATCAGAAAGACAGTTTAATTTTAAGAGTTTGCCAGTACAGCCTTTGACGTTTAGAACTGCTGAAAAGTCTTAGTCTACCTTAACATTCAGATATTAACACTTACGTGTACTATATCACGCATGTTGGCCAGCTAGTCAGAATCGTAGACCTTGTATCTGTTAGAACGGTCAACCCCCCTTCCCCTCGCAGAGGAAAACGCGAACGTGTATGGTCGCTACGAATCTTGTATTCTAGCAGGGCAAAATCACCACCACTTCTCACAGGGTGTAACACAGGGTGAGGTGGATCAGGTCATCAACTGATGTCACTGCAGTGCCTCCGACCTGGAGGTCCTATTTCGAGTCCTCATGGAGATAGGATTTTCGGCACTAGCTTCATAGCTAGACTGAATTTAGCTGATGTTTAGGGGATAATTCTACCGACAGGTTGCTCTGATCGAAAGTTTTGCAGTTTCTGCAATCAATACCATGATACTGCCGGATCAGTACCCTAACAAACGTGCCATGGACCGCGCACGATGTTTCATTGTTCTTCCCTGTCCTTTCCTCTCCCTTGCTTACAAACACTAACACTTTCGTGAACTGCCACATATGATGGAAAACCAGTCGGGAGTTTACTGCTCGTTCCGGCTGCAGCATTGTCTGCTGGTGAGGGATACCTGATGGCGAGAATACCTTAAAGGCAACGTATAGTTCGGCGCCGTATCTCGCCAACCAGCGGGGGAAGAACCCATGATGAAAACATACTCTTACGAGACTCAACACTAGTGCATTTGATGCACCCGGAAATGTCGTCTCCAGTTCTATCTCGATCAGCACCGAAGGACCCCACAGAAGGAGCCGTGCGAGGATAGAGGAATCTCTAGCGCGCGTGGGCATGGCTTAGGGTGCAGCGACACACACTCCCCGGGGCGTTTTCTCTTCCGGACGCTGCTTCTCTGCACACCTACTCACCTACCCGCAGTTCACACCACCCGCACCGCCCGCTCAGCTCGACCGCTCCGCTCAACGGCCCCGACCCTATCCTCTCAGCCCGCTCAACATTCCCAACACCCCTATCCGGTACGCCTGCCCTTGACTCGCAGGCCTCCACCACACGTCACTCACCGCCTCCGTTCCCCGCGGCCATCGGCCGTCTTATACATTGCATCGTACTTGCGTCTTATATATTGCATTGCTTCTACTGCTACTCGTAGAAGGCTTCATTTAATAGGGAAATGCGTTAATAAGGGATTGTATCGTGAGATGTATAAACAAAGAATAAATTAATAATATCACATTTTCAAATAAATACATTGAATACAACAAATCGTGTACAAATAACGTACATTGAAATATATCGAATTTGAAATTTAAAAAATCTTGAGTTAGATAAAAATTTAACCATGACTTACCATACAGCAATCGACAGCAATATCGAGATCAATAGCGTCCAAAACGCGCGTCAAGTGTTTAGGTTAAAATGCAAGAAATTCAGAATTGTGGTGACATATTGTGTTCTACATTCACGTGTTGATTTGCATTTGTTCGACTAGAGCTGCCCAACAACCATTGATCTCCACATATATTATATACACTATATAGTAAATGTATTTCGTATATTATATAATTAAATACTTATAACTAATACCTTACGTAGAGACAATTATAAATGAAGATTCATGACAGCAACTTCGTGTTGCATCATGGGAATATACAGTTCACACCACACACTACCAGCAGAGTTTGGAACAAATTACATACGGCATGACCGAGTGATAGACTAACATGTGGTATAAGTCGTCTGGTAAATCTGGCGGAATAGCGGGATCCGCTACCAATTCCAGTTTCAGTTCGATTTCAGATGGCGCATGCGCAGAGACTGAAAAGTACTGTCGATAGCTGTACGACATGACGTGCTTAAACCTCCTAATATTTCGGCATTATTCAGAATATTCAGAGCAGATATCATATATACAGGTATTATTCAGAAATTCAGACCCAAAGTTAAACAGTCGAAATTGTTTCTAATTACAAATTCTAGTAATTAATTTCATGTAGAAAAAATACAAAAACTTTTCCAAAATAAATAAATATTCATATTATTTCAACAAAGCTCTTTAAGGAGAGTACAGAACAGATCGAGAAAACCTGTTTCTCTCATATGGAAATAATGTTCGAGCCTCATTAACTGAAACTCGTGTGATCCCATATAAGATATATTTAAATGCGAAAAAACATTGTGTAACACGGAAACGAACGTGAAATACCAGAAGCTGGAAACTCACAGACCTCGTATCTGAATTACTCGCACTTACGAAAATATTTGTTTCGTGTGACACCCACTTTCCTATTGTTTATTGGGTTCTCTATGATCTATTTCATGCATTGCATAATAAATAAGATAAACCGATTTTAATACTAAAATTTACAAGAATCTAAATATTTTTATCAGCCGTATGTCTTATTACTGCATTTAATATTATTTTTCAATGACTCTGAACGAATAGTTCACCACTTGATACTCTCTAGAAATTCTTTGGCGATCATTTTCCTAAGCCCAGAGGTGTTACACTCTCATGATACAGTTTTAATTTAATTTATCTTGCATTATAATTATGATATCTAATATCTGTCACTTAGTTAAAATCATACGTATATATTTTGTAATACCTCTAATCTCACACAGACACCAACATTCCTTACACTGATATTATTCCTGATGTTCTTTCTTCCTACAAGTGTTGCTATTACTTGCTACTACTCCTCAATCAGCATTGGCTTTAATGATCTACATAGCACAGTTGCAATCTCCTTTGCATTAATAAAGAGCTTGGTGCAGTTCTCAAGAGCCAATTACAAGAGCTGGTTCGTTCGATGCATACCGCATTACCGACTTTAAAGGCCAGCAAGCTTACATTAACATTTCCATGTGTACGACGTAAACGCATAGTGTTACCTAGAAGCCACGAGAACTACAGAAGAAAGGAAAAACATACTAGAGGTAAGATTAATTTTAGTATCGCGAGAAGAAACTAAAACGATAAGAGAGATGGGAGGGTGCCTCATTAAATGTTTCAGATTTCGTTTATTTAAACATTTAATTTTTTTTACAAAATAAATATACTACATTAGCATTGAAAGTTACCAGCTATTGCAATTTTTACTCTCAAGAACAAGCGGCAAGGATATATTTTCAAGAGCATACTTTTTCAAGAGTAGTTTAACTTCAATTAAAAATATTATCCCAAATAAACTTGTTCAAGTCGTTCTTCCCCCTTAGGCACACATGCAGTGTCCCTCACGCGTGACCCCCTTACGCACACTTTAGTCTCTGCCACACAGCGCCACGCGGCCCGCCCTCTTTCGCACGCCCTCGCTGCAACGGGAGCTGCTCCTCGCCCCCTCGCTCCACTCCAGTCGGTTTGTTTACGACTCCAGGCGCAGCAGAGCTCCGTTCGGAAACCGCATAATCGCAGGGGAACTGAGCCCATATTTTCAATCACGGACCTCCATCTCCGACACCTACTTTTTATTCCGCTCCAAAACTGTGGGTCAGAGGCGGAGAGGGGCCGGGAGGGGGGGGGGCTGGCGGCGAGTTGGGGGAGGGATAGTTAACGGCAGAGCTCGCGGATACAGGTTGCAAGGAAAGCAATGTATTGCGATCGAGAAGGTAGCCGTCTTAGAGTAAACAAATGATCGGTTTGACTAATGGGAAGAAATAATCGTGGAAGGTAGAACAAATACAAAAAGGCTATACAGATGGGAGATACAAGTAACAGATGCGGTGGGAGACGCAATGAAAGTAGTATAGTGACTAAGATTAAAGAAGAGTGTTCGGAGTGAGGTAGCGATTTAGTGTAAGTTTTAAAGAGGAAAGAGGCAAATTGTTTGAATAGGTCAGCTTCGAGAAGGATCTTTATGAAAACAAGTAGATAAAGGGGGAGTGAGTGACCAGTGGGTGTGCTAGCGGCTAAGTTGAAGATGGGTGTATAGAAAGTGAATATTTTTGCTTGAAAGCCAATGAGTGGAGCGTGGGGATATGGACTAGTAGAAGATGTAAGTGGATGAATAGGCCTAGATGGGTGGTTCGGTGGAAGAATATGGGAAACAGCATATGGGTAGAGAGATGTATAAGAAATGAGGTGAGCAAGAGGTTGTAAAGGAATTAAGCAAACGGAAGGAATATTTATTTTCGAAGGAACAGTGAGATAAATACATAGGAGAAATTGTTTAGAACTTATATCGAAAAATAGAAGAGTTCAGAGCTCAAAAGCCTAGTGTGATATTCGCGGAATGATGTCCAGGAAAAACAGTGGATGAACAGATGAACGATGGGTTGCATAGGTGAGTGATTCATTGATTGGATAGGATTGATTGATTGATTCATTCATTCATTCATTCATTCATTGTCCTATGTTTCCGAGAACGTAAACCTATTTGATTACACAGTGAGACAATGAAATTTACCGCAGAACAAAAATAAGTGATTGTTATGTAGTTCAGTGCCCTGATGACAAAAGCATTTTTCGCTCTCACCTAAACTTTCTTCTGGAAACGCAATTTTATCAGCGATCGGTTGCGTAATTTATGTTGTCGCAGCGCTTATCACATTCTGTTAATTTAGAAATATTGTTGCCTAGTGTTGTGATTAGAGAGGGGAGAGTGAGATAAGACCTTGGGGCTAGGTAAGAGTTGCAGTTGCATCAGTCAATCCATAGTCATCACACACTATCTATTATTGAAGTATGTAAATACTCAAACGTGAAGGATATCGTTTATGCATGTGTTTCTTATACTCAACGATGTCTCGAAAGTCTGTTAATTCACCCAATCTTTTCTGTTATGTAGCCAAGAGTGGTCTTTGAGATAAATTTTCAATCCTGGTAAAACAAATGTGTCGCATGAATCCCTAATTGAGGAAGACAGTGTGATGTTACTACCACTTCATCTAAAATTGGGCTTTATGAAGAATTTTGTGAATCCAATGGACAAAGATGACCAGGGTTTTCAATTTTCACTATCTAAATTTCCTGCCATTAGTACTCGTACTGAAAGAAAATAATGAAGGAATTGTCATTGGGCCTCAGATCCGAGACTTGATGAAATATATTACCTTCGAACGGTTGCTGGCAGAAGACAGCTTGGTTTGCATTGAAAGATGTATACGATTATGGCTTGGTAAACATAGTGTCTGAGATTTACAGGGAACTTACTGAACACATGCTAGACTGTTACAAGGCTACGGGGTGCAACATGTCTCCGAATTTTTTTTCTTTCATTCTTATTTGGAATTCTTCCCACCTAATCTGGGAGATGTGAGTGACGAACATGGTAAATGATTTCACCAAGATATCGCGGCCAAGGAAAGAAGATATAAGGGTATATGGTCATCAAATCTTTGGACGGATTACTGCTGGACACTCCTACAAGAAGTTCCACCATTCACTCACAAACGGAAAGTTTCCACGAAAAGTTTCTAACTTTTAAGTACATTTAACTTCATTTAATTTTCTCGTACTGTTTTCATTCTACGTTTTGTAATACAAATAATTAATAATACAAATAATTTAATATAAACAATTCTTGTAGTCCAAATAATTTTTGTTACATGATCTGTTGATTAATACACTACAGCTTTCTTTTATATTGTTATTGAGACATTTTCAAGTTTATCGAAAGCAGTATATGTGGCGTACCATTTCCAGAAAAATTGGTACGTGATGGAACTTTTCTGATTTCATTTCGTAATCAGGGTATATGATTTAGTACAGAACACGTACTTTCATCTCACGGCAAGACACAAAGTTAAAATTTGTTGCACTGGGTTGTTAGTATCATATCCCCTAGAGTTAATGTTTAATTGCGGGGGTAACAGTGTTCCTTCTTCGCTGGATATAGAGATCATGCGCCGACCTACACATCGGAATGAAGGGTTTTCACTACCTACGTATCTCTCCCCAGCGCACTGCCCAAGCCGAGACAATCTCCATGTTCCCCACCTATCTCCGGAGATGAGCGGTGGTGTAGAGTATGTATATGTGTTTGTAAGGAAAGAAGAGAGGGCAAGGAAGAGGAAGGAAAGATCGCGCACGGTCCTTGGCCCGTTTATTGCAGTACTGCACCGGAAATCGCTAGATTTTGTTCAGAGAAACCATTACCAATAAGAGCAACCAGCTACAAGAGTTCTCCTGCAGTCAGCGGCTGAACTCGACCTAACTGTCTAATGGCGAAAATCCGCCTCCGTCTGGACTCGAACCCTAGGACTTTCAGGTAGGAGTCGCTCCAGGGACAGTAGTGTGGCGTCATATCTGTCGCCAGCACAAACTTACTATATCAGCCATGTGGACAGTGCTGGCGGAAGTGACGCCGGCTGAACAAAGGCTTGGGCAGGAATGCCGTGTCGTGGGTGCAGGTTTGGAAACCCCGAAGCCGGCGGGAAAGCGTCGGCAGTCACTGCGGGTGACGCGCTTCCGTCAACCTGCCAGAGGGTATATAAGCAGAATCCGACTTGAAAGCTTTCTTCTATTCTTCTGATTCTTCAGGTGTGAGCGCGTCGGTAGGGCGTCGTGAGGGTTGTGCGCGGCGTTGCATTGTAATGCATAGGCTACCGAGGCGGGGAATCGAAGCCGGCGTGCTACGTCGTGACGGCAGGTGCGGCATACTCGCATGTATGCTCGCGTAAGGTACTGGTGCATCACTCCGGGGATGGTAATTAATTATCGGGCCAGCGGTGGTGGTAACCAGGGAAAGTTCCTTCTTGTAACGGTTAACATTAATTGTAAATATTGTATATAGTGTTTGGTGTCGGAGTATCTTTATTCTAATAAATACTAAATATTTACAAGCCGTTCACGTCTGTAATTATTTGCCCTGGCAAAGACGCCACAGTAGCAAACTTTGAGATGATAGTCGAGTAGACGAGCTGATGGGTAGTTAGGGTGGGTGGCTGAATGGAATAAGAATAATTGGCGAAATGGATGAACGAGCGAGTGTTGGGTGAATGGTAGGTTTGTGGAAGAATGAGCGGATAAAGTAACGGGAGGTCAACAGGGAGCGTAGCAGGCAGGCTAGCGGGTGGTGGGCGGCGGTCGGGCGGCGGAGAGAGCGGGCGAGCAATAAGGCCAGCGGGATGAGTGGTGAGGGTGCGGGCGGGCGATCCGTTCTACGTTTCGCCTCGTTTCCTCCTCCACGAACGGGACCGGCGCGGGCGCCGGCGGGGCACTGCACGGGTTCCGAAGACGTTCCTCACGGGGCAGCCCCTCTCCTCCGAGGCTCCGTGATTTCTCCGGGGCAGCCCTGCTCCGAACTCGGTCATTGTTATCGGGCAATGTCTACGACTTCCTGCGGCATAGTTTAACGATACCTGTAATTACACCGTAACTCATAATGGAGTTGTCTATGTCTGCAGCGCGCAATAAAGTTCTCTCGCGGGCTGGCCTCCCCCACTGACGCGGGCCGTTGTCTAACTCACGCCACGCGGCGCCCGGGGCGCTGGCGGCGCCGCCCCGCCGCCCCGCTGTCCCACCGCCCCGCCCACCGCAGACACACCGTCGCCGCCGCCATTGTCGCTGCGTCGCACGCGTCACCGGTCGCGATTCTGTTCCCCCATCACCCCAGACGCTCCACAGTTCTGTTCTCGACGCCCTCGCCCTCGCCCTCGCCAATCCCTCTATTTCCTTCCCGCGACGTAGTGCCTGCCAACACTCTCAAAGCCATGACAGCGTCATGCGCGGCAACCTCCGCTACCACATCCATTATCCTCTCCGTCGTCTCCACCGATCCCTCAATCCGTCATCATTGTCCAGTCAGCACAGACCTTAGCGCCGCGCCGTCTTTTTTAAATCCCCTCCGCTGCGACGCCAGTGCGGCCGACGTCGCGTCGAGCGAGAAACCACGGCAATAAATACAATTACAAGCACAAAGGATAATTAAAAATCAGCCTCGAGGGAGCAGAAACAGAGAACAATTAAGGCGGGTCGTGTCCAACGTGGGTGGCGCCCAGACTGAGTCGAGACGCGACCGCAGAGATCGGGGCGAACAGTGGCGGTGGCAGCGGAAAGGGGAAGATGAAGATGGTAGTAATCGAGATCCAGGGAGAGGTCATGATGAAGATCAACGAAGTGAGAGATAGCCGCAGAAGGGGAAAATATTGACGCCGGGTTATTCCACTAGCTGTAGTGCGGGTTGATAGTCGCCCGCATGCCTCAATGTCCGCGCATCGGTGAGAACGAGTGTTCACTAAGAATAAAATATAAAATGAAAGATGTTGTGGACAGGAAGAAAGAATAGCATTGAGTATTTCTCAATTTTCAGTAGTTTATTAAAATTTTCATTTTAAGGTCCCGGAGTGAACGTAAGAAATAAGGAGACGCGATGAATCCTGATGAAATGACAATCGAAAAAGAATGAATTTCGAATCTGCAAAATACTGAGAAAAAAGACAAAAATTGAGAGTTGGCAAGACAATACTAATAAGTACTGGCTTGTAAAGATTTTCTTGTACTAATAAGAACATCTTTATAAGAGATGAAACTACAACGAAAGAGTTAATTCATAAATCAGTTAATAATACATAAAACACGAAGAATGTGACTGATGAATTGGAAAAGACTTGTAAATAAAGTAGTACCCTTTTTGTCAGCTCATATTTCAAAAAAACATTCCTAGAATTGCCTAAATGTATGTTATATCTGTTCCTTACCAAAGATAGGGATACAGAATGAGAGAGAACATAGAAATAATGACAAAGCAAGAGACAAGTTGGAGACACCACCACGACGAGGACAACGGACTAACTACAAGGGGGCGGAGGCCTGTGTACAACACGGGCCCCACCCCCGCATTCCGTGGATGATGTGTGTGTCTCCATTCCTCGTTCCAGCACTTGCCTCGATTCCTAACGCGTTTTATGCGCTAGTCGTCCCCTTCAATAATAATAGCCTGGCCACTCCTCCGCTGAGGTATAAATGCGCTATCGTGTAACGAGACCTCCGCGGAAGACGTGGATGCCGTTGCCCTCCAACGTTTAAGAGCCTTCTATGCGTGAAATATAATGCCCTCGGACGCGAGAACGCTGCGCTGCGCCTTGCAGACGGTAATGATCTAGATTCCAGGAAACGATGGCTCTCTCATCGCCGATAACTATAAAAGGAGATTAATGCGTCTTAGAAACTAGGATCTCACGCACTTTTAAAAAGGACAGTTCATTCGCGCTCAACCATTACGGTTTAATGCAATTGCCAACAAACATATCTCTAGTGCCGTAATACATTTGAATGGAGGAAACATCGTACATACGCTAGGAAGAGAATGACAGTTATAGCACGAACAACGAAGTAACATAGTTTGTGGTAATGAAAAGACGAATATTTTGAGCGAATACCGTTTTACATATTTGAAAGAATAATGCAAGTAGATAAAAAAGGTTCCCCTTCTATCACCTGCATTATAACATAACCGTATAGGTTATGTTATAACCGTATAGTTACCGTCTAACGTCGTTAGACCATATCGGATCCAGTCCATGACAGTTATTTCTTAATATCAGTTAACGAAGATGTTAGTTTGTCATTTCTATAAGATAAATTAAAAGAACTTGAATGATATTTAATCTCTCTTGTGCATCTGCCAGTACTTGCGAAGTTAATGAAGACAACATATATGGATTTTTCTGTGTTAAGTTTTGTGAAGCTTTCTTTTCAAGAAAGGTACTGCAACAAACTATAGTTAGCATCTTTCTTTGTTTAAATAAGTATTTTTATGTCGTATCCACTATGCAAGTTATATCCCTGAAGATAACAGTGAACTTCGTCCAGTGGAACATTACACTTACTCGTCAGCTTCCGCGATTTTCCTCTCAACTGTCTCCCTACCCCCCTCTCTGCGCTGGGGTACCGGTCCAGCAGGGCGATCTAAGCTCGCGAATATTCGCCCGACATGTGTGAAGATTACCTGTATGTCGTTCTTGTACGTAAAATGTGTCTGTGTGCGTACAAGGAGGGACAAGGATATGAAAGAGAAAATCGCTCGCAGTTCATATCCTATTTGACCCCACTGCCTCTGTGTAGGTAGAAAAACTACTGATCAGAAACCACGGAAACCACTGATCTAAAGAGCAGGATATTAGAATTCTCCTCAACATGTGGTTGAATTCAACCAGCAATGTAGCTAATATCTAAAATCTTCCATTGGCAGGGTCCGAACCCTAGACCCTTTTGGCCAACGATACTGCAGCAACGATGTGATTTACTTGCAACAGCGATTCTTCTGGAACGGTGTTGCAAGTAAATCACCGCAACCAATATGTCATTTATGTTGGGAAATACACAGAAATTATTTCGTTTTCAAGTTAATTTGTTTAGGAAATTTAGCAAATCTTAAATATCTCACTACAGCCAAAACATTAAAATTTGTTTAAAGCGATGTTACGTTCTTTAATATTCATTTTTAAAATGCCATTCTCAATTAATTTATTTTGAAATAATTTTTCACGATAAACATATGATCAAAGATATAGTATTTTGGCATTAGCACAGCTTCAAGCAATAAGATACCGATTTTGGATATTTTCCTAAAAATATTTTGTACATCATCCAAATCGATTTCTTTTCCAATACCTCAGGTCGTCAACTGAGAGAAGTTTCATTCTTTACTCATATCTCATGTTTTAACTCAATTCCTATAGCGAGTTAGCATCGGGAGAGTTGGCTCAAGGCATCAACCGATGTCACTACACTGCCTTTGACCGAGAGGTACTGAGTTCAAGTCCCGTGGCCCGATTTTCAACGCAGCTAGATAGCTAGGTCAAGTTCAGTCGCTTTCTGGAGAATTCACCGGCGTCTGCTCTGATCGGTAGTTTGCTTTTAAATTTTTCTTTCGTTTAAATTTTTTAAACTCGTCAATATAATGATCGTAAAGACAGGCTACTTGTATGCCATCCGACTGAACAAAGTGCCAATCGGTTCGTCTTGTGACGAATAGACTGAACTTTTGACCAACATTGTAAGTGCCTTAAAATCTTCATTAATAACTTTTTCTGATTATCCTTTCCCCACCAATATATTTTCAGTAATTTCCAATGCACGTTTAGACACCCGGACAAATGCAGATTTCTCGATTAATGTACGTAAGATTAAGAACTATTGTATAAGGCCAAAAGACGAAGATATTTGACCAGTAGCGACAAGTGTTTTGAGAATCAGAATTCTCAAACACATGGCGCGTGCTCGAATTCAAAGGTAATTTCTAACTAGATAGCTAGACCGAATTCAGCTGAAAGAGAATTTTAGCGGTTGGCTGCTATGGTCGGTAGTTTTCCGTCGTATCTCCGATCAATACCAGGCGAATGCCGGAGCCGTGCCTTAACAAACGGGCCAAAGATCGCGAGCGATCATTCCTTCTTTTTCCTTGTCATATCCTCAGCCCATAATTACAGACACACATGTACTACACTATCACACATACCGGGATACTTGTAGGGGGGCCTTAGTGCTTGTCCCGTCTGGAGCAGTGGCCTGCTGGTGGGAGATTCCTGGTGGGGGAAGACCCTGCTAGCCGATGCTAGGCCGGCTTCAGATCTCAGCGAGCAAGATCAGCGCCTGCTCCCCAGAAGAAAATATGCACTACACATACGGGACTAATGACAGCACTAGACGCGATTGGTCACTAATCGAGTTAGCAGTATGCTTATTTCATCTACAATACAGATCCTGCATCACTCACCTTGCCCACTGTCCCACTGCAACTGTATCCTGGGTCGAGTGACCGAGGGCCTGCCATGTTTGAGGGTGGGCGGTGAAGAAGGAATGTGGCCTAACGAACGGCCGTCGGGTGCAAAGATGGCGTCATCCACGGCCTGAAGCTTTGCGATTGCCGCCATAAATCACGTCTTGTTAAAAATATTCAAATTAGATCATGTTCACCTATGTAGTGGTCAGCGTCCTGGCAAGAAGTGGTTGCCACTGAGGGAGCGAAGGTGACGGCGGAAATAAGACTCCTCGCGGTGTAATGTTTACCGAGTGATAGGTCACAAGAACTGTGAACGTGATGAGGGTACTTCCCGCGAAGTAACGTTATGGAGAGAATAGTAAAGTGCGGCTGCAATCTAGCGACGAACATAGGCGACCGTTATTAGCAATCAAGTCTTTCAATCGAGACTTGAGTTAAAGTAAGCGTCCGGAAATGACTCAAAGCTGAAAGCTGAGTTTTATGGGTAAATTTAGTATGGCATATGCAAGACTAAGCCTAGCAGTTGAACACTCCAAACTACGGCTTAATGAACCGTGAGAGGAACTCAGATAAATCAGAATTCGTCAGCTCAGAGACGCAACGAAAACGTTTCTTCTTTCCTGGAGTGTGGAACGCACAGATTTGGTTTATCAGTATGAGGTTCGGAATCCACCTCCTTTTTCTTATAACTCATCTTCTTACAAATTTAAAGATATCTAAAATTTCTTATCGACATAGGATTCATTTTTTCTACACCTCCAATTCATCTCTGAAAAAATGTGAAACACAAATATTAGGATAGCCTGGCAGTCGAGGGCTCGGGGAGGTCGTGTGATAAAACGGTCTTTATGTCGCGCGCACATGGTCTTGGGGGCTATCTGGTGGCCGTCGCGCCGCCGCGACGGGTGACGGGCAACGAATGGTCGGGCGCGGCGAGTCCTTCCGTGGAGGCTCAGCGCCCCCGGACGCGCCCTGACACAATGCTCGCTCGATTAATCACGGGTGCCCTTACCCATCAGTCGCGGCGCCGCAGCCACCGAACGCCCCGACGCCCCTCTCTCGCCATCGTTCTCAACCCGCGTCGTTTTTACCCGCCCTCGCCCTCTCGCTCGCCTTCTCGCTCGCCCTCGCCCTCGCCCTCGCCCTCTCCCTCGCCTTCTCGCTCGCCCTCGCCCTCTCCCTCGCCTTCTCGCTCGCCCTCGCCCTCTCCCTCGCCTTCTCGCTCGCCCTCGCCTTCTCGCTCGCCTTCTCGCTCGCCTTCTCGCTCGCCTTCTCGCTCGCCTTCTCGCTCGCCTTCTCGCTCGCCTTCTCGCTCGCCTTCTCGCTCGCCTTCTCGCTCGCCTTCTCGCTCGCCTTCTCGCTCGCCTTCTCGCTCGCCTTTTCGCTCGCCTTTTCGCTCGCCTTTTCGCTCGCCTTTTCGCTCGCCTTTTCGCTCGCCTTTTCGCTCGCCTTTTCGCTCGCCTTTTCGCTCGCCTTTTCGCTCGCCTTTTCGCTCGCCTTTTCGCTCGCCTTTTCGCTCGCCTTTTCGCTCGCCTTTTCGCTCGCCTTTTCGCTCGCCTTTTCGCTCGCCTTTTCGCTCGCCTTTTCGCTCGCCTTTTCGCTCGCCTTTTCGCTCGCCTTTTCGCTCGCCTTTTCGCTCGCCTTTTCGCTCGCCTTTTCGCTCGCCTTTTCGCTCGCCTTTTCGCTCGCCTTTTCGCTCGCCTTTTCGCTCGCCTTTTCGCTCGCCTTTTCGCTCGCCTTTTCGCTCGCCTTTTCGCTCGCCTTTTCGCTCGCCTTTTCGCTCGCCTTTTCGCTCGCCTTTTCGCTCGCCTTTTCGCTCGCCTTTTCGCTCGCCTTTTCGCTCGCCTTTTCGCTCGCCTTTTCGCTCGCCTTTTCGCTCGCCTTTTCGCTCGCCTTTTCGCTCGCCTTTTCGCTCGCCTTTTCGCTCGCCTTTTCGCTCGCCTTTTCGCTCGCCTTTTCGCTCGCCTTTTCGCTCGCCTTCTCGCTCGCCTTTTCGCTCGCCTTCTCGCTCGCCTTCTCGCTCGCCTTCTCGCTCGCCTTCTCGCTCCCCCTCTCCCTCGCCCTCGCCCTCGCCCTCGCCCTCGCCCTCTCGCTCACAAATTCCCAAGACAAATACAAATCAATAATATTTAGAAACATCTTGATGAGCAAACCATACTTCGCTCAACGTAGGCCAAGGCAAATTACCTTCATTCACCCTATTAAACACTACACACAAATTCTATTGGATTCACTTGCCTCAAATGGGTAGGACACGAATGCGGAAGACTCCTATATCTCCTTCGCGCGTAATGAGAACGGCACCAATCTTCATCATTATTGTCATGCACTCACGTCTCTAAACGTCAGGCGCAAGTTATGTCACTGTAACTGAAAGGTCACTATACACCACGCTCACAGCACTGGCAGAAGTACCGCGATCCTCGCCCATTCGCCTGACCGGCGCAGGCGTCGTCGCCCGCCGTCGGGGCGTGGGCGGGGCGTGGGTGGAGCGCAGCGGGGCGGCGGGCGGCGGCCTCGGCCGATGCAGGAAGCGCCGGGCGGGCGATGCGGGCCGTGCACCTGCCGCCCTGGCCTTCGCCTTCGCCTTCACCTCCGCAGCTGCCCGCGCCCGCTCATCCTCCTGCTCTCGCCCCGCCCGCGCACCTCTCGCCGCTCGCCCCAGGCGCCGCCGCGCCGCCGTTCCCACACTTCCTCCGCGCACCCTCGCGGCCGCTCCGCTCCGCTCAGCGCCGAACTGGGCAGCCCGGCCGCACGGTGGATGGGAAGGCGTGAACACCGGGCAAAATTGAGGCTTTTATCAACTAGAAAAACGTATGTATATGTAAATGTGTGTGCGTATGAATGTGCGTATGTGTGTGCGTATGCGTGTACGTATGCGTGTGCGTATGTGTGCGCGTATGTGTGTGCGTGCGGGTATGCGTGCGGGTGTGTGTGCGGGTGTGTGTGCGGGTATGTGTGCGGGTATGTGTGCGCGTATGTATGTAGTATGTATGTACGTATGTACTACTACATATGCAAGTATATATGTATGTAGGTATGTAGTATGTATGTACGTAGTAGGTATGTACGTAGTATGTATGTACGTACGTACATACGTACATACATACATACGTACGTACGTACATACTACATACATACATACATACACATGTATGTACGTATGTATGCTTGCACGTATGTATGTTTGCACGTATGTATGTTTGCACGTGTGTATGTTTGCACGTGTGTATGTTTGTATGTATGTTTGTATGTATGTATGTTTGTATGTATGTATGTTTGTATGTATGTATGTTTGTATGTATGTATGTTTGTATGTATGTATGTTTGTATGTATGTATGTTTGTATGTATGTATGTATGTCTGTATGTATGTTTGTATGTATGTATGTTTGTATGTATGTATGTTTGTATGTATGTATGTTTGTATGTATGTATGTATGTATGTTTGTATGTATGTATGTTTGTATGTATGTATGTTTGTATGTATGTATGTTTGTATGTATGTATGTTTGTAGGTTTGTATGTATGTATGTTTGTATGTTTGTATGTATGTTTGTATGTATATTTGCATGTTTACCACCTAGCTCAATTCCCATACAAGGGCTCTGTCTTTTAATACATTCGTCTGGAGGTAAGGCAGACAAGTGAGGAGCATGACGTATTCTCATCACCATACCGAGCTTACGGAGCTAATAGCTATTAGCTAATTAGCTAATAGCGTAATTACTAAACTCTATAGTCTTCCATTTGCTTCAAATGATCAAACCAGACCAGTTTTTAAAAGTATATATGATCTAAAATTGTATACATCTTATTCACATACTTTCTAATCGCTACATTATTAATTTTTCTTAATTTAAATTAATAATTTCTTTCAAAATGTTCATTCATAACATTAATAATAATATTACTAACACTCATAATAATAATAATAATAATAATAATAATAATAATAATAATAACAATAATAATAACAATGAGTAACCCACATATAACTTTCAACAACGTGCGAAGTGTTGAACTGATCATGTTTTTCAAGGAAAACTAGTGGTGCAAAAGTAGGAAATATTTTCTCGCCCCTACTTTCATGCAAAATTACGCGAAAAGTTCCAAAATTTTCGAAATATTGTACTAGATCTTACTTCAAACTCTATCTTAAAGGAACAGATTTCATTGAGGGAAATTTCTCTATCCTTAATATATTAGTTGTAGGAAGACTCCGAAAACATATTGAACTGAGGGAATTTTCGAAAAATCAAGTTTTTAACGAATATGAGACCTGCACCATTCTCTTGAAAGTCCTTGACTCTATCCAACGACAAAAATTAATCAGAAATAATAGAGCCACTTTTTTGAAAATATAGAAAAGTTCCTAGAGGCTTCATGTAAAAAAAATTCAAATATCGTGTTCAAATTCAAGTGGTGGCGACATCATCCAGATCGATTGCGAAAATTCTATTTTGGAGAAAATCGGCTAAATGTTTGCGCTAGCGTTGTTTACAGACGGACAGACAGTCGGTGACAGACGGTGGCAGACGTTTTACTGTTATTCGATCTTTTGGTATCAAGGACCCACAAAACATGGATTCTGGCTACACCAGGTCTTAGACATTTTTTTCTAAATTTAGCAAATGGATTTGTATACATTTTTGATACCACGGCCCTGTAATAAGAGTTTTTCTGCCGAATATTCGCTGATTTTTCACGCAGCATTACGTAACTTTCTCTCTACTCCGTAGCGAGGAAGTAAAAAGGGAAATGGACTTAACTGATTCCTGACTCAGTGAATTATTGTACGATTATGAATTGCATGTGTAATAAATACGTCTACTTTGCTATAGCAAACTGAATACCTGGTTGGCATATAGAAATTATAGACGCCATAGTTATTCTTCTGTGTATCTAACTAGTTTGGTCGATTCATTCTCATATGGGAAAAAAATGTCCACTGCTGCATGTCACAGATTATCGTTTCATGTTTTTCATTATTGTGTAGGCTAGAAAATCTTTAAAATTTTTATGAATTTCAAGGATTATAAATTCATCTGAATTGCAATTAACACATAGTTCGTAGTTATTAACTGTTTCTGAGAGGGATGTCAACAGAAACTAAACTACGAGAAAATATGTATTTATTTATATACCTTGTGTACATATAATAAAGTGCGTATAGAAATGAAATTCAGAAGCGCACCCAAGAAATATGGCAACTAGAGAAACAACTACTTCTGATGCACAATGCAATAAGTATAATAATTGTAAGAAAATGCAGGCCTTTTTCGTTTTGATACAGAAACGAAACAAAAATTACTTCTTGGTTTCTGTTCATTCGGTAACAAAACTAAATTCACGCATGACTTTGTTTCGTTACTTGTAACAAAACTATATTCGCGATGAAATCATTTTCATACACCAGAATTGACATGAATGTTTTCTATATTTTCTGGTATTTAATTCTAAAAAATATGATTCATTCTCCTTATTTATTAACTATTTTTCAAATCCCACATTAACTGCATTTGTATTGTGAAAGCCTGGACGCGTCTACTACTACGGCCATTGGTACCCATGTGTAGTACAAGTTTTTCCACGGGAGTTAACACCCACAATCTTTCTCCACTGAATGGCGCGACCCGGTGCCGAACTTAACGTCGGCTTGCAGGAAGCTTGCAGTCTTCCGTCTTGGTATCTCCCACCAGCGGGGAACCACCCTAGCGGGGGCAAGCTCTGAGCTCCCGTCTGGTCTCCTGACACACGCGGAAGTACAGTGCTTGTATGTGTAAACGTTTGTACGTAAGGGCTCAGATTACGAAAGGAATAGGAAGGAAATATCGTGCGCGGCCCGGGGCTCGCTTGTTAGGGTACTGCCGCGGAATTCGCTTGTTGATCGGAGAAACCACAGAAAACTACCGACCAGAGCAGTCAATCGCTAGAATTCTCTTCCAGACGGCGGATGAATTCGGCCTAGCAATCTAGTTTAGAATTCAGCTTTAGAATTAAAGCATGCGCCAAGTGTTTTTATGACGATGATTTTGATTTTGAATGTTGGTTCTCAAAACACTTGTCACTACTGGTCAAATATCTTCCACCGGTCTAACCTCCTCTTGGCTTAACAAACTATAGTTCTTAATCCTGCTTACAGCAATCGAGAAATTAGCGTTTATCCGGTTGACTGGACATCCTTTGGGAATTACCGAAAATTTATTGGGGGGGGGGGGGAGTCAAAAGTTCAGTCTATTCATCATGTAACGAACCGATTGGAACTTTGTTTAGACTGATGGCAAACAAGTAGCATGCGTCTTTATGACTTGATCCATCACATTAACGAAACAAAATGTTATAGTTCGAACACAAGTATTTAAATCTATTTTTTTTTACTTAGTTGTCTATATCCATGAAAGTACCAGCCGGGCAACTATTCAAAACCTCTGATGTTTAGAAATTCTTTTTATTTATGCCACGCAAGTTCGTGATAAGATGTACAACAAGAACCCTTCCGGCAGAGACGCCACGACAGAAGCCTGTTCCATTTCACTGAAGGGAGGCGCATGTGTCCGCATTTCACTCCGTCGGGCCCACAGCGCGGGAGACGCTCTGCGCAGGCGCCGAGCGGTGGGAACGCGGACGCGCAGGAAACCTTTCGAGGTTCGTCATTTGTTTCGGTGACGGGAGAAACGAATGCCGGTCGGCGATTGGGATCTATGCGAATTGCTGTGGCATCCTCTGCCACGTTGCACGCTGGGCGGAGCTTGGCCGAAGGAGGATTGGGATTTGATTCGACTGGTTTGGTATTAAGTGTGGTTTTGTTAATAGAAAACTACCCTGAATCGTGCGTTTATTTTACGTTTTATGTTCGTTGATGTAATTCATGTAAATGTGGTAAATAATAAAAATGTACTAGGAAGCTTTAACCTGAACAATTTGTTCAAGAGTGCTAAATTATATGAGAAACCAGTAAATTTGAATTATTACTTCATGCAAATGTCTCAATTTGCACAACACCGTAATATGTACATATTTTTAGAAAACATAATGAAATAGGCCATAGAAAGCACCAGATGGGGTAAAGAAGTAGTGCACAGTTTTCGAAGTTGGCAACATAACCATTTTCTTCTTTTAATGAAGTTATGACATACTTGAATGTTCCTCTTCAACCAATAAAATTATAATTTGCAAATCATCAGATTTTCATCTATGTCTATAAATATTTTTTTCGTGTGCTCATAATCTCAAACTCAGCTCAAACTACAGGGTACGTTGCTCGCGTATGTGAAGTAGCAAAATACTACCAATAGGCATTCCAAACAAGCACTAAATAGACCAGTAATTTAAAAGCTACCGGATCAAATTCTTATATTTTATTGTTCATTGGAACATCCTATTCGAAAAAGTTTGGTTCTATATCTTTAAATCATTATAGTACTCAAAAATTAAATAAATAAAACGAGTTTCAATTTTGCTTCACATGCCGGAAACGAGGCCTTTGGGTCACGAAGATTTAGAAAATCATGTTATAGAAGATAACTGTATTTCTTATGTATCGAAACATAAGTTAGAAAATTAAAAATACGGTTTACTTACACACCACTTTGGCTACAACTCATTTGTTTCGTTTAACGGACACCAGACTGTTAAATCATTAACAGAATCGCCCGTTTAAAGTGGCCTTTAGCTCATCTCTTTGGTTGCGTTAAGTCGATATCATAACAGTACTACAATATTACAAACGAGCTACTACACTGACTGCTTTCATCTTGACATTTCCTCCTCGAGTTCGACCAACACTGGCACCTCAGCTGCCACCTGCTGCATAGCAGGTCGCCCCTGCAACCCAGGTCGCGCAGCCTGTCTCGCGTGCGAACGACCTCATCTATTAAAATGAAGCGCTCACCCGCGCTGAAGGTGCTCTCTCCCTCTCTCCGAACGACCTCTTCGAAACAAGCGACCACAGACCGTTAAGATGTCGCTTCTCTGGGAAGACCTAACACACTGCATTGTTTTCGAGAAGAAGGAAAAAACAAAGCAAGAAGTCCAAAACGCTCGGGAGCAATCATTCCGCGAGCGGTAACCTGTCATTCAATGTTTTCTAAAAGTAGCAAGCGAATAAAAAACAGTCGTAAAAACCCTGATTTAAATATTAGGAGGTTTGTATTTAAACTAACAACCCGAGAGAGATTACTGAAAGAATACTTCGCGTTTTGCAACTGATTCTTTTCCTTCGCTCATTTCGCTTAAAGAAACGTTATTATTATTGTATTGCTCACGTTCATTTCTACCGTCATTAAATAAGAATGATCTATCATTTTAGCTCCTTCTACTCCGTCTTCTGAAAGCGATTCTTGCGTTACATTAGTCAGTACAGAAATCACATATTGCTTAAATGAGCGTTAAAAGGATCGTTAAGTAAGATTGAATAAGTGAAAATACAAAGTTCGTAGCAGATGTTCAGAAACGATGCTCACTGGGAAAGTCTTTATTCTATTAATTATCGTAACTATCAGTTACCCACCGTGGAATGAGATGTTGCGCCTCATAAAAGCTTTCGCTTTAATGTTTGGTTTCCTTTTGTGAAACAGCACATTCAGCTGAAGAGTATAATCTGCTGATAATTAGCGAATATTGAAAAGAGGTTTATAGGCAATGGGAGTAATTAAAATTTAAGTAGGACAATATGTTATTTAAGTATCTAGTATGAACACGTAAGACATAATATTGAACATCCCATACAAATGAATTTACAATACGTATCATTGCGTGAGTCATAAGGAGTAACACATTTTCCTCAATAACAAATAAAAATTTACTTTTACAAGAACATCGATAATGAACAAAATCGAAGAAAAAGTGGTGTTACAACAGCCTATTTTCTCGCATTTATGATAACTTGTGTAATTTTCACAAAAAAAGTGTCCAAAAAAGGGATCTGTGAATTTTTAAGCGTTCTTTGCTCTATCAGATGACAAAAAGTAATAAAAGACCTGGGATCGTTATTGAACAAAAAAATGGAAAAGTTCTTAAGGCTTCGTGTAATGTACCTCCTAAAATTAAAATATATGTTTCAAATTCGCACGCCCTCGAGATCGGCCAAATAGATTCGAGAATATCAATTTCTACGAAATCCTCTGAATGGCTTAGACACTATGATTGACCACAGACGGACAGACATAAATCTACAAAATTAGATTTTGACTTCACAACGTGTTAGAGGAAATAGTTTAGAATATTCAGGAACAAGATTTAACCCCTTTTCTGTTTTCAAATCCTCTAATTATGATTTTTCATGTCGAAAAATCACCTTTTTTGCCGCATCATTACAATACTTTGTCTTTACTACATAAGTACGCGATAAAAAAACACTTATATAGATTAATATAAAGTTCCAGTTTGTTTAAGTAATAGGATTACAGCTTTATGTGCACTTCATATTATTATTTTAAACTCTATAAACGTATTAAGAAAAGCATGAAAATAAAAGAGGTAACAATTTTATTTAATAAATCTTGTTAAATGAATGAAATCTTTTTATTGAATTCGTAAGTCTAGAAATTACTAACAGTACAGGAATATTTTTATACCATGAAAAATAAATAGATTATTCTACATGCCAGTGGAATTCACAGCACGTCATGTAATGAACACACAAATGATGAAAAATATTCAAGACAACATACAATTTATCTAATCCTGCAAAAAATCCCATTATGCATGATTCGTGATACAATGCTCCAACACCGTGGGGCGTTAAAAACTTCGCACGTAAAAACCTAAGCGGTCACTTTTTCTCCGCACCTTGCCTCCAAATTAATTCGAAACTCGCGCGCCATCACTCAAGACGATCCAGACATGATAATGGCGAGGAAGTTGATAATGAGGATGCAATTAATATTGTTAATACCGGTGTTATTATCGATGCCCTCGCGCGCTCGAGAGAAATGCGTTCTTATAGGTATCTCTATTTACAAGGCAAAAACCAGGAAGCCATCACGTAGACTGCGGGTAAGGCGGTGAGAAGGGCGAGGGGGTGAGGCAATCGCCGGGAGCGACCCCCGCCAGCGGCGGAGTAAATCAGAAACAGTTCAAGTGCGGAGGTTAATTGCGCGGCGGTTGGGGAACTATAAATTACGTTGGCGCGAGAGATGCGGGCTGGAGGATTGTGGATTGAGGAAGGGGAGACTGCTCCGTCGCCTTGTAGACTCACCACGTCGCATTTATACCCCCGGTTCGCTCGCAAGGTGTTCCGTGATCATTTTTACACAGGCGACCCTTGTGGCACTCCTGCTTTGCCATCGTCGCCAAAGAGCTCTTCACACTCGGTGCTTTTTCTCAGTTTATTATCTCGTTTCTCTTCCTTAACATATTCATGTTCACTATATTGCATCTTTGTTATCGTCCAGTATCATGTTTTTCGCTATAAGTTTTTCGTATAATTTTCGTTTCGGAGTTCTTTGTCTGATTAGATTCCTCTTTTACTTTCAGCCCTTTTTTTGTTTTCAGCAACGCTGAAATAAATAAAGAACTTAGATTCAATTCGATGGATGTGCAAATCATGGTTCGTATGCTGTTTCGTCTTCCTGGAAAGGTAGGTATCAGACGTTATGAAAAAAGGGGTTATTGTTGTAACACATCAAATAAAATTCATTTTTCACTAATTATTTTGGGGTATTGAAGGTGACGCGACAATAGCTTCAATACCAATAACGTTTTTGTAGCTAAAGAGAACCTTCTAAGGTTACGGTTTTCAAAAATGTTTAGTGGCAGAATCCTTTGGAAGTCACTTGGCTTGAGGAACCCTTATTCGACAGGTGAAATTTATTGTGAGTCCATCGCATATATATGTATGTGAAATACATTTACTTTGTTTTGTTCAGAGTTGTGAAAAAAAGAGGAATTATTTTAAATCCATATGCGTATATTTTTTTCAAAGGAAATATTACATTAAATATCAATAAGGTTTTTAACAAATTGCATTTTTCAGTAACATACTGTAATACGTGACACTGCTTCATCCACCAATTGCTTTAAAATTATGTCCGATAGATATATTCATAAGTATTCATCTGAAATAAAAAGTGTAATTTTAATGTTAATACATTTTATTTGTGAATGAAAAAAGTATGTTTTGAACTAATATTTCAATGTTCTTCTGGAAAACTCAAAATACTTACTAAAAAACTAGATAAAACGGATTGCAATGTGAGCGAGTACTTGTGCTGATCAGTGAGCAGGTGAATGCCTATTCAAGAGGGGCATTCCTCTGCACACACTCCTGCCCCGGGTGAAATAATATTGGGTAGTGTGGTTCCTTCAGTGGATGATCCACACCGCGATAGCAATGTGCGCGAAAACTGAAAATGTAGTTTCGCTCTCCACTGAATATCAGCAGTGCGCCAGAGGAAACTTACAATTCCTTTTGGAAGCCGGTGATCCTTTGTTCCGCTAATGGAAGCCTAGAGTTCTGCGAATGTCTTTTAAGAGTTCCAGGAGAGCACCGCTCATTCACCATTAAAGATGTCGGTACTAATCAGTGAAAAGCGAAAGGGCTTATAGTATTATGTTTAATTGTATATTATTATTATTATTATTATTATTATTATTATTATTATTATTATTATTATTATTCTTTTTTCGCAAATTCTAAACTTGTCACATACGTCTGAGTCGCTTTTGCCAATCATAATTCTTCTACCGCCTTATATTTAATATTTTTTTTAATAATCAGATAATTTTAAGCGAAGTGGTCTGAAAGCAATTAATTATTTTCATTTCTCAATCTTTTCTTCCCTATCTGCTTTCTCCTGTCTAGTGTTTTCCTGCGCTTTCTTTCCTCTTCTCCCCGCACGGGATATTCCGCTTGATTAGACTGGTTCCTCTTGACACTTGTTCTTCATAAAAGAGAAGACGGAGAAAAATGTAAGATGTTGAGTGTCTCAGTGCTATGACTTTTCTTCACATAAGAAATAGTATGTTTTTTACGATGCTTAGTACATGAAACATATTTTTAATATGGAAGATAAAGTTCCAGTTAAAAACAATAATAAACATTGAAAATATACAAAATACCATTTCCTACCCAGAAGCTATGAAAGTATGTATTACGTTCACAGTTATCTTAGAATACAAATTATAGGCGGAATTTATCAAAGTTCCAGTTAAAAAGCAAATGTTTGTTATATGATAAAAAAATTGAACTAATATTTTAATGTAAGTCTGCATACTGTACACATTTCTCAAGATTTTATCTCTACCTGTGACATAATGTGATCTACATTTTCACAAAAAATAAAGCATCCAGATGTGGAATTTGGATAATAAAGAACTTAAACATTTGTTACAACAACGGCCTGATTAATTGCTTCAGCCCGTCCTCTAAGGATGATGAAACTCAAGGATGACCAACCTTTTTGTGGATTCATTTGGCCTCTAAATTTAAAATGTAAGAACAAGCATTAAAAAAAAAAACAAGATTGACGTTGTGTTTTGGTTGTATATCTTTCTCTAGAAGATCCTAAGAATGCATATGTGCTTCATTTTAATTATTCTAAATGATGTAATTTTAAAATATTACAAATTGAAATCGTTGAGATTATCTCAAAGTCACGTTGCCGTTGGCTGTGCAGAGTCTCTGACCAGGAGGTTCTAGTCTTTGTTGGAGTCGGTGTAGGATTTTCGACAATATGTAAAAAGCTAGGTCGAATTCATCCGCAGTATAGGGAAGAATTCTAACGATTGGCTGATCGATAGTTGCCGCAATTTTTCCGATCAGTTCCAGGCGAATGTCGGAGCAGAAAGTGTCCTAACAAGTGGGCCATCGACTGCGCGCGATCTGTTCTTCCTATTTCTTGTCCTATCCTTTCCACTTACTTGCACGCACTACCATACACAGCGGGAGACTAGTTGGAAGCGTACAGCTCGTGCCGGGTGAGGTGTTGCCATGCTGGTTGAGACACTAGGAGGAGGAATGATCCGCAACCTGACGTGTATGTCGGTGCCGGATCTCCCCACTCAGCGGTGGAAGAACACTTCCACCCCCAAGATAAAACATTCGCTATCATAACGGAATTAATGAGCGAAACATCAATAAATCGAATCTAATCAAAATCTTAACTGTCCTACATGAGAGTTAACCCTGAATTGGCCAACCTTTTTTTAATAACGTGCTGTACCTAACTAAGCTTAAAAGAGGGCCACCATCAATACAATGTCACAGGCTTCATTTAGATAAATATTTTAATATGCATTGTCATTTTCATTTGAACTCGAAATGCATATGTCCTTTTCCTCATTCTCTTCAAAATTACCATCTAATTCACGTTATAAATCGGATTCAGATACGTATTTACTCATTTTGTTCCTTCACCTGCTATTAGGAAAGAATGATCAATACTGAATGAATATTACTTACTAAAAGGACTGTTTCAAATATTTTACCATTTTCAACAATGGAAAATAAATTTGATTTGATTACTTACCCTCGTTGTCGAGTAATAATTCTGTTTCTAATGAAAATATTGGTAACAAGTTAGACAAAGGGAGAGTTATTTAGTGCTCACCTCATGTTCCTGTCTTTATAATTTTGTTGTGTCAGATACTAACTAGACAGTTATTATGGATCCATCAAATTCTGTCTACGTGTTTCTGACACAAAATCGGAAGCGAGCGGTTTGAATCACATTACGCCAATTTTTATGAGAGTTTCAAAAATGTGGGCACGAAATGATCCTCCCTTACCCTCGCCCTTGCTGGGGCCGGCGCTCTGCCAGACCAGTTGGCGCGCCCCTGGCTGGCGAGAGGAATCTCAGATCTTCCACGGGGCGGTGGCGTGCGAGACGCGAGGCAAGTGCCGTGCGTGGGCCACCGGCAGATAACCCTCCGCCTGCCGCCCACTCCCCGAATGCCACACAAAGAGCCACGGCGCTCCTTTCGGACAGACGACGTATCTCGCCCGGTGGAAATAAAACGGCAAGGTGAAGAGCTGACTCGCTTTAAAGAATGCTGTGCTACATTGTCAGCGACAAAATAATACATTACTACCGGAAGAAATTTAGTTGATGGTGTAAAATTTGATAGCAGAATTGCTCAAGAACAGTGATGAAAAAGGGACGTTTTGGGAATGTTGACCAAAAGATTTCTTGTGTAACAGTTTAGTTCGCTTTAGAAGAACATCCAAAGAAATGCCTTGTACGTATTCGTTGAATCTTTACTAAAGCGAATTATACAGTTGAAAATATTTTGAAGTTAAATAATTTAATGAAAAAGTTAATTACAGCTGAATGTATTTTGAGACTCAATACCCAAAACAAATGTTTTTGGGGACAAATTTGTTGAAGATATATCTAAAAGTACAGTTTAAATATAAAATTGTTTCAGTTGTCTACTCAGAAAAAACTATTTAATTGCTCATGTTTTTCTACCTTTCTTATGATTATACATTTTTACTTGTTCGAATTTTCACGATTCTTTTGAGTCAATTATAAGAAATATAGTTTCAATATTGTTTCATGCCAATCACCATCATTTCACCTAAAAGTACATTTATTTTCTTGAGTTTAAGAAAAAGTTTCTTCAATGGGAATAACTAATAATATTTTATTTGCCTTTTCATACGATTTTTCATAGGATTGTTAAAATGAATTTATGAAAGTCGTGATTTGTCAAGGTACATTAAAAAAAACATTTTATTACGTTCCAAATTTCCTATATTTTCCACGTTTTTGTTAGTTATTAATAAAATAATTTAAAACGTTAAAGCTTTTTTCACCAATATTTTCCTTCGCAGATGTCCCCAAAGAATCCTTTCGTGCAGCGATGGTGATGTTTCATGTTGAGGTTCTGGCGCGCCCACTTTCCCCGTTTACAGCAAATTGCGTGTGGCACTTGAGGTGGCCGCGATGACCCTGCACATCTGCCACACCTGGGCCATAGATCAACCTTACTCATACGGACACGCACTTGGAAGGTCCACGAAAACGTCTATTGCTGCTTAATTTTATTTCCATTCAAGTTGCGTCCCGTGCATTTCAACTAACGACCAAGTGAAACCTTTCGACGTCAAATTTAAACTGGTTTACTGCTCAAGCCCTAAACTGAAACTTCTCACATTCAATGGAAGTGCTTCAAACTTTCATGTTTCTTTAAGTAGTAACAATAAAAATCTCCAGTAGAATATTGCAAGCTCATGAACCATGGACCTTGCCGACCATGTACGTTTGTTTATGTCGAATTTGAAGCTGGCCTTTTCGTATTTGCTCAGCGCCAAAAGAAACAACATACGTAAGGTTAATTACCTGCTGGTAATAATGTCTCTTTGGTAACTCTTCTCTTCTTATCGAGGGCTTCACGAGGTGACACGGCACCGAAGTGCGTCGGCGTGCGTGCAGACGCCGTGGAAGTGCGTGTGTGCGTGGGATGGGCACGACGACCTCACGCACCTGCTGGCTCCGTTAAAGAGCTATTAATCTAAAATAAACGAAGGAAGCAAGCACGCAATGCCTCGCCCATCGATTAATCTCACGACTGGGTTCAAGTTTTGTTAAACCCTTTCAAGATATTGAGCGTTTAATACTACTTTCCAGAACTTCCTTGGAATTTTGATCAACCGACTTTAGAGTATTTTAATGGAACACCAGCTGTATATTGGAGAAATACAAGATCACTCAAACACAGTTCAGTTTTTTTTTTCTTCACACATGTAGCTCATGATTTGAAATTGAACGGATTCCCATGGTCGTTAGTATAAATGCTTGTGATGGAAAATCCTGCATGTCATCCTCTCCTCCGGAAATCAGGAGAATTGCGGGTATGAAATTGAAATGTAAGTAAAAAATGAAGCATTTGAGGTGTAATCATTATCTTTCTGATTTTGAATTGAATTGAATTGTATTTGCCTTATTTTACGTGGCGAGACTCGGGCCATCAGGCCCGCTCTTCCGTCTGACCACGCAAATTTCGCTACGCTCCTTTCATCAACAAGCAGAGAAAGGAGGTATTTTGTTCAGAAAATGTTACTAAAAAACAAGAAAAATATAAATAACGAAGACTACAAAACGGGGAAAGTACTTTTCAATGTTTATTCTTCAATGCTGTGACAGATGAATACGTTGATAAAATGTTATTGGAGAGAAACAAAGACAAAAGAAACAAAATTAACATAAAATAATAATAAATTGTGAAAAGCATACTTTTTCCATGTAAATCGATATTAACAAATACAAAGTTATAATCAAAGAAAATTAATATCAAAATTGATTACAGAGCAACAGTTCTCTTGTCATGTAACATGAATTTCAGAGAATCAACATCCATTCATGGTATTAAATTACAGACTACAGTTGAATGGAGACATTAATGGACGAAGAAGGAAAACTGGTGCCGAAACGAGTCTCAATGTAACATTGATAACAAAAAGAAGGGCGTGGAGAAGAAGATCGAGGAGGGGATTGTGGAGAAAAAGGAGGAGAACGGGGAGAAGGAAGAGTAGAAGGAGGAGGAAAGGAACGAAGAGGAGCATTAGCCAACCTTCTCTTTTCAGGGAAACGATATTCAGTAATAAAAAATAAATAATAAAAGGCGAATGAAAACTAATTGGCCACACAACAGATCGCCGGTCAGCCATTTCCAGGCGGAATCTCGGAGGCGCCCCCCCCCCTCAGCATCTGCCCCGTGCGCGGGCGTGCGCGGGCGTGACGTTGCGTGCGCCGGGCGCGTGGGCAGAGCGCGATGACCCCGTGCGCACCTGCCCAGCGCACCGGCGGCGGCGGCGGAGGTCGCGGGCGTGGCGGGGTCACAGCGCACGGCGTCGCTCGGCGTCACTCAGCGCCACTCTCCCTGCCTCCCTCCCAGCCCCGTAATTGCTGCAAGGCGCTCCCACGGATTAATTAGAATTTGTTAACATGGCTGCGCCGTTGTCAATGCGCCTAATGTGTTCATTAAGAGGTCGGGGCCTTGGGCCGGCGGAGGCGACGCAGGACGCTGGAGAAGACCTGCGGGGACGCGCTTTCTCGCCGGGCGCTCGTGGGCTGAGAGGGATTGGTTTGGCGTTGCGTGATCGGTGGCGGTGTGTTGTCGGTGCGATGGTGTTTACGCGTTGCGTAAACTTGTGTGACGGGAGGAGTTGTGTTGAAATATTTACGCGTGTTTATGTTGATGGATAAGAGGAGTTTAGTCAAAACTTATGCAAGGTTGGGTGAGTACATTCGTTGGCGAAGTAGGGAATGCGGTTACTCATTTGAGGTAGGCTTTCGTTGAGGCTATTGTATTTTTTCGTCATTTTTACAGAACGACTTTAATCCTATTTATTGGCTACGATGATAAATGTTAAATGCCTCCTCGAGAAATGGTTATTGAATTCTTTTCTTCATTTTTACATAATCGACTTTAATCCTAGTTATTGGCTACGACAATAGGTTTTAAATGCCTCCTCAAGAAACTGTCACAGTCATCAATGCCAATGTTGGTAATGCATTCCACACATTTAAAACCAACATTTTATGAACTTATATTTTGACATTTTCAAATACACACGTTAGTTATCGTGTTCTTCGTCAATTTACAAGTGAGCTCTGTATGTCAAAATTATGATATTTTTAAAAGAAGCGACAGTAGTGCCCAGCGAGCGATAAGTGGGAAGCTTTCCTGCAGATCCTCGGCCGAATACATTTCGCAGGCCACGCAGCCACTGCCTGGGAGAGGGTTGCGGCGTCTGCAAAGCGCGGGCGGCAGCTGTTCAGTGTAGCACGTGCCCTTCGGCCACCTCCCCCGGCACGCGCTGCCTGCTCTCTGTTCCCTCCCCACGCCCACGCCACCATACTGCAACACCCACCTCCGCCACATCCACTCCCTGCGCCATCAATGACCCGCGCCATCTCCACCCCCGGTCTCCTCGCCTCACCGTTAATATGACACCGCCGTTTCCTGGTCTGCCCCTCCGCCGTCCCCGCCGCCGTCCCGTCTCGTCGTTCCTACCACGCCCCGCCTCGCCACTCCATTCCGCCTCCGCCCTCATTTCCCCCATCGTCTCTGCCCCTCTGTCACCACCGCTGCCGCTATCGCCGTATCCACTAGCCGTTCCCACTAGTGGCACCCTCGCTGCTGTCGACCCGGCAGCCCCTGTGAGGGGCAAGGGTTAATGCAGCGGCGCGTCTGATGCCATCGCAGCAGCCGCCGCCGCCCATCCATCGCCTCACCCCCACTCCCGCCCCTCTACCCCTTTGAGGTACTCCGAGTGCATTCGAAACACGCCTAGTTCTCGAAGCCTCTGTCGTCCTCGCCGATTGTTATTTCTATGAAACGCAACTGTCTTTGCAACAATTAATTGATATTTCTGTCGAAAAATTTTGCTGGGCATATGCATTTTTCTCGATGGTGTTGTCATAATGTAAGATATCACTAACCATTCTTGTTTCAGTAATAATGTTCTGTAACACCACATGTTCACACTTTTGCATCACAGCAAATCCTTACTTAAAGTTCATTGGCTTTTAACACAAATCTATACGGTTCATTCATTACTGTAATAAACTCGTCTACACTTTTACGAAAACAAAAACAGTATAATCATCCTGTCAAGGAATTTTTTTGCTGTAAAACTTTATAAACGAATGAACAAGAGAATGGTATTCCCATAGCTATTTAACAAACTCCGCCTCCAGATTCTTACGATTTCAGCGAAGCATCAATTGCAGATTTGCAACAATTTTTACAATTTCGGAGCCACTTTCGAGGCAAAGTTTGAAAATATTGTTGAAGTTCCATGTTCGGTATTCCAAAATCAAAATATTCGTTTCAAACTCGGAAGGCCTTCGGAGTTCGGTTAGATCAATCGGGGAATACAAGTTTCGATTATAATCGCCTGAACGATACGACCAGAAACGTACGAACGGAAAGCCGGATAGACGGGCGTTGTTTTTTTTTTTTTTTTTTTTTTTCGTAAACGAGATTTTTGTTATCAAGGACCTACAAAACGTAGATTCTCAATTCGCTCTTTCAATAACTGCAATGAAGTATTATACTACGTATAGAAACCGGATTTATCCACTTTTTCCACACTAGGTTTTGATACAAAATACTACAAATAATTGTTATTATGATAACTGGCTAGACTGGAACCAGAGTTGTTTATGGTACGAATAACAACCACTTTTAGACCACTTAAGATTTGACTAACATTAAATCCATTTGCCATTTCTAAAGTGGTTCTTTTATTATGCGGCACCTACACCGACAAATGACACATACACCACTTTAGAATGTATACAAGTGCTCACCTGTTCAGATCAAATTTACAATCACTTGGATTTTAGCCAAAATGTTTTATAGACCACCTTAGTTCCAGGTCAGCCCATTATTATTGAATTAATATTGTTAATCTCGACTCTACTATATAAGTACGAAAGTAAAAACTTAAGAACCAAATGAAACTGACAAAAAATTAGAGCATATTACTTCCTACATTTCGGAGTTTTCCCAGTGTTATAGATACTATCATGTATTTAAAACCTGTGAAAAGTCTGTGTGCTGAGATGGAAGAAATAGATAATTCTATGTAAAAAATATGTACTTCAGCTGCATCTGTATTGTTTAACCTTGTGAATTTATCGGCCTTCTTCCAAGCGCCTGAAACCCTGAAGCCTAATATCTCTGCACCAGGAAGAAAATCTAAATCTTCCAACAACGTTACGACAGTTGGGATGAACATATTGAATGAACACATGGAAATAGCAGATTCAACGTATCCTAATTTAGTCATTTGAAGATCATAACCTGATTTAGTGAATCAAGTATGCAGTTATGTAATAAACGTTCACGATGCTCCAGCAAACCGAATACCTGTTTGGGCTGTTATTTTCTAAATATCTGTATGTGGCATACATAAATCTGTTTGCAACAAACATGTATTTCTTTCTCGTCATTACGAAGGTACTTCGTAGGAAGAGAAAGTTGTGCAATCGTGCACCGGAAAATGGCGAATTTTGGGCAGAAAATCGCTAGACTAGTAAACCTTCTCAAAGCGTACACTGGATTTAAAGCGTTAAATGACATTCGAACTAGGATAGGGCACCCTCAATATTTCGGAAGAGGAGATCATCCATACAAAATCAAATATAGGAATCAAAAAACCGACGTAGGTAAATACTCTTTTGCCAACCGGACAATAACTGACTGGACCAATTTACCTGCTGCAGTACTGGCAACTTTTCCCTCCAGTGTGCGTTGCTTCCGGAAGCGTCTAGAGAATTGCGTGTGATGGAAAATAACTGTGTATGTTAGGTCTTCTTAGACATTCGCCTTAGTTTTACTTTGTTAGTTTTTACTTAGTTGTACTTTTCATATTATATGCATTCCTACATATATAACATGTAATATCTCTGTATATGTGCTGTAAAACTCTGCCGCCGAGCGAAAGCTCATTAGCAGAAAAAATAAATATTATTAATATTAAAAACTCTTACTGCCGTGATCTGGTAACGAAAAAGTTGATAAATCTTTATGCTAAGTGTAGAAAAAATTCTTTAACACATGGTGTAGCCATAATCCATGTTTTGTGGGTCCTTCATATCGAAAAATCTATTGACAGCAAAATGTCTTACGTTAGTCTGTCTGTACGTCAGTGGTTTCATAATTGGTATTCCCCAATCGATTTCAATGAACTCATGGCGATGGGAGTTTCAAAGGGATATTTTATTTTTTAGGGTAGTTTACATGAACTCTCAAAAACATTTTCAAAATTTTCTCAAAAGTGGCTTCAAATTGTTTCATCAAACTTCGTCTTCGGATAGCGAAATGGACGCTTAAGAGAATTGATAAGGTATCACGTTCATTAAAATCCCAGATTATTTTGAAAAATTTCAAAAGGGCAATTTTTTGGCGTCTTCCTTCAACAGTAATATTGCAGATTGAGATTTTTTTCCTTTAATGAAATCTGCGAAATTTAGAAATAATGCGGGAGTGTATGTGATGTTACAGCACCACTATTTTTTTTCTCTTGTTGCGTCCTCTCCCATAGAAGAGCCCTGAAATGTCGGCCACCCGGCACGCGGCGACGCGGCGGTGTGTGGGCCGGCCAGGCGACAGACCACCGCCGGCGCCGCCGCCCAGCGCTCGCGGCCCCCTGGGGACGCAAGGCAGGCGGCGGCGGCCATGGCGACGCTCCGCGCGTGACCTTTGACAAAATGGCTGCCGAGAAAAAAACTGCAGAGTCGCCGGAATCGCCCAGGCTGCCAACAGGAATCTTCCAGTCGGCACGCTACCTCCGCGGACGGATTGGGTTTGCTCTCTTGCGTCGCAGTCCCACGTACACACGGGATCTGAAGTGAAATTGGAATCTCCCGCTCTGGTCCCCAGATTGCCGCCAGTTCTCACGTCGTTTGAGCTAAGATGAAGTGATGAGGTCTCAGAGTTGCTTGGGTGACCCCATGTTGGTTTCTGTCTCCGTCGTGACAGATGTCCGCTGAGTAAAATGAGGAAGACACGTTGTGACTCCAGTATCTTCGTGGAAAGTTGAGGTGGCAGGGCGGCCACACGACCTCTAGTAGATAGACGTTCCAGAGACGCGTTAGCTTTCCGACGCCAGCTTAACAGTATATGTACGTAAGTTAGTATTTTGTTTTACTTTAACCTCAGTTACACGCTAGGATAGACAGTGCCAGCTTAATAGTATAACTCAAAGGAGGTAAGAGAAAGGGTAAACGACAGAAGTCCACCTTGAGGCGAGTAAATCCTACCGAGACGAAATTAAGTACATTGGGTGCGTTGCCAACCCTGAGCACAATACTAAAGACGAGTCGGCACCCCACGAATTGGTTGGTAACAGTTTACGGCCCCTGAAGGTCTACTTCAGAGTCCTTCCACTGGCATCACATATAGCTGGTGCACAAGATGCGTTACAAATCTGAAACCCGTCATTTAACAGGTAAAAGTGTATTATTCTGTGGCCAGTCCTTTACTTCAAAATAATACATAAACAAGACACATAAAATGTGTCTTATGAAATAGCTTCATGAATTTTTTAATATAAAAAATTAACATTTCAAACTTTTTACATCTAAAAAGGGACGGTTTTCCTGATGTGTCACGTTCCTTGAGCCGATGTTGAGATGATGAATTCTTAATAATTACTAACTGGGAACTTTTTTCCAGGAAGGTAAACACAGAAATGGTTTCCAGTTGCATTCCATAATATGCATAATGATAGAGGTATTAAAGAAATGTCATTGTAGCAAAGACAAAGTTGCTCTCCTTTTGGTGCTTGTAGAGATCTAAGTTTAATAATAATAGTTTTCTTAAATTCCGAAATGTGGCAAAATCATCTATGTTTGTACCCGCTTTTCCGGCCAACTTTCTACATAACGGTAGCACAAATTGGGAATGAAAAACTAGTTTGAAGTGAAATGTTTCCACTTTTTAGAATAGCAACTCGTTCTTTAGAGGTAAATCTGCACAAGCCTTAATAATTGTTTATTCTAGGCCCGTTCTCAACACTTACAGGATCAAACTTTATAAATTCTTCAAATAATTATTTGTTCACAGTCCTGCTTAACCACATAGCTAGCTCATATTTATGAACATTGATTAGGCATCGTTAAATGGGATAACATAAATTTAATGATAATAATATACACTTATATGTACTAATTAAGGGAAGTAGAAACTATTGATGAAATCTTCAAGCAAAAAGTTGATAGTTTTAGCTATTGTGGCGTCATACGGGTGTAATCGAACACAGACGAGAGTGGTTTGTAAAACACTAGATTTATTAACAATCTAGACCGTAGTCTCAATTTAACAACTACCCTGCTCACAATAAACTAAATAAATAGACACACTACAAGGAGAGATAATTTAAGAACAGCTACCACACCGCAACATACCACCGATATTCCCTGTATGAAGCCGCTCTACTTTGAGACCATCTACGCGTCTCGCAAGTCACGACAATGAATTGCCGGCCCCTCGCCCTAGTGCACCTACACGCACAGACACGCGCTTCACCTGTAGCCGACGCCGCTAGAACAAGAAGACTGGGGCATTGTTCTCCTGGCCTTATATAGGCCCTTTGGCACTACCCGCCGCCCCCATTGCCTCCTCCCCAAAGCCGCTCTGGGCCCGCTACGTCCACGGAAAGTCCCAGTGCGTCATCTCTCCGCCCTTTGTTTAACATCCGGCGATGCTGCACATCCGGCGATTTGAGCGTGGCACGACGCAACACTATCATGATTATATTTTAACTTTAAAAAGGTAACTTTAATTGTAATGATTTTCTGAACTTAATAAAAACACTAAAATATTTTTTTTAATATTTCTTTTTTGCCGTTTTGTCCGAAGAAAGGGAATAAATTGTTAAAACAACATTTTACTGTTTGGTTTTCATAAGGTCAGAAAACCATTACAATTAAATAAACAAGATAACAGAGGTAAATATACTCCATAAAAAGATAACACTCATAATTTTCATTTCGTTGGCGTGAAACAATTTTTAGTAGAAACTTTCTACCGCAGAGATATTTTGCGTTATGAATTTGCCTCCAAATGTCTCTAGAGTTAAATGTTTCCACCGTTTCCGCCATTGTCGCCGCCTGTTCCACAACGCCCATTCTTAGCACGTGCCAGGCTCGAAACAAGCACAGTTAATAAATTCCCATCTGTGCCCCATAATTCAGGCGCGCGAGGCAAATATTCGCAGACAAACTGGATTCCACGGTCAATAAAAGTCACGGCTGGGGACACTCATTTTATTGGCTTCCTAGTTTACGAACTGTACCGAAAAATTTTATAGTCGCCATTTACATGAAACTGTGCAAAGAAGCTAGAGATTTATGGGACGCACTTGGGTGCATATTATTTAATTTAGAGTCCATTAGAGGAACTCCAACGAGAAAGGAGCGTAAACAACGCAGTGGTATTCCGTGTCTGGAGTCCTAAATTAAAATCCATTTTCTTTCTGAATGCCATTATGAACAGAACATTATCGCCTTAGATTCAGTGTCTTTACATCACCTTTTGGCCTCCTTTCGCAAGCAAAACCACTTCGGAAGTCCTTTACCTCCTAATTTAACGACACAAAAAGTTAAGTTCTCGAAACAGGGTAGAGCGAGTTTGATTACAAGTGCTTGTCAGAGTATAGCGTACAGTGATTACTAGTGATATTTATTATTTTTTCATGCAAGTAATCTCATTCTCGCCGTATTTTTCCTATATTGGTAATTTATCATAGAAATTAGTAGGGACATCGGATGTGTTGGCGGGGTGGGTAGTATCGTGTAATGTCTCCGCAAGGTCCACCATTAGTTTTCCGGTTAAATGGTAGAACGTGAAGCCCGCACACGTTGTTGAAAACAGTGGACAAAATTAATTTTCTATCTGGCCACGAGACAGACTCAGCTCTAGAAATCTGATCAAAAATGACAACCTATATCGAAACGTTTCTGTGCTGTCAATACAATTATTATAACTCATACTAGATTATGATTTTTTTTAAATGTGAGATTTAATGAGTGAATGTAGTGATGCATCTCCTAACTTTCACATGTACTCTTAGTCATTGATTTCAATTATCGTCCACCCTCACATTCTATTTTACGGAATCGTAATTTGTAAACGGTAAGAACATGTTTGTAGGTGACCTGCTTACATCAACTTACACTGCTTACATCAGGTAATATTAATAGCAAGAAATGGTTTAAATAGTAATGGAAAAACAATGGTTTATACGAATAACTTTCTTTGTTATTTTTACGTCTTAGATTGTGCTCAAATCGCACGCTAAACCAGTGATCTCTTACTATCATGCAGAATCTAATAGATGTAGCACTCTTTTTGCACATTTTCTTTCTTTGGTGTTTGCCTATTTATACCTTCTATTTTACCGCACGTTAACACATCCAGTAAAGATAAATGAAGCCGTGGGGATATGTATATGAATAAAATAGTTCTAAGTAAATGTAACCAATTATGGTAAATTATAAAATTAAAATAAATTTGATGTTCACAGATCGAAAATGTTCTGCTGCGGCAATGGTGTAACGGTCAGCGTGTAAACGTTTAAAAAGTATAAACGTGGGTTCAAACTTGATCGAAGCCGTGAATTTTCAAGGAAGAAATAAATCTTCGTATGCCTCCATTCGGAGGGGAAATATAGCTGGCTGTTCCAAATTAGTAGATTTCCTGCATGTAAAAGATCCTCAAGCGTAAACGAAGCCTCTGAGCTAAATTCAAAGCGCCTGTTTCGTCGTATAAGAAACACCTCCTTCCTCCCCTAGTTGGTGAAGGAACGTAGCGAAATTTGTGTGATCAGATGGTAGAGCAGGCCTCATGGCCTGAGTCTCGCTACATAAAATAAGGCATCAATTCAGTTCAGTTCTGACAGAAATAGTATACGTGTACCTCTAATTATTCTATAAGTTTCAATTGGTGAGAATATATCTAAGCGTGTTTATAGACTATTCAGACACATCCTTTCAATAAAAATATCTTCTCCCTAAAGTTTCCAAAATTCTGGGAAACAGAAATTCCCTTATTTGAATATTTGAACTTAAAATGTCAACATTTTAAATGAATATAGGAACATAATATTACAGAATAATACCTCGCAATTGTCACTCATATACAGGCGCTTTTAAATACATTATTATTATTATTATTATTATTATTATTATTATTATTATTATTATTATTATTATCATTGTCATTACAATGATCCTTTTTATTTTATATTGCGTTTATCCCCGAGGGTTTTTTCTAGTTCTAGACCCCATTTTTCACGTCTAGGGCCTACATGCAACCTCCTTCTTGGCCTCTGGCGGCTGCGCAGTGCGTGCAGAGAGTCTTCCCGCTGCCATAGCCGCCGCCGCCGCCGCCTACCTGCCCGACCGCTTCGCCTAAACGGGAGCTATTTGTTTGCGATGACATTAACATGTTGGCACATGCGGCCGGCGAGCGGCCCGCCCGCCCGCGGCGCCACACCGCGCACCGGCCGCCGCCGCCGCCTCCAGCCACCCGACGCACCGCACCGGAGGCCGGAACTGCACCTAGAGCTTCAAGCGTGGTTGAGACCAGGGGTGCACAGAGAAAACCAGACGCTTGGGGCAGTTGATCCACGGGGGGCCTCTCATTTCAAACAGGAGTCTTCCTCCTCCCCCAATTCATAAACAGAATGCTGTTCTCCACACAGCAGAAATAACTTAAAGCGTAAAATTTGGGTTAGAGATAAATACAATTTTTATTTCTTTTGGATGAAAAAACATTTGGGATTTCAATTAAGTCGTGGCTTGGGGAACGTTGCCTCTCTTGTCTCTCCGCCCCCTACTGGTCGCCGCTGGTTGAGGCAATTGGCCAATGATGATGAGTTGCCGAGGGTGGGACTATATTCATTTACCTTTGCCCTTTCCTCGGCAGATAACCATAGTAGTGGTTTGCAGAGTGCTACAAGGCGTTCCAATTGTTCGAAATACTTTATGAAAATTACTGAAGAAATTTTTTAAATTAATTCTGCGCAGATGATAAAAACGAATTAAAAATGATATAAATGAATTTATTGAACTATATATTTGAATTTAACTATGAATTTATTGAACTGTTTTTCGTAGTAATAAGTTACATCGGTCCATGAGAATGCCTAAAAGTTTAGACTTGACTTATAATTATACAGTACTTACAGTATATACAGCTTCGTAATAAAAAGAAAAAAACCTATCATTAACATGATAGATGTCGTGCATATCAACTTATTTTTTAAACACTACAAAACTTCTCTGAGGAGCTCACAAACAATAACACGCACATTTGCCGTAGAGATTTGGCATTTATGGTCCAAATTTTATAGACTTTTCCTGCATTCTCTCGGATTACGTACATCATGAACACTATTATAAAATAAATCTTTGATGCGAAGCCTAAAAATAATCCTACACAGAAAGTAGAACGCTTGGCTGTTATAACGCAGATAACTTGAATAATGGTAAACGCAAAATAAATATCGAAAATCATATTCACTGTAGCATTAATTTACTAAACGATGTCTCATATTGAACAAAAATTGGCGATTTATATTTCGAAGGTATTTTTATCATAATTTGCAGCTTCTCATGATTTTGTCACTCGTTTTCCCACTACTCTCTGCTTAGTGTCTCTCTATCCATCTTCAAGATATATGCACGTTTGTTAACTCCTTACCCTGCAATTACTTTTTTGACCAAAGTCATTAAATTTGAAGATGTCAAGACAATAAGCCAAACTCAACACGCAAGTTCAACAGCTGTCATCTATTTGAACTGATATTGTCATTCCGATTATGCGATCGTATTTTATGGCTGTTCTTCTAAAAGAAATGTTTCATCGGAATGATGAAGATGATGATAACAGAGAGGTATTGAACGAAAAGGCAGTATTATTTTTCATCAGGGCATGTGTCAGGGAGTTTACGATATAATAATAAGTCTTATCAGATAACAGGAACAAGAGCACGAAGAAAGTAATGCATTTACATGATGCTAATTATTCATTTTAACCTCACAGACGCGTATATCCTTCAGAAATGTGCTAATAATAGAATCAGTCATTTGCATAACAGCTCCAACTCTTCAACATCCGACTTCCGTGATAATTTTTCTCACAAGCTCCAAAGCGACTCATTGAACCTTTCATTCTTGCCTAGCAGATTCACGCCCGAACACCCCGTTTTCTTTTTTCTAGCATACTTGGTCAAAGACTTCATTCCTGAGCTACCTGCCGCGCTAGGTAATATTCCCAGCGCATTCATCGCGGGAAACAGTGCCTCCTATTAGCTTTCGAGGACAAAGGAGATCTTGGAAGAGGCCGGCGGGCGGCGGAAGAAACTGCAAGGAAATTATACTTTCAGCAAGTTCTTGCGTCTTCCGCGCGGCCTCCCACCCATGGCATCACAGGCGCCGCGCCACAATGCGCCCTTTGTGGCGGCGGCGGCCGCCGCGCTGCCGCCGGGCCGCGGTCGGCCGGTCGGTCACTGTCGAGGGGGCGCGCCCATCCGGGTCGGCCAGAAAGCTACGGCATTATCAGAGGTAATACCACGAGACTTTTGGAAATTGTCGATAAATCCCCCACTCGCGAAGCGAGGAAGGGATTTATCTGATAATTTCCAAAGCACGAGTGGTATTTAATAGGACTATTCCACGAGTGAAATTATATCCAACAGAGTTCCAACATGCGCCAAATATTGAAAATAACTGAAAGCGTATGTTAAAAGCAGAGGTTATGTTGTAGTACATACGCTGTTCATTGGATATCGACATAGCGATTGATGTATAACGCCTCCTAAGATAGATGAGTCACAGTTTAGATAGATTCTTAGCTTCACATGAACACTCTCTTTGTGCGAGTTCCTGTGACTGCGTGTAGCAGTCTAATGTATGCCTAATAACTCAGGACATCAACTGACGTGACTGGAGAGCTTCTGACAGGGAGGTCCTAGTGTTCGAGCCCGAACGGTGTCAGGATTTCCTATATTAGTAGCTCAGCCCTATTCCACATTTGGCACCCCGCCCGACGGCTCTGATCGGTAGTTTCCCGGATTTTCTCCGATCTACACCAGTGGAATCCCGGACAAACGCGCCACCGACCGCACGCGAACATCCCCTCTTCTTTCTTACCTATCCTCACCTATCCTCACACACACTTGCACTTACATGCACTACACTATCACACATTCCGAAACCTTGGAGCAGAAACTTTTGAGCATGTGCCGGCAGGGGCGGTGCCCCGCTGGTTGGAGATACCTTGTTTGGGAAAACCTCCTTAGTCGAGTGTAGATCGGCGTCACATTTCACCGTCCAGCAGGGGAACACCACCCCATCTAATAGTATAAAAACATGCACTACACTTATGGGACTAATTACCAACGTCGTTCAGAGTTAGGAAAAACGAAACGATCAGTCTAATAACGATGATAAAATTGGCGTAATTAATAAGGAGGTTTAAGTCACTCGACCATCTCTTCCTCTTGCCCCGAACGTGCCGTGCGTGGAGTAGTCTTGGTCAGAGTCATAACAGACACATTTATAGCCCTGAGTGAACAAAGTCGGTTCTACTTCATATAAAAAATTCTAATTTAACTGGCTAGATATACTTGAAATTATTCCAATAGTATTTAAAAGTATTTTCATCGATTTTAATAAAAATGAATTTCAGTCGATGACTTAATATTTACGAAGGAGTGCCACTTGATCGGCTGTTGACCTTCTTGTCAACAGAGGTTCCGGCGCCTAAGTCAAACCTGCCGCTAGTCAGGGAAACCCCAATAAGACCTGATGTAAATGTATGCATGACGGGGAAAAGGTGGATATGTAAAACGCGTTCGAGTATTTAAATGAACGTTATTCGCAAGTGGAGTTGCTTCGAAGTTTAACATACGTGTACGAACCTGCTGAATATGCTAAAAAATAAGTTTTAACGTTCTTAGCATGTGCAATCGAATATGATGGCCGGAACAAACGCATATAATGAGAAGAAATTAAAGAGGAAAATTAGTTTTCCATGTGTACTTGTATGTTTTCATTTAACTTGAATGTGATTGGGTAATTCATTTTGATTTCTCGCAAACACGTTTTGGCGTGACAAATTTTTAAATTCGTGTTTGGTCTTTGTTTTCTGAAGTTTTATTGCGGCTAAGTGTAAGTGCTATCGGACAAGCATTTTACAGTGATAATCTAGCTTATAAAAGTAAAATGAAATATGTTCTCTACGGGATAAATTTTCAATTTCTGAATTGTGGTCGTGTTGGCGGCTGAGGTGAAGGTAGCAATTGATAGGTGTAATAAACGTGGGTGAGGTGTTTGTAGTGATGGAGGTGATGAGAAGTGATACTGAGTCTTGAAATGGGGATAGTGGTGGTCTGGATAATGATAGTGCTGGTTGAGATGATGGTAATGGTGATGGTGATGGTGGTGGTTGAGTTGGAGATAGTGATGGTTGAGATGCATATATTGGTGATTGAAATGAAGGAAGTGGTAAATAAGATGGAGATAGTCATGTTGAGATGGAGTTAGTGGAGTTCACTTTGATCATGGTAGAAGTGGAACTGATAATAAAGGTGGATGTAACATTAAATAGGATTACTGAAGTGGTGAGTGACCTGAAGTACAAGAAAGAAAGGTAATGAAAGTGGAGGTTGGTGAAAGGTTGAGATGGTGTTATATATGTTGGAAATGCAGGACATTGGTAATTGTAAATTCGATGAAGGTGATGGCAGTGGAGGTGATGTTGGGGTAGGTGAGCAGTAATGACAGCTGTGAACAAAGGTAGTGGATGCTAATAGCGGAAGGGAGCTTCTGAGATGAAAATGGCGAGAATAGAAATTGTGAAGGCTTAATTGCGAGTTAAAGTGGCATGGGTAGCGATTGAGAATACGATAGTTGGAAGGCGTATGTGCCTCTGTTTTACTTCCTTGCATTCTCCGATACGTATAGACGCTCTCCTTCACTGCTGAGACAATAACTAAGGTAGAACAACTATCGTACCACCTTTCTCCCCATCCATCGCGCCGATGTGGCTTCATAGCCCGTATTCGTCATTGTCTACTCTGTAAAACAAGGGTTTCCCGTAAGCCCAACACCCGTTGGCATTATGACACACACCAGGCTTTACCCACGCTCACTCAATTTTTCGAGGAGGGAAAAAGAAATATGAATAGTGCGTGAGGTTCAAGGATGTTTCATGATGTGCTGGAAAGCACCTGTCACAACACACCTCTCAAGCACTGGCTGAACCAGAGGGGGCATGGGGACCATGCCCCCCTCCCCCCCGCAAAGGCCTTGTGTTTTTTTTCCCTTCTGTTATTTGGCAAAATTTATTTAAATATATATGTTCGAATTATGAAGAGATTTTTCCTTCAAATAAAATTTGTTCTCCAAAGTGAGCTTTTTATTAAGGTCATGTACATGTTTTTGAAAATTTTAGTAGTTTTCGTGCAATAGTGTGTAAATTTTGCGATTTAAAAAAATAAAAAAAAAACAAGATTTTCTCCAAAACTGCTCCAAATTTTTTCGTTCACCTCTTTGGTAGGGATAGTGCCAAATGAACTTTATGAGATGACCTCAACAACAGTTTGCTCTGTTCTTTTGCTTTTTCAAAAATTACAAAAATGTAATTTTCTTGACATGTCTCTCACGTCGTTAATATTTATATTAGAGACGATTTGTTTCCATTATTATATTTATGAGTACATGTGTCTTAAATAATGCCATATAAAGTTTCTCGAAAACTCTACGCTTTTGCGAAAACTAGCTCGAAATTCCGCATTTTCAGGAACGCACCAACTCCATTTTGTAAAAAATGGCTCCAAATTTTTTCTACAAACTTTTCGAACGGATAGTGCTAATTACACTCTTTAATATGACAAAGTCCATCTTAGGGTATTTTTTTGTTTTCTCAAAAACGACACAAATGTATTTATTTTAGATCTCTCACTCCGTTAATATACAAATTTCCAGCAATTTTTAAACACTACTGTATTTGTGAGTAGAAATGCTTCGAATGACTTCTGATGAAATGTTTCGAAAATTCAAATAATTTATGTGAAAAAGAGCTTCAAATTAGCCATTTTCTTAAAAACGGCTCCAAATTTTTTCAAAGAAAATTGCCATTCAGGACGAAGTTTTACTGTTCTTTAATATATATGTAAAATCATATTTCCGTTCTACTATTAGGAAAACGAAAAATTAAGAAACTTTCCCAAAAAATGTACTTTGGACGGAGATGGATGGCAGCGATAGATGGCAATACTGCAAACAGAATACGAAGCCGCGACTTTTTGAACCGAGCCTGTTATTACGTCCATGCCTTAGTGATCCCGAGTGAACATACCGGCAGGAGAGGCGGCTATTCAGGGTAAGTAGATGTCGTGATACTTCAATTAGTTTGTGAAGAATTATATTTTAAATTTATTTTCCTTATCATATACTGCAAGTATGTTGGTTTTAAGAGAAACAGAAGTTTGTTTTTGAATGTCATACACGTGGAACTCTACAGGGCAGCTGACGAAGGCGCTGGATCAATCTGATATCGATTGATGTTATGTAGTAGTCCACCGTCGGGACTCGAACCTAGAACGTCTCAGTTAGAAGCACTGCAGAGCCATTAGTTGATGACCGGTATAAATCTCATATTTTCTATATCAGGAGTCGGGAGATTAATTTCGAAACCCGGAGACCCCGGGTCAAACCCGAAGAGGTGGCTACGAGGCGGGGCGGCAAGAGTGCGCGTCCATACCGCCCGACCCGCGGGCCTGGACAGGTTTATGGATACGGCGGTGGTCGAGCAGCGCGCGCGCCGGGGCGGACGCGTGGGCGAAGGGAGCGTCGCCCGTGCGGCCTACGCGCGCCAACTAATGATAACATCTTGGTGCCGTTTCCCGCCCGCCCGGCGCGCGCCGTCCCCGCTGCAGCTGCAATCGCTCTTACGGACGCACTCGCCAGCGCCGCCGGCGCGCCGGCAGGGCCTCTTTCCGCGCGGACCAGGGCTGCTCAAAACTGCCCCATCAACGAAAGGCTACGATTGTTCGGTTGTTGTTGTGTAGGATTTCTGTCTGTTACATTACTATCAAACATTCAAATAAAGAAATAATTGAAAAAAACTAAAATAAAGTGTGGTCGGTTTTGTTTGTTTGTTTGTTTGTTGTTTGTTGTTGTTTGTTTGTTTGTTGTTTTTTTTTTGTTATTCAAGTTCGCATCAACATCTAATTCATTAGCGACCACTCTTGCTTTTAAAGGTATGGTAAATCTGAAGATGACACGATATAGTGATGATAGGGGAAGAAAGAGCGAACACAAATACAACTATACCTGAGTCGGGGCTGGAACCTGCGATTATCTCTCCGAGATCGTTACGGCACTACTGCCTTAATTATCTCAGCCAACTGGATCGGGTATGGTCTGTTTGTCTGGTCGTTTTGATCAATATAGTTGGTTGCCATCGTCTTCTTTATCGTTGTCTTATACCCAGGACCTGGTTCACTCATGGATCTCAGTCTAATCTCACCCTGGTTCACTGTCCATACACAGGACACGGCAGTATTGTTGGGCATTTTCGAATTCGGTACCCCACGCTTAGTTACTGTTTGACTCTAATGTTCTCCAGAAACCGACACAATAATCGTGATATTATTTATCTTTTATTTGTTATTTCCTTGGCTGTCCACATCTGATTAGACGCGAAATATTGCTGGTTATACCGTTAATGGTGGAATGTCTTTATTTCGCAGGGCATTTAACCAGGGCTATTTTACCCATCACAAGGATGACTTATCACACCGAGGATATTCCATTCTTCGAAAATACTCAGTCCTAGACGAATTTGATCGAAATGTTTATGTTCGCTAATGAATAATCACTAAAGGAGCTCGTGTTCCAACTGAATGGCATCTTCTTTAAAAACAGTGAATATTTTGGAGCATCTACTTCCATTTAAAATGAGCTGATTTGAATTTCCTTAACAAACCGTGTATCTTGCAGCAAACGCTGTAATTAACGAACTTACATAAAACCTTCCATTATTTTTGATGTTGAATTTCTTTTTCACCCGTAAAAACCCTAATTCTGAAATCTCGCCTCCATAGCCGTTAGCAGACACATGTTATCGCGCGTTGCTCATTTCTAATGTAAATTATCATAATTGCCTGGAGTCAACATCCTCTTTCTCTGGACGCTACGTCAGCAAGAGCCGCTGTGCATGCTGCTGGAAGCAATGCGGCTGTCATTGACACTGGCATTGTAATTTTCTTCAGCTCACGGACACTGAAAAACTAATGTCTTGCCTACTCTCACTGGTTAGAATTTACCATGCTCTTTGTACTTGCAAACACCTTGACTAGTTTATCTTGTTTACTTGTGCTTGACAAAGGAGACGAGGAGGACCTCAAGGAATAATTGACTAACTGGCTGACCCCATGGAAGGACAAACTTATGCAAGGGCGTGGTGAGGAAGGTGTAAGTAAAATTTGGTAAAGAAATGAAAGATAAATATAACTTGTCGAACATAAACGATGAAGAGCATAAATAAGGGTTAAAGGGTTATAATCGAAAGCTAAGAGAAATACTTTAAGAGTTCAATATTTATCAAAACATTGCAAATAATCAAAATTTTCTTCTAAATAGTTTTTTTTCTTAAAGGATAACAAAACGGAAGTATTTTCTTGCAAAAAGTAACAGGAAAACCACATCGTTTAATAATTTGCTTCTCCGTGTTACCAGTTAAAGAATGGTGACAAGTATGATGGACGTATTGAGAGGTGGTATTTTGAAAGCTACTCTTTCAGAAACAACAATCACCCCATGAAAATCTCGAGATGAATATTTGGCCGATACAAATGTATCGTTGTATATCTATTGTACGTAAGAACATATTATAAAAATACAGCTAATTATTGTTTTTCACTACGAGATACCTTTTTTGTTATTTTTATGAGTTTGGCACACATAAAATCCGGTAAAATATTTTAAATTAGGAAAATAGAATAAAAGCAAAAAATGGCATGCATAATATTAAATTAACACATATGAAGCTTTAAAATTCTACAACAAATCTCAGATATGTTATTACTCGTGGCGGTCTTTGTTGGAGCACTTTTTTTCAGAACTAATCTTCCGGTCGTCTCCACATATCTCAATCCACTAGAATATCCTTCTAACATCATGATCCCCACAGACACCACGTTAACTTTTGCACGAACAATTCAATTTCCTGACAAGCTTTAATTTCCTTTTGAATCGTCTAACCCCCAACCTGACTGCTGAGATCCAAGAATTCCAAATAATCACTCACCCAGTAAATTCACCTGAGAAAGATATTACATTCCGAGCCGTCATGTCCCGTGCGTTAGCAAGCTCGCATATGGTACGTGTCCGACTCTGCTCGCCTGCTCGTTTACACTCCTATTCAGCTCCCGAAGAATCCGGAGGTCACGGGCAGGAATGGACCATTCAGGCGAGCTGCCATAGCGTCCGCGGGCTCTTCATTAATGTCGGGGCGAAAGAGAAGCGGCTGTTTCGGTGGGGCCGCCCTTTTACATCTACACGATGCCCATTCAGGGGACGTCGTGTGGGCCCCGCGTGATGGATTCCGAGCGACGCGCGCGGGTTGGCCGCGGCGCCCGGCGTGCTGGGCGGCGCGCGCGTCGCAACACGATGCGGCGCTCGGCCGGTTAACAGCGCGCAGTCGGACGGTGTTCCTGGCACGGCAAGGCTAACCGGCACCGGGGGAGGTGGCTCAGGGCATCAACGGATGTCACCGCACTGCCTCTGACCGGCAGGTCGCGGCCGTGGCAGGTTTTCGATACTAGTCGGATATGTAGGTCGCGTTCGGTCGCTGTCTGGAGAAGAATTCTAGCCGGGCTTTGATCTGTAGTTTTCCGTGTTTTTTTTCTAATCAAGACGAGGCAAATGCCGAAGCAGTACCCTTCCAAAAGGGCCACGGACCGCGCGCGATCTTTCCTTCTAATTCCTTGTCCTATCCTCACCGCTTACTTTCACTCAATCACAGCATGCAGTAAACTGCCACATATTCCGGGAGACCGGTCGGAAGCTTAGGGCGTGGCTGGGGCGTCCCCTCTGGTGGGAGATACCTGGTTGAGAAAAACTCCTCTAGCCGACAGTAGGCCGCCATCCAGTGGGGCAAGACCACCATGCCCTCCCGAGCAAAAATCATGCACTACACTTACGGGAGTAAGTGACCTTAACGGCAGACGCACCGGGAATCACTAGTAATAAATCAATCAGCAAACGGGCTGCATTCCTTCAGAAGCATTGCCGTTGCATCTGCAACATCATTGACTGGGAGGACCTGGGGTTTGAGCTTCTGTGGATTTTTCACACTAGGTTACATAGCTGGGTCGAATTCAACCACTGGTTGGAAGAGAAATTTAGCGGCAGGCTACTGCGATCAGTACCTTTCCGTGTTTCTATGAATACCAGGCGGATGCCAGAAGAGGCGAATGCCTAGAAGAGACAAGATCTGCGCTCGAACTTTCCTTACTTTCCCCTTACACACTATACATGCAATACACTATACATATCGGCTGGGGACTGTACCGCAGTGGGGGAAATACCTGAAGAAGGAAATATCCGCCAGCCAACGAGTAGATCGTCACCGGATCACTCGATGCAGGGGGGGGGGGCACCACCTCCTCCTGGGATACATCACGCACTACACTTACGTAATTAGTAAGCTAAGTAATTGATGTGCCAGGGAACAATAAATACTCACAAGACCATCATATGATTTCTAAGGTTTTTGCTTGAACTTTTCAAATATTCTGGAGTATGATTGTACAGTTGAGACATTTCAATAGTGTAGACAAATTCGACAGGAATAAGCGTATTTCAATAGAATCTTATTATTACATTTTTTCTAGGAAATGTACAATGTTAATCACATCGCCTAATTTATAATCTAACGATATCTATTACTTTCAGTGAAGGCACGTTAGCAGAGAAGGCAGTTGATTTAGAATGACTATTGCAAATTTTAAGTAATTGGTCAAGATCATATTTAGAACGGCGCTAAGGTCAGTGACACTTTGTTGTAGGTTGAGGAGAGACAGTGTACAATCTTAAGGTGATCTTGCACAATGAGATTTTGTTTCTCAATTAAAATCCTTACTGGTTATTTTCAAAGACTGAAATTGTCCCCAATTTCTGAAGAACGGTGGAAAGGTAAGGCGGAGGTCAATGACATTTTGCTACGAATTCAGAAGAATATCTAAAGTTATAAATATGGCGATAAGTTAGTGAACATACTGCGGTTCTGAGTTGAAGCTGGTAGTCAAGAAGATGATTTTATAATTGTCGGTATGTGGTCAAGAATAGAGAAATTTCATTCTATTATACATTCAACAGGAAATGCAGTCGTAAAGTTGGGCCGGAGTGAAGCGAGGTTTTTCATCCGTAATGCGAAGTCAAGCGATAATTGAGCAGGGAATTCGTCCGCAGACAAGAAAGCAGATTCGTCGGCCATTGACACCTTTTCTTAGTACTTCATTAAAAATGCAAGAGTACAAATTTATTAAAACGTAAGAATGAACAATTGCACCTACCTGTTTAAAAGTTTAAGCGAATATTGCGGGAAATCATTTATCAACGAACAAATACCAATTATCACTTAATGAAACATCACTGAAATTGAATTTTGACAAGTCGCAATTCAAAGAGGGGTTTTAATGTTTGTAAATGTTTGTAAATGTTAATTTTTTTTTGTTCACGGAAACACCTACTCGTTACTTGCTACAGCTTCATGTTTTGACATTTCAAAAAGTTCTGGAGAATTGTCCGTTCTGCCTCGTCCGTACTTCCGCATCCACTTTATCTATACTCCTTACATCAACTTATCACCACTTGTTTTAATCAGAAAAATAACATAATATCCAATGTCCAATATTGTCATTAGCATGCGGTCAACCACTACCGATGGCTACCAACTTACTTCACCCCCACCATCACCGTCGCTGACATCACCATTATCATCGCCATTATTGCACCTCCACCACCACCCCAACCAAAAGTAAACAATAAGCGATCGGGCCCAGACAAAGCAGCGGCAGCGCTTACCAACCCAACCACCGCCCTCCTTTAACTTTCACTCCGCCCGCCATATTTAAAGCACTCGTAAATACATTAATTACCGTATTGTTAGGGAGCCGGCGAAACGCAGGCGCCACAGTGATTAAAGCGGGCCAGACACGGTCGGGACCACCCCGGAGGTCTCTGCAGGACGTTTCGTGAAATACACCGCGGCACGCCACCTCCTCCCCCCCCCCCCTTCCCAACCGCGGCTCAGCGGCGCTCCAAACGGACTCTTCGAGAATTCGTTGGTACTTCCTAACTTACCTCCCGAGTAGGTGTATTGAAAGCGAACCCACGCCAACCCATAAAATACGAATTTAAGTCGAGCGCGCACGCATATGTTGAACACGATATGCGTTCCGTTTTTACGAGCCCGCGGACGGGCGCGCGCGTTAAGATTTATACCAGGCGGGATCGCCCCGTGATACGTTAGCGCGCGGATAGGCTGAATAATGGCTGGCGCGCGGGGTAAACACTTTTAAATTAATTGTGGGCATTAGTACTCCGCGAGGTCATTAGCCACGGAGGAGCACAAGAGGAGATGGACTGATGAACCTGAAGGCGGACGAAATGAGGTGGGATGTGCCCGAGGGAGGTGAACACTGAGAAGATGTTCTTTGAGTATTATTCCTTGCACGTTGTGTTGTAATGTGTTTTAAGCACCATTACTGAGTAAGGTGCTGAACTGTGTACTCAAGTTCATCTGCCTGAACTTGGAAGGTACGTAAATGTTGATAGATGGGTTAATTATTCTCAACATGGTGTGAATTGTATGCAGTAGGTTAAAATAATTATGATATTTTTGGAAATTCGTGGGGTAATGACATTCTGAGTCATACTGCGAATTTGATTGATACTTAGAAAAATTACTGCGTAGTTCTAAAAAAATAGACTTGCGTGAATGATTACTTGTGTGAATATCAAAAGATTATCTAGATAATTGAGCTAATGTACGAGTATTTATGGTTCCTTGAAGGAAACGGATATCAGTTAAAAGATAAAAGCAATAAATATGTAGACATACATTAAACTCAGTGGCGCATTCCTGCCATTAACGACGCAACTAAAAATATAAATGTTCTAGAAATATTACTCACCTATAGTAAGTAGTACATTTAAATGAAATTTCAATGTTTCTTATCCCTTATACGACACAGCCTCTCCTACGCAAATTCAAAGACACTCGTCTGGACAACATAGCGGGGTAAGGGATCAAGTACAGGATTCAGGAAATTAAAAAATAATGTATTGAACTAGGCATAAGAGATGTATTCTTGACATTCTAGATAACGTGCGACATGCAAAATCAATTTGCCTTACCAGTGATAAAAAATCAACAGAATCTCCGGAAAAGGCAATACCCTTCCAGCACATTGACAAGTTGCAACCCTTGCGTCTGCACAAACAGCTGCGCGTGCTAGACACCGGTATTTCCAGGGCAGCGGTACGCGAATCTAGATCCCTGAACAGTTATCGAGCATGGCGCATATTCCGCTTGTCGTGGAATTTGCATCGATGTTTGCCGAAGCACGTTCTGCCGCGGATGTGCACAGACAACCGCCGTCGCCGCCCTCTCCGCATCTGAGCCACCGCTATGGCCATCGCTATCATATACGACGCTTCCGCCAACTCCACCACCGCCGTTGTCGACACCCGTACCGCTTCTCTCCCCGCCACGGTCACCGCTTCCGCCACAGACATCGTCATCGCCCAAGACACCGTTACCGCCGCAGATCACGATGCTGTCGCAGATATCAGAGATATCTTTACATCCACCGCCACTGACACCGCCACTGACACCGCCATTGACACCGCCACTGACACCGTCGTAGCCACCGTCGCAGCCTCCGTCGCAGCCTCCGTCGCAGACACCGTCGCAGACACCGCCACCGCCACCGTTACCGCCACCGCCACCGCCACCGCCACCGCCACCGCCACCGCCACCGCCACCGCCACCGCCACCGCCACCGTTACCGTTACCGTCACCGTCACCGTCACCGCCACCGCCACCGTCACCGTCACCGCCACAGTCACAGCCACCGTTACACCCACCGTCACTGACATCGTCACTGACTCCCTCACTGTCACCGTTGCAGTGTCTATCACAGTTACCGTTACAGCCCCCGCCACCTCAGCTGCCGGTGCTATCGTTGTCACGCCTATCACCATCGCTGTCGCATTCCGATCGCTTAGCCGGGCTGCACTTCGATTCTGCCTTGCGGAAACTCTTCTGCGAGAGCGATGGCAAGAGTAGCGTATGCAAATAGGCACATGCACCGGTTGTAAAATGGAAACTATATAAGGGTGGATGCTTAGTAGACCGAGAGTTCCTAGATTAGAGTCCCGACAAAAGGGAATAGCACGTTAGGACGATTCGAAAACGGCCGTGTACCGATAATTCTAGATGGAGCTGGAGCTATTTAGGTTTATTAGTTCTGTGGATTCTGCGTAGCATTTTCGTACGGGTTAGGATTCTTGTGGATTTCTTCCAAAATGGGCCAAGGACTGCGCTTCATTCTTCAAATTCCATGATGTACCCTTTCCAAAGTTTCGGGCTATGAGATCCATCTCACGCCTCTGCGATCCCTCTTGATACCGAGAGACTATAGTAGAATTGAGATTTCGCGGATATCAGACTCAAATCCATCCGACCTGGGCTCTTACGTCACGAACGAGAGAAAGAGAGCAATATAAAGGGAAGATTTTTATTGATTTCCTGCCTTTCATATTATGGACTAACTACGGATAGTAGACAAATAAGATGTATATTATTTATTCAAATAATTATATTTTATTATTAATTATAATTATTGCAAATTACGGTGTTTAATTGTTCATTTAAACTGTACCATTTAAATATTCAATTAAATAAAAGCTCTTCGTACATTATTTACAATTAATATATTTACTTACCATTTGTTCAATAAGTGGTAGTTGAATTTAAACTCTATAATGCTTTGGACATAAGAATCTCATATTCAACTACAACTAGAACCATTCTGTTTCGTTTTCGTTTTGATATCATTAATTTGTTATTTGAATCTTTATTTTAAAGTTGTGTGATGTAGCACTATTGAACGTAATAAAAGTTCACAGAGTTCCTTATGATAAAATTCGAACATCATATGTCTAAGAAATTATGATGCAACCATTTTTATTTCCAAATGACGTTTGTCACATTACTTAGAAATTTTCTAGTTGGCAGTATGTGGCTGTATTTTCCTCACAATTTGAGAAGTTTAATTACACAAAATTCCCGAGCAAAGAATTTATCATTACATATATGAAACTGAAATTGGATTAGGGGTTGAAATGAACGCTTACATGAAGTCAGAACAATATTCACGACATTAGTTAAACTCATTAATGTGATTGGTACAGTTACTCAGCAGAACAAATTTTAAAACGTTTATGGAACAAAAAATAAACAAAACCTATCCGATGCCCTCGTTTCAGATTTTTATTGCCGAGGCTAGGAATTATGAGACATTCTGAATACATGAAATCCACCTCATTTACACCCAACAAACATTATTGACCGTGACCATGACGAAAAGGCGTTGAACCAGATTTCTCCCGTCCGAATATGGCGTCTCCAAGACCGTTCTGTCAGGTGCTCTCCCGTTCCCCGTGCGCACCTTACTTCCTCTCGCAGCCCACGCAGTGCTCTTCAAGACACGGGCCGCCGTGTCCTGCTCGGGCGTGACGGACGCAACGATAAATACTGCACGAAAAGAAATATATTCGTTTGTCGTGTCTTTAATTACTCTCGTCTGGCCGTATATTACTACATTAAATGGCTTTTGAAGGATTTAAAAAAATTGCTTGCAGAATGTTGACATTGTCATTTAATATTACAACGCAATGTTTAAATCAGTGAACTAAAACATTAAAGACATGTAGGAATATCGCTTTCGTTCAGACAGTTAATAACTTCACGTATTTTTTTTAATTACGAATCAATCAATGATTGTCTACATGATATATTTTTGTATTACAGTGGTATCCTCAGAATATTTGAAGACAATCAAGCCACTCAAATATTTTAAAAAATAATTATTTTTATTTTCATCAATATACACACAAACACGCTTCGCGACAAAATGTGGCAAGGTTCGTTTTGAGTCTATTCCGTTGCTTCTACTAGACTGTTTTCCAGGTCGTGACTTCTCGTGTGTTTTTCTTTTCTTTGTCTCAGGTAAGACTTGCGCTCTTTCTTACATATTTTTATACCATCCGTGTTTTTAATGTATTCAAACATTTTTTTGATTTGAGGATATAATATTTAACTTTCTAGTTTTCAATCTAATATTAAATCGTGTTTTTCATTTTAATTTTCAAATTAATATATCAATTTTCAAAAACAGTTTAAGAATAAAGATAGATTTAACTGCTGTAACTGCTTGATTTTAGACTAAATGATGTCGCGTCCATATCGTGTTGCGAAACGTGTTTTTACTATATTGATGACAACAGAAGGAAATAAGATTTAAAATATACAAAGGATTGTGATTAAATATCTTGAGAATATCACTGTTATACAAAAACATTTCACCTAATTTTATTTTTGAAACATTAATAATTTTTCAGAAATTTTAAAAGACTGAAATTCCGAAATCTCATTCTGCTAATATTTTCTATGAACGTCCTTACATAGATTTTTTCAGTATTGGATTAGTCCATATTAAATGTGAAATTTGAAATTTAAAAAAATATTGATATATTGTTTGCGCTACTTTTTTGGTTACGCATACAACTTAACGCTTAAAGCTAAAGGTAAAATGTTAAGAAAAACAGAAGCCAATGCTTCCTTAATTATGTAAGTGCGTAAATTGTTAAAAATGGGAAGAGAAATAGTTTTTATAAATGTTATACCTATATAGACATAGACAGTGGCTCAGTTGTGACAAAACCTCACATTATATTCATTCTTTTCGCGGAAATCACAACACTATTCTACTTGGGTGCCCAACGTGGAGGAAGCACGTGTAACTCCAAGGCTCCCTTCTATTCTGTGATGTTCCTGGCGATGCACCGGCTGCGTCCAACACAAATGGCACCGCCAGCGCGAATAGCTGTCCGCCCCCACTGCCACTGTCACCTCCAGCGCTTCCCCTTCATGCCAACCCCTCCATCAGCCATGAATTCACCGCCGCCCCAAACGCCACCGCTCACCCGAACTCCTACCGTTTCTCATTTCCACATCCCACCGTCTCTCACCCCGACTCCCATCCGTCTCTCATCCCAACTCCAACCGTCTCTCAGCCAGACTCGCCGACTCTTTCCCCACTCTCACCGTCTCCCACCCCGACTCCCACCGTCTCCCACCCCGACTCCCACCGTCTCCCACCCCGACTCCCACCGTCTCTCTCCCCGACTCCCACCGTCTCTCTCCCCGACTCCCACCGTCTCTCACCCCGACTCCCACCGTCTCTCACCCCGACTCCCACCGTCTCTCACCCCGATTCTCACTACCCCAGCCGACTTCCTGTCACCGTCCCCACCGACTTACCCTGACCTCACAGCTCCCACCGGGCCCACTGCCCCAACGCTCGCACCGTCCACCGCTGCCTCCCACGGGCTGCCCGTCCCCGTTTTACGCCAGTTCTCTCCTCTTTCCCCGGCCCTCCACGCCTTCGCATCGCCCTCGCCCCCGCCCTCGCCCGCACCGCGCGCGCCGCCACGAGGCCTCTCGCGCACCTTGCGGTCGCCCCCGCCTCCGCCTCAGCCGTTGACTTTTCAGCTCTTGCGGCCGCGGCCGCCTTCGCCCCCGCTGCCTCGCTTTCGCCCGCTGCTTCGCCTCCGCGGCGCGGCACAGCGCGGCACAGCACGGCGCGCCCGCCGCTCTCTTTGAAGTCGGCGCCGCCCCCGCCGCGCACCCACGCCCACGCCAGCGCCTCTCGGACCGCTCTCCGCCCGCTATTCGCACTCGAACAACATTTTTATAATTAAAAATATAACTGTTAATATTAAATGGATTTAGTTTGGGTTGCTTCGTATTTTTTCGTAGCACTGTTCTAATATCAGAACCAAACAGAAGTTATTCTTAACGGCTGGCGCCCACTCACAGTCTACTGTCCATTAAGAACAATCGAAACATGTCAATTGTACTTAATGATAGCGTGAGTATACTTGTTCCACGAAATTGTATTTATTACTTACGTGATTTTTGTCTCATAAAAATTGGTTTTACGAACATTATTGGACGACACATGGCAGATAACACAAATAACATATTCAGTAATAAACCTCTACTATCGCCTCGATTTGCGACGTTTTGCTGAGTATAAGTCTAATGAAAATATTTATTTTAATGATTTTTCTTCAAGTTTTGTTGTTCTTAAACTCAATCACTGATATAAACAAATATTCGTAATTCCATTAGTATATTTCTCAGCAACGAATCTATTGCAGTTTCTAGAATCCATTGCAAATTGTCTGCTTTTCTCTTTCTTCTCTTCGTTTAGTTCACGATACTGACGACATATAAGTGGTCGAGTATTCGAAAAAACATAACTCGATTTTTCTTGGCAATTAAAAAAATTTAGTTGGGCGACTGATCCAAGATCCGTAATAGTCTTCCCCTTTACACACCAATAATAAGTACGAGTAGACGACAATGGGACGTTGCATAGGCGTTGAACTTCTGAGGTGAGGTTATTCCGCCGCGTCAGTTGGCTTGTACCGTTTCATCTACTAGGGTATTCACATTTTAAAGATTCCCAAATTATTTCATATTTATTTTTTAATAAAATACGTATTTAATTTTTAGCGTACAGTCTGATTTAATGTCATCTAACAAGAAGGAATTTCTAAATTTTTCACAAGCCTTACCCTGCGAATCTGTTTTTTCAGCGATTATTCTCTTTTGCCACTCACTGCCATTCTCTTCTTCGTCCCGACTTCCGCTTCTGCACCTGTCCGGCGCCTAGTTTTCCCCACCACCCCTGCCCTTCCCCCGCCCCGTTCCCAACATCGCCCCCGCTCCGGCCGGTCACATTCCGTGAGGCGGCGTGTCGTTGCGGACACGAGAGAGAACCTGAAGTGACATCGCGGTCGACCCGCTGACACAATATCCGCGACCGGAGAGAGCGGGCGGCCTATGATGCGGTGATGCAGATTTCACGCGCGCTGAGATCGCTGACATCTTCAAGTTTCGGGAAACACACGACGTAAGATATGCACAAAATTGTAATCAATTCAGTTATTTCGGTCGAATATTTTTCAAATCCGATTTTTGAATGACATAAAGGAAAGCAGCTATGGGTTGGATACCAAATATTTTGGAAAAGAATTATTAGCGGCTTCAAAAGAACACAAAGTGGCAACAGTGGAATATTGTTTTACACCGTTGCGATATATTTAAGCAGCAACATATATCCAATGATTTAATTGAAACTCGTGTATCAATAAAACTATATTACGTAAGGAATTCAGACAAAACTTGACCTGAAATGTAATATATTTTTGGCACTTCAATGCGAACTGGCCTACCAGCCTAGAAAAGTTATCTTCTATGACATATTGTTCTTTAATGATCTTTGAATATTGATAATTCTGAATACTTTTCGTTGTCAAAACCACTTTCATAAGCATGTTCATGTCAGATTGTCTTTTAACAATTTGAAACACATATTTTATTTTTATATCTTCACTCCCTACATATACTTTGAGAGAATGCCGTTACAATATTTTACTGAACATGGTAGAAGCTGGGCATAGCCAGTACTGCAACGGTAAACAATGATAACATTTTTAGTTACGTACATGAAAATGAAATAAATAATTTCTTGTTCGTAACGTAAGCTTGGCGTACAAATTATAAACCAGTATTATCAAGAGAGTAGTCGACGGACTCCATTCTTCGCATGGAAATAAGTCGCGCCTGGCGAGGAGTACAGCGTCACGAAGGCGCTATCAGCTTCACTGCCACGCAGCCACAGCCTCCGTGTCCACCGCCATCGACACCACCTCTGCCACCGCTGCAACTACTAAATCGGCAAACACAATCACCATTACCACAGGCCGCCGTCACCCTCTGGCTCTCCACTGCCACCGCCGACACCTCCATGACCGTCTCCGCCGCCGCCACCACCACCACCGCCACCACCACCACCACCGCTACCACCACCACCACCACCACCACCACCACCGCTACCACCACCACCACCACCACCACCACCACCACCACCACCACCACCACCACCACCACCACCACCGCTACCACCACCACCACCACCACCACCACCACCACCACCGCTACCACCACCACCACCACCACCACCACCACCGCTACCACCACCACCACCACCACCACCACCGCTACCACCACCACCACCACCACCACCGCTACCACCACCACCACCACCACCACCGCTACCACCACCACCACCACCACCACCACCACCACCGCTACCACCACCACCACCACCACCACCACCACCACCACCACCACCACCACCACCACTAGTAATTCAAAAACCAGTACCCCTACCACCAACATTAGTATTTCCAAAACCACTACCCCTACTCCTACCTGCTGCAGCTACTGCTACTGCTACTGCTACTGCTACTGCTACTGCTACTGCTACTGCTACTGCTACTACTACTACGGCTTCCTTCACTGTCAGCGGTACGATTACAAGTTCACTATCACCATCACAACCGTCACCATTATGATCATCACCACCATCAACACATCAACATGTACACTAACACAATCACTACCACCACCGTCACCATCGTCCACTCTATCTTCACCAACACCGCCGCCACCGCCACCAACATCACCATCGCCTTCGCTTTACCTCCACCGCTATCTCCTCTTTTGGGACGAAACAATTTCCGCCCGCTGCGATACGCACCCACGCAGAAGGCTGCCTGCGCCCCTCCCACCCTCCCCCGCTCCCACCGACGCACTGGTTAACGTCGCCTCATCAGAAAGCTTTCAGGGTCACTGCCCCTGCGCACACTGTGCTTCGCAAGTCAGGTAACTCTGCAAGAAGTGGCGGAGGTTGGTCGTCTAACAATGGTAACAATAGTCATTTATCTTTATGGAGTCAGCCGAGGTCATGTAATTTAATGATTAGAGGTAATCAGACCTCACTGAATTGTCATCAATTAGTTCATTTAACAGATATTACAACAATACCTACACCAGATATTACAAAACATAGACAAAATGGTACTCCATTTAATATGAATACAAAATTACGCTAAACTCAATTTGTGCACATTTTTTTAGCACGTTCTCTGAGTAAATATTAACTCCACTAAAAAATTAATATTTTATATGCTTTTAAAAAAACATTTTATTAATTTTTAAAATATGTAAATGTTTTAGATGATAATGTTGCTTGTTTTGTAATACTGAAAATGGGAAAATTCTCCTCCAACTAGTGTGGTGTAATATGTGTAAATACACTATTTGAACTTTATTCATTGTGGTCTGATTACCACTAATCATTCATTTATAATAGTCATTTAATATCAGGTATACCTACGAAAACAAGGAACTCTAAAAAAAATCAATCGTCGATGATGCAGTTGCGGTGTCTAGTAGGTGAAGTGATATACAAGTATGCAATGACGTGAGTACAATTTTATGACGCCGGAGGGAGTAGAATTTATTCACAGTTAAAAGACAACAGTACATCATTGACATCTTGATTCGTATTTTTAAAACGTATGCTACAGATAATTAATATATAAAATAAGTAAATGTATGTTATAAATAGTTACATATTTGTTAAAGAAATGAACGCTAATGTAAAATCTACAATTGCTGAGATTGAAAACGTAGACATTCTTAATCAACCATTTTATGCTCACTAGTTGATTTTTCTCCTCACGAACGTTATAGCTCAAACAAAAGGAAACGTTTCTTCTTCATTGAAGATAAAACCTCAGGATTTAAAACAATAGGAAAAAAATTATTTTAGTTCTTTATTAATTTATTTTGTCCCAACACTGATTTGTGCGACGTACAAACTTTTACCATCAATTTTCTACACGTCACTACGGATAGTCGAAATAACAATATGTGTTAGGTATACTATTACAGTCGCAGACATTTGCAAATTTAAGTTCCTTCATTGATTGGACAAATGCGCAGTCTCGCGCACGTTGAAGCAGCATGTACATCACCAGACGATGAGTACAGCCAAGCTCCGAAGCAGCACCTCCGCCGCAGAGCGCATGACATACGTCGCGAACTCGGCTCCGCGCCTCGACACGACGACGTTTCACGCTATTTGCCGGGGAGCCATTAGCGGAGACTTACGGCGCGTTCGGCCGCGGAGGGAATGTGTCTTCCCGGAGCCGAGTCGTTGCTAATGGTCGTATTGGTACATTATAGGTATTTTTCAGCGATCGTGACACTTTTAGCACGCGCGGTTTTCATATTTTCCCCGCGGCTGTAAACCAGTCAGGGTACAACTGTTTGCAAAGTGTTATACTCGGCGGTAATGTGAGAAACTCTGCAGGTGTTCCTTAGTTAGAACATAAGTTCTCGGAGAAGTAGAGATCACGCGCCAAGAACGCCGTGCTTTTCCTTGTCTTCATTGTGGTTTCCATTTGTCTGATTGATTAGCGATTCCGGGCTCCTCAACAGGCAAGTTCATAATTCCCGTAAGTGTAGGGCACGTTTTCTCCTCGGAGTAGGTAGTGTCCATCCCCCTTCTGGATGGTAAGATCCGTCGCCGACTTAAATGTCGCAATGCGGGGTGTTCCCCAACCAGGTATCTCCCACCAGCGTGGCAAGCTCTAAGCTCTCGACCGGTCTCCCGGCATGTGTGGTCGGCTGTGTAGTACATGTAAGTGAGTGTCAATAAGGAGTGAGAATATAACAAGGAAGGCGAAGGAAAGATCGCGCGCGGTCCGTGACCCGTTTGTTAAGGTACTGCTCCGGCATTCGCCCGGTATTGATCGGAGAAACTACGGAAAGCTACAGATCAGAACAGCCGGTCGCTATAATTCTTCTCCAGAAAGACACTGCACTCGAGCTACCTATTTAGTGTCGAAAAACCTGCTACCGTTAAGACTTGAACCTAGGGCCACCCGGTCAGTGGCACTGCAGTGACATCACCTGAGCCATCTCTCCCAGTTTGTGGTTTCTAAGGTGTCCGAGATGGGTCATGGTACTTTCGCAGAAGGCGAACCATTTTCCCAGGGGCGAAATATAATCAGTAATCACGTAAAATGATTTATTTTACTTGCGAAATATTCAAAATAGATCAATTAAAATGATAGCATTTGTCGCTGGGAAAACAGCATACCACAGAGCTTAGGTGAGAAAGAATTAACATACTAAGAGCATAGTTTGCATTAAATAAGTAATTTTTCGTTATCTTGATTATCGACATAAAAAAGATGCAGGTATGTACGTGAACATTTTGAAACAATAGTTAACGATAACTTCTAATAATACACTGCCTGACAAAAAAGTAATGTACCCAGGAGTTGTCCCATATTATCCCATTTTGGTATTCATGGATACCATTGATGTGTGAGTTAATGTTTAGAGTTACACGCATCTGTAATATATAGAACACCCACCAAAGTGATGTCGTGATGTCGCCGCCCTGTGTTGTCAGTCACTTATCAGTCAACTGCTTTGAGTCAGACAGTGAAGAACGACGTTTACCTACAGTAAGCACGAAGACGCGTTCGACAACCTATCTGTATTTGACAAGCATTGACTGCCAATTGACTGCATTTGACAGTGACCGCCTTGTGGGACTTCATGAGGCTGGTTGGTCGTGTAATTGTCAGGCATGTAGTCCACTCGATATCACTGTGGGTGATGCTTGTATCAATGGGTACATGAGGGCCCCCATTCAAGTCGAGCAAGCTCGACCAAGAAACACAACCCTCAAGAAGGACGTCGCTTGGAGCGCCAAGCAGTGCGGAATCCCATGACGTCGGCATACGCCATCCGTGAACAAGTACTGGTGCTTCTACAACATTTTGTGAGTTCCCGCACAGTAGCTCAATGGTTCGCATGCGCTGAATTGGGGTCCCATCGTCCCATGCGTCGGTTGACAGTGACACCAGAACTGACATCGGCGTTTGGATTGGTTGTGTGCCTGGGAGGCACGGACAACGGCGTCGCTTCATGTTTATTGATGAGTTCCACTTCACCATAACCGAAGACCATTGTGTTCGAATGAGGCTGCGTGAAGGACAGAGGGCATATTCTGTCCAAAATGTAGAGTAACAGAGGCGTAACCCCGGGCCTCATAGTTTCAGGGAGCCATCGGATGTGCGTTCAAATCACCTCTAACAGTCCTTCGGCAGACTTTGTCGGCACAGAGATACGTCACAGACATTCTGCGTTCGCACGTCCCACCCCCAATGGCACAGTACTATGGGACAATATTGCTATAGGATACTGAACGTCCAAACACAGCACGTGTGTCTATGGATTGCCTAGAGCATATTGAGGTCTCCCCGTGGCCAGCAAGATCTCCGGACCTCTCCGTCTGAACACGTGTGAAATGCCAATGGAAGGGGACTCGCAGAATGAACCTGCAGGATCTGAAAGATCAGCCACAACAACTGTGGGCGAACGTCCCTCAAGAGAGGATCCAAAGGCTGTTTCACACCTTTCCGAACCGCATAAGGGCATGAATTACAGCCAGAGGCGGTGCGTCACCCTACCGACATGGCGCCAACTTTCCACCTATAACTGTCAATGGCCTTGTCTCTTTCACCCCATATTGTAAGCAGTTCAATTAAGTACCATGGTCCCTCAACATATGTAGTTTCATTCACTTCCAACCACTCCTGGGTGCATCACTTTTTGTCAGGCACTGTATATTTTAATCTCGCTTTTCTTATACCTTTTTTGGTCGACCATTTCAATCCTTAATATGTTAAAATATTTTTATACATGAAAAAGTAAAGAGTAATGTACTAGAGACTTCATTCACGCGCGATGGAAAGTCATTTATAAGAATCTGCCGAAAAAATCAATGGTGAATACCATAGAAAGTGTTCTTGTGGATAAAAATGATTTACTGAAGGCGCTGTTGTCAGCACACGTGGTATTACGTGGTACAACAGATAATGTATGTGAGGCAGATTGGAGAAGAAAGAGGTTAGTTCATGGATGAACATATATTGTAAAGATGTTGAATCCTCTGTAGATTTGCGAATTGCGAACAAAACAGAAAACAGTGAAATTATTTTTGGAATGTTTGAAAGTGAGAGTGGTTGTTCGGAGGCGCTGTGAACCAAATTTGGGAAAAGTATGTAAGGGTTGTTCGGAAGATGGTTTTTGTTCAGGATGACGGATTCTCTTAGTTTTAATGGGGATTCTCCGAATATTTTTGACTTTGCAAAAAGGCGAGTTAACGAGGAAGAGAAAACAAAAATAACTGATATGTGGATAGTATGGACCGAATCATCGTTAAGTTTAATTTACAATAGTATTAATCGTGATTATTATAAGTCGGGTAAAATTCATATGGTATTCCACTAAAAAAAACAATGAACCTCTACTATTGAATTCTGAATAGAAATCAAGCTATTTTAGTGGTCAACAGTTCAGTCGTAGTAAAACGGTGAATTTCATAGTAAAAGCCGCGATTATTTTTCAGGCTGATGAATATTCTTGAATTATAGTGAACTTAAAAATTAATTTCATATTGAGTTACTAAGATTTTTCACGGAGAAAGGTTTTCAAATTTTCGAGGTTCAAATAAAAGAGATTTTGCAGTAGTGTCTTAGGTTATTTTATTACTTCCTAATGATAAAAAAATAACAGATTTCATGTTTTCATTATCACATGTTTTATTTAGTAACAGTTTGTAAAACTATTACATAAAGATTTAGAAAGATCGAAAAATCGCAGCATCCTTACATTAGCAAGGACGACTTACAATTTTTTGCTCCTTTCCTGATTTCAGTTGAACAAGTTCTTTGCAACAATTATTATTATTATTAAATAAATTGATCTTAGAAAGATTTGAAAGTGATCTTAGAAAGTTAATGATATGATGAGTTATTTTATGACTTCTGCTTTTTAATTTGTCTTTTGTTGGATCAGCTTACCAAACATTTTACATAGATATCTAGACCTTAAACATTGAGTAAGCTTTGACAGATATGAAGCAAATAAAATAAATTAATTATATTTGCATAATGATAGAGCGTATATGAATTGATCATTATTGTTTATTACTTCTCTTTGGCAAACCAGTTGCGTAGAACTTGCGAGAGTAAAAATAAAAATAAATAGGAATATAAAAAGAAAAACGACTAGATCTTGACTCTCTACAGTAGAATAACTTATCACAAGCGGGCAGAATATCTGTCTGCTGTAGAATGCCAGACCACGATGACAAGCAGCGTTACTAGAAACGCAGAGACATTTCCCAATATACAGAGCCCGGTATTTCGCTCCTCAAAGAGATACCATCTACTTGTTATTTTTTACTTCAGAGCAGACGGATCCTGAATGAATCAGTCAGTGCTACAGGTCCTGGCGTGGTGGCAATGGTTGCGAAGGCAGAGAAGGAAGCAGACCTAGTCAGACAAAGGAAAAAATGAAAGCGATGAAGGCGATAGAAGCAAGGAAAACGATGTCGGTCATGGGGAAGTTTGGGAGGAGGTAGCGAGAAGTCCGAGGTTGTGGGAACGGCAGAAGCTATGTAACTGATGAAAGCTTTGGACGCAGGAAAGTAGATAGAAGGGATAAATTCAAAGATTAAGGCTATGCAGGCAGTGAATGCTCAAAGAAGAGAAATGGTGGAGAAGAATAAAGTAGAACAAATACATACATAGGAAACAGAAGGCTATAGCAAACATAAAAGCAAGCGAGCTTCTTCGAACAAGATACATTTTTCACAAGAGATACGTTCAAACATTCTTGTAGAAATGATGAAAACGGAACGATGCAACATAAATGAAACAAATTTCTTGAAACATAATCATGATGCAATATTTTCCAGGGTCGTTCTAGTAAAAGTTACGATTTTCATGGTAATTGTACTTACTTCTACATCTGTTATGGCAGTGGCAGCGTTGTCGCAGAGGTCTATAATGTAACACCCCCCGGTCGTCTCGTGAGAGAACGCCCGGTTAGCGGCCCGGTTAATAGCTCAGTCGGTGATGGAAGGAATCGTTAAACAGATACTGGTAACATGAAACAAACACTTTGATCACTGGTAAAAATTACTTTTATTCCTGGGCAATCAAATCTAAAATGCCCCAGGGAAGTTACACTTGTAAATAAAATAAAAAAAATAAGAAAATTAGGTAAAAAAAGAAAAGAAGATGAAAAGTTAGTATTCAGAGTAAAGCTTAAAAACTAGGAAGAATTATAATTAACATTACAATGGTAAAAAAACAAAAATTACAAGTCAATGCGCCGCATTACAAAATTTACACAGGGGCGAATGCCCTGAATTATATTGCCTTGGGAAAGTTTTTTCTGTGGGCCCGAGACGGGCGCGGCGCGGCCGAGGGGGCGGCGGCAACCTTCACAAAGGGCGCGGCCGGGGCGATGCCCTTGCACCCTCTCAGACACGCACGTCAGCTGGTCGGCCGTCTGGTGACGTCACCAAGGGCGGTGGCGTCTGGCGTCTGGCGTTGAACTGCGTCTGGGAGAACTGGCAGAACTCGGAGCGGAACTGGTAGAACTGGTAGTAACTGGTAGAACTGGTAGTAACTGGTAGAACTCGGAGTGGCCGGGCGATCTCAATCTCAGGAACGTAGTGGTCAACCATGCGTCTCTCTGATTTCCGTGATAATAATTGTCGAACACAACTTCGGACAGTTTAGCAATCCTTCGGAGAAACGTTCGCCTCTCTTCACGGCGAATTCCCACCCCAGAGAATTTTCTCTGTCTACTGCAGCCGGCTCAATGCTCAAAACTCGCAGCAAAATAATATAAGTCCCACATAGGCACATTCGCCCGAATAATTCCCACCCCAGATAAGTTTCTCTCCCAACTGCCCTCAGCCTAGAACTCAGGCTCCGTCCGACAAAAATTACAAGTCTTTCAGAGACACACTGGTCTCTCCCCGACGAATAGTTACCCCCCAGAGAAGATTCTCTCCCGACTGCTCCCCGTCTAATGCCCAAGCTCTTCTCACATTCTATCAGTCGAAATTGTATCAAGTCAACTTTTGCCCCCACCCAATTTTCTCGTATGCTCCAGCTCCTTATGATAGTCGTGTCACTATTGGCCAAAGGTAGTGGCGCATTGCACTATTTTCACCCAATCGCGGCGCGAGAAGCCACGGAACTTTCCGCTCTCTGTGCCAGCTGTGAGTGCACAGGGTTATTCTAATTCCTTCTAGAACATCAGCCATGCTTGCACAAGGCAGGCGTTGTCCGGTGGAAGAATTTATCACTCTGGGTTTCCCCGGATGTAAGCGGGCGTTCTAGAAATTTCGCAGCCGTTCTTGCGAACACGTGCCTCTCTCAGTGAATGTGTCGACAACTGACCCTTTTAACGACTTTCTTAATGGGCCGGGGGCGCAAATGGCTGTCCGATAAGCGGAGTTGCGCGCGTGTCGCCATCTGTTTATCCTCTCAGTAGAACTCAGGGTGGCCGAGTCTGTTTGTTTAATTTTTGGTCCGGTGAATTTCGTTTAAAACGTATGAGGAAATCTGTATCGCTACAATAATGGTGAGAGTCCCATATGACTGAAGAAACCGTCTTCGTTCGTATTTGATAGGCGGATATTTGTTTGGTGCACTCGATTGCTGTCTGTTCAGATTCGAAGAGAATCAATTTAAACTGGCGCAATAGAGCGCTATTAAAACATTTTTTAAATTAATATAGTTTAAAACATATTAATATATGTACATATAAGCATACATTTACATATTAGAAACCAAATTATATTTCGCAAATTAATTGGCCAGTCAGAACTCATTAAGTATTTTTGAGTGTTGTTGTAAGTATTTTAAGTTTTGTTGATTAAGCAGTAAGCATGCTCTAAGATCCGCATGCTAGTAATTAATTTCGATATCGTTATTTCGTAGTGCCAGATACAGCTTGCCCGGGAAAAGATAATTGTATATATTTAAATTAAGTTTAAAATAGTCTTTTAGGATACAGATTCTTTGAAGACAACGTAAATGTACGACATGGGACACACATCCGTACTGCTCTTCACATGAAAGGTACGTGAATTACGGATTTCAGTTTCAAAAATTCTACAATTTCGACCGACACATTATTGATACACTAATCGAAGTTGCTTGTATAAAGCTCTTAACTGCTGTGGTGACGGCGGTGGAGTCGATAGCGTTGGCGGAAGCAGTAGCGGTGGGTGTGGTGATAGCGGTGGCGGTGTAGGTGGGGTGGGGGGCGGAGGTGGAGGCCAGTGTCGTGGGCGCTAGAGGCGGCGGGGGCAGTGTTAGCGTTTTTGGATGTGGCGATGGCGGTGGAGATGGCGGGGGCAGTGGTAGAGGTGGTGGAGAGGGCAGGGGCGGTGGAGGTAATGGTGGTGGGAAGGGAGTGAGGGGTGGGACGAAGGCGGGGGCCGGGACGGAGACGAGGACGGGGACGGGGACGGGGACGGGGACGGGGACGGCGACGGCGACGGCGACGGCGACGGCGTCGGCGACGGCGACAGTGATGGTGTCCGTGGCATTGGCGGTGTCAGTGTTGGTGACAGTGGTGGGGGTGGCGATGGCGGAGGCGGGAAAGTGGAGATGGCAGTGGAGGTGGTGATGGCGGTGGAGTCGGCGATAGTGGTGGAGGTGGTGATGGCGGTGGAGTCGGCGATAGTGGTGGCGGTGGCGGTGGCGTTAGCGCTGGCGGTGGCGGTGGCGGTGACGCTTATAGTAGTGGAGGTGAAGGTAAAGGTGAAGAGTGGGTGGGCTTAAAGGTGAAGAGTGGGTGGGCTGGGGCGGTGCTGACGCTGGTGGCGGCTGGTCTCACAAGCGGCCGGTGACCGTAGCCGCTCCGGAAGGCCCGCACCCACGTCGTGCATTCCGGCAAGCCCACCAGCGGTGGTGGTCGCGGGCGGCGGGCGGCAGCAGGTGAGCTGTGCCGGTGCTGTTTGTCCATGGCCGCTCCCGCCCCCGCCGAAACCGCCTCCGCCGCAACCGCCGCCGACGCCGCCGCGGGGGCAGTACCCGGCTGCCGGTCACGAACCACGCCGCGCCGCCGCCGCGCCTGCCGCCTGTACGGTTACACCCGTTCTCCCACTAGCCCGCAGCGAATCTTTCGAATTTATCAAGCGTAATACGAGTAACCGAGCGAAGTGGGCGAGCACTTTTGAAGTCTTGTAAGAGTGACGTCACGACACGAGAGGGAGCACTATGCCCGATGATGATGCAACATGGAACCGGAGTAAGGTGGATTTGCTCTTCCTTCCAATGTTTCAGTGAAAATGTTTCAACGCTCGCGGTATCATTCTTAACGCCGTCTTCTGTGAATGTTGTTTTAACCAGTAGGGTTTTTTGTTTCCCCTCCCCCTTCCATTATGTTATCCGAGTCTGTTCGATCAAATCCAACACTGTAAAGGAAGTGCGTTCTTGAAAAAATGTTTCAACTAGAAATCTTGATTGATATAATTCTGTAGTTCGATGTTTGCGTATTTACAATCTACCTAGACAAATAATAAACTTAGGTAAGTAAGATATTCAGGAAAAAATGTGTACTTCTTGAATTTGCAACATTATTAAAAGTTATGAAATTGTTTATTATTTTCAATGATTTCTTCCGGGTAATTCGATTTTATAATGACAAAGAAAATAACAGCTTGAATTTCAGGATTAGTTGCATGATATGGTAATAGTAATGATGAGTTTTATTAAGACTCGCAGGTAAATGCGCGCTTCAAACCATTTAATCTTTCATAAACTAATTAAATTTATGGAATAGCGTAAATAAGAATAGTAAAATCTTTAACTGGTAAAAATAAAATCATTTCTTAAATAGATACAGTTCCAATTGCTGGGACTTGAAAGAATAATATCAAATATTTGGAATTTCGTATAATTCGTTGTTGTTTTCATTGTTCCATTGAATTTCATGTTTAAAAAGTTGTCCACTTTAGTTTAAAAAGCAGATGAAGTCCTGATTATGCACCACTTTGATACATTTCACGACGAATTTTGAAAGCCAGCAATCTTCTCAATCTTCAACGAAACTTCGCACTACAAGTCACGTTTATAGCAGAAATTGAAAGATATTAGCGTGAAAAAAGTCATTTTGGAAACCCTAGAAGTAAAGTTTCAAACTTGCATAGACATAGCAGTTAGAGTTTAACGTTTTCCCAAGTCACGAGCATCATATTTCCGTGTCTCACGCATATTCAGTGTCAGGCATAGGTTGCTCAGGTACTTGTACAACATAAATAAGAGTGAAATTATCTGACCCCGAGTGTTCCCCTCCTTCTGAACATGTTCCTTTCCCTGCTACAGGCACCAAGCTATGAACCAAGCACGATGGAGGACTGAGGAAAGTTGAATTGTATTGTAATGATACAGTGAAAAATGTCTCTGATTTCTTAAGTGTGGCCCTCCTCGTGGTTAAATAAATGCGAGTGCGGGTGAATGCCTTCTAACTGGTATGCCTCCGCTAGAGAAAGCCAAGCACCCGGCATTGTGTGCAACTTCTTTTGAATGCACGATTCGAAAGAATGTCGTAAAATGGCGGGATCAGTACAGTGATGGCATACTTTTCTGTATGGTGAAAAGTTTAATCCGTTCAAAGGGCCCAATTATATACATTCTTTTACACTTTCATTTCTGAATAAGTCACTGTATACCTTAATAGCAAGATAACATTTTTACTTTTTAAGTGTCTGAATTAAAATAATATATTTTTAGTGTGACAATATGGGAACTCTTCTTTTCAGCCGTGTCTCTACCTTTTAACTGAATTTTAAACATTCTTTATTACTTTATATTGAATTTTCTATCTTTCTGTGTCTAAACTCACATTGCAAGTATTGAAGAATAAATTAACAAAATTATTTCTTATATATAAAAATTTACAGTTTCATATTTAAGTTACCCTTGAGATCTCTCGAAGAGGCACTAAAATAAAAATAAATTTCTTAATATTATACAGCTTACACGCTAGAGATTCAAGTGACAATGTGATGAGGTAAAAATGATGCTGCCAATTTTTGGTTACTACCATAATAGCCGTCTGAAACTGGTCACAGAAAATCTTGGGGAATGTTGCGGAGGACTGCTAAAGAATTTTCTTTCTGATAGAAACTGCAACTTATCTATTGTGTAATTAAAGGAAGTTTACTGCAAGGAGAAATTGCTGCGTCTTCTTGATAAATAATATGTCCCTTTGTTGAGAATTTTATTTATCCACAGTTGTTTCTTGACGATCTCTCTTCTTCTAAATACTACGTCTAGAATGTTGTGCTTCTGCCAAAGCTTTGGTGATATTTCTAAATAATGCCGAAGAAAAAATCTACTTTTTTCAAATAGATAAGACGAAAAACGAAAATGCATGAATTAACAGAATTGGGATGCAACCCACTCGCGGGATTAAGGATCTCGCAGTTCTAGGATCGCACCCGGTAGGGCGAGACGGCCGTCAATATTGTGCTGTGCACTATCTGTTCGCAAATGACGTCCCAAGACTACAACAACGCTTGGAGTCCTGCAAATGTGTGCTCAGATCCGGTGTCATAAAGGCTGTGTAGAAATTGAAAAAAAAAAAAAGAAAAAAAGTTCATTCAAATGGAATCTACACTCCTGAGGCCAAAAAGCTAAATGAATTATTTATCACTAGTATTATGAGGACACGCTGGTGTGTATTTCTCACCTGAAATGATTCACATTTTCACGTATTTAAATTCACGTGGAGCACGTTTGATTAAGTAGTTAAACTCTTAACCTTTCACATCCTTGACCGTGATTTGTACCTTGCTCAAAGCATGTTACATAGAGCGAGCACACCATACGCTGGGAAAAATTGTTGTACTGAGCTGTACGTTCACGTTGTTTAATTCACATAATTTGATTGTATAAATTTTCGATGTAAATAGTTACCTTATGTTTTATTTGGAGAAGAAAAATATGTCTGCAGACAGTGGTTGTTAACTATCAGTAAATTCATAAACAAATGCAGACGTTAAGTTCAAGAGATACGTAAACCTAGTGAAACGATGTTTTTTTATGGATCTTGTATACCTTCTATTAACTTAAGAACATGTTCGATTTTTGGAATATACAGGAAAGTCATTTCCAACTACTGGCCCGTTTCCACTATTCTGTTCACTGTCTTTTAGTCTTGAAATGTAGTTACTACAGTAGAACTTCGCTAATCCGATCCCCAAAAATTCGAAATTTCGTATAATCCGAATAAACTGCCATCGAGATGGAAGAAAAATATAAAAAATAAATAAAATGCTTATTTGTAGCGTAAAGAAAGGATTTTATAATTACTTTAGAACTAAACGACTAATAACTGATACAAAAGTTGTCGAAATTAAACGGTTTTTGCACTGGTAACTACGGTGTACACCACATGTTTATATAACATTAATTTTCATTTAGAGGAACATGCATAATCGTTCATAATCTTTTGCCGTAAGAAACTAAATCTGCTTGATGTTGTCATCGCTACATTACATTGCCTTTTTTCTCACATCACACGCTACTTTGCAATGTCTTCTAATCCTACAGATGTATTTGTATATGTACGATACATTTTTGGTGTAATCCGAACATTTCTGAATCCAACCAGACCACACCCCCAATTAGTTCGGATTTCAGGGGATCTATTGTATTCCCTTTAATTAAATCTTTACTTGTTTCACTTTGTTTTTCAGTGTCCTGCAGAATCGCATATTATTAATGTTGTATAACTCCAATGTTTATTTATTTTCTCTTCAGAACAATTTTACATTAGCTTCCTCAATATATGTTTCAATTTGCTGTCGTTTGTGATGTTGCTTTTCGTTTCTTCAGCACATGTTAATATAAGATTCGCGACAGAATTATTTGGTAATATTTTGTACATTGTATGCCCAGAGTATTAATAATACACATTATATAACAGTATAATAATTTATTAGTGTACATATAAATACATGTTAGTGGTGCAATTCAATATTACATATCTACGATTTAAAGTACTAAGGGTGTTACTTTTAGAAAGATATTTGTACTTCCTACCAAAATTCGTACTTTCTTCTTTAGATGGAAGGTAGAGGGCTTTAAATATGTTTTCACTTGTATACAATTATTTATTTTAAAATAAAAACACTTAATTTTATGAATTATATATTGTACTACAAAATGTAAATAAAATTAATTGAGTGAACGCTTATCTGGCGTTATTTATTCATGGAGTCGTTTCAAGATCAACTACAATACAGTGCAATAAATCTAGCAAAATCAGTTCACGTTTCGCCATTAGTGCAAGCCAATGTGCGGGAGTGAGATTATCCATGAAGCAAGGACATACTTGCATTATAAGCTTATTGTTGGCGAAGAGAAGATATGCATTTTTAAGTCAGATTTACTGTTAATAAATTACTAGATAAGTGAATGCAACGCCCAGCATTATGTGTTGCTTTACAAACAATTATCAGTTATTATAATTATTCGTGGTGGATTACGTTTGGTACGGTGGTAGTTAAGGTGGATAGCAGGATGTATTGAGAGAGTTCATAACCACAATTACAAAGATCGTGGTAAATATAAAATATTTCAATTACATTTCCATAGACCAGTTTAACTCTATGTGTGCAATAACCAGTGATTATATTGTTCCAGAACATCTCTCTCTTTTTACACCTCATTAGTTTTGGAGAAAAAATACTGAATGACTTGAAATGCCATTTTGGGGATATGTCTTTCTGCGTATAGTGGGCATATTGAACTTTTTTTTCTTATAATGTTTCTTCCCCTCATCGTTTTCTGGGCAGTAATAACAAGAGTCAGATACTTAGAATAATAATTATACTACATCGTGCAATGTCATACAGACTTTGATTAGCTGTCATTACTTGTTTCACGGCATGTCTATTCGTTTCTCTGCACGTTTTCCATTGACTCGTATGGGAACACGTATGTTAATTCTATCTGCTCGTCGTTCCCACTAATCAGTCGATCGATAAGTCTTTATAATATCGTTAATAATATGATTTATCGTGTCTATACTTGATGCATTTTATTCTTCAGATGGAACAGGTTCGATTGATCTACTGTATGCATCTAGTTTGGTATTGAGATAGTCTTTCATTTCGATTTTTGAAAGGATACAATAAATATTACTTTATTCCAGACGTATTCGGCATTACTGGCCTCCAGTTTACTGCCATCACCAACTTCTGCATTATTGGTCATCTAGTTTTCTACAAAACAAAAATGATCATAACTTGTTTATGAATAATCAAAACTTAAATTCTCTCTGAGCAGCAAATCCAAATCAGTTGCTACTGGAAGAATCTGTTGTGTTATTAATGCGATTCTAGTTCTCGAGCCGTGTGTCTTAAAATGGAGTAGGGAATGAATCTGATTCTTAGGGAATGATGGTCGAAATATGTTGTTAAAGGCACAGTAATGGTAAAATTAAGAGCAGCGAACAGGAGAGAACCTCGAGAAAGCTTGTTGCGATTCCGCTTTCTCCGTCACAAATTCAACTGTGTTCGACGGGATTGAAAACTCACTGTAATAACCTTAATATCAGGAACAACATATTGCCAATTCAATTGTATCCCGGTTCGCCAGATATTGAAACCTACACCCGGGTTTACTAATTTCTAATGAAGATGAGCTAAATGATGTTGGAGCAATAGGAGGTAGCGAACCGGCAGAACCACTAGAAACCCTGTTGCGATTAGGTCGAGTTATGTCACTGTCTGGAGGAGAATTCTCGCGATCGGCTGCTATGATCGGTAGTTTTCCTTGGTTTCCTCGATCAATACCCGGCAATTTCAGGAGCAATACCCTAACAAACGGGCCAAGGACCGCGCACGATCTATCCTTCCCATTCCCTGTCCTATCCTACCCCTTACTTACATACACTATCACTTACATGCACTACACTACCACCCATACCCGGAGTCCGGTCGGAGGCTTAGAGCTTGTCCTGGCTGGGGCGGTGTCCCGCTCTTAGGAGATACCTGGTTGGGGAAAACCTCGCGAGTTGACGGTATGTCGGTGCCCTATCTCACAATCTAGCGAGGTAAGATCAACCCCCGAGCAAGAAACGTGCACTACACATACGGGACTAATGACAGCCGTTTATGTGTCAGGACTCACTAATCAACCAACCAACCATCACAAATCCAAATTTTGTTTGAATCACAAATTCCACATCCATCTATCAGAATTCGAACCCTTGTTCCCTAAGGTCGAAAGCTAACGCGCGTGCCGCTCCGGCATGTGTCATCCGTGAGACTCTGCTGCACTCAAAAACGTCGTCCATGCGGCATCGCCATTTTAGTGGCGTTTATTTCGCAGTCCTCGCCGCCTCCGCCGCGCGCGTGATCCGTACCAGAGTTCACGTGATCGATTCCAGAGCGCGGCAACGGAGCCCGCGGCCCCGCTACATGAATCTGAGCGCGTGACGCCCGCCCGACAGCCCTGCGTGATGAATGCCTCTCGCGACCGCCAGCGCTCCCGCCCCCGCCCCCGCCCCCGCCTCGGGAATTCTGCGCTTCGCTCAACGAAGGCTGATGCAGAAGTGGCGGTAGCATTTCTCCTCTCCCTCTCTCATTCCTTTATTACTTCTCGTCACTGTGTAGTATTTTCCCACTTGCATCTTCAGTTCCCTCAAGTCCACTTTGCTTTCTCTCACATCTCCATCTTTCTTTCTCTCACACCTCCATCTTTCTTTCTCTCACACCTCCATCTTTCTTTCTCTCACACCTCCATCTTTCTTTCTCTCACACCTCCATCTTTCTTTCTCTCACACCTCCATCTTTCTTTCTCTCACACCTCCATCTTTCTTTCTCTCACACCTCCATCTTTCTTTCTCTCACACCTCCATCTTTCTTTCTCTCACACCTCCATCTTTCTTTCTCTCACACCTCCATCTTTCTTTCTCTCACACCTCCATCTTTCTTTCTCTCACACCTCCATCTTTCTTTCTCTCACACCTCCATCTTTCTTTCTCTCACACCTCCATCTTTCTTTCTCTCACACCTCCATCTTTCTTTCTCTCACACCTCCATCTTTCTTTCTCTCACACCTCCATCTTTCTTTCTCTCACACCTCCATCTTTCTTTCTCTCACACCTCCATCTTTCTTTCTCTCACACCTCCATCTTTCTTTCTCTCACACCTCCATCTTTCTTTCTCTCACACCTCCATCTTTCTTTCTCTCACACCTCCATCTTTCTTTCTCTCACACCTCCATCTTTCTTTCTCTCACACCTCCATCTTTCTTTCTCTCACACCTCCATCTTTCTTTCTCTCACACCTCCATCTTTCTTTCTCTCACACCTCCATCTTTCTTTCTCTCACACCTCCATCTTTCTTTCTCTCACACCTCCATCTTTCTTTCTCTCACACCTCCATCTTTCTTTCTCTCACACCTCCATCTTTCTTTCTCTCACACCTCCATCTTTCTTTCTCTCACACCTCCATCTTTCTTTCTCTCACACCTCCATCTTTCTTTCTCTCACACCTCCATCTTTCTTTCTCTCACACCTCCATCTTTCTTTCTCTCACACCTCCATCTTTCTTTCTCTCACACCTCCATCTTTCTTTCTCTCACACCTCCATCTTTCTTTCTCTCACACCTCCATCTTTCTTTCTCTCACACCTCTATCTTTCTTTCTCTCACATCTCCATCTTTCTTTCTCTCACATCTCCATCTTTCTTTCTCTCACATCTCCATCTTTCTTTCTCTCACATCTCCATCTTTCTTTCTCTCACATCTCCATCTTTCTTTCTCTCACATCTCCATCTTTCTTTCTCTCACATCTCCGTCTTTCTTTCTCTCACACCTCCGTCTTTCTTTCTCTCACACCTCCGTCTTTCTTTCTCTCACACCTCCGTCTTTCTTTCTCTCACATCTCCGTCTTTCTTTCTCTCACATCTCCGTCTTTCTTTCTCTCACATCTCCGTCTTTCTTTCTCTCACATCTCCGTCTTTCTTTCTCTCACATCTCCGTCTTTCTTTCTCTCACATCTCCGTCTTTCTTTCTCTCACATCTCCGTCTTTCTTTCTCTCACATCTCGATCTTTCTTTCTCTCACATCTCCATCTTTCTTTCTCTCACATCTCCATCTTTCTTTCTCTCACATCTCCATCTTTCTTTCTCTCACATCTCCATCTTTCTTTCTCTCACATCTCCATCTTTCTTTCTCTCACACCTCCATCTTTCTTTCTCTCACACCTCCATCTTTCTTTCTCTCACATCTCCATCTTTCTTTCTCTCACATCTCCGTCTTTCTTTCTCTCACATCTCCGTCTTTCTTTCTCTCACATCTCCGTCTTTCTTTCTCTCACATCTCGATCTTTCTTTCTCTCACATCTCGATCTTTCTTTCTCTCACATCTCCATCTTTCTTTCTCTCACATCTCCATCTTTCTTTCTCTCACATCTCCATCTTTCTTTCTCTCACATCTCCATCTTTCTTTCTCTCACATCTCCATCTTTCTTTCTCTCACACCTCCATCTTTCTTTCTCTCACACCTCCATCTTTCTTTCTCTCACACCTCCATCTTTCTTTCTCTCACACCTCCATCTTTCTTTCTCTCACATCTCCATCGCTTTTCTCTCACATCTCCATCTTTCTTTCTCTCACATCTCCATCGCTTTTCTCTCACATCTCCATCGCTTTTCTCTCACATCTCCATCGCTTTTCTCTCTCTAAAATTGTGTTGCAAAAGGTGAACTTTATAGTTTCTGCTGACGTATTTCTAAAATATATTGGGAATATGAGAAGTTAAACTATTTCTAATTTATATAGAATTGTGGCTCATAAAAAGAGTATTAAGTCATGATTTAGTTTTTCACAGAGAATTTTTTAAATACTATTCTCTTTCAATCAGCACAATTATTACGAGTACGAAGAATGTTTTCTTAATGTTTTACAGTATTTCAATCTGCAATAGAATTAAAATAGCAAAAAATGAAACACTACAGGCCTTTTAGAAATTTGGAATTTATCTTCAAAACAATACTTGTATTTTTTAAATTCCAGAGTTCAATGCATGGAGATACATCTACGGGCCAGGTTGTAAAGTTCGAACAAAATAGCTACTCTCTCCGATTCAAAGAGCGCAGTCATTCCTACGCGACAGGATGTCGCGCACCCACGTCGTCGGTGCGGCGAGTAGAGGAGAGGGGCGTGTTGTCCCGCAGCTGCAAGGTGCGGCGGCGGAGACGGCGCCGGCTTTGGCGGAGGCGGTGGTGGTGGCGGAAACTGCGGCGACGGCGGAGATGGCAGAGATGGTTGCGGCGGCGAGGATGGCAGAGTTGGAGATGGCACACGAGGCGGAGATGGCGTGGGCAGAGATGGCGGCGGCGGAGATGGCGGAGACATCGAAGGCGGAGATGGAGATGGCGGCGGCGGAGATGGCGGAGACATCGAAGGCGGAGATGGAGATGGCGGCGGCGGAGATGGCGGAGACATCGAAGGCGGAGATGGAGACGACGGCGGTGGAGATGGCGGCAGGCGTGGTGGCGAAGATGGCGCGGAGGAGGCGCAGGGTTGAGGAACCTGCGCGGCTGCGCCGGCCGGGTATCGACTCCCTGTCGTCGTTGCCTGTTGACTGAGCAAACGCTGCAGGGAGCGCTGTTGACGATGATGGCGTAGAGGCGCACACAGTGCCGGTGGGAATGGCGTAACGTGGGGGAAATGGCCCATAAATAACGATTAGCTTGTTTTATTTTACTATGATTGCGGTGAAGACATACTTTTGTAACATATCAAAGTACACTTGGGGTCCCCTCATACCGAGAAAGTGTGTTTTCAATCCGACCGTCCGTCCTTCTGTCCGTCCGTCCGTCCGTCCGTCCGTCCGTCCGTCCGTCCACTGTCTGTGAAAAGCATTAGAGCCTAAACCATGTGTAGGATTTTTTCATATTTAAGAAATCCCAGTCGATTCTGTCCTGTGTCGACGCTCTGCGATTTTGAAAAACGTCATTTATTTTTGGAAATACTTTACATGAAGTCTGTGTCATTTTCAAAATTTTCTCAAAAACGACTCCTATGTTTTTCTTTAAATTTCTTGTTTGCATAAAGTAAAATACATTTATAAAGGTGGCATAGGTTCGATTTTTACGGTTAGCTCTGAATTTTCGAAAATTGAAGAAGCGTGAATATTTTTCGGACTCCTCTTAGGACTACAAAATTGAAGATAGAAATTTTCCTTCAAATAAAAGTTATATTCCACGGTGAGTTCTTTCATTAAGGTAATTAACTTTTTTTGAAAATTTTAGTAGTTTTCGTGCAACATTGCGAGCAATATGAGCAATTTAAAAAAAATTACAAAACAAGTTCTTCTCAAAAACGGCTCCAAATTTTTTCATTAAACTTTTGGTAGGGATAATGCTAAATGCATTCTATAAGATGGCAAACTCCATACAACGCTTTTCTTTTTCAAAAAATACAAAAATGTAATTTTTTTACTTGTCTCTCACGTTGTTAATATTTATATTACCTTAAATTTGTTCACGTTACTGTATTTATGAGTACATGTGCTTAAATAATGTCATATAAATGCTCCCGAAAACACAACCGTTTTCTGTGAAAACTAGCGAAAAATTGCGCATTTTGAGAAACTCTTAAACGCTATTTCCTGAAAAAGACTCCAAATATTTTACTTCAAGTTTTTCGATGGGTTAGTACTAATTGCACTCTAATATGAGATAAAGTTCATTCCAGGGTATATTTTTGTTTTCTCAAAAAGTACACAAATATATCTTTTTTGAAAGATCTCTCGAGTTGATAATATGCACATTTCCAACAATTTGTAACTACTATTGTATTTGCGAGTTAAAAAAGTGTTTTAAATGGTTTCTAATAACGCTATTCGAAAACTCAAAAATTGAAAAAGAGCTTCAAATTTCGAATTTACAGTAGCGCTTAAGCGTCATTTTCTTAAAAACGGCTCCAAAGTTTTCAAAAGAAATTGAGGACGAGGTTTTACTGTTCTTTAATATTCTTAAAACATATTTCTATTCTACTATTAGATAACCGAAAAATTAAGAAAATGTTTAAAAATATGTACTTTTGGCGGCGATAGATAGCAACTGGTAAGAATATGTGGCAAGTCCGTATAACTTGCCGAGACCAAGGGAAATAGAAAACTAATATGGGAAAGTCTGTGCCATTCTGTATCACCAGTAGTTATGAACTGAAATTTGCTAATTAGATGCGCACGGAGGCACTGGAAGAGGAGGAAGGAGCGGAGGAGAAGGAGGGGACAGAGGAGAAGGTGGAGGAGGAGGAGACCGAGGTGTAGGTTGTGGATGAGGAGGGAGCAGAGGAAAGTTGGAAGAGGGGGCAGAGGAAAGTTGGAAGAAGGGTTGGAGGAGGCGGGAGAGGAAAGGAGGGGAGGTGGACGAGGCGGGAGAGGAAAGGAGTGATGGATGAGTCGCCGTAGAAGGGGGAGGGAGAGGAGCGGTGGTAAAAGGGTGGCGGAGGAAGGGGCAGGAGGAGGAGGAGGCGGTGGCAGAGACGGCGGAGGCAGTGAGACTTGTGAGTCGCCGGCAAACAACTTGGCTTCCGCGTGAGCTTCTCTCAATGAACTCCGCGCAGCAGTCGCCGTTGCACCGGGAGTCGCCACAGTCATTGACACTCCTCTTGTTACCTTCGGCCTCGCCCGCTCGCCTACGGGTGCCTGCACGCCGCCCACGACAACGTCAACACCCTGGCCACGGACACCGCCGGCCTCGCCGTTTGCGCACCTCGCCCCCTCAGCACCTGTCGCCCGCGACCGCCAAACGCCCAACTGCAGGCGTTTCTCTGACGAGCGAATCCGTCTGTTCGGTAGGCGTATTCATAATGAAAACGGAAATGTTATATTTTGAGTCACGTTGCCACTGCACTGTCTGACTGGGAGAGTTCGAATCTTATCAGTCAATCTTGGCGGATTTGCGACACTGGCTAGAAGTTAGTTGGAACAAAGCCGCTATCTGGAGGAAATCTAATGACTGGCAGCTCTAATATACGACTTTCCATGGTTTCTTCAATCAGTGCCTGGCGAATTCCAGCACCGCAAAATCTTGTTTCTGACCGCGCGTGATTTCATCAGAGCTTTTCCCCCCGATCTATAATACGTAGGGGCACTTCAGTCTACATGCATTACAGTACCGTACATACCGAGAGACCAGTCGGGAGTTTGGAGATCGTTCTTACTGGGGTAGTGATCCGCTATGGGAGATACCTGGAGGAGGAACACTGTCACTGGACGGGATTCACCATGCACTACACATGAGGCAGTAATGACCGTAGGAGTTGTCGCGTACGGAAAAAATCATCAAACGGTGATGGTGACGATGAGAAAGAAGAGGAAAATGAAGGAAAACCTACTTATTAATTAAGACGGCAACGCCAGCGCCCTAAGCACCCCATACGGGTGGGAGTCTTCGCGAACGCTTCCGCGTCAGTGGGCCATGAATGAACGTAGTGGAGCTCCCCGCCGCGCCGTCCTGTTAGGCACACTTCCCGCGCGCCCACCTCCACCGCCACCGCCACCGCCACCGCCACCGCCACCGCCACCGCCACCGCTGTTTGCTTTCTCCGAAAACGTTCGTGTGTTCACGAACATGTGCTGATGGAGGACGTCAACAGAACCCCGACCACAAAGGCGCACGCTGTTTGGGAAACGTGGTCGAGCTTTTCCCTCGGCAAAATCGTTTTTAAGCGTTACCTCATTCGGCGGCGTATCACGAAGCCGGCGATTGTTTTTTTCACGTCACAGTAGATTTACAAGATCCTAGTTCAATATTGACAGGATACATCTTGCTGTATTCCGCAAAAGGCTAGTGATTTGTAGCCGACGGATTATGGGCTGGTGTGTAAGCAATGTGGATGACAAGGATGAAGGGACGCGAAGCGTTTAAAAACAACAAAGAGGACACCCAGCACCATAAAATGAGTATGATGTGACTATCCCATTTAAGATTTTTAATATAGAGTTTCTGCTCGATAAATATCTTAAGTCTCTTTTCTATCATTTTTCACTATCGAAGCCCAGGTAAATTCCACATAAAGCAAACGCATGTGGAGATGAGTGAGAGGAGTTTGCATGAACGTAAAAAAGTATGCAAGGCTCTGCGAATAATGTTTCAAAATATATTATTTATATTAACTCCACAACCTATCACACCTCGTCGTATTATTTGATATGATAGGCACCACGTAAAAGAATTGAGACTTTCGGTTTTATATGGAACTAGTGTCAATTGTGTGATATATGTGTATACTGAATAGACATGGAAACTCTTTACAACAAGCCTCAAATCTCCGATTGTTTTCTTCTGTTGTGCAAAATTCTACTTGCATGGAGAGATACAATTACTATGAATAATGAGAAAAGAAATAAGATAATGTTAAAGAAATTTTTCGTCGTTATATTTCATACTATTAAATACATATAAATATGTAATATACATATATATATATATATATATATATATATATATATATATATATATATATATATATATTAAGCTAATTATTACATAAATTAACCTACGAACTTAAGGAATCAATTTCTGGTTTATTTAAGATTACGAGTATTTAAGTTTACATTATCATGAATGTCGACTCAATTTTAGTGTGTATCTCAAACCTGACTGGGACGGCGAGTGGGACGGAAGATATGACCTGTACATTCTTTACCATCCAAACCAGCTCATTCAAAACCATAAAATTAACTGTCCAATTACAATATAAAATTATCTTAGTCAGTGGATATAAAAGCGTCTTTAATCTATCACAAATACAAATGTCCGCAAGAAATGACCGCATTATTGCATGAAAAAATGAGGAGCACATTCATCGTAGAGGAATATTTGGAACTCTGTAGTCAACAAGAGAACCAAACGAGATGAAATTGCATTCCCAGATAGCTGCACACATCGCCAAACACATCCTAGTTTTGAAGGAGCTCCTCACATTTCTGTCGATCTTTGTCTATTCATTTTACCCAACCCGCACACAGTCTCGCTCATTCATCCATCCTACGCCCCGCAACGCTCTATGTACAGAGACGCGGGGGCGCGCGCACCCAACAGGGGTCGGCAGACGATCGCAGTGCATCAGCAGAAGAGACAGCAGCAGCATTCAGTGTGGATCGTTTATGTTTATTGTTGGAAAAAGAACTCGATTTCACAAACTGCATTAAAAGAAACATATGTAACAAATCATATTACATTCATTTACTTGAGAAGTAATGAGAGAGTGAGAGCGCGCGCCAGAGAGCGAGAGAGAGAAAGAGAGCGAGAGAAAGAGAGCAAAAGAGAGCGAGCGAACGAGAGAAAGATGTAATCGACGCGCACCTTCAATCTGGCCAGCTGCACCACGGTGTAAGATTACACCTTGCGACCGCCTCTCCCACACATGATTCTTACCAGCTTAAGTGGCTCAGAGCATCATGTCACTGCAGTGCGTCTGATCGGGAGGGCCTAAGTTTCGATTCCTGACGGCGCAAAGCAGGATTTTCGACACTAGCCACATTGGCAGGTCGAATTCAGCCACTGTCTGGAATTCTAGTAGCTGGCTACTCTGATCGGTTGGCTACTCTGATCGGTTGGATACTCTGATCGGTTGGCTACTCTGATCGGTTGGCTACTCTGATCGTGGATTCTTCGATCACCAGCGAAATGCCAGAGCAGTACCCTAACAAACGGGTCACAGACCGCATACAATTTTCCCTTCCTCTTCTTTGTCCTATCATCATCTCGTACTTACACGCGCTTACACTTATATGCTCATAACAAATACATTATTACACATGTCGGGAGCTTAGTGCTTGACTGGCTGGAGCGGTGCCCAACTGGTGGGGGACACTGTGTTGAGAAAAAACCCCGCAAGGTTTAGGTTGGCGCCGAATATCGCCATCCAGCGAGGTAAGGTCGCCGCCATCTCTCACAATAAAACGTCACCTAGGAGACTAATAACAGCAGATGAGGCGCCAGCAATCAATCACTACGGCGCTTGTCTGTGAAAGAGGTGTAAAAGTGAAGAGAGAAGCACACTGGCGATTTGAACTTGTTTAAAGAGACGTCTCTAGATAGCCGTTCAATTCGCCATCGGCGGTAAAAGATTAATCTTCTAGGAAATCAGTCAACTGATCACAGCAACAAGTAAATAATACACGTTTGTCGAGTAAATGTAATAGAAGATACATTTTTGCAGCGCATGCAGCAAGTAAGAAGGAATATTCCTCTACCATTCAGTCAAAATCCCAATTTTCTAGATGCGATCAATCAAAAGGTACGAACCTAAATTGAAGATGCGTGACCAGAATGATTGCTATTTAACATTCACAGATAAAGGGAAAATGAAAAATAAGTTATCTGTATTTTACAATGATCTCGCTATACAAATGATTATGTATACCATATATTTCGATTTATTCCAAAAATTCTGAATACTTATAAAATATTAAAATACAATAAAAATATTACAATTTTTGCTTCCTCACTCACTTAAAAAAAATCTTTTCTCCCGTGGTCTCAAGGGCGTTTTAACTACACCAGTGTTTCTCTACGAAGAGATTTCGACCATTTTCGCTTAAAAAGTGCGCGTTATTGAAACTCAATCTAAAGACTTCTATCGCAGCTATGAAATTATATTATAGCTTTAAAAGTATATATTTACCATCGAACGCGAAAGCAAATATTTTATTTAATAATTATATATTCAAGAGCAGAAAATATGTGATAAGGACATTCCACCCTGAGAAACCGCTACTGAGCGCCAGCCACGTGGGCAAGTGGCCGAGCATGACGCAGGTCCCTCTTCTGGCCTCTTGGAGCGATGCGCGAGGGCTGGCCTGCACTCGGGAGCCTCGTGAATGAATGGAGCACACGCGGGGAGCACAGTGCATCCGAACGACATCGGAAACCCAAACTACTCCAACAGACATAAATAAAATTGAGATATTCTTTTTGTTTTAATCCAAGACCCAGGATCCACCTAAACCAGATTCAGGATTTTTTTAAGGCGCCTTTTATCACGAGAACGGTCAGTTTGCCACACTGCATCTGGCTTCGAATAATTCCCCGCGAACAGCGCCAGTATGTAGAATTGCTGTGTGTCCTTGTGCAGTTGGAATGTGCGCTTTAAGTTTCAAGACAGAACCGCTGCCACAGTCGACTTTCGACACCAGCAGAAGTATCTCAGGGCATCAACTGATGTTACGGCAGTGCTTCTGACCAGGAGGTTAGGAGGAAAATTCGATTCTCGACCGTAGCAGGAATAAAACAATGAATTATTACGTTCTCTGGATTAGCGAATAGCGAGGGTAGATCAATACAATATCCAGTGATTATTACAGTGTCAACGTACAGCAACGTATATAATATCATGTGCCTCATTGCCTTGAAGCTGGCCAAGTAAATGGCCGAAACGTTGCCAATGTAACAACATGTGGATATTTATTAACATACCCTTACTACTGCACTTCGAGGTCAACCTTGCCAATTAATATGTTCCAGTTTCATTGGTATTTTTCTAATTGATTTTACTTTCTACGACCATTCTTATGATAAAATACGACACTGTTATGTGCAACACCCTCTCTCTCGATTGTAGGGCGTTTCACTTTTTTGCAGTGTCACTATTGAATAGTTTTATAAAATAAATACAAAGTAGTGACATGAATAATCGTTTTCGTATCTTTTTCGTGTCGTACCTAATCGGTTTTGTGTATTTTTCTACTAACCAGCCGAAACTGAATGAAGCAATAATTCATTGCTGTAATTCTAACCTCTTTCAATTAACTCTTATTCAATAGTAGGCCTTCGTGTATACGGCGACCACGGAACATGACGTAATAAAGAAAGTATTCTTTAAAGCGATATCATTTTAAACTCCGGTATGTTAAACCAACTAAATAGGTAAATACGCTAAATATTAATACACATGGCGCATGTCGAAGTGTAACCAAACTTTTTGAAACTATTTCAAGTAAAACATTGCGTTGAAAAATAAGCTAAATTGTAGACGTGGATGCAGAATTTTACTGTATGCTGCATGCGTCTTTCGGTCCATTTCGGACCAGTGTACTGCGGCGGCGGCGGCGGCAGGCGGCCAGGCCCTGTTTGCGGACGGTCCGCGGGCGAAGCTTCTGTTTCAAGCGCGCCCATTGTATGCAAAGCGTAATTACTCAGCCACTTATCGACGGCGGCGGGCGGGCGAAGCGTGGGTTGCACGCCCGGCAGCCCTACAAAGCGATGCCTTGGAAGTGGGCGTGAGGATCGAAGTCTCCACCCACACACACTCCCCCCGCCCTGCAGCCTGACCCGGGTCTTCTCTGTGCTGCCAACTTTTGTTGGTTCATTCCAGGTTCTAAAATAGTTTAGCATTGTCGAACACCGCAACGCTCCACGAACTTATCCTTCCGCCAACTGACAATTCCTCGGACGTGGAAATTCAGAGAGCGACGTTAAGAAGTTATGGGTAGTTTTCATGAGGTATGACACTAGAGTGAGTGTTTTATGAATTAATACAAATGTTGAAAATCATGTGAGAGACTGAGCGATGAATGCAGCTTACAATCACTGCACATGAATGAGCTCTCTCTGTTCTTTTTCATACTGCTTTCAATTAAATTCACACTAGAACAAGTTTAAAAAACGAATAATTCATGAAAATAATACGAGTTTACATAGATATTATAAAGTTCACTTTTATTGAGTTCTAGGTAAATAAATATATTTGTTTCGTACAAACATTCTCCGGATGGCAGAATGATTAAATTAATAGAGACCCATTACCACCCAAATACGCGGCACACGTTATTCGACGTTCACGAATAAACAAATATCATTTCGCCAATTACTCACAGACCAAAGGCGGAAGTGTCAAAGTAAATGCTCACGTGTGTGAATTGCGTACACGAGGGTTCGCGACTGTTTCTCTCTTTGATTGTTTTGTGCTTTACTTTAGATTCCGTCACATAACTTTAAAGCTTAAGTCACATTCGCATTTCAGCTTTCTTCCTCATCCTTCTCACCGTCGGACACCCCAAATACATTTAGTTATTCGCCTCTCTCTCCTCCCCGTTTCAGTACGTCAGAGACTTCAATATAATTTCAACTCTTCACCATCATCTATATACAGGCAATTTTTCATATTTCTTTCAACTTTTTTCTTCTATATTATTTTACAGCATCACCATCCTGCTTCCAATCACAGTGGATTCTTTTGACATACAGTATTTTCCACTTCCATAATTATTTGGATTGCGAATACAATCAGGCTGGAGGAGTACCCAAACAAAAGTGACAGGGATCGCGTTCTTTCTTCCCTCACACTTGTCCTTTCATCTCCCTTCACATATAGACACACTACGTGCGCTATTCTACCACAAATCTTGGGACATTAGACGGGAGCTTAGAATTCGGCTGAGGTAGTGCTCCGCTGGGAGAGATACCTGAGAGGAAAACTCTCTCAAGCCGTGTACATCGGTGCTGGATCACGATCAATGGAAAAATACTACCATAACCACTTACGGCATATAACGTGCTTTAACACTTAAGAACTAAGAAGTCGACTAAAGAGCTAAGTAGTTGACGCACCAGGTACCAACATTTCATATGATTAACTAAGTAATATTTCTAGGCACGTCGACCACTATGTTTGAAAGTCCCGTTAATGTAGTGTTTGTTTTATTTCGGCTGGTTGCGCGTTTGCCGCTCATAGGTTGACCCTGGGCTGACCTGCAAGTCGGCTTACAGCCCCTTCCAGGAACCTCCCTCGCGCACCGCCGCAGCCAGGACAAGCTCTGAGCTCCGTCGATACCTCGTTGGGGAAAATGCCGCAAAGCACACGTGTAGGTCGGCGCCGGATCTCGCCGTTAAGCCGGAGATCGCCAGCACCTCCCGCGATAAAGCTCGCGCTTCACTTACGTGATGAATGTTCATAGCCGTTGACGCGCCCCCAATCACCAATCAATACATTTAAGCTCCCGACATGTGTTCGTAGAGTTCTCATAGCGCGTGAATTGCGTATTCGATGTGTGAAAATTAGTGTGAAAATTAGTGTGTATATAAGGGGACGGGATAGAACAAGGGAGAGGAAAGTATGGTAAGCGCGCGGTAAGTGAAGTTACTTCTCCGGCATTCGCCTGGTACTGATCGGAGACACCATGGTAAACTACCTCGGCCAGAACCTGGCCACTGGCCACTGGCCACTGGCCACTGGCCACTAAGAATTACCCTTATTTACTAGGCTGTCCGGGTGACGCCGCGTCCATGGCGAAGGTGCCGACGTTTCGCCGTTGACGCGGCGTCACCCGGACAGCCTAGTAAATACTGACTCCGGCCGCGGAAGCCTACGCTCTCAAGAATTACCCTCCAGCCCGCGGCTGAATTCGATCTAGCTAAATAGCAAAGTTGCGAATCCGTCATCGTCAGCACTCCAGTCCTAGAACAGGGGGCGGCAATGCTGTCTCTGAGTTATCTCAGCCGGCCACTCAAAGGACTCGCAGCGGCGCTTCCTCCCTATTTTGCCCACGCACGCTGACTCTCGGGCGCCTTATTCCGGTTGTGAATTATGCCTTGTGAGGATTCCTCCGAATCGCATCGGCACGGCACACAGTCACAGAAAGACGAGTCCCGTTGGAAGTCCCCTCTTTCTCATTCGTTATTTTCGCAGAAACACTTGTTCGACAGTAAATTCGCTGAACGAGCTCATGGATCGAAGGGATGGGCGACTTCCGTTATCGCTCGTTAGCCAAGTTTATGTCGTTTTGATTTCGTGTTCGAGGAGACCTCAGAACTCCAATGATGACTCGACACGGGGTTTCTCCCTATTATTACGAAGACTTAGAATAGCATCAAATGTCTGGAGATAATTTAGAAGTGGCGACGTCAATTGAACCACGCCTCCGTCTCCGAGCGTCCGCTGTGGATTTAGGTCCGGTTGTTGGTTGCCAAACGGAGAGGAGCGAGGCGCGAAAAGGCAGGGCGGTAAAGAGTGGGGCTGGAGGAGAAGGAGGAGGGAGGAGGAGGAGGGAGGAAGGTGGCGAAGTGAGGAGCGAGGAGATGAGGACAGAGAGGAGCTGCGGGAGGTAGGAGGACGAGGGGTGGGGTGGGATCTGTAAGTGAATGTAAGTGAATGTAAGGTCTGTAAGTGAATGTAAGAGGAGACTAAGAACAGGAAGGAATGATCGCGCGCGATTCGTGATACGCTTTTAGCGTACTGTTCCAGCATTCTCCTTGTTTTTATTGGAGAAACCACGAAAAACTACCTATCAGAGAAGCCGGCTGGTAGAATTTTCCTCCAGACAGCGTCCAAACTCGACATACCTGACAAGCTAGTGTCGAAAATCCATCCACCGTCGGGGCTCGAACCCTAGGACTTCCCAGACCGAGGCACTGCTGTGACATTAGTTGATGCCCTGAGCCATCTTTGGCAATGAGATGCGAAGTAGAACCAGGCGGTGAGGAGCGGGATGAAGAGGAGCAGAATGAGACAATGGGGAAAGGGACAGGGGCGTCGGGGAGCGGGGCGCTAAGGAGAGTGGCAGGGCAGCGAAAAGTTAGTAGACGTGGCGGGGAGAGGAGCGGTGCAACGAGGAGCGCGACGGGGCGGGGAAGTGGGTGAGAAGGGGCGCTAGGAGTGAAGTGGGGAGGGAGGCGCGAGGCGGTGTGAGCGGCAAGGAGTGGAGCAGTCTGGAGCAGTGCCGGGTCGGCGTAGCTCGTCTCTGAGATTACCTGCCGGACCACGCCGAAAGGCAAGGACAAGCGTCGAGACAAGAAACCAGATGGGACACAGCTCGACACCGGCCGCGTTTATCGTCGCCATCTCCTAACAAGACTCGCCGCGGCGGCGGCGGCAGAGTGAGGGCTGTAGGGGTGTAGGGGTGGAGTTGACGACTACAGAGAAGAAGTGATGAAGGAAACAATGGTAGGCGAAAGGGTGCAGAAATGATGTGTATTAAGGTGGTGACGGTAGTGTTAGCAAGACGCTACGTGTAGACTAATGAAAATGCCAATTTTTTGATGATGTAGGAAGAATGAAACAAAATATGAAATAAGTTGTAAGAAGCAGGAGTAGAGATAAAGTAAATGATAATAAGATAATTGTATAAGAATATCACAGCACCAAGTAGAAGGAAAAATATAGAAGAGCAAGCATTAAACCAAACATTAAATGCTAAAATAGACGGAGATGGGATACTTAATTTAATGATAAAAGGTATGAAAGATGAAAAGAATGTAAAAATCGCAGTAACACGAAGAAAAAGGAAAAATAATAGTAGGGTTTTCGTAAATCTTAAGAAAACAACTAGAAAGAATCGAGGAGACGTAATGGCATGAGCAGCAAAAATGCTGATGAACAAAAACCACACATTGGAAATTAGTGAAACAGATTAGAACAGGACAAACGTTATAAAAGAAGTGAGGAATCGAAACAAAATCCTGGGTAGAAACACAAGGCTAAAAAGGGCGAGCTATTCCTGCGGTCTGAGATGGAAGCGATGGCGAAGCCAAGCACCTCGCGACCGAGACACAGGTTCGTAGACTTTTTTTTACATCAAGAAACACTCGGACTATCTTCCTTCAACATCCTACAAAATCACCTGTCCCTCAGCGGTACATGAAAAAAGAACCCGCCTTCTTCGTCCCCGCCGCCGCCAAGCCACCGCCGCTGCCAGCGCTATCGCCAGCGCTATCGCCCACGCGACCGCCACCACCACCTCCGTCATCGCCCTGTCTCCGCCTCCCCCGCGGTGCCAATGCCATCACCACCTTCGCCAATGGCGCCATCGCCTCTGCCACCTGAGCTACCACCATCACCTTTGTCAAACACGCAGATGTAAACACATACACCACCTTTAGCCCGCATACCGTCGTCACCGTCATCGTAGTTACAATGGCTATCTTCGCCATCATCGCCACTATTACCAACCTCCGCCAACCAACAATAAACTCCATACCGCCTCCACCGCCTCCACCGCCTCCACCGCCTCCACCGCCTCCACCGCCTCCACCGCCTCCACCGCCTCCACCGCCTCCACCGCCTCCACCGCCTCCACCGCCTCCACCGCCTCCACCGCCTCCACCGCCTCCACCGACTCCACCGCCTCCACCGCCTCCACCGCCTCCACCGACTCCACCGACTCCACCGACTCCACCGACTCCACCGACTCCACCGACTCCACCGACTCCACCGCCTCCACCGCCTCCACCGCCTCCACCGCCTCCACCGACTCCACCGCCTCCACCGCCTCCACCGACTCCACCGCCTCCACCGCCTCCACCGACTCCACCGACTCCACCGACTCCACCGACTCCACCGACTCCACCGACTCCACCGACTCCACCGACTCCACCGACTCCACCGACTCCACCGACTCCACCGACTCCACCGACTCCACCGACTCCACCGACTCCACCGACTCCACCGACTCCACCGACTCCACCGACTCCACCGACTCCACCGACTCCACCGACTCCACCGACTCCACCGACTCCACCGACTCCACCGACTCCACCGACTCCACCGACTCCACCGACTCCACCGACTCCACCGACTCCACCGACTCCACCGACTCCACCGACTCCACCGACTCCACCGACTCCACCGACTCCACCGACTCCACCGACTCCACCGACTCCACCGACTCCACCGACTCCACCGACTCCACCAGGCCTCTGCCACTATAAGCGCACTCGTTCCCATCAGCGCGGGTGCGCAAGAAACAATCTGCGTCGAGATCGAATCTCCGCGGCACAATACCCCTGCACGCGGAAGTGGGCGTCGCAAGCGAGCGGGCGGGTGGGCGGCCGTCCGTCACCAGGCGGACGCGGACGCCGACGCCGCGGTTTCTTGTGGACATTATGACTAGCGATTTGATTTAATCCGAAGAGCGACGGCCCGGCGAGCCGCGCCATCTGCCGGCCGACAGCGCTCTGGTTATAACCTGTTATTCGAATAAACAAAACCCGCCGCGGCGCCGGGACGTCCGTCGCTGTCCCGCAGGTGGCGCTCTGGCACCTGCGCTATCAGCGGAGCCGCGCCGCGCCGCGCCGTGCCGTTTCATTGAATGCGAAGTGGCGCTCATCAGCGAGACTGCCCGAGTGGCACTACTGGTTATGATGAAGAAATACCTCTCGAGATTGCTTGAGAAGTTTGCTTGAGAAGAAACTTTTGGTTCTCGATTCTTTTTTAATTGTTTTTCCTCCTCTGAAATCATTTTTTAAATTAGACCTAGAAGAAGTAAAAGAAGAAGAAGAAGAAAAAGAAGTAAAAGAAAAAGAAGTAAAAGAAGAAGAAAAAGAAGGACAAAAAGAAGGACAAAAAGAAGGAGAAACAGAAGGAGAAACAGAAGGAGAAAATGAAGGAGAAAATGAAGGAGAAAATGAAGGAGAAAATGAAGGAGAAAAAGAAGGAGAAAAAGAAGGAGAAAAAGAAGGAGAAAAAGAAGGAGAAAAAGAAGGAGAAAAAGAAGGAGAAAAAGAAGGAGAAAAAGAAGGAGAAAAAGAAGTAGTAAAAGAAGTAGTAAAAGAAGAAGAAAAAAGAAGAACAAGAAGAAAAAAAGAAAGGCAGACATGGGAAAAAAAAGAATTGAAAAAAATTAAGAAACGGGACCTTGCTGTTTTAAGTTCTGAAGAAATGTTAAATTAAATATTAAAAATTAACGTAGAAGGATTTGTTTAGTTATGTCTTTCGTCGTATGATGTAATTTCTCAGTGAGATAACATATTCGTAAGTAATTTTTCATTAGGGCTAAACATGTCCTAATGAATACACAGAATTTAAATCATTAGTTATTTAGTAAATATTTAATAATAATATTACATATGTAAAACATAATATCAATGTTCAATATATTTTCTTCTTATGCAACATTTCCTAATAATTCTGAAGTGAAAACCATAATTCTAATTTTAATTATAAATGTTTTCGGTAAATTCAAATAATCTTGAAAAATAATCAATATTTAGAATAATAACAATTTTCTAATTTTTGAAGAAGTGATTTGGAATTTACGCAAATTTATAAAAGATATAAATTAGTTGACAATTAGTTTGCAGATTCACCCTGCCCACAAACCACGCGTAATTGTGACATCTAAACCAGGACGCACTGTACATGAAACCACCTGCTGGAGAATCAATCTCCCACCTACTCCTATCTGTAAGGTTAGAGTTTCAGGACCACCTAGGCACACGCATGATTGTGCCGCTTAAAAAGAATAAATAAAATGCAGAGGAGGGGGAAGAGAGCAACTGGAATGCAAGTTGACAATATTGCGTTGATTTTCAATTAGTGAATAGCAGAACATACATTACATTTACGAGAATACTCATGTAAGCAGTTACGTCACCCGGAACCAATACTCACTCACTGAGGCAGGGCCGAAAACGCTTATGAACCGAGGATCATAATCAGCGGAGGGTTTTGAGGGTTACTGCGGTGACTCCAAGCACAAAACCGTGTTAAAGCCCCCCCCCCCCCTGCGATTACATTTTTTCCACATTTCCCAAAAAACATTTCTTAAAATAGAATAGCTTTTTGTATAATACAAATAAAAATTAGAAAATTGCTTATAGAATCGAATAAGTACTTATATCATTTATTGTTCACATATGCATATTTAGTTTCTTATAGACTGTATGGCTAGCAAATAAAATAAACAAATTAAATAAAAAAATATATATACAAATAAAACTTAACAAAGCTCTTGTAGAATCGAACAATGTGCTTATAGAATTCCTTGTCCACAAATACATGTTTAGTTTCGTGTAGGCTACATGGTTAACAATTACTTTACAAATGCAAATATACTTGTATTTCATGACTTTTACGAATATTCTCATTTCAAGGACACAGTGGTAGATGTCCCTAAGCAACAGCGTGATTTGCTAGTAGGTAAATTCGATCCTGGTCATAACAATGATAGTTACAAGGCCTTCGCCAAGCCCGCGTTGAACCGCGACCCCCACCCCACCCCCGCGCGGACAGAGTTGGCGCGCGCAGGATCGCACGTGGGGCCACCTGTCGGCCAGCAGCATTTTCCAACGGCTCCGCCGCCGCCGCCGCCGCCGCCGCCGCCGCCTCGCCACAATGGGCGCCGTCTGGAGAGCTTAGTGATGTAAATGAACACTCTCCGCGCCCCAGCCTCCTCCCGATTCATCGCCGCGCGCGTATCGGCCGATGGGCCGCGGGTCGAAGAGACTCTCATTAGCATAGCCGCACACTTCGCGCAGTCCGTGGCGTTTACGCGCGGAGAAGGCTTTACCTTGTTTCCTCGAGTATGACCAAGCATAACCTGCCTGAGTGGCGGTATACATGCACGCTCTGTGTGTACTGTGGGTACTCCGTAAGTGTGTTCCTCGAATTGGCGGACGAACACGGAAAATGACATTGGTACGATTAGTGTTCCAACTGTAGTGGTTGGGTAATGCGTAGTTACGAAAAGGTGCACGTTAAGAGTAAATATGCACTTACTCAAGATGTAATTTTTGTACTGAATGAAACTTATTAATAAATTCGAATATAGAGCAAAATAAATTATCTTCATAATTTCCGTCGTTTTAAGAAACATATTTCACAAAAGTATAAAGGTATTAATTGAAGATGGAATTTATTAATTGTAACACTTCTGCAAAAATATGTGTCAAAAACTTTGGAAACAGTTTTACACCAAATACTTCAAGCTCAGTACTCAAACAAAAACTTTACGCCCATTACGTTGCTTCTGAAACCTCTCATTACGAAAATGATAATAAAATAGGAACTCAACTTAAATCAATCACACATGGTTGTTGACTTTTCAATATTTCGCTGAAACTCTAGAAAGGTATGTGGGCCAACGTGGAAAAAATGCTGGAGAGCCTTAACTGAAAATAATTAAATCTTTGATTTCATGGAGTTCGTGTCTACATCCAGATACTTAAATGCTACAGAAGTAGGAATAGCGCATCATTAAAACACATCTTTCATACTACCCCTCCCTTTTCATGTCTGATTTTTGAGCGTTGCATAACATTTTACACTTCTTGTTGCCTAATATTTCTAACAAGTCAAGTATAATTCTTTGAATCTCAACGATTAGTTCAAACAATATTTCCAATTAATTAATACATGAATATAATGTTCTGAAACGGGAGAAAAGTAGACTTCCTTTATCCAAATTCTGAGAAAGATAGTACTCTACTAGTAATTAGTAGATGACCATTTACTGTGGTAGAAAAGTATGCATTATAACGGCAGGGGTTTGAAGTTCCAATGCAAGACACTGATATTTCAAACGTGATGTGATTGGCTTCTCATAGCATCATATATTTTATTTGATCATCAATCGATTCATAACCATGAATCCATTCTTCACCACTCGCCATCGCCAATACAGTGGAAGGCAATGGCACTGTATTGTTAGTCACCAGCCACAAAAAGGGATATCACAACAATGTACATTTTCTGTGTCACGTTCAACAATGAGATTAGCATTCATTTGTGTCAAAAACCACACGTCCAGAATTCGAAGCCCGGTTCACATCGGAGGAAAACGGAGGTCACCTTGCAGGTGTCAGGTGAGCATTCGGTATGCGAGGAGTCGAAGGTCGAGATATGCAAGTCGATTATGTAGAGTGTTTCGTTCCGTGGCCTCCGCGTGCTCGCGCCTCACCGATTTCGGCCTCCCGCCCTCGCGACCGCGCGGCCATTTTTCCTGCCAGGAGTCTCCCGCCGAAGCCGCTGTCGTTTCACTGCGACCCCGCGATTGACACCGTCCACGCCGACACAGTGGCTCGGGTGTACGATGGAAGCGGGCAAAACTCCTCCAGCGAATTTGGAGGACGAAATGTTCATTTTACTTCATTATTCGTATTTACATAATGCATGTAACAGTAATCAGAATTATTAAGTGATGTCAATTTTAATGTTTAGTGGCATCGTGTGTAACTTTTGATTTGGAACTTGGAAAAATAATATTAAAAATAAATTGTGATGCTTCGCTTTCATTAGTCAAAGGTATGACATCATTCTAATAATCTTTTTTTCAATTTATATTCTAAATTCAACATTCATTTAGTATTTTGGAAAGAAAGAATACTCCTAGCTGTTGGTTTCTTCGATCAACACCAGCCAAATGCTCAATCTGTGCCCTAACAAAAGGGCCTCGGACCCAACGCGGTCTTTCCTTCCTCTTCCTTGTCGTATCCTCATCCCTTACACACACATTTACGTGCACTACACTACAACACATGACGAGAGACCTGTCGGAGGCTTAGAGCTTGTCCCGGCTGGAGCGGTGCCACGCTGGTGGCAGAAACTAGGTTGAGGAAAACACCACAAGCGGACTTAAAAGTCAGTACGGATCTTGCTATCCAGCAGGGCGCGGTCATTGACATTTACCGCAAAAAACATGCTCTACACATTCCAGAATAATGGCCATATCAGTTGACGCACGAAAACACGGATCAATCAATCAACGAAATGTGGTCCATTGAGTATGTCGCCCCGGACCCACTGTGAACCACCCGCAACGCCCCTCCGCCGCCCGAAAAGCGGCGCGGAGCGCATGCGGTCCCATCCATGCCATCTCACGGAGCGCGCGCATTCATAAGCGCGGATGTGACAAGCGGCGGCGGAAGGCAGCTGCAGAATGAAGCGGCAGCAGACGCCCCCGCCCTCGCCCCCACCCCCGCCGGCGCCGGGCTTTCACGGCCGGCGAAAGGTCAGCTTCCAGAATTTCAAGCGCTCCTCTCCGCGCGCAAACACCTTCTGCCGCCTCTTGCCTCTGCCGCCGTCACGGACGCTTCTGCCAGCGCCACGAACTCCGTCTCTGACATTCCCAGTATCTGTCTCGTTCTCTGTCCCCGTTTCTCTCTCAATTTGAGTCTGGACTTCATTGCCACTCTTCGTCTCCTCCTCACTCACTCTTCGTCTCCTCCTCACTCACTCTTCGTCTCCTCCTCACTCACTCTTCGTCTCCTCCTCACTCACTCTTCGTCTCCTCCTCACTCACTCTTCGTCTCCTCCTCACTCACTCTTCGTCTCCTCCTCACTCACTCTTCGTCTCCTCCTCACTCACTCTTCGTCTCCTCCTCACTCACTCTTCGTCTCCTCCTCACTCACTCTTCGTCTCCTCCTCACTCACTCTTCGTCTCCTCCTCACTCACTCTTCGTCTCCTCCTCACTCACTCTTCGTCTCCTCCTCACTCACTCTTCGTCTCCTCCTCACTCACTCTTCGTCTCCTCCTCACTCACTCTTCGTCTCCTCCTCACTCTTCGTCTCCTCACTCTTCGTCTCCTCACTCTTCGTCTCCTCACTCTTCGTCTCCTCACTCTTCGTCTCCTCACTCTTCGTCTCCTCACTCTTCGTCTCCTCACTCTTCGTCTCCTCACTCTTCGTCTCCTCACTCTTCGTCTCCTCACTCTTCGTCTCTTCGAGACTTTTCGTCTTTCCCAGTTATTGCTTCTTTCACAGTTTTCGTCTCCGTCTGTTTTTCGAATCCGATGATTTTCTCCTCACCGTCTCTTCTGTTTCATTTCTCTGATCCAATTTCCTGTTTCCGTCCCCTCCCCTACGCCCCCCAAGACCACCTGATCCCGATCCTACCTCTCGCCCCACTACCACCAATGAATCAGTCGCCTACATCACCCGCCTTCGCCACCGCCGTCATTGAACGCTGATGTCTGATTATATCCCGAAGTCTCGATATTCCTCGCCGAATTTTGAAACTACATGTCCTTCCTGCGGAGCGGACTCTGCGGACGTTCAGCTGCTTCATTACTTTTCCCTTTTTTGGTATGGTTTCGTTTCAAGAACTAGTACGTTTTGAGAGTAATAAAAGTATTTAATATCTAATAAGTCTTATAAAGTTTCACAATGTATATTTTTTATTTAAAAAATTATAGCATTTATTTAATGTGCAAATTTTTAATCTGAGTTTTAATCGTTCTGAAAAACTCTGGAAAAATTATTCTTAATTTCAATATTTACAAAAATATCTAATTTTAAGAACCGCAAAAACACACTTTTATAGTTTTGTAATTTTTTTAGTGGTCTTTATTAATTATACAATCTATATTTTTCTTACATTAAATATTTACAATAATTGATAATTTCTATAGTTTTGCAATTTCTGTGTAATTGTTGTAATTTCTGTGTGCAATTGCTCGTCAACTGCTACGACCGTAATTCCCATTAATATAGTGAACGTTTTATCAAGGGAGATGGTGATGTTCCTCCCAGCTAGACGGAGAGATCCGGCACCAACCTACATGTCAGTTTGCGAGTAAATGGCCCCAATCACACACGTAGATAAACACCGCTCCAACCGCGACAAGCTCTAAGCTCCCGACTTGTGTGTTATTTGCGGTAGCGTAGTGGTTGTAAATGTAAGTGGGTGTGAGTAAGGAAAGACGAAGGAAAGAACGCACGCGGTCTGTGACCCGTTGTTTTGGTGCTGCTCCGACTTTCGCTTGGTAATGATCGAAGAAACCGTGGTAAACTACCGATCGGACCAGCCGGCCACTAGAATTCTCCTCCAGACAGCGTCTGAAGACACCTAGCTATCTACATATCGTTGAAAATCCGCCACCGTCCGGACTCGAACCCGAAGACCTTCTGGCCAGGGTTCGCAGCAATGCTTGCTCTGTGCTAAACTTAGCCGGACACTGACCTAGGAATTAGAGAGCAAAGAACAGCTGAAAACAAATGCAATAGTTCATTTATAGTTGCTTTGTATATATTGGAAATCTAATAATAGAGGAGTCTATTTAAAATTGTTAAATACTGTAAGTCATGAATTATATGCGTCATGCCATACGTGCTAACCAGTAACAGAGAGCAATACGTCACATAATACATCAGAGCAAAAACACATCATATTAGTTATTTGAAAACCATTCTCTATAAACACAAAGGAAACATGGCGGATTACTCCTTTTATGGACAAAACTCCGTATGTGTATAACGCAATTTTATTATGCAAGCATGAAAATAAAAATAAAAAATGAGCCACACAAATCAATCAGTGATTCTGTGATGTACCAGCTCCCAAATACATTGCGCAAAAAATACCTACTCTCATGTTAAAATGCATACAATCACAATATCTTAAACATTTGGTGCTATCTTTGCAACTTAGCAAATCTGTGTCTTCAATCAACAAAATTCAGTTGTTGTTCCGTCTTCTAGCTATTTGCAATATAACACTTATAAGATCATAATATTCATAAATGGCTAAATACATAAAATGACTAAATACATTTTCTAAAAACTACATAATTTTTGTTTTGGACACGTAACAATGTGGCTGTGAATATCGATAAATGTAAAATGTGTTTAATTTTATTAGTACATTACAAAATGTTCAATAAAAATTACTAACGTCTGTCATGTATTATGGGTCAGGAACTTTGTCAATATTTCATAAACTCATAGGTTTCACAAAATTTAATGTAGAAAGGACCGTCACGTTGATCTTGATACATCATCTGCCAAATGTTCACATAGAGATGCCCCTGAAATACATTTCTGACCGAGGGACTGCACCTCTCGAAACAAAAACCAACGAAAAGGGGACTCAGGAATGCAGGAGTTCCAAACTGGTGAGTTGGCACGAGCGTATCACCGCAACTTTTTCTGTTTTATTCTCCAACAGGTAGCGCGCGTGCAGGGCAGCGAGTTCCAACAATAACTTGGCGCCGCAACCGCCAACCCGCGCCAGCCTCCAGCCTCCAAAACCGGCCGGGCCTCGCCCGCCTGTCACTCCCCCGCCACCGAAGCGGACGACTCCATCTGCCAGGAGTCTCCGCCAACGCCCAGCTTCCCACCCCATCCCGCCCCGTCGCTCCCCGCAAACCCCCCTCCGCATCACGCCCATCTCATGCACTCCCCGCCTCTTCACGCCCCGCCCCGCCCCGCCCCATCCCTCAACGCCTACCCAGTCCAGCATCGCCTTCTTTTGCTCCTTCCCCTTTCCTCCCACCACTCATTGCACCAATTCCGCATCACCTTACCTTGCTCCGCCATTCCACATCCCGCAACAACCCGCAGCAACCCGCAACAACCCGCTACAACCCGCGACAACCCGCGACGACCCGCGACGACCCGCGACGACCCGCGACGACCCGCCACGACCCGCGACGACCCGCCACGACCCGCCACGACCCGCCACGACCCGCCACGACCCGCCACGACCCGCCACGACCCGCCACGACCCGCCACGACCCGCCACGACCCGCCACGACCCGCCACGACCCGCCACGACCCGCCACGACCCGCCACGACCCGCCACGACCCGCCACGACCCGCCACGACCCGCCACGACCCGCCACGACCCGCCACGACCCGCCACGACCCGCCACGACCCGCCACGACCCGCCACGACCCGCCACGACCCGCCACGACCCGCCACGACCCGCCACGACCCGCCCAAACCCGCCAAAACCCGCCACGACCCGCCACGACCCGCCACGACCCCTTCACAGCCCGCCTCGCAACCCCACCCCACCCCACCCCACGCCACGCCACGCCACGCCACGCCACGCCACGCCACGCCACGCCACGCCACGCCACGCTACGCCACGCCACGCCACGCCAAAACCCACTACGACCCGCTGCGTCTTGCGACTTCGTTGCGACGACCCGCCTCGCCACACCACGCCACGCATGTCGGCGGGAACGGGACCTAGAAAGGTCCGAAACCGTCGATAAACACCGAACGATTAAAGTGGCCACATTCCGGGCGAGTCACGTGCCACCCCGACAGTGTCACCGCGGGCATAATGAAGGTGAAAGGTTACGTTAGCGGAAGCGAGCCTGTGCCCCACTTACGGTTCCCCAACGAGATGACAGGCCAGGACAACGCTCAGTTGGAGGCAGAATGGATTTACGGTGGGTCCAGGCGCCGGTGGTGGTGGAGATGGGATTAGTGCTTTTCGAGATCGTCTGTCAAAAGTGCAATGCTTTGCAGTTATATTTCTCGACTGAAACACAATTAAGGAAATTATAATTCTTCTTCTCTTCGTTTCGACTTATGTCATTCCCTTTCGACCAAATAATTACCCCTTTTACAATTCTCGTTTAGGAAATCCTATTCAAACCCAATTAACGACATATTTGCTACATTTGATAGAACGTGGATTTATATATTCTACTATGATCCGCCTAATTACAACAATTTATTTTATTCTTGGATACCAATATTTTTCATCACAAACTCTACTAATGCTATTTTAATTTTTGAACAATTCAGTTCAATTGAACTTTTCAACTGAATTTTTCAACAATTCAATTGAATTTTATTTTGAAGCAATTTTTAGACTCTATACGTGATTGTGATTTGCACGTTGTAAGTAGAGGAACGTCTGACAATTAAATGATACATTTATATTTTTCTCCATTGTGATACACACCTCACAGAATACTAAGAAATATCTTTAGCGTGGTTCTTCCGACATGTAATTTTCGTCCATTCTCAGTTACCAGAAATCAATTACAGTTACAAGTTACATGAAAACTTCTCGATTACTATTTGTTTATTTTTCTGTGAACAGAAAACACAACTCTACACATGTGTACAACAATACACAACACATGCTTGGAAAGTGTAAAACGAACCCCAGTACTGCATTAATCGAATAGTTTCTGTATCACTATCTTATGGTTGCCTCTTGAAATCTTACCGAATCTTTAGTTAAAGGTTCCATACATTTGCTTTACGCAATGGTGAACCGCTTCTGGAACTTTTAAATTTTATAAAACGCAATGCTGTGGAACCCATATGGAAAGCTTTAATCGGCCCTATTTATTCATTCCGGGCTTGTCAACTACCCAGGTCACTGAATGTTTTATGCTGATGCTCCTCCCCCACTGTGAGAACCAACGTTTTCCCACCTTAGGTATCTCTCCCAGCGGTACACTCCATCAGCCGAGCCAAACCATAAGCTGCCGTCTTGTTTCCCGAACAAGTGTGGTAGTGTAGTACATTGTGTGTGTGTGTGTGTGAGTGTGTGAGTGTGTGAGTGTGTGTGTGTGTGAATGTGTGTCTGGTGAGTAAAGAAGATAACAATGAGGACGAAAAATTCGAGCGCCGTCCGTGGCCAGTATCTTGTGGTTCCGACATTAGTCTGGAATTAATCGAAAAATTGTTTATCAGAGTAGTTGGTCGCTAACGTTCTTCTCCGATAATAGTTAAACGAATTCGAAGAAGTTACGAGTAAAGGAAGAGAAGAAGAGAGAAAAGATAATTACAAATATTAAGCCATTCGAAGGTTGGATAAGATAGTGAGCTGAAGAAATTAATGAAATCTAAAAATGCATAATTGTAAGACCACCATAATCAGTGAAGATGATTATCAACCAATTACATCAACTGGATGTTTTTAGTTCTGTGAGCCACGGAATGCATTCGCAGCTTTTCATGTATATCATCAGAACCTTAATCCTCAGATTAAGATGATTGATGGTTAAGGAGAAACTTGCCTACACCGCACAGAATGGTACATGCAAACAGTTGAGTCCACGCGCATTCACGGGCATAATAGCTTCTGTGTTAAGTAAAACACACCGATGGGATCAAGGGTGACCAGCGTAACACTCGGGGAGCATGAAGATTTTCAATTACAAATGTCCCTAAGGGAGTGATAGTTAACGCAAGAGGCCCTGGTGGCAGCTGGGAAGGGTTGCTGACAAATAATAACAACAATAATAACAATAATAATAACAATAATAATAATAACAATAATAATAATAATAACAATAACAATAATAATAATAATAATAATAATAATAATAATAATAATAATAATAATAATAATAATAATAATAATAATAATAATGGCTTTATTTATATGGTGAAGTTCAAACCATCATCCCCACTCTTCAGACTTACTACAAATAAAAAGTAGTGTACACAAAATAATTCAAACGTGACATTGGTGATTCCAACATTACTTGAAAACATGTTACAATAACAATAAGTTACAAACAAAAACTGCTGTTTAATAGGAATATACAACAATGTAAAATTGTCTCAAAGTAATTTAAAAAAATAAACTTGAATTTGAAAATACAAGGATGGATATTGAAGATATTTGAAATCAATAACAGAGAGACTCGTGGGGTAAGGTAGAGGCGCTAATCCCGATAAAAAAAAAGAGAGAGAGAGAGAGAGAGAGAGAGAACTAACCAGTACGTTAAAGTCTGACCATTTTGTAGAAGTACTAGATTCCTTCTTTATCGGATTATCCTGTAGATTCATTCAGTGTATCTTATTTTCAGTGTGTCTTATTTTTATTTGGTCCGGTACGGTCTGGGCAAAACGCGTCCTGCGGTGGATGCCGGTAGAAAGACAGGAGAGGAAGATTCAGAGGTCCAGGCTACGACGGCAAGGGAAATGCAAGGTGATCTATGGACATATGGGGATGAATGGAGACTGAGAGCGGAGAAACGGCGACACCTGTAGAGCAACTCCGGATTGCATATATACACACACACACACACACACACATATACACACAATTTATTTGAATTATTTATTTGTGATCCGATGTTCACATTATTCATTATTTGTTTGTTATTTATTATTTAATTGATATTTATTGGGTGAGTACTATTTAACTTATTACTTGTTTAAGTGCACCGAGTGCAATTTGGTCCAACGCGGGTCTGAGCGTTACATCGCCCGCGCCACCCGCCGCCTCAGAGATGCTATCGGCGCTTGCGTCAGCGACCCGCAATCCAGGCGGCGGCGGCGGCGGCGGCGGCGGCGGCGGCGGTGGCTGAGTACGGCTCAGCGCCGCTCAGAACCCGTGCGCGTGCGCAGGCGGGCGCGTGCCACTGCACACACGCCCACGCAGCTGCCCGCAGCTCAGCGCAAGAGATGTAGTTCGCGATACGTTTGCGGAGATTTGTCTAGATCTTCGATGGAAGAAAATGGCGCTGATGTAGATGAGCTCATCGTTGTAGCTACTTCATATGTATAATGCCATAATGAAAACAATGGTTGAGAAGGTACACCTTTCCTGAAAGGTACTGGTACTATAATAAGTGGAGGTGTTGCAACAAAATGAATGAAACATATTCACTACCCAAGGTGTGGATATGGACTTCCGGACACAAACAAAGGTGAGGATATTAACAAAGTATAAATCAAATAATGTTATTTTGTTTGCGTTTCGGAAATTTAAGTATATTATCTAATGTTCAGGGTATTTTTTTTATAAATGTATGTATTTTTGTTTATAAACAGTTGGGGAAGTAATTGTATAACCAACGCATTTTGACACAAAGTTAATAAGATGACTGAAGTGAAATGAACGTTTTATTTATAATTATTTCAGCAATTTTTCTACCTAGAGGTTGTGGAGGTATACATTCATTAGCGATTCTTGACTATCTTTAGAGAATATCTATCGTTTGGGAATTTTATGATGAATAATTAACTGTCAATGTAGAGACCGGTTAAAGCGTACCATTAGCAGAGACGATGTGCCTTCACTGATACGTCTACTTGCACTAAATAACTCAAAACACATACACACAAGTTTGCTTTACAAGACGTTATTTAAGTTCATATATGATATATAACATGTTAAAATAAAATACAAGTAACTATGGACTGTATGCCAAAATCAAGAATTATCTGCTGCTTGAAAGTTTTTCATAAAAGTAATTATATAGAATAAAAAAAATCAGATTATTACAAATGGCATTGTAACTGGTTCTGAAAATATCCTGTTAGTATTTTTATTGGTGATATGTAATAAACATTGTTCCCTTGAAAATAATTTATCTCGTTCCGCATTGTTGCGTATGTTTTGTCGAGTTTCCTCTGATTCATGAAGCAAATTCAAATGTTGGACAGTGTACTGAATCTATCTATTTGCGATATTTCTTTCGAGAGTGTGAATTTCTCTCTAAATTATCTAGTATCTTTTGAATTTGATGGTGCATCTTTTTCTTCTTGGCTAAAGGATTACAAGATTGACCACCCACGATTCGGTCCTCTAGTTGTTCAACCCAACTAATTAACCACCTTCGCTTCCTCCTCGCGAACGTTGAAAATCCAGACCTCCCCTATTCCCAACGATCGAGCTCCCAACTCAACCTCCAAGGCCGCTTCACACGCAAATACATCCTCAGCACACACCGCTCGCGTGTTTTCCTCTTCTCGATTCCAACAAAGTCTCTAAATCGCGCCCGACATCTGCGCGGTCAGAAGGCGGGAGAGACGGCGGCGGTAGAGATGGCGGACTTTGAAATTGGCAAATGACTTTTGGAGGAGGCGGCGGCAGCGACGACGGCGGCAGTGGCTGCGATGGTGATGGTGGTTGTTGCGATGGTGACGACAAAATTAGAGGTGGCTTTGGCAGTAGTTGAGAACTAGAGTTTAGAGTTTCGGTGGGAGTGGCTGGTTCGGGGAAGGTAGCGGGAGCGGGGAGGGGGGTAGGGGGTAGGGGGTAGGTGGTAGGTGGTAGTGGCGGTGTGGTTGGGGTGGGGGTTGGGGGGGGACAGCAGCGGAGGCGGAGGAGATAGCAGAGACGAGGAGAACAGGGAAGAGGGAGTGGCAATGGCATTAGTAGAGGGAATAGCATTTGCGGTGCCGGAGGCGGGAGTGGTGGAGACGGAGGGGGTGGAGGTCGGGTGGCAATGGGGGTAAGGATATCAACAGGGGCGGAGGGGGGAAGGATGTAGAGACGGCAGCGGAGGGAGTAGCTATGGCATTAGCGCGGGAAATAGCATTTACATGGACGGAGGCGGGGGCGGGGGCGGGAGTGGTAGGGCGGAGGTAGTGGGGTAGGGACTGGGGTTGGAGGTGAGGATGAGTTAGGGGTTGGGGGGTAGCGGCAGCGGGCAGGGAGTGGCGGAGGCAGCGCTGGTGGCGGTGGCTGCGGTAGTGAAGACGGAGGAAGCCCGAACACGCGCACGCGCGCCGTGAGGAGTTAATTAGTCAAACTAATGAGGTGCGCCGTGACGCGCGACACGGGCGTGATGCGGCGCGCGTCCACCGCAGCGGGGGCGGTCGCATCGCCAGGGCTGCCCCGGGGCCGCCTGGCGCCAGGCGCGGCATCGACAGCCTGCCCATGGTCTGCTAACGTGACGGGGATTGACCGAGTCTCCGGAATTTTGCAAAGGCAAGACCCGTTGTGCAGTCGTCTGATTGTTCACCTTGTCTCTCTGGGTATCGAGGTTCAGATTATGATAGCTTCATGTGGTATACTTGTGGTAGACAAAGCGGTCTCGAGTCAGTTTTTTCATAGTTGTAAGTGTTTTCTCGTTTCATCTGCCGCTCATTGCGACACGTTTCATCATTCATATCACAAAAATTATCATCACCCATATTTCATCCATTAAAACTCTTTAATTCTGGGTATAGTCCAAAGGGCTAGAGACTGTTGGGCTGTGATGAACAGATGGCCCAGCGTGGACAGTGTATTTTTGCGGCGGTGTTGACTGGAAGGTTCTAGGTTTGGAGTTCTAACAGTGATAGCCTGGTTGCGTAGACTTCCGCGGCCGGAGTGTGTGTTATCTAGGCTATCCGGGACGAGCCGCGTCATTAACATGGTGGCTAGCGTTTTATCCAGCGTATTGTGGCCTTCTTCAGAACGTACTGCTGCCTTTTGACTCTAGGCAGATACCAGATTCGACCTCCGTTTGAAAGATAAATTTTGCGACTGGCTATTGCGCTAGTTAGTTGAGCGTGGATTCGTTATCACTATCAGACGAATGTCGAAACAATACCGTTACAAACGTTCCACAATTTTTTTCTTTCCGCGAAGGCCTTCCTTTCTAATCAATATTATCCCATCTCTCCTTACAAATACACACACACACACACACTTACACAACTACACTTCCACACATCTCGGGAGACCAGTTGAGAGCTTACAGCTCGCCTCGGCTTGAGCGACGCCGCGCTCTCGCGTTCCCTGAAGGGGAAGAACACGCACGCCAAAGTGCGGGGTGGCGCTGGATCTTCCGTCTAGCGAGAGAGGAATACACACTGCGATCTCTCGGAATATAATATGCACTACACAAGTGCCTATGTAGGTGATGCGCCCAGAATCAATACTCTAACACTCACTTCCGCCGACCCGCATTGTTGATGTGGTACGTAAACACTGCCACGTGATATCCCGAAGGTCTGATTGAATTCCGGGTGTCTGTCGCCGCGCTCCATGACAAGGACTCAAATAAAACACATGAGATTGCCAGTGAAGGAAAAAATATATTGACGATCAAAAAATTAGTCTGGAAGTTCTTCCAGCAGCTCGTGCCTAGGTTAACTCCGTACTAATTTTTCGCTATCTGTGAACACCGCAGAAAGTTCCCGAATATTAGTACGAGGGTTGAGACTGTTCACTGCCTAAACGAGAATTCCAATGCTTTATCCGATCAATGGCACTACCACTGGTCAAATTACGTGCCCTGGGCCCAGGACCATTCCCGATCCTTCCTTCCCCTTTCTCCATCTATTCGTATCAATAGTGTTCTAATTCTCATACGGCCACCTATCTCCGGAGACGTTTTGAGCAATTTGAATGTGCAAATGTCATATCAAGTTCCCAACTGGGCTGCAGCCCAATCGGAATGATGAAACTAGTGGAGCTACATCAGCACAAAGTTTCTCGTTTCATTTCTATATTTTTCAATTTTCGATAATTCAAGAGTTCAATCAATATGAGACTTGAGACACTCTTTAAGCGTTATTTTGATCTCTCCGAAAAAATCTGAATGTGGGTTTTTAAAAATTGCATTAATTTTATGCAGAAATTACGCGAACGCGTAATTTTTTTCCAAACGCTATACAATTAGTTGCTAAAGACATATTATCAGAACAGATTTTATTTTACAAAAATCTATCGTAAATATTGTACTTTTGTAATGTTAATTATTTTTAACGTGGGCGACTTCTTTTATTTACGTTATTAATTTTTTGTGGGCGACTGCTTATTTTATTAATGACACGTTTTTATTATCATTACATTTTAATCACAATATAACATTTATTACATTATTTATTATTTATGGCTTTAATATTTTCATATTAGCAGCAATTCGTAAGGGGCTCAATTAATAAAACAACAGCTAATGCAGATTTACCGTTTAAAACCTCAGAGGAAATTCGTTTAAGTTCCATGCGAATTGTGTATCCGAGGTCTTAAGAGCAGCTAGAACCTGCCTCCTAGCGAAAGGTCAGTAGTGAAGGAAAGCCCGACGACACCGACCTTTCCCCCACCCCCGCCGCCCCGCAGAGCGCGCTTTAACGAGTGCGGGCGAAGAAGAACGCGCTGTCACAGCTGACAGTCGCGGAAGAGGCCACAAAACGCGCGAATCCCGCCCACCTCTCCGCCGCCCCTCCCCGCCCCGCCCCGCCCCGTAACTGCTTCTTAATGCCCCGCTAGAGACCTCGGTCGCGTTCCTATTCCGCCCACCGCGCAAGATGTGCGGTGTCCGCGCCTAAGAGGAAGTGCATTTGATTTAGTGGTTTGTTTGATGAAGTTGAGTGTCTCAGTCAGGTCTCGGACGAAATCTAATGTATTTCACGTTGTGTTTAAGGCGATTATTTTTCTGCATTCTTTAAGTAGTTTTAATTACGTATACGCGTATACGTCGGATCTCATTATTGCTGATAAAACTCTATTTATAGTATTCCAAGAAGAACAATAGACTTGTTCATTACAAACACTTGATGTAATCGAAGTACAGAGGTGGTGTCTTTGGCATTCTACATCTCTCGCTCTTTTATTGCGGAATTTTATAAAACCCCAAAGACTAGAGTAAATAATGCAACTCGTATTTAATTTTTCAGTCTAATGATCCTTTTTTAATAACTTTACTACTAGTATCCCATGTTTGAATGCCGACGTTGATACGTCGCTCTGCAACTCAAAAATATATTTATTTTCCAAAGAGTTGGTACAGTTACACATTTTGAAGATTGTAATTCTCATAAACAAGATGTTTGGAGGCAAGATTAAGAATTGGATGTATTATTATTGCAAATGTTCGACAAATTCGACAAATGTTCAAATAGCAAACAACCGCTTTGGTCGTCAGTGAACTATAAATACCATTCTTAGTAACAGAGACTCTTATCATCTGTAAGGCCGTAAAACGCAATCAATATTTATGAATGCATTTTGACAATTAAAACTAATGCATTCATTATTTCCCGACAACAATAAAAATCCCACAGCGCTTTTGATATGTCCGTGAAATAACTAGTGCCCAGTTCAACATCCGCCAGTCTAACTCCTCGTGGACGGCGATCGTGCTCATATGAGGTCGCTCGTGAATCACCTCTGACGCAGCAGCGGGCGTCACAAAGCGCATGAGTACGAGGCATAGTGGAGTGAAGCGATGCCAAGGGTAACACTTTTGCAGTCGAATCCATTTATTATAACTTTCCAAATGGTTGTAATGCTCGCCTTACTAAAGAAAATGTCTGTACAATGAAAAAGTACTGTGAGAAAATGACCAGTGTAATAAAATATTTTTTAGGCGATGGCTCGTCTCCAATTGAATATTTGCGACAAAAAAAGTGTATAAAATATATTAGGAGGTGCCCTTTTAACTCAACCGCCCAGTATCACAAATTGTCAATACGTAATTCCCTCACACCAAACCTGTGTCCTGCCTGAACAAAACCTCAGCCAAACCTCTGTCCTACCTCAGGCAAACCTCTGTCCTACCTCAGGCAAACCTCTGTCCTACCTCATCCAAATCTCTGTGTCGGTTCAGTTTGTCTCAGAGCCAGCATTTTCATTGGCACTGCATCGTCTCTGATTGAGAGGCCCTAGGTTTCTAGTACGACGATGGCAAATTTTCTACACCTTTCATAACCATGGTTACCGACTCATATGAATATTTTTCCGCATTTTTTTTGATCAATGTAAGATTATTAGCAGTATCCTAACAAAAGGGCTTCGGACGACACGCGATCTTTCCTGCCTCTTCCTTTCCCTATCCTCACACCTTACCTATACAATCGTACACTTACATGATCTACACTACCACACGTGACTGAACTTGTCCTGGCTGGGGCAATACACCGGGGGAGAAAGATAACTGGAGAGACAAATCCACCGCAAGCCGGCGTATAGGTCGGCGCCAAATCTCACCATTCGATGGGGGACGCCACCACGTCCCGGGTAAAACATTAACTACACTAACGGCTCTAATGACTGGGAATTGATGTTCCCAGAAATCAGACAGACCAAACCTCTGTCCTTCCTGACCCAAATCACTGCCCTATCTGACCCAAACTTCAGCCCTCCCTGATGCAAACCTCTGTCCTGCTTGACCCAAACCTGCGTCTTGCCTAATCCATTTGCATGAGTCCTGGCTGTCCATTAATTTCTATGTTCACCAAAGAGTAGTCTTATCATCCCAAACCCAGAATGTTCGAAGACCCAAATGCGTATTGTTCTACTTACAGACATCCTGGTATGGCACCGCATATTTTGCTTTGTCTATGAATGGTGGCTTGAACTACATGCGAAGAACACTGTATTAAATATTTATTCAAACCTGTAACTTTTCGTTCTGTGCTCTTTTCGAATCACTGCAACTTAATATTTATCGTTCACCCTCCCTTTGCATTCATAGTGTGCACCAGCCGCAGCCTTCCGTATGGCCGTGCTCGCCCCCGACCCTACCACCGCCATTCTTTGTCTCCGCCCCATTTCTCGCTCGTGTCTCGGCCGTCCTCATCCTCGTCCGCAACCTCACCGCGCCTGCGTCCGTGCCCCGCCCGCATCTTCGTGTCCTCCTTGGTCCTGCCTCCTCTCCCCGGTCCCACCCACCGCCTCCCTTGTTGCCGACCTCGTCCACCGCCACCCCCGCCGACCGCCCCGCCCCCTGATCCCGCCGTCGCTCCCGCCGCCGCCCCTTGCCGCCGCCCCCGCCGCCCCCGCCGCCTCCGCCATCGCCGCCACCACCGCAACCGCCGCCGACGCCACCGCCACCGGTTCGGCCGCCCCCGCCGTCACCCCCGTCACCACCGCCAACGCCGCGCCCGCCGTCCCCGCCGCCCCCGCCCCCTCGCTTTGTCCGCGCGTCCGCCCTCGTAAACGCGCGTTGGCCGGGCCGCCCCGGCGAGCGGGCCCTGACCCCGGAATCCGCGTCCAAATGGCGCGACCTCCGCGCGAGGGGCTTTTGTGGTTGCGGCGGGGAGAGCACGCGTCCGCCCGCTGACATGGCTGCGCAAAAATTTACTCCCGCCCTGCTATTTACTTCCTACTCCCAGCTGGCGAAAATGCGTTGGCTGGCCGGAGGTTCCTTCGCGCTGGTTTGGACTGTCCATCACAAATCATTCGTGGTGGAGGAGGATAAATACGTTAAGTGGAGGTTGTTGGAAAACTGAAAGATGTACTACAAAGTGACAAATGTAACATATTTTATACTTAAATATTATTTAACGTTTTTTATATGAATTGTCATGCAGATTATACGTTTTTGGGGGTCATTTAAATCTGCATGCTAATCATAGTAATTCTACTCAGAATAGCGTTTATCTGATGGTCTGCATTGGTCAATAATGTGTTTAATACTGTTATATGTGTATTATGTTATGCGGTGGTCTAAGAAAATAAAAATCTCGGTAAAGCTCTATCTTTACATTATATTATAACATACGGCTTTTAAGAAATTTTTTACGCATCTCATTTATACGCTCCCATGGTACAGTTTTCACTTCTTCATCTTCTCAATTCCAATGTCACTAAAAAAGCTCACAGCTCAAAGCTCATTTTCGACATTGCTTATCTGCTAGAGCCAGACGTCCTCCAATGTTTAAGCAATTATTATTAAACGATGTCGCTTGCATTGTGTAATGCGGTTTCAATACATGGATCAACAATCTCAGTAGTTTAATATATTTGGTACAGCAAACGTACATTAATTCGTTGCAGCGTATTGAAAGAATACACAGGTGTCACTTCAATATATGGAGAAAAATCATGTATATTATTCTCCGTATTTAGAAAAATGTGGTGAAATTTGCAGTCAAAAATTTCGTTGTCAAAATATTACAATTTCTCAAGAACAAAATATCACTCATGACTCGCTAAATCGTGACAATAAGAGGTTCGAACGTAATTTTAAACCCGCCTGTATTACTGTTCCTGCAGTCATATCTATAAACATAGGTGCTTCTAGTTTGTGTTGCGCGTATGTACTGAAAGTATATTCCAATATGTACTTACTTCTCAGTATAATATACAAAACAACGTCTGCATATCACGAGTACTTTTTTGTACACTTTGATTCATACAATGATGGGAAGGTCTGCGGACCTTCGTTGATTGTTCAAATCAACAGATTGTGTTCAGGTATTTCCAACTATGGTGTCTAGACAACGCAATGGAAAAGTAGTCTAAAGGAGACCTCGTGATGGATGTCATAAGAAGTGAATTACACAAGGGAATTTAATACGTAAGCTACTTAAAAATGACGTAGGTGAAGAGATTTTATTAAGCAATAATTCGTATAATTGTAATTTTTTTCATTATTTAAAGCATTTAAAAGAGGCTGCTATTTTCGTAACATGCAAACTAGAAGGAACACAAGCAAGCAAAAGATCTTTCTTCATACTGTCAATGACTGCAAGTTTTTCAATATTTTTAAAATCAGCAGATCGCTTCCAGCATGTTGAACACATCTCACTAATACTTCTATACTTGCAGCGTTATGGGGCTGCGAAAGTTACGTTCATACTCTGGGAAAGGACGCAAGAGGGGGATACGCTTGGTTCAGGGTTGGGGGATGGATGCAGCGTAGACTAAAGGACGCAAGTGGTAATGGCATCTGTGTGCTTTGCGGTGATAGGGAAGACTGGATTCACATCCTCTTAATTTGCTGTGCAACCGAATCATGGAGCAAAAATGGATGGGAATGGGAAATTACTACTTCCTAAACAGGAACGTAAAGCTCGCCCAAAACATTTTAGGTGATAAAAGGTCTAAATTCATGAAAGAATTAGGAACATTTTTAGGAAAGGTTCGGACAATTAGGGAAACTGAAATTAGGGAGTGGGAAAACAGCACTGGTTAGCTTGAGCGGAGCCTAGACTGGAGAGAAATAAATAAGTCAATAAGCTAACAATATGTAAGTTAATCAGTAATTTTATGTTAAGTTAGTAAACAGTTATGAAATAAGTCATAAGTCGTAGTCAATTGGTAAGTAACAGGTCGATATAATAAATAAAATAAAACTGGCGTAGTAATAAGCACATTAGGGGGTGAAGGGAAGGGAGGATCGAAAATGTAAGGGCAGAGGCGCTGGTGCGGACGATCTTCTGTGGCACTGTTTGATTTCAGGTGCTGAGGAGGCCAAGCACTGGAAGGAGACGGCGGGACGCCCGCGCCAGAAAATAGTTAAAATAAACGTCGGATAGATTAGAATGTACTCGGCTTCTGACGGCAGGTTTTTCCCCCTTCAGAGTTTTTTTCCTGAGCCGTACCTTATGGTCTCTTTTCCGGGGCTTTGATGCGATGGAGAGACCATTTGGGGTGAATACCAGAATTCGAAAGATTAGAACGCGAAAGGATGTAGGTAATGTAATGGCTTAAAGGCCTTCGGCCTAGCCACATAGGATCAAGTAAGCTAATTTGTTTGTAATAATTACCTATTAAATAAATAAATAAATAAATAAATAAATAAATAAATAAATAAATAAATAAATAAATAAATAAATAAATAAATAAATAAATAAATAAATAAATAAATAAATAAATAAATAAATAAATAAATAAATAAATAAATAAATAAATAAATAAATAAATAAATAAATAAATAAATAAATAAATAAATAAATAAATAAATAAATAAATAAATAAATACTTGCAGTGTCCTGCTTTTCAGTATGTCTAAGCTTCAACGTACGATCGACTTGGAATTTCTATTCCATTCCTTCATGCATGCCAATTTTGCGGTTACCATCTCCAACAACCTGTAGGGATTCAGGAAAAGCTGCTAATCTGCGATCAAGTATTACTGAAATCAACAGATCAGCTCCATGACGTACTACACATCACACGAATATTTCTACTTGCAGTGCCCTCCTTTTCAATATGCCTGTTCTACATATGATCAATTCGATATCTCAATTCCATTCTTTCACACTTACCAACGTTTCGCCTGCCCACTCTAGGTTGATTGTTAGTAATTTCAGGTGCGTCAACTGTCAATGTCATTGCTTCCGTAAGTGTAGTGAATTTTACTCGGAAGGTGGGGGTTATTTACTCCCGCTGGATGGGAAGATTCGGCGCCCACCTATCGTCAGCTAGCGGGGTTGTCTCTTATCCACGTATCTCGTATCAGTAGGGCACCGTCCCAGTCGGAACAAGCTCTAAGCTCCCGACTGATCTCCCGCCATGTGAAATAGTTTAGTGCGAATGTGTGTAAATAAGGGGTGAGGATAGGACAGGGAAGAGGAAGGCAAGATAGCGCGGGGTCCGTAGACCGTTCGCTATGGTAGTACTCCGGCATTCGCAAGGCGTTGATCCGAGAAAGCACAGAAAACTATCGATCAGAGCAGCCGGTCGCTAGAATTCTCCGGACAGTGACTGAATGCGACCTAGCTGACAATGCAGCGTCGAAAATACTGACACCGTGGGGACTTCAACCTAGTACCTCCCGGACAGAGGCACTGTTATGACATCATTTGATGCCCGGAGCCACCTCTCCAATCCTCACTTCTCCAATTCTCACCTCTCCAATTCTCACCTCTCCAATTCTCACCTCTCCAATTCTCACCTCTCCAATCCTCACCTCTCCAATCCTCACCTCTCCAATCCTCACCTCTCCAATCCTCACCTCTCCAATCCTCACCTCTCCAATCCTCACCTCTCCAATCCTCACCTCTCCAATCCTCACCTCTCCAATCCTCACCTCTCCAATCCTCACCTCTCCAATCCTCACCTCTCCAATCCTCACCTCTCCAATCCTCACCTCTCCAATCCTCACCTCTCCAATCCTCACCTCTCCAATCCTCACCTCTCCAATCCTCACCTCTCCAATCCTCACCTCTCCAATCCTCACCCCTCCAATCCTCACCCCTCCAATCCTCACCCCTCCAATCCTCACCCCTCCAATCCTCACCTCTCCAATCCTCACCTCTCCAATCCTCACCCCTCCAATCCTCCCCTCTCCAATCCTCCCCTCTCCAATCCTCCCCTCTCCAATCCTCCCCTCTCCAATCCTCCCCGCTCCAATCCTCCCCTCTCCAATCCTCCCCTCTCCAATCCTCCCCTCTCCAATCCTCCCCTCTCCAATCCTCCCCTCTCCAATCCTCCCCTCTCCAATCCTCCCCTCTCCAATCCTCTCCTCTCCAATTGTCCGCCCCATCAACGAGTATGGATGCAGGAAAGGCTGCCCACCTGCGACCGCGCATTCCTGAAATCAACAAGTTGCTGCCGAGCGCCTGCCGTTCGCGCAGTTTGATGGAAGGGCGGCGCGGGAGATGCCGTCCGAACGAGGCCCGCGCCGCCGCGCGTTTGCCATAGTAGGGCGCAAGAATGCGGAAGATTATGGTTTACGAGTTTCCCAAATCTGGGACGTGTTATACACCAGGCACGTTCTTCAGTGATATACTGCAGACGAGCCGGAGTCCCAGGGCTCCTCTCCCGGCGTTTTATGTGCGGCCGCTGGCCTCCGCAACAGCGGACGCGGCAACGGGTGGGTCCCCCGAGACACACCCCCTGCGTCTACGCCCACGCCCGCATTCGCGCCCGCCACGCGGGCGGTCCCGTTGCGAACTTGGGAAGTGGCCCACTGACAATTGGGTTAGCTGGCCACAGTGCGCTCTGAAGAGATACACGAATATTGACTGTTGTTCTTTTTCTCTCTGATTGAATTCATTGGTTAATGTGACACGGCTCGCTGGAAAATTTGTTTTCAATTTATGCACCAAAATCAATAATATAGTAAAAATAAAGATAATCAGAAACAGTAGTGTTTCGATGCTACCATACGCGACACACCAACTGCGACGAATACGCAGTTATAAGACTTGAGAACATTACACATGTGACAAATCCAAAAGACGTAAGCTCAAATGTATTCTTAACAGTGTGGCTTACATCTGAAAAAAATGCTATGATGGAAAATGCTATGATCTTCTGTAACATGCATATTCAAAAACAATACGTTTTTAGGAAATACAATATATTTTAGGACTCAAAGAAAAATATATCAAATACATCCATTAACCGCTTAACATTTCAACATTTCAATGAAGTGTTTCATCCTTCCTTTAAAAAAATCTATTTCATTTCTGCTCTGTTTGTGAGAAAGCCAGAAAACTAAACATAACTAACCTACACGAAATTTTCTTTACGAGTGATCAAGCGACATCTTCGCTTGCAAGGTTCTATCGTGCGCTCTATTGTACATCCCTGCGATTGACACTACAGCGCCACCCGGCTGCCTGACAGGCTGACTTATTGTCCACTACTAATGTTGTCTCCTCTATCGCTGGCGATGACGGTGGCTGGAGACGTTGAATGCTAGCGAGTTCGCATTGAACAGGCGATAACTAAAAGGGAAAAAGAAGTACACTGTGAGAAAGAATAAAGAGGACTTATTGCGAGTGAAAGAAAACAAGATGGGATTACTGGGCACTGAAAATGAGACATGTAACAGGATAGAAAAAAATAAAAGGATTTCAAGACAACAGCGCTCGTAGACAGCTGACATGAATAAGCAGGGACATCCCAGAGGGCAAGGATCGCGTGAGTTTTGAAGAGAACTGTTAAGCATTGCAGAGTGAATGAAAAATGAAAAATGAAGCGTGAAGGTTCAGAGTAGTAATGGAAATGACAAGGAATTTCGACTGCGCCAGAACTGCGCCAGAGAGAGACGAAAGAAGAAAGATACAGTTTACTTCCATTAGAGAATCTAAATGTAAAATGTAAAATGTAAGAAATATCAAATGCTATCTATATGATAAATGTAAGGTTAAGAAGATGAATTACAACGATAAAAAACACAAATAATTCTTCATTGATTCCTTATCATTAGGATTCACACTTCTTGAAAATATCAGAAATATGTACAGAAATATGTAGTAAAAAGTACAAAAATACCCTTTAAAATATGCCCTAAAAAAATTGTATATAACTCTATTATGGAACCATTATAACTCTGTTTTTCATCACTTTTATAACATTACATTCATTGCGCACTATACGTACTTTTATCATACTGCTCAAAAAAATTCATTGAGAATTATTGTTAGTATCAGTGTACTAATGTAATAGTTTCTACAATGAGAGGTTTTACGCTAAATACGTTCAACAATTTGAATAAGAACCACGTTTGAACACAATTACAAAAATTCCTAGCTGCCACCTTCATGTTCCTCCCCCTTTTGCGGCCTGCTTCGTTAACATTTGTAGAGTAAGTCTCCTCTGTGGATTGTGGAAGTTCAAATCACGTATATTAATTCATCAAAGATACAGGTTCAAGATAGATTCGGCGATACTTAATACTCGAAACTATCATAATTTTCCTAATAAAAATCAGGCATATTTCAGATACTAAACCTTGACATTAGCTTCAATGAACCACGTGTTCAAAAACATGCTACAGAATTAAAACGTAAATTAAATAATCATAAATAAAGAGAAACATTTTCATGCGAAATATCTAAAATAATGAGCAATTTGCAGAATCCTTGTACTTATGAAGAAAATAAACCAAATGAGCAAACTATGAATCATAAAAAAATATTTAAAAATTGGATATAGGTAGTGTCATGCACATACCAAGAAAGAATACTTCATGATTACAGGGGGAAATATACATTTGTTTTGAAATAAGAGCTCCTGTATTAATTAGAGTCCACTTTTTTTTCTCTTCAGCTGATTCTCACCCTCTTCTTACTCCCCACTTATATCACATTTCGTTTCATCGTTCGATCTCTCTCGTTTCGATTCATCGTTTGGCCTCTTTCTTTACCATTCCAAACTTCTCACAACTTTCCAAAAGCTCCTTCTAACTTTCAACATGCCATATTTATTTCAGCCTTCGAATCTCCACGCACATAAACATAGAAATCTTAAATATTTTCTAGTTCATTCATAATCGGGACTTCATAATCAGACAATCCTAAATATAATCGATAATATTTATTTTGACTCTCAGTATCTATCGGTTTCGGCCATGTCTGAGATAAGTGATGTTAACGGATGTTTGATGATTTTTTTTAATAATGGAGTAGTGGTGTAATTAGTGACAGAGGAAACGGGGGAACCCCAAGAAAGGCTGCCGTGAACTAGCTTTGTCCAGCCGAAATTACTCACAAATCGTCCGAAATTGACCTGGGACCAGGAATGTGACCAATCTGTTCTCTACACCAGGTCGCCCTCAAAACAGGAATATTGATAGAAAGTATTCACAGATAAGAGGACGACTGCAAAAAAGGGTGAGGTTTGAGGCAGTGAACAGGAATCCCTGCAAAAGAATTTAACGATGAGACATTGGAATGTGGACCGAGGTGTGGGAGTGGCGCCGATTGGAAAAATGAATATGCTAATAAATGAGTAAAGACAGCTTTTGGTTGTTATAATGATCCACAACGCACATATAGTTTATGTAGTGAAATATTGACACAGAAGTTAAATCAATCGAAAATTCACAAAGAATTTTAATGAAATATTTATAGAGCAACTGAAATATATTAATGAAACGAATTGTAGCAAATGGTATGAATTGACTGATTGATTGATTGATCATTCCGGACACGTCAACTGCCATGTTCATTAATCCTATTAGGGTGGTAAATGTTTTATTGCGGGAGGCGTTGCATCTCACCATCCTCCCCGCTGGATGTTGAGATCCGGCTCCGACTTGCTCATCGACATGTGGAGAATTTCCCCCGACGTATCTCCCCCAACAGGGAAGGCCCAACCGAGACGAGCTCCGGTCTCCCGCCGCGTGTGGTAGTGTCGTTCATATAATTGTAAAAGTGTGTTGGTAAGGCGAGACGATAAAAAAACCAAGTGGAAGAATAGATCACGCGTGGCCCGTAGCCCGTTTGTTAGGGTCCTGCTACGGCATTCGCCTGGTATTGATCGGACCAACCACGGAGAACTACCGATCAGAGCAGCCGACCGCTAGAATTCTCTTAGAGACAGCAACCTAAGTGACTAATGTCCACAATTCGCCACCATCGGTTCTCGAACCCCAGAACCTCTCGGTCAGTCACTGCAGAGACAGTGTCAACGCTGGCTCTCAGACAAACTCTGCCGGTCAAATGAAATGAAACACAATGTGAAAAGCATAACAAACTGAAGGAAATGGCGTCGCCGGCGAGGCCATTCCGTGACGCGGCCGCAACGGGAGAAGCAGGCGGTCGGGAGGCGCGCGGAGTTCGGCGGGTGCGACGGAGCCCACCGCGTCGACCGCCGCGGGACGAGTTATGCGACGGGCGACACTCGTCCAATCGTTAGCGTCGCGGGCGACACGTCGCGCTGCGCCGGCAGGGCCGCGGACAGGACGGCCACCCGACGCGGCGGCGGCGGCGGCGGCGGCGGCGGCGGCGGCGGCGGCGGAGGGGACCACCGGCGGGCGAGGACGTCCGGAACTCCCTTCGGAGGCGGAACCGCCCAGAGCAACCCGCGCCGAATACGATCCTCGCCGACCAGGACAGACTGAGCGCGCTACGGTGCCGGATTTCTTTCTGATTTCTTTCTTTCTTCTGGGGCCTTTTTCCAGCTTCAGGGGACGCCGATTTCGGCTATCCGCGTCGGGTACTCCCTATGTCCCTCATGGGGACGTATATTAATCGTTACACTAGACGCGGACACACTTGCGGATTCCTCGGTGTGTGCTTTCGAGCTCCTCTAGGTAGTTCTTGTTCTCAGCTGACTGTTTTTGAACCCGAACCCGAGAATTATTGTTGCTTGAGGCGATCCTGTATCCTCCAATGGTTCATCCTCAATTGATCGATAAAGTCTCTGACAAGTCTCGAAGAACCATGGTACATCAACCAACTAGTCTCCCACGTACCCCAAGAAAGAGAAATGAATTCCACGTTGATAGTAGCACATAACTTTTATTCGTTTTTCTACACTTCTCCTTACTCAAGCCTTCCCGATTTCGTCCTTCGCGAGCGTGTATTTCCCGGGACAAGACGGAACGGCGCTCTGGCCGCCCGGAGAGCATATTAATCACTTTTAATTGCTGAGCTAATTGCGTTGCGTGACCATAGATTCCCTGCGGCGGCGGGCGGTCAGAAGGTCGGCGGCAGGTGCAGGAGCTGGGTGGGCCACGGGCCAGGCGGAGGCGCAAGGGCGCCGCATGGGGACAAACGCACCATAGAGCAGGCTGGATTCCCACTCATGAACAAGTCATATCATGTAAATCTCCACGTTTGCGAACTTGATTGATTGATTAATTAGTGATTCCGGCCGCGTCAACGGCTAAGGCCAATAGATCCGTAAGTATAGTGCATGTTTTTCTTTGGTATGTGGCTGCCATTTTTCGCCGCTGGATGGGGGGATCCGGCGCCGACCTACGGAGTTTTCCAACCAGAATCTCTCCCCAGCATGCCATTGCCCTTGCCGGGACACGCTGTAAGATCCCGACAGGTCTCCCGCCATGTGTAGTACACAAGTGCATATTAGTTTACGTGTGTGTGTGTGTGTGTGTGTGTGTGTGTGTGTGTGTGTGTAAGTAAGAGGTGAAGTTAGGTCAAAGAAGAGGAAGGAAAAGTGCGCGGTCCGTGGCCCGTTAGTTACGGCATTGCTGCGGCATTCGCCTGGTGTTGATCGGAGAAACCACGGAAAACTAGTGATGGGAGCAGCTGGTCTCTAGAATTCTCCTGCAGACAGCGACTGAATTCGACCTAGCAATCTATCCTGCCACGTCTAGGACCTCCCAGTCAGAGACAATGCAGTGATCCCAGTTCATGCTCTGAGTCCCCTCTCCCGGAGCGTTTGCAAACAGTTATGTGACGAAAATTATTGTACAATTGTTCTCTCTATATAATACACAAATAATGAATCAAGGTTTCTGACAATTTATAACAAAACTATCGAAAAAACTGCTACGGTGGATTAGAAAATTACTCCCCACTTCTGCAACAGACTAAATAATAGCATTTTGTAGTTTATAAAGTAGGCGGAAGATAACTGCAGAACAAATTAAAATCTTATAATCGCATAATTTGTCCAAAATTGGTGCATTGCGTTCATTCGGGTGAGCATAACGCATACTACGACGCGTCGTACTTAAGGTCTTACTTAAACTAGGTTTTCGGGCCCCGAAGGAAACGGGTTTTGAGGTAACAAGTGCTTCCAGGTTGGACCCGAATTATAATTCTTGAGCAGTATTCCACTAAAATGAGACCTTGAACTTTCTACTTCATTTGTGGACATTTAGCTCTACTGGGGACTCCATAGCATGTGTGTTCAGATATGAGCAGGAACTCGACATCTTTCTAAAATTAAATAGCACGAATAGAGAAAGAAATAATATACTACAAAAAAAAATTGACTGCTTGACTTTCTGTGATATTTAATCTCAACACTTATCGTTATTCGAATATTTACTCATGCCTAGTACCGGACGTACAATGCTATAATGCACAATTCAGGGGCTATCCGTTACAAGTTAGGATGTAGTATGACACTATTTTCACTTTTTAAAACTCAGGAAGTGATTATTATTATCACTTATCCAGCTAGTTGGGGTATCAACTTCTTATGCACTTTTGTTTTGGTTTTGCCACGAGGCACATTCAGTGTTTGTGGCACTCACTGAACATCACTCCTTTCGGATCCGTTCTCCTTCTGGGAGGTTTTATGAAATAACCATAACTGGTGATGTGATGACTGTTAGGACCGTAGCCTTTTAAAAATACGCAACTTGCGCAAAGAGGAATGTGCGAATGTGTTTTACGTTAGTTTGTTTTTTACCCGTTATCACATTTGTTCCATTTTCCAACCATTTCTTACTGTACATTTAAGTTTTCTGGTCCTGTTCAATTTCCGAATAAAATTCATGTTTTCCTTCCTCCCCCCGGTTTCTCTCGGTTTATTTTCAGTTTCCTAGTCCACCTCTTTGGTCAGACGCCGCGGCAGCCATAAAGAAAAAACGCTGGGATTTCAGAGCGGTGTCGTCGACCCCGCCGCGCCGGCCCGCCCTCGTCGCCGCCCGCGTCCGTCGCGTGAATGACCAGATCGCCCTCCTAAACTCTGCTCCGCACCGCTTTCACTTTCACTGGCAGCGTTTGACCTCGGCGATCACCAAGAATTTCAACGCGGGCGTCGACGCACCGGCCGCCCGGCAAGGGCGAGGGCGAGGGCGCGCGAGCGCGTTTATAGTGTCCGTACAACGTTACAACGGTCGGATGAATCATAAAAGAGAGTAGGAACCCGTGTCGCGGCTGTAGGGACGCGGCGGCCCGTGTATCCATTAAGGAGTAGAGACATCTTCGACTCCACCAAACCGCGGCGTTCAAAAACGCCCTGACTTATGCCGCTAATGATATATTCGGCTCGTAAACCAGCGAGGCCCATACGTTACCCCATAGGGGTGGTCGTTATTAATTTCTCGCAGCGCCGTGAAAGACTGCGGCCGTGATATATGAACGTGTGTTGGGGCCCGCGGGCGATGCAGGCGTGTTTGTTAGGGCGTGTGCATGCGAACTGGACACTGCGAGGAGCGCAATCGCCGAATAGCGAGGGATCGGATGACGCATTTGCATACTCGCCGGAGGTGTGACCAATTCGACGTTTTATATATATTCCAGTCAAAACGCTTTGCTTCACTGACGACGCTGCCCACTCTCGGGCGGCTTTCGTTTCTGGAAAGATTATTATACGCTGAGAACATTTGCAAGTACTAGTTCTCAAATCTTCCTGAGAAATTCTGTAGCTTCTTTGTCTCCAGGGTTTTGTTTCATCACATCTTGTTATTATCAAAATGTTACAGTTAATTTGGTATTTAGCTCATGGTCGACCCATACACTATTTTGAACGAAATTAAATTCATGGTGTCACTCGAAAAACTCAAGACATACGATTGGAGCAGAGGGGTATAACGAATTAATTAATTAAATAATAGTATTAATCAACGAACAAAGTGGACATACTATTTATAAATAAATTAGTATCAATTTACTTCATACGAGTACTAATTGCATTATCGAAGTTTACGAGTAAGATTTTCCTCTAAACGAGCTTTTCAAAAATAAATAATAGATAAACATGTGATCTTCGCTGAACTCTAATATTACTCTTAACAAATCATTCCAAGGTATTATTCATAAACAATAAATGTGAAACTATGAGACATTGTGAATTTTGCGAGGTTCTTTGTTTGTTACAAACCACCAATACGGATGAAAAAATTACAATCCATTTATTTCTTGCACTACAAATAGATGAAACTTTAGTTTTCCTTATAAGAAATATTGACAGCATTCTCCTTGGGAGGAAGGTCTTTGAAGGAACTTCCTCAAACTTCCCGGAGTCCTAAAGAAAAATCTGAGAGATTGTCCGTTTGTTCTGAAATTTGTAGCAAAGATCTCTTCACTCAATGACCATTATTCACTTTGGGGGGAAAAACTACCATTTGTCGAAAGGTGATGACACAGCAGAGCGAGAACAAGAACAAGGCAATTACTGGGGTTCAGAAAAACTACACATGGCACTGTCCGCGGGCGACCTGAGGGTTAAGACTGTCGCTTCATCGCCCACGGCGAAGTCTTCTTAAAAACAGCGAGTGGAAACGCGGAAAATACGTGGAGAAATCCCGAGCCGCGAGCCGGGAGGAGGCGGTAGAAAGCTGGAAGGCGTCACGTGGCGCTCTCCGGGAATCGCAGGCCGTGACTAATGTCGGAGATGTTGACACTGGACCGACCGATTTCTTGCGTTAGTGGAGGAGCAACTCTGAAGGACAACAGAAATCGCGAAGGTTACCCTTGTTCTGTGTTTTTGTAGCCACACGCAACTTTCAAACATGCATAGTTAATGAAAAGTTCTGAGAAATGTCTACTTAAAAGCTACAATCCGTGTGCTAAAATTCAATTGAGTGAAAATCTTCAGCACTTTTAAGACACGAAATATGTAGTTCAAGAAATTCTTAAGGGTAGCAGGAAATGGATCTCGTGTGTGTGTGTGTGTGTGTGTGTGAGTGTCTTTTTCTGTCTTTCCTTCTTACACGAGACATTTTGTTTTTCAATGGGTATTCTTCTCATCCAAAATTAATGTTTTCCGGAAGCTTTAAAATGCAATTTTTACAGTAACATTCGGAACGATTCCCGCAAACCTTAAGGCTAGGAACATGCATCGATGTGAGATGTTAATAATAACAAATTATTATTATTATTATTATTATTATTATTATTATTATTATTATTATTATTATTATTATTATTATTGTTTTACCTTAACCTCAAATCTTATTAACTTAATTTTTGAATTTACTAAAAGTTCATGAAGGGCGGAGCATATCGTGGATTTTTCAAAACATTAGACACCGTAAATAACAGATACGCGGAAAAGGAATGCGACAGGTGGTATCGACCGGGTGAGGGAAGAATGGCCGAATAGCACGGGTCACGTGATAGCCTTCGAGAGGCGCGAGAGTATCGTGATGCCTGCGGACTAGCAGCCATTGCCAACAGGCGCGTCAGACACGTGACTCCTCGGGTATATAAGGAGGCTATTTGTGTAGCGCCGCGGGATGAATGAGGAAGATGATGAATGAGAATGAGGATGAATGATAACGAGAAGAAATAGACGGATAAGAGGAAAAAGAAAGAATATAGAGATGAAGAAGAAGAGATAAAGGGATATAGAAAAAATGACAAGAGGCAGAAGGAAGAATTACGGAAAGAAAAGAGGTACAAAGAAGAAGAGAAAGGAAGATAGGATGCGGCAAGAAAGGAATAAGGGGGAAAGGAGAAAAAAACGAGACGAAAAAAGAATAATGAAACAAACGTAGAAGTAATAAAAGAAGAAGGTGGAAATGAAGAAAGATCAGATAAATTTGGCTCGAGTAACGCAGTGTTAGCATGCACAGACCCACAATACAAATCAATCCAAAATTAATCAGTGATCCTCAAAGCCCTGCTTCACGTGACCTCTCCCGCGGGCGCGCCATCAGTTAGGGCGAGCGACAGGTCACCGCGCGCGTGTCAACGAGCAGAGCGCGCTGCCGCCGCCGCCGCCGCAGTCGATAAAGCTGTCGGGGTGGCAGCGCGATTTATGGGCGACAGACCGTGTGAGGTCCTCTCTAATGGGCCGTAAACTGCCGCCTCGATCGCTCGCAATTAGGAGCATCCCGGACGACGCGGTCTGGAACGCGACGCCGCGCCCCGACCGAAGTTGGACATCACAGTCTTCAGCAAAACCCTGTGGTCTGACGCGGTACACGGTGGTTTAATACAATTCCTCATTAAACATGTCTCTTTATGTACCAAAAAATATTTTAAATAACTAGGAAAATTAAAAAAAAAATCTGAGACTGGTGCGTAAAAGCTAAATTGATGTTGCACGATGCGCATGATATTGATAAGAGAAACCACGAAAAATACGGATATAGAAGCTAGAATTCTCATCCAGACTGCGGCTGAATCGGACCTAGCTTTCTAGCTAGTGTCGAAAATCCTAATGCTATTGGATCCCGAACCCTACGACCTCCAAATCAGAAGCACTGCATCAATTGATGCCCTGATCCACCTGAGCTGGTCGTTGAGATTGAGAAAGCCCGAAACCACAAAAAATCAATGTGCAGGAGAGCGCAAACTTTCCAAAAGACGGTACGGCCTTCTTTGCCTAAGAACGCTGGGCCATCATATTGCGAAATGTTGTCTAAACATCAAAGGTCGTCACAGTAATCTTATTTTTTCGTGTTTTCTTCTTTGCTCATCCTGACTTTCTGTTGGTTCTCAACTTCCTTTCTCTCTTCTTCGTCCTCCTGTGTTGTATGTACTCCTTTACATAAACATCTTCATCGGAATCATCATTATCAACAGCAGTATTATTGTTTTTTAACCCGCTTAGTCGGACGTCTCTTGCTCTCTCTGTAACTCTCAACCATTTTACCCATTGGGAAACTTACTCCAGGCTCCCCATAACCACGTCGCAGTGACCCGGAGACCCATAGTGGTCTGCAACAGCAGTCCCTGAAACCAGCAGGTCCGCTCGGAGTGACGCTCGGAATCGCTTCGACGCGGTTCGATAGCCCTCAGATCGCCATAAACTCACAACCTGTCGACCCATTGACGTTGCCAGTATCCCCATTGCCTCGATTTCACTGGCGGTCGAGCGGTCATATTTTGCCCTCTCGTACATTCATTTGCGCAAAAGATAAATTGTATTAGATTAGATTTATTAATAATTCTGCAATTAAGTGTGAGAACTTGGTGGCAGAATAGGAAGAAAGAAAGGGAAAATAATACTGTTTTATTAGGCGATGTGCGAATGTTTAGAAACGCCCCACGGAACACAGTCAAAGATCCATTCCCGATGCGGGTCGAACTCGCGACCCTTCGAGTCGAGAAAGTTCACCTTAGCGTTCTTGGCGACCAAGACAGGCTCCTTTACATCACCTTCCAGTTGCTCATTCCTTTTAATCACACAGAGATCTAAGTTTGAAGTAATAAATAAGTAAAATATTTTAAATATAAATTTAGAGATAAATAATTTTAACTATTTTTAATAAAAGGAAATAAATAATTTTAATGTTTATCACTTTCAATTTTTATCTTCAAGTTTTCATTCTGTGATTTTATTTTGGTTTTATTTTAAAAATTAAATGAATATATTACACGAAATAAACTTTAAACGGTTTACAATCCAATCCAATCAGAACCTCTTGATAAACTAAAATATTTATTTCAATTTTCTATTCTTCTCCATGAGCTGTCTAGAGCATAAGCACCAGTTAACCCATTCAATATTTTAAAGTTTATTTTATGTTGTTGCTCAGCAAAAGTCTACTCGCACAGTGTTTCTTTAGTAATAACGCAGTCAGAAATGTCAATCTCACAAATTGCCGGTTCGAACAGTTCGAACTCAACTTGACAAGCCATCCTGGAGATGGATAAAGCCGGTGTCATGCCATTAGCCTGGATACGAATCCCCCATAGCCTGACGTCCGAGAAACCAATCCTTCTACGTCAGACTGGCTCTTCCGCCCCCGATATCTTTCGCCGTCCTTTTCACTCGTTTATCGCCCTACCGTCTCCCTGGCCGCGCCAGTAACTATGCGCCCGACGTCTCGTAACGTGTCGCCACGCGCGGTCGCCGGTCCCTCTGACACCGTGCACGTTCCTTCCCCGGTGATTGGCACTTAGGATCGCCGCACGTCTCAATGTGTGATCGTTTCAATTTTTCGAGCGATCAGTTATGTAAATTTCGCGCGTGCCAGTTAATTCACCGAACACGGCGTGGGCAGATAAGGTCCAGGTTGCGGGCGTTCGCGACAGTGGGGTCGAGAAAGTCAGCCACGTGCTACAAAGCTTCGGCAAGTTCCAGGTCACCTACCAATCATCTCTTAATAAGCAAATGTAAATTCTGTCAGCTTGAATTGTGTAAATGAACGTGACGTTGCACAGATACGCCGCCGCTTGCATCTTGAGTAATGTGTTGGTAAATATTCCTGCAGGGAAATTTAAAATTTGTATATGTTAAACGTTGTGGACTACAGTTACACCTTAGACATCAGTCACAGACATCACATCAAACATCTATTGTAGTTGTTATCACGTCTACCATCTCACCGCCAGCATAATAGTTCAGGTCGTATAAAGGAGGTATTGTGTGATTGATAATTGCACAATCAAGTCACAATGGTAGGAAAGCAAAACAATGTAAATAGAAAGGAAAGGAAAAGCTGTTCGTTGTTCAAACTGAAGCTGAAAATGTCACGAAACACCCAAAACAAATATCGACCAATGTATCATTCAAATCATTTGTCAATGAAATTATAGATGATGAAATTTGAAAGATTGCATTAAAATATAATTGTTCATGGTTCACTGAGCGTCAGATGCATTTTTTATTGAATATATATGTGGTACGAACCATGAACTATTCACAGGTAATAAATTTCAGGAATGAAAGCATTATACCAGGAGAAGAGGGGAATATAGCCCAAAGAATCTCATCAACACCAATGGCAAAGCACAAAAATATAAGACAAAAATATGTCATTTTTTATTTAGATCGCAGATAACTTACTTTTGTCGATGTCAAAAGTATTATGAAATTCAATACTTTTTTAATGTTATTCTGATAATGAAGTGATAAACTAATTGAAGAAATGAACTAAGAAGAACTAACTGAACAATCACAAGCTAATTTATATTTTAAAATTTTAACATAATCATTAAGATAACATTTCACGGTTACAGAAATCCCCTCAGAAATGTAATTTCTTGGAAGAACCCCCTCCTGACTATGATAATTATATTAATTAAAAATGGAATTAACAATACTCTATCAATTGTAAATCGTAAAGCATCGCCTCCTGGTGAAGAAAACTCATGTAAATTATTCCGCAATTATGTAGAACCCAATAAAATGATTTCCATTTTGCCACTAACACTTGTGATGCTAAAAACCTAATATACTTCGCCAAGCTCATACCCAACATTCATGAGTCTCCTTTCACAAAACTACCTCCGATTTACTATCCAGGAAAACTCAATTCACAAGGCTCACTCGATAAAATGCAGAGGATGGCATGCTTCCTTGTGAAATTCAAATCAACGCACTTCGCCATGCACAGTTGGAGTCCGCGTTCGTGGCGCGCGGCAGGCATAAATTGTATTACGCCGAAATAGCTGCAGTGTTTTACGTCAACTTGGCGAGAGTCGTGCTCCAGGACGATCATCTCGAACACATTATCGTATTATCGACCCCGTACTACTTCTTCGGGCATTCTGCGAACCGCTCCCCTTCCCCGTATCGCGTGATTTCTCTTACACCCTATACGTCATTTGGAACAAGCCCAACAATGCCAACCTGACCCGGAGCAGTTTAGGATAAAACACAGTCAGAAGGTGGTATATATCATTTCCAGTTAAATTACCGATGCAATAAAGGGGAGAACCGGCCGCCAGGCGCGCAATGGGGCCGTGGGGAGGGGAGGCAGTCGCGAACTGCTCCGCCACGCGTGGACCACACGTCGGTTAAGGATAATCAAAAAATCCTCAACAGCCGCAACGATACCATCGGCGTCACACATGGAATAAGTGTTGTGATTTTTAATAATATTTTATTTTATTAGTTTAGGATTTCTTGTATTGTACACGTACACAAAATATTGTTAATTACTCAGTCGCTTCCCACTATTTTTAAAAATTACTACTGTACGAAAGGTAGAGAAATAACCAAGACAGATGTTTGGAGATGCACTGTAGCCAGATTTTTTGTTTTATTTTTGTATTATTGCTTTTTATGAAGTTTTTTTAAAAAACAAGTTATTAACTAAGTGATCGTGTTTTTCTTTCTACCAATTTTTGGTTTAAATTACTTAAATTACTTACTTTCGTTAAAATAATTTTTTTTCGTTAAAATAAGATTTTTTAGGAAAATAAACTTTTAGATTACAATAAGTGCTTTTTGTTTCAAATACGAATTGTGCTGAAAAGAGGGTTTTGGTTAAAAAAAAAATACTTTTTTTAACAAATTACCGCAAACTGCGCGCTACCCTTCGGAGTTAAAAATGCAATATTGGGATGAGAATAATGAATAAATAAATTAGTCAAATTTCCATCTTACTGTTTTTAGTAGTTTTTATAGCATATGATACGTAGGATTTTAGGAATTTATACCTACATCACATAATGAAACTTGTGTAACCTTTTAGACAAAAATGACGAAAATAATTCCTCGTGCATATGTGTTGTATCGTTAATTGATGTTATTTTGTTAATAGAATATCGTTTTAAATATTACTCTCCACGATTTTAAATAATTGTATTTTGGAAGAAAGATCAAAAATACGTTATGTCAAAGCAGTGTCACCACAATGTCCATGATGAATATCAAGAATCGGCATGATAAAAATCGGTTGAGATTGCGTATGTCTGGGAAAACATTATGTATTAGAAATGAAACCCGCAGAGTACTCTGGAAAAAGTTAGGATCATTCAGGTAATTAACGAATTGCGTCTTGCTAGTTAGATGTGAATCAGTCGTTGCACATCCGTAGTGGTGTTTACAAGGAAATATATTACAAAAATAAAAGAATAATTTAATTATAGAAAATAACAATCTTATTACACAATGTAATTAAATAAAAGTTGCATTATACTTGCTGAAGAAAGAAACTGATTAGAAAATAAATTAAAAACCGAATTATCTTACCATATATTCAGAAAGGACTCAAAAATGTATTGAAACGTAAATAGAAATATGTAAAGCTTGCTAAGAAATTAATAATAGAGTTTGAACGCTTTTTGTGTACAGTTAAACAACTCGTCCCTGAAGTTTTTGAAGGTGGATATTATAGCTCTCCAGTCACTCGAACTCCGACTCTAAAAGTGAAAACGTTGAAAGCAGTCTAGAGCTAGAGACGAGCGTCTAAGCCAGTATGAAAATCTTCAAAATCACTTACGACATCGCTCACAAACATGTCGTAAACAAGCAGAGAAAAGAAATTCCGAATACATGAGACAATCTCCAAAAACTATTTGGTCACAGGAGAGGAATGCATGGTTCGACACACGGTCAACTCCCGCTGTGTGCAACGTCACCCACTGAAATTAATTCAGGGGCGGCGAAGTAAGAACAGAGATCTGAAGATACCATCAAATTGAGAGGATGTAAAGCACCTTGAAAAAAATGAAAACTAACCTTGACATTATAACAATTCACATAATAAAGTCTAAAATAATGTGACTCATATGACAGCATGGTGAAATCTGAGTAGAGACCAAAGGTCCTTATCTTTGGTTCTGAATGGCTGGGCAGTTCCTTTGACAGTTCTAGAAATGGACACCGTTTTGATTCAATCATAATATGACAACGTAAAATACTTGTATGAAGTAATGAAACATTAAAATATGAAATGATTGCCTAAGTTTGAAGGAATTATGTGTTTTATTCTTAAAATTAAAGGAACCAAATTTCTTTAATCGTTGCCATGTATGATCATGTGTTTATCGAATTTGGCGCACAGTTGCAAATTTTGTTTTGTTTTAAAATTAGAGTTTATTTGAAATTTTCCTGGAAATTTCTACCAAGCGAAGTAAAAGACTCCAAGAAATACATAAGGTGGTACGTACCTGCACCAGTATTTGTTCAGTTATTTCGAAGAACGAAGAAAAAAAGAATCGTTAATGAAGCTGTTCGAATACTTTTCTGTGTACTCACTTCTGAAATCATAAAGAAAAGATGAATTAATTATTATACAAATAGATAAATTATTTAAGATATATATCTCACAAAGTAAATTTTGTATTGAAAAGTTGTAAGTAAAGGTGAAAGAAATGAGACTTATATACACTTCAAGATAGACGGAAGATAAATGGACGTGTTAGGCAATAGCAATAGATGAGGACCGTCGTATTCACAAATGAAACTATATAGTACAGCACGAAAGGAAAGAAATGGACATTTGATAATTTTTGTACTAGGTAGTCCATGTGTAAAAATCTCATCAGAAGTAAGTACGAGTGGAAAGAAGTGGCATACATACATTAATTAAAATTGAGCAATTTTATCTAATGAAGCAATGACAAACAAACGTTTCAAAAAAAGTTCCTGTAAATATGAATAGAATATTATAATCACTGGTGGGAATCAAATATTCAAGAGTTTGGAGAAGAACAAAGTAGATAAAGTCACCGATAATTACACCGCTTAATTCGAAGAAAAATGAATTGCGTAATTAGACCCCACCTTCGTTCACCTTACAGTTAAACTAAAATCTAAATTCCATTAAAGATATTTAATAATCTTTTAAATTTAATGCAGCAAAAATGTTTTCCGTCATTCAGTCAAAACACGACCTTGAATTAATATTACATGAGATTTCGTTCTTTAACGCATGAGAGTATCATGTATACTGCACCACTTCCTACTATCTTCCTACTATCACCGCATTTTCTCGCGAAACAACTTGTCGCAAGTCGCAGCGCCAGTGAGGATGACTGGGTCAGCGAAATTCCTGCACCGTTGCAGCAGTCGCGTCGCGCGAGGGCGGGGCGAGGGGGAGGGGGAGGGGGATGGGTGGCGGAAGGGGGCGGGGAGGCGAGCTGCGCCGCCGCGTCCCATTAAGTTGTCGGAGCGGCGCGAGACCGCTATCGGCGCCCCGAAACGCGGGCGCGACGCAGTCGGTGGTGCACCCCGACATTAAACCACTTGTCATGCCCTTTCGCAGCACAGCAGGGGCGACGGCCCGGCACTCCACGCGCGCCGAGAGGTCAGGGGCAGCGGGGAAACAGAGGGGGGGAGACGGCCGCAATCTTCCGCGCCGCGAAGGAAAAAAATTTGAATCAATTGCCTCATAACACGGCTATGGCGTTAGAAATAATATAAAGCCCCTTTCCTATTCTTCCCTTGGACATAATTTACCCTGTCTCAGAAATCGCCAGCGTTGTTTGAGTCGTCACGGTCTCAAATGGGGTTTGAGTCGTCGCCGGTATCAAGTGTGATTTGATTTGTTACAGCCTCAAGTGTGGTTTGAGTCGTTACAGCCTCAAGTGTGGTTTGAGTCGTTACAGCCTCAAGTGTGGTTTGAGTCGTTACAGCCTCAAGTGTGGTTTGAGTCGTTACAGCCTCAAGTGTGGTTTGAGTCGTTACAGCCTCAAGTGTGGTTTGAGTCGTTACTGCCTCAAGTGTGGTTTGAGTCGTTACAGCCTCAAGTGTGGTTTGAGTCGTTACAGCCTCAAGTGTGGTTTGAGTCGTTACAGCCTCAAGTGTGGATTGAGTCGTTACTGCCTCAAGTGTGGATTGAGTCGTTACAGCCTCAAGTGTGGATTGAGTCGATACTGCCTCAAGTGTGGTTTGAGTCGTTACTGCCTCAAGTGTGGTTTGAGTCGTTATTGCCTCAAATGTGACTTGAGTCGTCACGGTCTCAAGTGGGGTTTCAGTAGTCGCCGGAATCAAGTGTCGCAGGAGTCTATCATATATGCCTTCGAATCAACCGTCGTTTTCCAGTCTGTTTTACAGTTGAGCTGATGGTGCCAGTGAGTTTATCTCATGAATGTTTCAGTCGGTCTTTTTAATTAGTTCTATTAGTCGGTCTTTCAGTTGCTAGTATGGGCCTTCGAGTCAGCTCTTACGCCACATTGAGATCCTGAACTTTGCTTTCTTAAGTTAAAGAAAGCCTTGAGTTTTGCTGTACCCATTGATGCTATTATTTCTACTACCCTACACTTGGTTCAGTCTTCGCTGTTGTCACATCTCCTTCGTTTGAAATATTTCCAGGCAAATAGTGCATACTTCTTTCCAATGATCTGCCGTGGGACGTATGCATTAACCTTCTCATCTGTTTTTCTTTTTCCAAATGAGATTTTTTCAACTTGAAGACCAGCATACTCTGGGAGGTATTCGTTCTGGCTACTGTTCGCTGAAGTCCCTCGTCCAATCGATTTGGTAACAATACGGGATGTATAGGAAATGTTATTCATCCAAAAGAATGAGCTAATGTTATATTCCTTAATGTTAATAATAATGTTAATTCTGGTCTCTATTAATGGACGTCTAGACGGTCGAAATAACATATTAAAGGATAAAGACACGTTAGAAATAGCTTCCATTCACTTCCCTTTTAATACAAATAAACGAAGGAAGAATTGTTCACAGGATGTGGCTATCCTTACGAGGTGTGAAAGGAACTGGAGGAAAGAAGAATGATTTTCATCGCAGGATATTGGCAATGATTAAAGCTTTGAAAGACCTATTTATAGTTAAAATGTATAATAGTAAATACTCGTAACTTTACGTATTTTATACTTCAGTTATTAAAAATGTGACCACCGTCCACAGTCCTAAGTTACGTTAAGAGCATGCCGTACTAGGAAAGCCGATGGGCCTCCAGGAGAGAAGCGTGTCTTCCGGGAACCTTCCCCGACCTCACCCCCGGCCCCCACCTCCGCTCCCGTTCGCATCCCCACCTCCACCTCCACCCCCGCCACCACCCGCGCGGCCGCTAGGCTATCGCTCTCCAATTTGGCGCGCGCGATCACGACGCCCTCTCGGTGAGCATTCCGATCCATCACGTGCCGCGACAGCACGGCCGGTCGGCCGCCCGCGCGATCGCCCATCCGCGCGCGCGCGCCCGCTCGCCCGTGAAGCCCGCGGCGCGCGCCGCCCGCCGCACTTCCTCCTGCGCGCTGCTCTGCGCCGTCCCCGCTACATCCCGCCTCCTCCAGGTCTTCCTCAGATTATTCTATCATTTCGCACCTTCTCGAACCTCCTATATTCTTCCTTCGCGCCTCGCTTCTCCCCGCGCCGCTCCTCCCCGCGCCGCTCCTCCCCGCGCCGCTCCTCCCCGCGCCGCTCCTCCCCCGCCGCTCCTTCCCGCGCCGCTCCTTCCCGCGCCGCTCCTTCCCGCGCCGCTCCTCCCCGCGCCGCTCCTCCCCGCGCCGCTCCTCCCCGCGCCGCTCCTCCCCGCGCCGCTCCTCCCCGCGCCGCTCCTCCCCGCGCCGCTCCTTCCCGTGCCGCTCCTTCCCGCGCCGCTCCTTCCCGCGCCGCTCCTTCCCGCTCCGCTCCTTCCCGCGCCGCTCCTTCCCGCTCCGCGCCGCTCCTTCCCGCTCCGCGCCGCTCCTTCCCGCTCCGCGCCGCTCCTTCCCGCGCCGCTCCTTCCCGCGCCGCTCCTTCCCGCGCCGCTCCTTCCCGCGCCGCTCCTTCCCGCGCCGCTCCTTCCCGCGCCGCTCCTTCCCGCGCCGCTCCTTCCCGCGCCGCTCCTCTCAACCTAGTTTCTAACTACCTTGCTCCTTCGCACCTCGCTCCTACCCACCATCTTCTTTCCCATCCGTTTTCTTGCACCTTTCCGACAATTTTCTTCTCTGCATTTCTCCGTTCCGGTCTCACTTAACCGCTCCTCGCCTTTCCTCCACACACATGCACATTGTTTGTCACATCTCTCTTTTTCTCCCCGACTCTCTAATCCTTATTTTCCGACTCCTCTGTTCCTCCACCCCCTGTACTCCCCGCAACCCTGCGGCGTGTGCCATTGCAACATGATACGGAGTACAAGATGCGTCCACTTGGCTTTCATTAAATCACTGCCATCTGACATCAGGGCAACGTCTTGATCCTGAACTTGGTGATGCAGCGAACTAGAGCCCTCTATTAAGTAGAGATTTCTGAGGAACGCCGATGCATGTTTGGTGTCCATTTTCTAACCAAATTTCAAGGCTGAAGAATAAGAATGGATTCGCAAGTTCAAACAACATTCATGCATGCACGGAAAAGTTCAATTAACATGCCATTTGAACGAATTTAGCACGATATTAAGTTGGTATTAATATTTGGATATGAAATCGTGACTTTTCCAAAGTTTATATTTATCTATGCAATTTAAAATGCAATAATGTTAAATAAATTGGATTCAGTATTTAAGTGTATTGTGGAAGGACAATATAATAATTTCCAATAGATATTATACATATTTTAATATTAAATAAATTTTTGTAATATATTAAACTCGTATATTAAACTATAAGTATCTCATAGATCAAAATCAATTGAAGAATAAAGAAAGAGATTTAATGATGGAGAATTTCAAACTTTTAAAATGGTTTGTCTGAATTCAAACATGTCGTAAAAGATAACCGTAAAAATGAATGTAACTCAAAATCTCGATTAAAACCTAATTATTGAGGGGAAGTCGCGAAAGTAATGTTTCGACTCTAAACTTCATTTTATCTTTATTCTCACGAAACTCCATCATTAGTACAAATTTATTCATCAATTTATCATCTTTTATTCAGACATCGGGTATTCGTACACAACGTGCTGGGATGAAATTGCTGACGTGTGCGACCATTTTTCAAGAACCTTTTAATGGTGAAATTATTTATGAATGTCAATTGTATCAAGATGATTAAAATTCTTCATCAGTTGATTTATTCTGAAAGTTTGAAAACGAACATTCCATACGAAACGAATATTACCGAGATACACTATGTGATCAAAAGTATCCGGAAACGTCCAAAATGGCGTTATGGTGTGGCAGTGTTTTTCATGGAGAGAGCTTGCACCCCTTGCTTTGTGCGGCACTATCACAACTCACGCCTACGTTCGTGTTTTAAACACCTTCTTGCTTTCCTCTGTTGAAGAGCAATTCGGGGATGGCGATTGCCTCTTTCAACACGATTGAGCACCTGTTCAAACTACACGACCCGTGGCAGAGTGGTTCCACAATAATAACATCCCTGTAATGGATTGTCTTGTACAGAGTTCTGACTAGAATCCTATCGAACACCTTTGGGATGTTTTGGAACGCTGATTTCATGCCAGGCCTCATTGACCTTCAACGATACCTCTCTTCAGTGCAGCACTCCGTTAAGAAAGGGCTGCCATTGCCCAAGAAACCTTCCAGCACCTGATTGAAAGTATGTCTGCCGGAGTGGAAACTGTCATCATGGCTAAGAGTGGGCCAACATCCTATGGAATTCCAGAATTACCAATGGCGAGCGCCACGAACTGGAAAGTCATTTTCAGCCACGTGTCCGGATACTTTTGATCTCATAGTGTATTCGAAGTTTGGCAGAACATCAGTCTAAATGTCGGTAAAGAAAGATGGTTGTAGATGAAATCACATTAATGGAAGTGCTGGAAAGTATATATTCTGAAAATTCATCAATAGTGATGATGAAATCGTAACATTGGTTTCATCCGTCCCTTTAATTGAGTAAAGAAGTTTATAAGCGAAATAAATAGAATGAACAACAATGAAATATAATGGAAAGTATTTGGTGGTGATTAATATGAGTACTAGGTTCCGCCGAGATCCCTCAAGTGTCGCAAAATCCGTAAACGTTTCAAGCAATTACAGAGGTACACAGCCACGCATGCAGGCCATTCGACAGCCACATGGCACGCGGCACGCGGCACGCGGCACGCGGCACGCGGCACGCGGCACGCGGCACGCGGCACGCGGCACGCGGCACGCGGCACGCGGCACGCAGCACGTCGGCCACAACGGCGGCGGTGGCGGCGGCGGCGGCGGCGGCGGCGCGTGGGCGGGTGACGCAGATGCCGACGACGCCCCACTTGGGCGGCACAGAAGCGGGCGCGGGCGGCCGGGCGGGCAGGCGGGGGCGCCACACGCCTCGGGAGCAGGTCCCGACCGGCGCGACCCGGCGGCGGAGGCAACGGCCACGGCAAACGTGCGGAGGTAGAGGGGCCTGAGGAGGCGGGGGTATTGGGGTTGGGAGCGTTAAAGATGGAGATGCAGATGAAGGTGTCAGCGGGGGAAGAGGGGGGGATGATGAAGGCAGGGGGCGGTGGGGAAGGTGGTGGTGACGGCGGCGGAGGCAACGGCCACGGCAAACGTGGCGGAGGTAGAGGGGCCTGCTGAGGCGGGGGCGTTGTGGTTGGGAGCGTTAAAGGTGGAGATGAAGGTGGAGGCGGGAGCGAAGGCGGGGGGGGGGATGAAGGCGGGGGGCAGTGGGGAAGGTGGTGGTGACGGCGGAGGTAACGGTAGCGGTGGAGGAGGCGGAGGAGATGCGGTGGCAACGGTGACTGCAACGGCGGCGTCGGAGAATAGATCGTCCATCACGCGCGGGCGGCGAAGGTGGTGGCAGCGGTCGCCGCGTGGTGCGCCACTTTCCAGTGTCTGCTCCTGCGCCGCATGCGAATCTCCGTTTCTCTACGTAACACCCAATTTTGAGCCTCAAACGCTGAGTCCTTTAAGTTTTTACTTTCTCACACTGACTAACGTAAGTAGAGAAAGTATTGTAATCGTGCACCGGACACCGGCGAACGATTGAGTAGACACTTTGTACATTTTTATTTTTATCTCTTTGGGGGGCATTGTTTTTGTGTTTGTTTCCTTTTTGTGCGATCTGTTTTAGGACATTTGTTTTAAGAAGTTTTAAATATCAATCAAAAACGACTTCTTCGACATTCTGTATCTTCGTCTCTCGATTTCATCCACTTTCATTGCACAAGGCGAGTCATTTTGACCGTAAAAAAATCAGCACTTTGGTGTAAAGCACAATAAGTTGTTTGGTTCAAACACATCTTGTCGAATTCGAGGTGATGACCTAGTAACTAGTGATAAGTTTTTAACGAATTCGATTGTCTTTAAGTGCCATGAATTTAGTTTCTTCGTTTTATAAGTACGCCTATAAATAACGCTAAAGGGAAATTCTAGATTGTTTTGATAGTAATTATTTCAGATGGTAATTATAAGACTTACAGAATTGGTGTGTTAACAACAAAAGATCTGTATGGAATCCGAGAGCGACGAATTTCGACAACCTCTTCTGCGACTAAAATTCAGTAACTGCAGATGAGTATTTCCAGATGTGCAAAGGACTTATCACATCTCTCACTGGATTGCGATAGGATACTGTCTGCAATGAAATTTTGAAGTTACATTAAAATCTTTGGCTTCATCATTTTTTAGGCCTAAATAGTAAAGAATTTATTGTTTGATAATAGTAAAAGAGGAGCAAGATTATAATTATTTTCTTTAGATGGCTCATTTTGTATACCTGAAAGCAATTCGTATCTTTTGTGCTAAATCCCTGTTTCATAAGCTTCAAACTGAGGAATTTTATTTTTTTATTGTTTATTTTTTTATTTCATTTTCGAACCTTCTGTCAATTGCATATTGAGGAGGTTGCATCGTTGGTTTGAATTCTCGATTGAGGAACTCTGACAGGTTATCATCTGAACGAAGAGTTCGTTCACGCCTGATACCACACAAAAAGCGATTTATTTGCCTCAAAGACTATTGAGAGAATAATATAATAATTATTGTAACAATTGTTCTTGACTTCGTTAGTGTGTGTTAACATTATTTTGCATCTTGGTGATTAGTAGCATAACGCTGTCAGTAAAATTTTGCAATATAAATCCAATTATTCTGTAGCATTCTCTCAGACGAAACACTTCAGTAACTGAAAATGTAAAGGACGTCTTCATGGGTGGAATTCGCAGGAACAACTTTACTAATTTGATACATCTATTACATTTCTATACTCGATACTTTATTCATGAGTTAACACTATTCAGAGAGAATTTTTTGCATTAACACGAACAGTGGAAGGATAGTCGGTGACAGCAACCGCCACCGCCACCGCCAGTCTGGCGCCACATCCCACCCGGGCCAGCCCATTGTGTCCCCCCGTAACACTCGGTGCCGTGAATTTAACGGGCCCGCATAAACACATTTCGTCCCGCGCATTCGCTGTCTGCGTCCGCGACTTTTAGACTTTATACGTCGCAGTTAACTCCATTTAGTGGCCTCTCAGGCGCGCTAGGCGGGCCAGAGGGGCGCCCTGGCAACGACAGACCTCAGGAATCGGGATCGAGTTTCTTCTGAGTATCGACCCCGATCTTCCACGTAATGGCGCCGCAGTTATGTCGCCCTGTCCATAAATGCAACACGGCTCTCTCAAAATCGTTTTATTGCTGAACTCGAAAGTCGTACGGAATGCACTACGCATCGGAATCGTTGATCGACGAAGGCGTCTCGGGACTAAGAGACTGGCGAGCGCCGCAGATCATAAGAGAGAAGGTGAAACCACGAGCTCGCCGATGAATTAACCTGTATATCTTATTTAAAAGATAATAAATGGAGAATACGTGGCGGAAATAGTACTCTGTGACTATTGAGACGGGGTACTTAAAAGGAGAGGTATAAATAACGAGGTAATTGCTGTCGCTGTTTTGGAAGTGGCAGCAGATAACATCCTTATTTCCGACAAGTCGCTTGCTTTATTGGCGACCTGACTGGGGAGTGCGAATTGTGGACTGAGAAAGAGGTAGGAGGGGGAGAGAGGGGGGAAGAGAGAGAGTCGTTGGAGAAAAAGAAGATGAAGATCACAACACCCGGCACTCTTTTGAAGACGTAGCTGATCCATTTGAGCACTTTTTTCTCAGTTTTATTCTACCAAGAAGTATTGAAAATATACGAGAATTCTTGGGGAAAATTACTGTATAAGAACGGCTCGAAAATTGTATAATCTTCTCAAAAATACATGGGATGGACAGAAATCATAAATACCTTCAGAACACATGTTGGGAAAGCTTCACCATTCTACCGAATTATTGCAATGTTGGGACCTAATAATGGCCGTCAATTTCACAGTGGCGGTTGTTTCTTCCCACAAAATCGCTACCTCTTCGTAGCGTCTTCCCACGCTCCGGCGCGAGACTCACCTGTCCGAGGAAGGGGCGGCGGCGCGGGTGGCAGTGGCGGAAGTGGCGGGGCCACGCAGACAAGGGCGGCGGAAACGGTGGAGGAGACGGCGGGGGTTGTAGGGATCGGCGGGGGGATGGCAGAGGGACGGTGGATGAGGCGGCAGAAGGAACGGAGGAATTGACGGCAGAAGGAACAGTGGTAGGGACCGCGGAAGGGACGGCGGAAGGTACGTCAGAAGGGACGGTAGAAGGGACGGTAGAAGGGACGGCGGAAGGGACGGCGGAAGGGACGGCGGAAGGGACGGCGGAAGGGACGGCGGAAGGGACGGCGGAAGGGACGGCGGAAGGGACGGCGGAAGGGACGGCGGAAGGGACGGCGGAAGGGACGGCGGAAGGGACGGCGGAAGGGACGGCGGAAGGGACGGCGGAAGGGACGGCGGAAGGGACGGCGGAAGGGACGGCGGAAGGGACGGCGGAAGGGACGGCGGAAGGGACGGCGGAAGGGACGGCGGAAGGGACGGCGGAAGGGACGGCGGAAGGGACGGCGGAAGGGACGGCGGAAGGGACGGCGGAAGGGACGGCGGAAGGGACGGCGGAAGGGACGGCGGAAGGGACGGCGGAAGGGACGGCGGAGAGGACAGCGTATGGAAAGGAGGCGCTATTGGAGGAGAGACGGCGGGGAGGATGGGCGGCTTGGGCGAGGGAGGGTGGCGGTGACGACGGCCGCAGGGACGTCGCCGGAGACGACGGCGGTGGTGGGGGCGGCGGGCAGAGGGCGTTGCGCAGATTGGGCGCAGAGGAGCGCGACGGCGGCGCGGGCGCGGTGGGGCGGAGGCCGCGTGAACTACCGGAGCGGCGCGGTGCGGCAGGAAGAAGCGCGGGGGCGGGCGATGCCGGGGGCGGCCGGTGACGTGATCTGCGAAGGCCCGCATGCGCCTTCCGCCCGCCCCGCCAATCTCCGCCTCACAGTCACCCACACCAACACAAACACCTCAATCACCTCCCCGCTGCTCAGCCTTCCGTCCCTCCGCCATGGCGTCAGTTTTTAAATACATTAATTTATTAATTTAAAGAATACAATAAATTAGGCATTTAATCGCTTCATCGTATTAGATTATGCTTAGCAATAAACTGTAGTAAAGTATAATGAGACATAAATAATATTTTTAATATATAAATTTTTAAATTACTTGCTTCAACGAGCTCTTTTGATAATTATCCAATTTTTTTTCGAAATAAAATGTCTTACGATACTTATTATGTACATTATCAAAATTCACGTCACTATCATTCCTTTACACTCACACACTTCCATGCACTACCACACATGTTGGGATATTAGGCGGGAGCATGAGCTTGTCGCAGCTGGGACAGTTTCCCCGTTGTCGTTGAGGGACCCGAAGGGGGAAATCTCCGTAAGGCAACGTGGAGGTCGGCGCCTGACTGTAGTGTGATAGGAACACCGCCATCATCCAGGATATATAATATACACTACACTAGGATTAATGGCCGATGCGGTGGCCGAGATCGCTCTGCCTTAGCGATCTCGGCCGTAGCGGCGCTCTGCCGTAGCGATCTCGTACCGAAAGATCGCGGGTTCGAGTCCCGCCTCGGGCATGGTTGTATTGTGTTCGTCCTTTCACCCCCTATCATCATCATCATATCAGGGAAGGCAACGGGAAACCACCCTGAATAATTTATCCCAAGAAAACCCGTTATGGGTCACCTAACTTCCGTACATGGAAGATAGGACCAAAGAAGAAGGACTAATGACCTTAGGAGTTGACGTGCCCGGAAACACAAAACAATCAATCAAAAAACCAAACTTCACTCGGGAATGGAACTACCATCTCATCACCCTTTCGGTACCCATCGTTCGCAATTTGAGAGGCTTTGGGAGCGGCGTCCCCGAGGCCTCCGCCGGCCTCCCTGTGTCCGTCGCCGCCGGCGCCGCCGCCCGCGCAGGGGAATGTGGAGCAGAACGGAGCCGCCGTGCGCTGCGCTGCTAGCTCCACTCCGCTCGCGCCGGCCCGTCGCTTCCCGACGCGAACCCGCCCTTCCTGCATCTGCCGAGCGGCACGGCCGTTCACCCGCCGCGCCGCGGCGCCCTGCGCCCGACCACCCGCCCACCCACGCCGCGCACTGGGCCCAAAGCGGCACCCAACGCACACGCAATACATGCCGAAATTAGTCGGCATGTAAATAATAGCTAAGCGAAAGACAGCTAAGCGAAAGACAGCTAAGCGAAAGACAGCTAAGCGAAAGACAGCTAAGCGAAAGACAGCTAAGCGAAAGACAGCTAAGCGAAAGACAGCTAAGCGAAAGACAGCTAAGCGAAAGACAGCTAAGCGAAAGACAGCTAAGCGAAAGACAGCTAAGCGAAAGACAGCTAAGCGAAAGACAGCTAAGCGAAAGACAGCTAAGCGAAAGACAGCTAAGCGAAAGACAGCTAAGCGAAAGACAGCTAAGCGAAAGACAGCTAAGCGAAAGACAGCTAAGCGAAGGACAGCTAAGCGAAAGACAGCTAAGCGAAAGACAGCTAAGCGAAAGACAGCTAAGCGAAAGACAGCTAAGCGAAAGACAGCTAAGCGAAAGACAGCTAAGCGAAAGACAGCTAAGCGAAAGGTCTTATTTGTTTCGGTGCACCAGAAATAGTGACCTCCCTTTATGGTGGTCCAGATATACCTAAGAGTAGATATAATCTTCCCGTTTGTGTATGAATATGTATGAATATATAAAATGTATGAATATTTGGGTGGGCGAAAACAATTTTCGTCTTCCAGAGCAGTCACTCAAACCCGCTGTAGGACACGAATTCTTTATCCATTTACTCAAGGGGTAGGTCGCCTACAATTTCGGCTACTAGTATCAGCGTAAGTTGGTTGTAATTTTATTTCTGTCTTATTACTCATCCAATAAAATGTTTTGCCTTGTTCTTCTTTTTCGCCTATACCTTCTCCTTTTACAACTTCCCCCTCTTCGTCGTCGTCTTCTTCGCGTTATCCTTCTTTCGCTTTCTTCTATTTTGCTTTTTTTATTTTTCTTCTCCTCGACCTCGTTGCAACTAACAACTACTTAAAAATTATTAATAAAAATAATAAAAAATAAAGGCTATTAAAACTTTTATGGAGATTATTTCCTTTAGCATATTAACAACTACTTGTTTTTTCCACACTTCATCTTCTACGTGATCGATTTCAAAGAAAGGGAGAATGAATTCGCTGAACTTCCAGTTCCAAATAGAGAAATCAATGTGATATATTTTCATTCATTCACTTTCTCCGCTCTTTGATGGTTTGCTAATTCCCAATGGGTCTTCAACAACACTTGGGGGCCACTTCAACACGGAGAATTCCCATTCCACAGCTTTTATGATTGAATTGAATTTGCCTTATTTTACGTGTCGAGACTCGGGCCTTCAGGCCCGCTCTTCCGTCTGACCACGCAAATTTCGCTACGCTCCTTTCACCAACTAGCAGAGAAAGGAGATATTTCTTGGGCGAGATACAGGCGATTTGAATTTAGCTCAGAGGCGTCATTTAGGCTTGAGGATCTTTTACATGCAAGTGAATCTACTAACATGGTCAGGCAGCTTTACTTCCCCTCCGAAGGGTATTTTTTCGCCCTTAAAAAATCCACGGTCGGGTTTGAAACCGCGACCTTGGGTATAACAGTCCGGTACGCTAACCGTTACACCATCCGCCGCAATGATTATGATCGTCAGAATGTTCTCGGAAGCTGAATTGAAAATTAAAGAAAACGTGCCTTGGTGATGTCGAAGTGTTGGCCCCACTGTGCCTCTGCGCAGGCAGCCTTCACCTTCGCCGGGCGGGTCAAGGTGCGCGCGCGAGAGGGCGGCAGCCGACGAGCAAGTGCTGCAGCGGTGGGACGATGGCGGGGCGGCGGGGTGGCGACAGGGGCTATGGAGGCGGGGTGGCGGTAGAGGCTACAGACGCGAGGAAGCGTTAGAGGCGAGTAGGAGGTACGTGCGAGGGGAGGTGATCGATTCTATAAAGGCAGGGAAGCTATTGAGGTGGGGAGGGGTTGGAAATTAATAATGCGGGGTGCTGCAGAGGCGGAGAGGCTTTATACGCTAACGGGGCGGCGGAGCTATAGAGGCACGGAGGCGGTAGGGGATAAAGGCATGAAGAGTCGGTGAGGTGGTAGAGGTCATGGAAGCGGGAAGTGAGAGAACTGAAGTGACGGCAGCGGCGGGAGAACTGCGGCGGCGAGGCGACAGCGGCGAGGGTCACGGTGGCGGCAGTGGCGGCAGCGGGAATAGGCGAGGCGGCGTCACGACTCAATGCTGCAGAGCGACTTTTCTAATACAGAATTGCACTGCGTAGAAGTGTTACTGTGAACTCTCTGTGTCATTAAAAAAATATTTTAAATTCTTTTGTTAAAATTATACATTGTCAATGCCAACATCGCAAGTTAAGGAGTCTCTTCCGTAGGAAGGTATAATAACACGCTGTGTGACATATTGTTGATATTATATAAACGTATAAGCTGAAAAGGAAAAGCAAGAACTTAATATTTTTTCTGATGCTACCGTTTACTGGAGCAGAGTAGCTGCCGACTATGATCTAAAATACTGTAATGATTCTAATTTTAATAATTCTTCAATGAAGTAAATTCACTAATAAGAACAAAAGTTAGAAATATTCATTTATTTACTTAGGACGGATGATACTACTGCATACACTGTTGATTTGGATAATGATAACTTACCAATCGATTTTTTTAATCTCAAAATTCAAATAAAAAACCAAACATTTGTTCATAATATCAATAATACCTAAGACAAAACAATAAATGAAATGAAAGAACTTTCTACAAAAAAAATTCAATAAAAACATGTCTACTCCTAATGGTTCTTGGATATATTTACAGTTCTTGTTCTCAATTATTCTCCTTTCTGCTCACGTACATAAGTCACCAAAACATCAATGGTATTTTCCGAATTTCCAAAACCTCACCAATACATACATTACCCATTGACAGTTCATAGCATTCAACCCATTTCGAGATTGATCACAGACAACGTCTTACATTTCATCAAACATTCAGCCATACACTAACAGAACTATAATTTGCTCTCCGTAGTAAGACGTACACTCTTCATTTGCTTTATATTTGATTTTTCTATTCGGTGCGTCTTGTCCGTCACTATGGTGTCCGCCAACATAGAACTTTACTACTGGTAGGCCATGCACAAGAACCTCGTCTTGATATAAAATGTCCTTGATAATCTTGACTCGTTACAATACATGCAACCCGAAACACTGCACACGGCTGATTGCACACGAAATGTTTAAAGAAGAAAAAACACGAACCAAATTATATGTCTCTTCATGCAATACTTTCAGTATTACAAGAAATACCTTGCCCAGAGAAGTTACCTAAACGCTTTTAACGAAAATGACACTAATTTAAAGCAAAACAATGAATTCAATGAATTGACTTATGACTGATCTTCTAACGCATGTAGAAATGCCAAAAATTATCGGTTGTTGCCAGTGAATATAAGTTACTGGTAAATTGCGTATAACGAAATTATACGCATTTATACACATGACTCGCTCCTGTTTAATAGACAACGCCGAACACACAGATGTACGTCAGGTACAAGAAATATCCTTGTCAGCGTCACAACGTGACCTGCCGAACATCTGTACCTACAAAGTTGTCTGAACATCAGAGGAAAATGTCACATAATGTCGTTATACGAAATTTCCCACCAATGTTCATTAGAAAATATGATCATTTACGCGTCTACACGCTAGTCTCTCTACATGCCCTAGATGGTAGTAAAATTTATACTAAGGCATTCTGTACATCGAAATGTATAAGACTAGAATCCGTGATGTAGAGAAATTATCTTCTCACTTCGGTTCCTTCTTCCATAGATTTTTAGCAATTTCGTATTAATGTCTAACAGTTTCCGTCTTTAGTTTCAGTCTTTAATCTTCTAAAAATAAGGAGAATTTTTGCTATGTATTTGTTCTTAGAATGCGCTCAAGGAACTGAGTAATTCATGTTATGAGCAAGAATAAGAGAAGATCAAATGAGATGGAACCGGTTTCCGTTTGATTGATCTTTATATATCTTTAGATAAGATAGTTTTAAAAATGGAATATTTTTTCTCATTACAGACGAAGATGAGAATATCAGTTCAAACCTTACTATGGAGCTGTGAAGTAAATGATTACTGAAGAATTCATCCAAATATCAGCACGTTGGTTTGTTTTTTTTTTTTTCGGAATATTTTGTAGAAATATTTCGCATCTTAACGTGATACTTCTCTAGGCGAGTGAGCTATTCTTGTACTATCATAGAGGGATCCTCATTTCGATAGAACTTCATACATTTTTGAGACAGGGTAATTTTTAAACTATGATTAATTAAATGGAACATATTTAATTGATAATAAAGCATAACTACTTAAACAGAAAGAAGGATTGTAGGTTTTTTAAACAAAATTAATAAATTGAAATGTATTTATTTCGTAGATCTAAATTACATTCTATATTTATGTTTGAACAAATGTTAAGCGTTGCGTTACATTAAAGGGTAGTATTATCAGTTTTGTTGCGTATTATAAACATAATCAACCTCAAAAGAAAATGAGAGCTGCCATATGGTTTCCTATGCATGTCATTCTATGCATTGTAGAGATTTTCACATTATTTTCTCGGAAAATGGAATACTTGTTGAAGAAAGGTCTCTTTCAAAGAAATTTAACTTGTTAGCTACGAGACACACGATAATTCCAACCAACCGCTACAACAGGTTTCTCTATCCTTTCACATTAACGCGACAGTCTACGTTGCTGTGACTTTTGGCCTTGTCGTATTATTCTTGTTTGAGGACAATGACTCTAGAAGTTCTGCCAAAGAGCAGGTATCGTTGACGATCACCCCACCCCAGCTCGGGCCACACCGGTCCGTAGCTGGCAAGGACGTGGCTCGCGTGGGCGTCGGCATTTCTATTGAGTCGTTCTCGGAGCGACTCCTCGTTCGTCGCATTAAAATGTCTCAACCTCCTGCCCTCGCACTTGTCCGCCACGCATTTTACAGATTTGCAATTGCCCGCCCCGAACCTCGCCACTCCCCACCTCCTCGTCCTGGCTCTTCCTCCCTCCCCCCGCCCTTTCTATTAGAATGTCTCTACCTCCCCGCCCCACACGTCTGTCATGCACTTCACAGGTTTGCAATTGACCGCCTTGTTCACCACCCCGACATAGCTCTTCTGCCCCCCGCCCTTTCTGCTGTCTCGGTTCTACTGGCTTCTCGCCCACTTTGACGCCCCGCCCTTTTTATTTTCACCATTTTTTAAAGTTCTTTATGCTCCCTGTTTATATGTGACTTGCGCTTGCCCTCCCCGCGCTTGCCCTCCCCGCGCTTGCCCTCCCCGCGCTTGCCCTCCCCGCGCTTGCCCTCCCCGCGCTTGCCCTCCCCGCGCTTGCCCTCCCCGCGCTTGCCCTCCCCGCGCTTGCCCTCCCCGCGCTTGCCCTCCCCGCGCTTGCCCTCCCCGCGCTTGCCCTATTCGCACTTGCCTGTATTGCATTCGGCCGCCCTGCGCGTGCCCACCACATATTTGCCTTCCCAACTTTTTTCGACCCCGCCTCAAATCTCTCCACCCTGTACTTCCCCGCCAGGAACCTCCCTACCTTCTTCCCATTCCATCTCCTTACCTCGCCTTGTAGTCCCACTACGCCGCGAAGTCACTCGACCAGAGCGAGCGAATTCTCGCGTAGTTCCTCCGTCGGCGGCCGACGAATTTATTTTCTCGCGCGGGATGTAACGCGGACGAGCGCCCCGTGTTCGGCCCCGCGCCGCGCGGTCGTCTCGCTAACAAACGTCGCCGCCTGGCGGGGCTACAGGCCGACACGCGCCGAGGCACGCGGGCGCGTGCTGGCGGGTCGCAGGCCGGCGACTGTGATGGCGGTAGCCGTGGAATTGTTGCATTCAGGGAGAGAGAGGTGGGTAAGGTGGAAATGAAGTGGATGTGGTTACTGGCAATGCTATTGCTGAGATGATTAGGGAACGAAATTTATTGTAATAAGAAAGGAAAATATATATTATGTATACGTTTTTTTTCAGAATATGTAATACAAAATTGAAAATACGTACAATAAAAATGCATTATAGTATTATAAATTACTCTATTCCGGAATTTACAAATTTACGAACACAAAACGTCGCCAATTATGTCTTAAAATGGATTGGGAGCGGATGGGTGGAAGTTCTACCTCTACAGAAGCAAACGCCACACTAGTCACCACACGATTGATTGATTAGTGATTCTGAGCGAGTCAACTGATAAGTTCATAAATCACGTAAATGTAGTGCATGTTTTATCGCGGGAGGTTGCAGTGATCTTCCCCGGTGGTTGGAGAGACCCAGCTCCGATCTACGTCTGCTTGCGGGAATTTTCCCTAACCAGGTATCTCTCACCAGCAGGGCACTGTCACAACCGGGACAAACTCTAAGATCTCAAATGGTCTCCCGACATGTGTGGTAAAGTACATCATGTGAGCGTGGGTGTAGTAAGGGGGTGAGGCCCGTTTAAGGCCCTGGTGTTCATCGGAGGAATACTAGAAAACTACTGATTAGAGCAGGCAGCCTCTAAAAGTCTCCTCCTGACAGTGGCTGAACTCGACCTAGTTGTCTAGCAAGTGTCAAAAATCCTGGAACCGTCGGGACTCGTACCTAAGACAGTGACATTAGTTGATGCCCTGAGCCAACTGTCCTGGTGTCGTCACAAGATATTTATTCGAACTATAACATACGTAGAAAGTACGTATGTACAAAATATTTTACGAGGAGCCGGTGCGCACGTGAACAGTCGTATCGTGCACTCAGTGATGGATCTCGGAGAGGGGGCTAATGTGAACACGTACCCTACCCTCACCCAACAAACAGATGATACAATTACAGGTAAAAAATATTTGTAAGATTTCGATAGAGATACGCATGGCTTCTGCGAAGTATGAGCAAGTACGCGGTTTATAAACCTTCACAAACAACTGATCATTCTAGATTCTGATTACCCGCTTTCTAAGAAGTGGTGGAAGGGGTAAGTTTCATAATTCACGGTGAAGGTTCAGTGTCGTCGAAGGGCAGTAGTTTTACTACCCTTGAAAAGTGCTTTGGAGGACGATTTAAGTTACATTATATTACCAAACTCATACAAGAAATATTTATTTCTGATGTATAAATATTGTACAATAACAAATATGCAACAATATGTAAATAAACCAAAATGGGTAAAAATAAGTACAATAAAAATGGTTCTAATTCACTCAGATCTTGAAAAATCTACAAAATATTATTAAATGCAGGCAAGCTGTTCCTATTTTGCCATAAACATCCGTTCCCTACTAATGTTAGTGATGAAGTCTGGGAATTGTAGTGGTCCTTAAGCTGTCTTTGAATTAAAATGAATGAAGTTTCTAAATAATGATCTAATGAGTTGTGATAACGGCGATAACTAATTATCACGACAATAACTATGATGAGATGAAAGGTGATGGTGAAATGATGGAATGAGAAGGAGGGAAAACGGGTACCCCCGAGAAGAAGCATAACGATGGCTTTATTTACCACAAATTCCGTATCAAACCCAAACCCCAGAAGTGGCAGGTCATTGCATGCACAAGCCATTATTCTACATGGCGAAATAATGATGATTGTGGTTATGATGGTGGTGCGTTTACTAAATATTAGAATATTGCAAAATATAATTTTCAGTATCCTGGTATGTGGAAGAGCAGGATTTATGGCCTGATCCTCGCCAATCAAATAAAACGAGCCAAATGAAATCAACTCATAAATAATAAAAACTGAAGTGTGAACTTTTCCATAAAAACTTGGGCTACGCATGGCCTCCCACAGTGAATTCAGACAAACGTTAATCAGGGGAAGGAGTACTTAAATATCTTTAAAAGCTCAAAGCATGGCCACTCTATGGAGCCCCTAACACCATATAACACTTGAGCATACGTATTTAAAATTAATAATAACCAAACTATAACGTTTGAAATTTAGAATACTTGAAGTGTGGAAAAATGGTAGTGTCCTCATTCATTGCAAACCCTACGCACGTACTTAGCCTACATATGCCTCAAATAATCCCTGAAATGGCACACGGGTCGCACTCATGGGAACTTACGCATTTGTGCGGGAGATCCGGGCGTGAAAGGCGCCCACGAAGAAGACAGCGCGAAAGGCCACGACGACGGCGGGCACTGGGGGACGGAAGAGGCGGGTCTGCAGCGACGGGGGCGGGGGCGGGGGCAGCGCCCGGTCGGGCTGCATTCTGCGGCGGCACGGCGGCGGCGCGGCGACCGCGAGCCGCCCATCAAGGTCAGCGGTTTGAGCCCCGGAATGGGAGCAGAGTAGGAAGTGGACGCGGGGCGGCGGGTGGTGACGGAGGGGAGGAGAGGGGGCGTGCCGCGAGGCTAGCGGGTCACGGAGCGATCGCCGATAACGGCGACCCACAAGCAACGCCGCCCCCGCCCTTCCGCGGATGCTCTTACGCCGATCGGCACGGCGCGGTGCGGTGCGGCGGGGCTGGGATGGTTCAACTGGATGCGGGGGCGGGGACAATGGAGGCGACAGGGGCGGAGGGGCGAGACGGAGGCGGAGGGGGCGGCGGGAGCAGTGAAAGAGAGGTCGAGGAAGAAGAAGAAGAAGAAGAAGAAGAAGAAGAAGAAGAAGAAGAAGAAGAAGAAGAAGAAGAAGAAGAAGAAGAAGAAGAAGAAGAAGAAGAAGTTGAATATTTAAAGCTATAAAGTCCCCCAAAATTTTCAATTTCCCTCGAATTGTAGTGATCGGCTACTCAGATCGGCTGTTTTCCGTAGTTGCTTCCATCCTGACGAATGCCATAGGCGTTCCCAACTAAACATGTCATGAAACGCACATGATTTTTTTTACCTTTACTCAACACCCCTTCCTCTCAGATAGACGCACTTTCACTTAGATGCACAAAAACAGTAACACTCGGGAGCTTCAACCACCGTGGTTGGAACGGTGCCACGCCGGAGGAGATACCTGGAAGTGGAAGCACTACAAGTCAACATGTGAATCGATGCCTGTTCCAGTTGGGGAGGTACGTCGCCTCTTCCGTGAGTAACATATCCACTGCATGCACATGTACTACACTTAAGGACGTAGTAACCGCTTGATGCTATCAGAATTAATTTTCATTCACACTCACTACCGTCTCCATCAGGAAAGACGCCTTCCCACCCCGCAGTCATTTACAGACCTTGTCACCAAACAGCGGGTGTACGTTGCTAAACTTGCTGACTGAAAAATTGACTCTTTGGGATGCCCTGCGAGTTATTCTCGCGCTACACTGAATAAAAAACAGCCTATCGTGGAATAAATGCCAGAGTAAAATCTATCCAGACCTGTTGTTAAATTTGTTTATTAACTGCGTTCTCATTCAAATGATTTCTAAGAAATATGGAAATAAAATTCCATGTTATCATTTTAAAGCAAAGACGACTTTTAAAATATAAAATTTATTGCAATTTAATGGTAGATTAATGATGTAGAATATAGATTATTCATTATGTTACAACTTCATAATTGTGTTGTTGCCGTATCAGGTGTTTGACCAATCACAGAGAAGTTTACAGTTGAGATGTAATCATTGTTCGTCGTTCAATTAAATATTTAGTAGGATTGTGTCTGTAATTGTAACGAGACAATACTTGGCTCGGCTCCCCTATTTCCAAAATTCAGAAGGAAATCAGAATACTGAAGCCGTGTATAGAGACTACACTCAAGAATAATTATTAAAGTGATAAGAAATAAGAACCAATATTGAACTTAAATATCATTTCTGCAATAAATTCAACCCCAACTTAACACCTGTATTGCTCATGTGAATTCTGATAATGTTTATGGTTAACCAACGTTACGTGGGGCGCCTAGGAGACAGTCCCCTAGAAGGCGTTGAGTGCATACTGCATGCCAGCTGCGAGATACCAGTTCATTTAAAGTTTAACTTAAAAGTACTGCATGTAAAAAGAAAACTACTGCATGTAACTCGATGTAAGGGATATTAATGCACTCGTACTAAGTTTACGATACTCACTCTTTCCTCGGGCGTATCGTAATTTCATCGCACACTCGCGTGTTAATGTCATCGTAACATCCAAGTTTCATATTATATTAGTTTCATATTATACTATTATTGTCCCATCTATTATTATTCACGTCATTATGTTACTCCAAAGGCGAGATTCTGTAAAATATGTTAATAGCTAGATGATTAGGAAAAGTTTTGAATCTTGATCATTTGGTTGGTTGTGAGGAAAACAAAATAATGTTGATATAAAGACATAATTCGTGGCGACGAAAAATCAACACATCGTTATCGTGTTAAAATTTGAATAATTTTAACACATCAGTCGTCACTTGCGGCTCATTGAATAGAGATCTATGAATGGGTAATTGCAATGATATCCAAAACACCAAGTTGGAAAACGAAAAACTTAAATATTCTTCTAATAACAATGAGATACGTATTCATGCTATTTGGAATTCCCGTACTTAATTATGCCAAGATTTGTGTAGAAAATTGCTGGTTCCATTGGCTTGAAGTAACTCAAATAAAATAATGACAAAGAACTGTGTTATCTGAACAGATATTAAATTCCGATTTGTCATGTACTTCGGATGACGTAAAATAGGTTTAGACTTCCTTCTAGATAAAAATACTGATATCCACGGATACAAGATATTTGAATACTGCTCAATTACAACATTACTTCAATAGACGATCTGGGATCGCTACGCAGGGGAAGCTTTAACTGTCTCAGCTTGCATGGTCATAAGTTCGAATCCCTTCATGAACATGGACGTTTGAATTGTCACATGGTGGGGATTTCTTAACAACTATGTATCTTTTCAGCCCTCCACCTTCCATTCCATTCTTTCTAGCCTCTTGGCGCGGGTGAATTGGTCAGCTTCCCCACGTACACATTACACAAAATATTTTTGTTTTATTTATTTATTTACGTCAGAAACAGTTAAAATTGACTGTGACGTGCTACGGGGAGATGTTAATTTGAAATACAATAATGTCCAGAAGCAAAACAAGGGGCGATCTCAGTATTTGCTCAAGGATTAGGGAAACAGGACGAAAACCTGATCGAGATGGGGGTCGTTGACCCAGAAGCTGAAGTACAAAACGTGTTACAGGTTCTTTGGAATTATACAATTCAAATGGTAAATAATACACTAAATGTTGTTAAAATGAATATTACTTTCCTTCAGGATGTTCGGTATAGTCTGTAATTGTATAGAAACAGATGTGCAGCAGAAAAGATTTTACTTGAGACAAACTTTTGTATCGAATTTAATCGTTTAATGTCATCTGGAAAGTGTTATAAAATAATGTACATGTATTATATGTATATTTTTGTTGTGAGCTGTTGATACTATCACCTGATGAATATGATTATTACGTCGAGTGTTCTAGTTATAGACATTAGCGATTTCTGAAAATATATTCACGCCTTAATTTTAGTAAAAAAAATGACTTACTTAAATGATTCATATATCAAGAGGCAAGGTAATGGTAAAATACATAGATTAATAAAGAGAGGCTTACAAGAATCACGTGGATGGGATATGCTTATTATTTGTACAATTCGTTTTTGTAATTTAAAAGACTGGACGCTATAAGATGTAATTCTCCTGAATATTATGCCACATCTCAGGCGGGAATGGACATTCACGAAATATATACAACGAGGAGTAGGTAGGCAGAATGAATTTGAAAGAATTCTGAAAGCGTAGCATAAAGAACTTAATTTAGTGTTCAATTCATTCAAATAGACGTTCCATTTAAGGTATAACAAAAATGAAAGGCCTAAAAATGATGTTACCTTAACATTAGTCAATGGCACACCGTTCATTTTCAATGGAGTACAGAGTTGTTTATTTGAAATGGAAAACTGCTTTGAAACCGTTTCATTTCCATTTACTATTAATTTGTTATTACGGTTGAAATATCTGATATTGTACTATTTACGGTTTCTTTATTGCAAAGAATATTCGTATCGCCCGGAACTATTCTTCCGTTTCTAATTGTTGAGGGGATATTGTTTACGTATAATAGGAAGAGATTAGGGCCTAAAATCGATCCCTGCCGGACTCCACATGCAATTGGCAAAGAATCTGAAAGGTGTGTACATAATGTTCCATTATTCCAATAATCTACACTCCAAGATCGTTGTTTAAGGTACGAACATAACCAATCTAGAGCAATACCACGAATTCCATACGAAGATAATTTTGAAAGTAAAATGTTATGATCAATGACGTCAAAAGCTTTTAAAAGGTCTTAAAATATTCCAATAGGTTCTTCGTTGTTATCCATGGATGTGGAGACATCTTTAAGACGACAAAATATGTCTGTTTCCGTACATTTTGATTTTCGAAACCCATGTTGAAAATCTGAAAACTGTCGTGTTTACTAAGAACGATTTCCATTAGTACGTAAAAAAGGCCCCCTAAAATTTTGGAAAAAACGACAAACGACAAATTGTCCGATAATTTTAAATATTTTTTGCCTCTTTTAAAAAGCGGCTTAATCTTAGCTGTTTTAAAAACATCTGGAAAAATTCCTGTGCATAAAGATACATTAAGTATGTGAGTTAACGGGAGTATAATGGCGGGCGCACAAGTCTTTAACAAACAATCCGGAAATTCATCTAAACCGGCCAAATGTTTATTTTTAGACTACCAATTATTTCGAGAATATCATTCGAGAAGTTTCGGAAACGATGATTGTGCCTAAAATTTTTGGAAACACGGCTGATGTTGAATTTTGTGGCTGAAGACCATTAGTGAGATCGACAGCAATTCTCGAAAAGTATGGGTTAAGGAGACTAGCCTCTGTTCCCGGATCGTTCACATTTTATCGTTATCTTTTGTAAACATTCTCTACAGGGTTTCTAGATGATTTGGTCGAATTGTTTACTATATTCTACATTGCTTTTGTTTTATTAGTTGAGTTCAAAATATCCTGATTTTTCTTTTGTTCATGATTCATTCATGTTTTGATTTCCACATAACGGATGGACGTTGTGTAATGTGGCGTGGTGGAGGCTGCCTCAACAACCCTGTATTACCTCTGAAACCGTGTTCCTTCCTCATTATGGGCAACCGAGAGGGGTACATTGGATGCTTCGGTATTAAAATACCTTTGAGAGTTGATCGAGATTGGTATTCGGATCACCTCTGGCAACCGAGAACGAGAAGGGTTTCATCCAAGCATCGTAAACGGAAATGTGATAAAAGCGGTAGACCGAAATATCCAAGAGGAGTATGAGGGGTTTATTGTAAGACGGATCCATTAAAGAGCCGAAAGGTTAAAATATAACCTAATCAAAAACATAATACATCATAATACTGTTTCAATATCAATAAAACGATGTTTAATAAGCGATGACTAACTCTGATGACCTCAGCGCTTCCCTTCCCATAATTCAAATGCAGTGTTCTGTACTGTGATGACGCTCGGTTATCTCCGCAAGTGTAGCAGCAAATCGCATTACGGAGCACGTGGCCTGCGATGCGCGCCCACGCCCGTCAAACGCACACTCGTTTTATTTAGACAAACGCGTTCCGGAATCGACAAAGACCCGTTTAAGCGAATTAACATCTCCAAAGCCGCGTTCTCCGAAATACACGACATTTAATCAAATGGAACATCAGTTCCTCTGTAAGTCATTTGCATTTAAACAGTAGCGTAGAGCTCCCAGATGGCGACACCCACATTTATGAATAATTAATAGAGGGCGGTGGACGGCCGATGAAGGGGGCTGCGGCAGAGGGGACGGAGAAGGGAGACCGGGAGTTGAGGGGGCAATGAGGGGAAGGGGGTGGAGGTAGAGGAAAGGGGGAGATAGGCGGAGAGATGGTGACGGTTGCGGGAGCCGGATTAACAGATGAAGTAGGCAGCAGCGTAAGAGGTGAAACTGATTAAATGTATTTGCTTTGTCTTGAAATGGGTACTGGCAGTTTCGCTTCTTCACGACAGTCTACCAATAATTTGCGTTCCTTATTCGAATTTCACACTTAATATCATTAAGAAGCTGCTTTACTATGCATATTTAAATTAAATGTCAATTGAATGGAAAGTCTGCTTTTGAGACGTTCTTAAAGTGGGTTTGAGCGGATGGCATCGGGTATTGAAAACATTTTCAACGAATAAATGAAAAATCAGGGGAAAAGAGTTGGCGCTAACGCGGAATTGGCCCTAACGTGGGCGAATTCCGTGGAGAGATTAATGAAACGCAAGTTGTATAGCGCGCCAGAGTGTAACTTTTACAACAGAAAATTGTTGGTGCTACAACACATTCTTTCATGTTTTATGTATAACATTTACATAATAATTTGATATTTCTTGAACTCGCAAAAGTATTTCCAACCCGCAAGCGTGTCTGGCAGGGCTGGATCGCGAACCTAACTGCTCAGGTTCCGCATTTGCGAGTTTAACTCACTGGGCGTACATTTCTGAAGTCAAAGTACGACATAAATGCTTCGTTTTTACATTTCAGAAAATAATATTTTAATGAAAATCGGACCTGCGTTATTTTCTATCTGTGATCTTCATTATTTCCGAGCAAAAGATGTAAAGACAATAAACTGGGTCATTTTGAAAAAAACTCTTGTAATGTCGTTCGGACTTCTTGTAAAGTATTCCCAAAAGTTGAAATATTAGTTACAAAAATCATGGGGCTGCGTCATGAGCACGAACGATCGCAGAAGGTAAGGTTTTATGATAATCCGGGGAAGGGTTAAGGCACTAGTGTTCACAGACAGTCCACAGACATATTTTGCCGAAAACATTTTCGATCTCAAAGACCCAGAAACATGTATCTGACTACACAACGTGTGAGAGAAAGTATTGTACTATATGCGCGAAGAGCAAGGAAAATCCCCGATTTTGGTATCGGATCCATAAAATGAGATTTTCCCAAAATTGGCAGTTTTGTCTGCAGCACTACCATAATTTACATTTACTACGTAGGAGTAGTATTAGGAGTAATATTAGTAGTAGTAAACGAGAAAGTAAAAATAAACGAATTCAGAAAACGCAGGAAAACATTAATGGAGAAAAGCTAAAAGTGAGACAAGTTGAGAAAAATAATCATTGAAATAATAAAATTTGGTCGAGATAGAAAATTTTAAATATACTAATTGTCACTTTATGGTTGCTTAACAGTGACATCACTACGGAAACATGGAAGGCAAGAAAATAGAAGAGAATTAGAATGCCCAGGACGCTGGTGTCAGTTTGTTCTATTGAACTGATAAACGGAAGAGTAGATGAGTTTGAAGATACTGGAGGATATTTCACACAAGCAATCAGGAGTAGAAAAACTAATGAATCCATTTCGTTTGACATGTTATTAATTTTCGAATTCCTTAATGATCGGAGTGTGAGAAGGGGATAGTAATGAGAAAAGAAATTGACATTTTTTTAAATTTTATAGTTTGGTAGTGAAAACATTAGTTTAAAATCTATGCAAACATACAGATTAATTCTATTTTCAGGTTATACAGATTAATTCTATTTTCGAATACCCATTGCAAGGGGCGTCTTCGTGAAAGCTATGCTGCAACGTGCAGCAAAGAAGGGCTATGTCAAAAAGAACCTGACATGAGGCCCGAAATCAAATAGTGGCGTACGACAGCGTGGCCGCGAGCAGATCGGGGCGCCTCAAGGAGGGGGCACGGACGCAGAAGCACTCGGTTCAAGCCCCGCCTCCGCGTCGGTCATCGGCCTCGCGGCTCCTCCCGCCGCCGCCCCCGCCGCCCCACTTCAAACGCGGAATAAATCATGCGGAGCCGCCGCTTTAAATACGCGCTGATCTATAGCGCGTTGTCTCTGCGCCCACGCGCCAGATGCCAGGCCGCACACTAGCCCCAACCGGGTAGAAAGGTGCACTGGCAAAGAATAAACACTGTAGTAATTAATTGTAACAGGCATTGAAGCATCTTTTTCGTCCTGGAAAAACTTTGTTTTATTCCAGTTGTTTTCTTAAAACACAAAATTTTTAATTTCCACCACTCTGTCCTCTTATTATAGAGACGAATACGTCGAAGTACGTTCCGTACAATAAATGCATTCAACATGAGACCTTGTTATTGAAAACCCAATGTATTTTATTAAATAAATGGGTTCAAAGAATTGTCCCTCCAACCGGAACTGAATCCCGGGTCTTCTATCTACGCCCAGATGCTTGAATTACTGAGCTACCGAAACAACCAAGTTTTTGAACGGTTAAAAAAAATATGAAAAGAATACAGTAGAAGAAGAACAAAATTCCAAATAAAGGGGCGCCTACGCTTTCACGAAGGCGCCCCTTTATTTGGAAAGAAGGTGATAAAGATGAAATAATTGCATAACAGAAGAAAGAAAATCGATACAAAGTGAACCTATGAGTAACAGAAAAAACACAGTGAAATTAAGAGGAAATATTAGAAAGAGAGGAAGAGAAAATGCTGAAGGCTAAACAACTGAAAAGGAAACATGATTCCCTTAAATATTCCTTTTCAAAAGAGCACAATTCCATATGTGGTGAAATGCTTCCTACAGTAAAGTAAATCTGACAATGCATTATTATTAGTAGTAGTAATAGTATTATCGTTAAGTGTAAGACCAGTGGCAAAGTTGTCGGCAACAGCACTTAATTATTAATTAATAATAATTATCAATTAAAAATATTAAAAATAAATAGCTGATTGGAAGTCGCCCATTGCCTGAATGAGCATTATAGAAATAACAAGGAGAATGAAGGAAAGCGTCGTTGTGTCAGGGCCTTACTCTGGCATTCGTCTAGTGTTAAAGGGAGAAACCACGGAAAACTACCGATCTGAACAGGCGTCGCAAGAATTCTCCTCTCATCAGTACTTGAATTCAAGTCAGCTATGTAGCTAGTGTCGAAAGTCCGACACGAACACAATATTCCCCCCCCATAACGATGCAGCAGATGAAACGATGTTACTAATGAGCTATCGCAGCTGATAGTACTCTAAATATCGGTTAATGGACCGCGTCCCATCTTTCTTTTCCCACTCCTATTCGACAATGAACAAAGATACAGGATGGAGCATCCAACTGCGAGTCCCACAAGACACTATAGTATGGTCTTCTTGTACGAAAGTTATAAAAGAGTTAATTACTTACTTTTTTCACCATCGAAGGGAATGTGCGCTCTTGGTCAACACTTCCTACAGTAATTAAAACACAGAAATATAATTTACTCCAGAACTTGTTGGAATATATTGCATTTTTAGTACTTTTTTGTAGGAATATAATATCGATGTGAGGTTGATACGAAGTGCACCTCTATACTTATATATATGTTCTTTGGCACAACAGCTCTTTATGAGCTAATGCCTGCCAGCAGCTCCCCGGCCTTGCGAACACGGGTTAAGGGGTACATGTGGGAGCACATAGCAATCCTTACTTTTTATTTGAGTTATTCTCAACCTGAGAAGTGAGCTTACTCATCGTCACATAGCAACAGATACCGGAACATTGCCGGAAAGCGCACAATTAATTTTTGCCCCGACCGGAAATCGAACACGGGGTTGTGCCGCGGAAAGCGAGCACGCTAACCAGCGAATCACTGAGGACAAACCTATACTTAACTGCCGTTATATTTTTAAATAGTGCTAACAAGTGTGTATGAATGTTAATACAAATTTTGAGAAGCGGCTACCATAATATCTAGTACTTAGCACCTGTATAGCTGTTAATGCAGACCCTATTTCATGAGAAACCTTTCCCGTGAGTAGCTTTTTCCTGCCGACATTTTGTGTGCACTCTCAGGCCTTCTATTTTAGATACCGTTGTCTTAGATCGTCGTTTCGCCGCACTGTGCGCGGAGTGGCCCGGGCCGTTTCGCTCAATCTCCATCTGCGCGAAGCGCTTCACCACCGTCAGATATTCATCTGCGAACGAGTCACACCCGCAAACCGCTGCCCGACTTCGGGTCAGTGATTACTTGCTGTTCTGACCAGCGAATATGAATCATAGAGATAATGTTTTCTGACACACGAGAATTCACTTTAGAAGTACCCAATGGTTCCAAAAGCAGAGTTCTCGAGTTCAAACACAACTCAAACTCAAACAACTGTGATTGCGTGCAGACCACTGAATAATACTGGGTAATATTTTCTGGCACGTGAGAATTTGCTAAAGAAGTACCTAATTTTACGGCTACAGTGAAATGAATGTTGGGCCCACTGGGTTCCAAAATCAGAGTTCGGAAGTTCAAACCCAATTTCAATAAAAACGGTATCGCTCGTAAACAATGGCTGATCTTCGGTTCAAAGAAGTTAAGATCACTAAATCAACAACTTTCCATTACTTTTTCGCCTCAGGTACTCTTACGCATGGTTCTTGTCATAAATATGACAAAATATTTCAATATGTAATAAATAAAAAATGATTAATTCACTATTAGCTACACAATTTTAAATTGATATACTTTTACTTTTCCTAAAAAATAACGAATACACATGTGTAGGCTGTAGATCGTAACAGTATCGTGAAATAGAAGTCTCTCAAAATTACACCCTCCGACAATTTTCGTCAGAATGAGAATGTGTACTAGCTCCGCCAGGGACGATGCCTGAAATGAATAATAGTTATTTATGTACCAATGGCGTTATAAGGATTGTACTGATCGAGCGGCGACCAAAATCCCTCGGGCCTTTTGTCGTCCGAGATCATTGGAACCACTTAAAGCCTATGATACGTACCCTATTTTATTTATTAGCTAATTTTACTGATTCAGGTTTACTAATTTACTAGATGTTAACTTGACTCTATTTATAATATGTGCATAATCACATGAAATAAACAAGTGAATTATTATTTTGATTTTCATCTGTCTTCTCATACCTACCTTTCTGATTCCCTTCCAAAATTACCTAATTCGCTCCTTAAGAGATCATATCGCTTCATTCGGAGATTTCATATAGCGCCATTCTGATATTTACCTTGTAATCACGATCCTTTCGATCTACGTGAGTTATGCAGCGTATATCGATCTCTGAACTGAAGACAATGTTAAGCAATAACGTATCAGAAAAAGTATACTGATTGACCCTTGGTAGCTGTTTCTACACTGATGTGTATCTTGAAAACCAGAGTCGCCGAAGACAATACAGAACTTTTACCTCAAGTTTGACTTCAAGATTTATTCCCCTACATGTCGCCAAAATCCGATGTAATATTAAATGATACTCTGCTAATATAATGGTAATATAATGCTCTGGTAATATAAATGATGCTCAATACCTCCTCGGGGACGATCCATTAGACATTTTAGAACTCGAACATTAGTCGATAACGACAATAACAACAACAATAACATGATAACATAACATAAATGTATGGTAGAAGTGAGTGCGAGGTGGTGATTCTCTTATTTGAGTGGCCGCTTTAAAAAAAACTCGTTTCATTGCGTAAATAAATATCCAAAAACAAGGGTAAATATCCAACATATTTCCGTTCTTTCAATTTTTTAAATTATAATACTTATTTTGGATACTTTCCACAATGAGGTGATAATGTATCTGACAGTGTACGACAACGTATCTGCTGGAGAGAAATAGTATGTCAGAGTTTCTGTAAGAATACATTAGGGTTACAAATTAGCTAATTATAGGTGAATTTTTGAAGATAGCGTTGCTTTTGTTTTTCACTAATACTTCCATCATACACAACATGATTTTCAAGTTCAGTAGTGCCAATGGAGGTTGATGAAAAAGACGTAGCTACATCAATAGATATTTTATTTTGTGTACAAAATTTAATAAATAATGTTTGTGTATTTAACTTTGTGATGCAATTTTTTGTTTGTTTGTTATTGCACATCTCTACGTGTAAAAAGATGACACAAAAGCTTTAGAGTTCCTTGATATACAGCGCCAATAACATTGAAATTATACAGTTATGTTCAATCAATATAGTATTAAAAATGGACTTTTGCAGAACCGCTACTCATGATATGATCACTATACGTCTCATGTTATTTCATGAAGTGACAGAGGACGCAGACTCGAATTCAGTTATCTTCTGACTGGTGTCATGTAGGAAGCTGCTCCGGTGACCGAGCGACGTGTGAACATGCCCCAAAAGACTCATTTTCCCCTGCTCCCCGCACTCAATTTCGCACTGGATATCTATCTTCCAGGACAAGGGCAGCAGCGAACCCGTCCTCTCGGAGTGGCTTAGTGTGGGTGGAAGTTGCGGGGGCGCAGTCGGGGGCGGGAAAGACAGAGGTAGGTCGGAGGCGTGGGCGAGAGTCGCGGAGACGGTGACAGATGGTGATGAGGGTAGTAATGTTGAAGAATTCCGCGGCTAGTGTTATGTTAATAATGTTGCGTGACGCCGCGTCGCAGGCTAGGATCCCGGTTATTTCACACATATCATGGCCTTCTTCAACGGTGAAGAAGATCTCATCGGGCCTGAAGAAGACCATGATAATATGATTGTCGAAACGTCGGCTTCACATCCTGCGACGCGGATCAACTGGACAGCCAAAGTCATTCGATGGGGATAACACTTGTAGTTGTAGTGAGGTGTGTGTGATAGTGATTGGAAGGGTGTGTAATGGTGGTGGAAGTTACAATGGCAGGTGGTGGCTGCAATGATCGTTGGTAGCTGCAATGGTGGTTAGTTGGGGTGGTTAAAGCGGGTTAAAGAGGGAATAGAAAGTGGTGATAGTTGTTCTGAATTGGTAGTTGCAGAGACGTGGTCGGTGGCAACGCGACGTTTTTTTTTGGGGGGGGGGGATAATGGCAGAGGACGATGTGATAGCGGTGACGGGGTAGGAGGAAGTCGAGGTCGAGGTGGAAGTGGAGGTCGAGGTGGAAGTGGAGGTGGTAGTAGAAGTGGAAATGGTGATGGCAGCTGGCGATAGCGGTAGAGACCCAGGTGGCGGTGACAATGGCGGTAGCGATGGCGCGGTTGGGGGCGGAGATAGGGGAGGCGCTGACTATGGTTCCGGCGACAGCAACGGCGACGGCGACGGCGACGGCAACGGCAACGGCAACGGCAACGGCAACGGCAACGGCAACGGCAACGGCAACGGCAACGGCAACGGCAACGGCGACGGCGACGGCGACGGCGACGGCGACGGCGACGGCGACGGCGACGGCGACGGCGACGGCCACGGCCACGGCCACGGCCACGGCCACGGCCACGGCCACGGCCACGGCCACGGCCACGGCCAGCCACGGCCACGGCCACGGCCACGGCCACGGCCACGGCCACGGCCACGGCCACGGCAACGGCCACGGCCAGCCACGGCCACGGCCACGGCCACGGCCACGGCCACGGCCACGGCCAGCCACGGCCACGGCCACGGCCACGGCCACGGCCACGGCAACGGCCACGGCAACGTCGACGACGACGACGACGACCACGACGGCAACGGCGGCGGCGGCGGCGGCGACGACGACGACGGCGACGGCGACGGTGGGGTGGTGGCGGGGGCGGGGGCGGGGCGGGGCCGGGGCGGGGCCGGGGCGGGGCCGGGGCGGGGCCGGGGGCGGGGGTGGGGCGGGGCGGGGCGGGGGAGGGGCGGGGCGGGGGCGGGGCGGTGGCGGGGCGGGGGCGGGGCGGGGGCGGGGCGGGGGCGGGGCGGGGAGGGGCGGGGGCGGGGCGGGGGCGGGGCGGGGCGGGGCGGGGCGGGGCGGGTGCGGGGCGGGTGCGGGGCGGGTGCGGGGCGGGTGCGGGGCGGGGGCGGGGCGGGGGCGGGGCGGTGCGGGGGCGGGGGAGGCGGTGCGGAGCGATCCTTCAAACAGCGGACGTGACCTCATCGTTCTTTTCGAAAACGAAAGTGTCAATCCAGGGGCGCCACTCGCTCCACGCCCTTCGTGTTATTGATGACCGCCGACGGCCTGGGTGGCGCCCTCGGCCGCCGCACGTGCTACGGCGCTCCAGGAGCGGGCGGAGGCGGGATGGACCGGATGTGGTTGTGCGTTGCCGAATGCCGAGCTACCTAGTATCCAACGTGAGATTAAGGACTCGAAATCTTATTATAAATCCTCGCTCGTAAGATATTTTTTCATAGGTCTCATGCATGGCAATTGTAAGTTTAGTAATATTACTATAGGACTGGTCGTTGAAGTCCTATATTTTCCCAAAGTACTAGATTTCTGTCTCCAATCACGCATATCTTGGAATTGTACCTAGGGAAAGAGAACCATTTCAAATTTCACTATTCGCCTACCTATTTATTAAAAACTTACTGATGTATGACTCATTTGATTCCGCTGCCAAATTACCGAATTGTCGATATTATGACTGGCACTTACTTTGTGCATCCACTTCTGTTCCGAGAAAGGTTGCTACTTGTACATTTCAAATTTAGATACAGAGTTTACGACATTTTATTAGTTATATCACAATACAATCGGGCATTTATGGATATGCCAGTGTACCTAAATCGATTAGAAAATCCAATTTTGGCATTTAAATTTATTTTTTTAAATTTTAAAGTAAAGAATAAATATCACTTCAAACTGGCTGAAGGAAAGTTGGGTAATTTTACCCAACAACAGTGATCAGACAGCTAAGACAAAAGTAATGTATTCCTATGTACTAAGGTTAATACAATGTTCTAGTCACACCTAGTATGTGCGTGTTGGTAAATAATCACATATTAATTTAGATGTTACAGTCTCAATATTCCCACCCGTTTGCCTTGTAATGATAAACAGAGTACATTTCTAAATGTAGTTTCTGCTCAATCAAACCCTTCAAGTACCCTTTACGGTGAGAAAATATACCTGAGATTTGGATAATGTTATTGTTTGTTCTAAAGTTTCAAAATGAAACAAATATATCATTGCATGTCTTGTCAAGAGTAGAAATAGCTGAAAGACCTGTTCTTCACCAACTTATTCTCGCCTTCCCACATTTGTCTCTCCATCGATTTTGCCTTCCCTAATATAACCATTGTTCAATTTAATATAACTTCATTTTTGATTTAAATTAGATTCAAACCGAAACGTAGGCAAGTTATTTAATTCAAATATGGTACCAAACCGCAATAATTGTTTTTAATTAAAATGTTTGGCGAAGACCTTTCAATATTTGTGTCTGATTTCATAATTGGTTGAAATCTCATTCTCATAGTTTTGCCTCTTGTAGTAAATTTATCGGAAACACATTATAGCAAGTTATTCTGAATGTTCCAAACAAGTTAGTTTTCTATTTCCGTTCCAAAGAAGATAATTTTTCACCCGCTTGCTGGGTTGTTTGCTCACAAATTAAGCACACGCCGCGAGCTCCACGCTGAAGGCTCGCTTTGGGCCGGGCGGACCTGGCCAGGCCGAGCCCTGTTCTCGGTCTTCGCACGAGAGGCCCGGCGGAGGTCCGCACAAGCGCCGCGCGGTCGGGAGAAGCAACTGGGGCGGGCAGAATCGTGCCTCGCGCACAGGTGGAGGCTGTTCTTCCCTTCGCCACCGGCCGCGCGCCGCGCTTCGAGCCTTTCCCGGTAGGAAGCGCTGCACTCGCGGGGAAATTAACGGGCGTTTGATTTCGAGTGCGTTCGAGAGGCGAAATCGAAGAGTGCGCAAACACAAGAGCAGCGAGAATGTTTATGGCAAAACTTAACCCTTCGCTCCCGCACTCTTGCGAGTAACGGAGAGCAAACAGTCGCCGGCGGCGGATGAAACCGAGAGAGGTGGGGGAGAGGGTGGAAGGGTGGGGGTGGCGCTTCGGAGCGGAGGGCTTTCGCCGGCTCTTGGAATTAGTTTCTCTGGCGCGAGCGCAAGACGGTGCCAGGGGTGGGCAAGCGGTGATGTGCCTTCGAGTGGGATCGGAGGAAATGCTTCGGCTATTCGAGGAATAGTCGTATCTCACTTTTAAAGTCGCAAAATCCTAAGGAATTGGATACTTGGAAACAAAATTTGTTGCAGTTGTACTCAATTTACTTAAAACAAGTACAATACCCCGGTGATCCGTACTAATTAGGGGTGTAGTCTGTTTGGATTCGGAAGTGTTCGGATTATCCGAATAAATGTACCGTACATATTCAAATATACATAAACCGTATATCTACAAATATCTAGGATTATCAATGAAAAGTAGCGTAGCGATCGCATCATCAAGCAGATTCAGTTTCTTTCGCCAAAACAAGATTACCGATTTTGTAAGTTCCTCTGATTGAAACGTACAGCTACATAAACATGTGATATACAGCGTAGTTACCAATGCAATAAACGTTTCATGTCGACAACTTGTGTTTCAATAATTAGTTGTTCAGTTCTACAGTAATTTTAAAATCCTTTCTTTACACTAGAAATGACTTTTTTTTTATTTTGTTTATTTTTCCTCCGCCCCGACTTTTTGAATTATCTGAAATTTCGGATTTGCGGGATTCGGATTATCGAGGTTCTAGTGGGCATGACGAAAGGAGCAAAACTTCGTTTCCATTATCCAACTCCTTTACGATTTTGTGAGTGACATTAAAAGTGAGATACGACCATTCGCCATGGCTGACTGGTTTCTTCCTCCTCCTCCTCCTGTTTCTTTTATCCCTTCTTGTTTCCTCTTTCTTACTCTAAGTTTCCTTCCTCTTCCTCTTTTCCAATATTACGTTTCCCTCTCCTTCTTCCTCTTTTTCGTTTCTCTCTCCACCTTGTTTCCACAGTCTATAGGCACACTTCAGAATATTCTATATTTCTTCAGAATATTTTGTCAGAGGTTTTAATTGATACGAACTTCAAATTAAAATTCGACGGAAAAGTATTCCTTGACCACTGACATATTTCTTAGAAATTTCACCCCATCAAGATTTACAAAATAATTTGGGGTGAGGCTCAAAGTCAAACTAATCACTTACGTTAGTATTAGTGAAGCGATGGAAACTTTGTTCTAGATATATGTTTGCAATATGTGAACGCTAACTTCCGGTTATAAAATGACTTGCCAATATTTTCGCTCTTGATCGAAATAATAGATTGGATTACCAGCATGCGATATAATTGTATACGAGACAATAGTCTTAGTGAATTTTTAATAATTTTCTTCGAATTACTAGAAGATTTTTAGAGTAAAATATACATTCAATATGTTACAAATACAAGATATTTCGTCTATTTGTAGTATACTGAATTCTTCGATAGTATGTCAAAACGTTAAAAAATGTTGTTGATTTTTGGTTTCAAAGTTTTATTTCCATTAACATTAATTTTATTGGTTCGAAGTAAAAATTAACTAATAATTATCTAATGAATATTATTTAATTCTTTAGAATCCATAAAGGTTTAAAGACAATCACAATGGGGCTGTTGAATTACTAATACGATAAACTCATTATTAAAATCCTCAACATTAGAAATTTTCTTACCATGTGTGGATGCTACTTCATACATACCACAATGTAAAATATTAATGAAAAACTTGGAAATATTTTATATCCATAAGAGGCTTAAAAGCTAAAAACTTAAAAGTGAGAGGACTCCAATTGTGACTTCGCGTTACCAAACGCTGATCGTTTCATATGGGAGAGGGAGCATTCCCCGATATCACAGTCTCACGGTAAAACGGAAACATTGTTTTTGAAGTAAAAGTAATATTGTGTGTTCAGAGTAATAATCTAGTTTCATAATTCGCAATCCATCAATCGCATTCGTTCAGCTTTCCAATGCGAATATCTCAGACGAAACATCAAGCTGGAGAAAGTGAAAGGTAAAAAGAAGAATGACGAATGATTATGGATATTAAGTAACAGTAAAATGGATCTTAACGCATGCATACATGTGGGAAAACGTATTCAAAATAGAACCAGAAAGTGCATCATTTCAAAACATTAATTCACTTTGAGTATTGTGTTGGTATTGTATGCTAGCATTCACTGACTAGACCGAAAAATGTCACAGGCAACGCTGTAAATGTATACATTTTCATCGTTCAGAAACTATTTTATTTTTTACTGATACTTTATTGTTTGTTATTGCCTTTTTTGATACGGAGGTCGATATACAATGCAGAACATACCTGAGGATCGTGTTTACGAGAGCTATATGAAAACAGTTGAGTGATGCTACATGTTCTCTTACGAAAGGAATTATGAGAGCGAAATTGTAAAGACAACCCCAGTCAAGTTAGCATCTAGTTAATTAGTAAATTGGTAAATTTGAATGAATTATATTATGTAAAATATAAAATGTTGTATATACCACGGGCGTTAACTGGTTCTAATGACTTTGGCATTAGGCAACCCATGGTAAGCCGCGTGTGCCCTTCCCTGTTTCCAAAACTAAAATCAGAGTAGTGAAGCCTCCAATAGGGACTCTATCAGTTGTTAAGCTTTGTAGTTACAGTTGTTAAGTCTTTTAAGAAACGGAAAGAGAGACTAAACATTGATAACATTTCTATAATAGATTAAATTCTACCTTGACTCTTGTACTACTACATTTACTTTGGTGTGTGCTCGTGATTAACTAAAGCCACCTGGAACACCTACATGGCTGTATGCTAGGAAGCTTTGACTAAATATTAAATACTAAATTCCAGGTGCTAAATTCTAAATACTTAATGTCTGCTACGACGTAACAGAAGAAAAATTAAATATACAAGTATAAATTATAATAGTTATAAATCGTAGAAGAAGTATTTCATGAAACTATGAAATGACATCAATACACTCGTAGGAGTATGAAGTTGACGATACTGGCTCGTATTGCAATTTCATTTCACATTTTCATATACTTCGGCATTTTCTGAAATAAATATAAGTATTAAAAAAACTTACTTTCCCGTGAAAAACTAAAAATCGATATTCGTGACATAAATCATCTTACAAATACCACATCACCACAAGGTCCCCCTAAACTGATCCCTTCAATGAAAAGATCCCTGAGAAACCTAGTGTCAGATAAATTTGGTAACAGTTCCTGAGCAGCAGTTCAATTGAAACTTCACCTGTCGCCGCGTTGTTTTCTCGAGCGCCCTCCGCACCTCCGCGCGCGCCGCCGCCCTCCGGCAGCGAGCGTTGCTCCGCGCGCGCCAACACGAAGGAAATGCATGTCGAAGACGAATTCCGCGCTGCGCGTCGTAAGTCTTCGGCGAGTAAGCCGCGCGTCATACCGCCATTAAGATGGCTTGTAAGCCGAACCCACGCCCCGCCAGGAAACAACGAAATATCATTAGGCGTTGAGTCATACGCGCGCCGCGCCGCGCCGCGCCGCCACCCGCGCTGCCGATGCGACGGCAGCGCTCCGCCGCCCGCACGGTGGAACGATTCGCGAGTAACGCTGCGCAAAATCGCCACAGAGGGAGTTCACGTTCCGTGGGTCGCTTGGTTGGTTGATAGTCATTCCGGACGCGTCAACTGATAAGGTCATTAGTCCCGTAAGTGTAGTGCATGTTTTGCTCGAGATGTGGCGGTGTTCTTCCTCCTCTGGAAGGCGAGTTCCGGCGCCGACCCAACGTCAGCCTACGGGGTTTTCCCTAAAACAGGTATCTCCCACTAGCAGTGCTCCGCCTCAGACGGGACAAACTCTAAGCTCCCGATCGGTCTCCAGGCATATGTGATAGTGTAGACCTCCATCAATCTGCAACCCCCACTTGTTGGAAATTCAAAAATAATTAGCCTATAATTTTGTACTAAATATGTACGGAGGTGTAGTGTAGTTCATGTTAGTGTAAGTAAGGGGGTGAGGATAGGAGAAAGAAGAGGACGGAAAGATGACGCGCGGTCTATGGCCCGTTTGTAAGGATACTGCTCCGGTATTCGCCTGGTATTGATCGGAGAAACCACGGAAAACTACAGATCTGTGCAGCCAGCCGCTAGAATCCTTCTCCAGACAGCGACTGATTTCGGCCTAGCTCTCTAGCTAGTGTCGAAAATTCTGCCACCGTCGGAACTTCAACCTAGGACTTTCAGGTCAGAGGCACTGTAGTATCACTTGACTAGTTCATCCTCTTTTGGATAGCCCCAATTGTTGGACGTTCTCAAAATATCGAAGGTCCCAAAATTGTTGGTTATCCCGAATTATATGACGACTCAATATATTAGATACCTTGTGTTAGTAAATTCCTTTAATTATTATGCAATTCGAATTAATTCAACGTTATAATTATTGGAGGAATCATATGGAAGTTTGTTTCCTTTGGCATTCACACTTCATTTTGAAACGAGTATATTAAATTCAAATTTTTAGAGGATACACGTGTTTTTTTTTACTTTTTGCCGCATGATCGTCAGCACTGCTCGATACTGTCGCGATCATGCGACATCTAGCGGCACGACCGAGAAAGACGCGAAACGCCGTCAGATCGTGAAGACAGGCCCTCTCCTGCCAAGAAATTAAAGCCCAAGTATAGTTTCAAGAACAAATTGGAAAAATGTAAGCCCATTTATATAACAATTTTAAGTGCCAAACTAATTCCGAAATAACGGTAACAGGAATACACCCTTTTGGGCGAGACAGAATTGTCAATAAGGGAACGAGCCATAACCGTTATACTAAAAAAAGAGTATCTTCCTACGTGGATATTACTACGTACATTGTCGATTTCACACTTTCGAAGCATTGCCTCTATCGCAATTTATTTTCAAAGGATACTCTTAAAGCATTTCGGAAGTAGAAACAAGGGCTGTATATTATAAGAAATATTTTATTTAATTCTAACTTAAAATCATTTACTTTTTAAGGGTAGTTAACTTGAATAGAATTCGCTACATTTTAATTCAAGAAAATTTTTGCCGTTAATGTAATTAGATGATGACTGAAAATGCTGCACTTTTGTCCAACTACTTCGCTAAAATGTGCCAACGTGCATCGGTCTCTATTGCTCCGGCATGTTCTCGGAGTCTCCCCTCTATTTAAAATTAATTTCATTGTCTTATCACGACTCACGGCGGGTTGAACGCTACCTACATGCAGCGATGCGGTGGCGGCAGCTACTGGCCATTGTGTTCAGCGGGTTGTGGAGCTGCCGGCTTCGTATTTTACCCCAGGGCTGGATGTCTATTCTTCAAAATTATCTACCTTTATTCCGCCGCACCCAGCCATTACCGGGGAGTTGGCTGTGCCGTTCGTTAATGGGCGTCTGCTGATTTTGGAGCAAGCCGCATTCTTGTGCTAGAAATATCTTAATCGTCCGATGAAGTATTTGGTCTCGGTTGCCTCCGAACTCGCCTTCGTGCTGTACAGTACCAGGCAGAATTTTCAGGAAGAAAACCATTAATTTCATTTTTACGCACAATTAACTCGTACACGAAAAGCTGGTTGAACACATCAAAACAACTTGAGGTTATTAAGAAATATCTTTTCTTGGAAGATACTTCGTTGTGAGAAAGGAAAGTACAGTTACAATTTTATGATGGACAACCCAGCTCCGGGTATGAGTTTGTTGAAATAGTTAAAATATTTGAAAAATGAAAAGAAAATCACTGCTTTTGTGAAGAAAGCTCTTGTGAACACGAAGTAAAGTAATTGAAGCAGTGGCGATGGTGCATAGTGTATCGGTGATGGTGCATATCAGTGCATGGTGTATCGTTTGTCTGTCCGTTTGTCCGTACGCGAGGCGGGACAAGGCAAAACGAGGCTGGATTAGGGGGAACGATGCGGGGAGAAGCGGGGAGAGGCGTGCAGAGGCGGGACAAGGCGGGGTGATGTTGGTCGGGTGGGGTGGGGCGGGAGAGGCGAGGCGAGGCAAGACGAGATGGGGTGATGCGAGATGAGACGAGGCGAGGCCGGGCGAGATGGATTGGAGTGGGACGGGACGGGACGAGAGGGAAGTGAACGGGACAAGACAGGACGGGGCAGTACGTGTCGGGACGGGGCGGAGAAGGGCGGGTTCGGGCTGGGCATAGCGAGGCGAGATGGGGTGTGAAGGGGGAGCGGGGCGGGGTAGTGCATGCCATTGTAGGTAAAAATGGTACAGGACAGAGTATACTAAATAGTTTCGGTATTGTAGGAGTCTTTTGAAATCAGTGATCTAGAAAACCAGTTTTATGTTGAAAAATCGTCATTTCTTTCTTTCGGCTGTACAATTCTTCCACAGATTAAACGTAACTTTAATCCAAATAATATTTTTTCTCTTTATATTTGATTAAGCACTTTATTTGGAAATGACCTGTACGCACCTCTGATAGGCTTAGAATTTCCAGCGAACCTTACAAAATATTTCCTCTATATTCACGTTCTTACAAGAACATAGCAAGTAAGCAACACTGCTAAAGCTCAGAGCTATCCATAAGCGCTCGTTCACTCAACACTCCCAGTAGACGAAGTAGGTGTCAACAATTCCGTAAGAGGGCTGTAAGCAGACCGTAAACCATCCATCGCGGAACACGTGCCTCACAAATGACGAGAAACAAAAAGTCGACGGGAGGGGTTGCCTGAACGAAATGGCAATAGCGTTTCCTTCTGTGACCCCTGTTACTACTCCTACGAACGCAGATGCTATCTCTGACGGATGTGGTGAAAGACGTACAGAGAGAAATTAACCTATTGAACTCGAGCTGGGGCGGGGCGCGGGTGTGAGGGGAGGGGAGGGGGGAGAGGAGAGGGGTGGATGACGGGTAGAGCGTGCAGGAGAAATGTCCCGTCAGCGCGGGAGATCGAACAGGCCCCCCCCCCCACGCGTTTCCCTCGTGTCATTGCCGGCGATATGTCGCCAAGCGCCACAAGACCCGCACGGCAAACATCAATCATTCATGTCCAAGAAGGCGGAACACCAAATTAATTACAAATTGAAACATTTGTTTTATTTGAATGAATGATTTTCAGGCGTATCCACGTCTAAGCATTATTCATCCTCGAATTGGCAGCGGAAGTTCATCTAAGAATTTGTGAATTTTGTGGCGATGTTGACACTATGATTTGGCTAGTTGATAAAATTCATTTGGAATTAAAATCTGTAAAAGATACATTTCTTAATTAAACAATAAAGTTAGTTTCACTAAAATATATAAATATATCTGGGCAAAGAGAAGCGATATGGACATGAAATAGAAAGTGAGCAAGTTGACAAATTACCTGTTAACTTAAAAAATGTTTTTCACACATTTTGCTTTTTTTTAGTTCAGAAAAAAGGACTGATTTAATTCAAAGACAAAGCATCCTATAAATACTAATTCAACACAACTCAAAGATCAGGTTTGCTAGCCGACAAAATGTTGCAATTGAAACGAAACCCACATATATTCTTCGAGTGTTGAATAACACAATTTGTTCACAAAATGTGCTTTTGTGAAGTTAAGAATTATCCTCATGAAATTTTGCAGCCCCAAAGACCAGTAAAGCACCTCCGAGAGTTCATGATGAGGGGAACAAAGGTACGCAAGGCGGCCTCACGTTTAAAAATACCGAGAACATGAAAGAAAGAAGATTGAACATTCTTCGGGTGATGAATACTACATTACATTTTACTTTAAGTAGTTGACTTTCACGAAACTTTGTAACCAGCAAAGGACACCGCCATCTGACGGAGGTCCAGAAGGTGGGAATGGGTTTGGCGAGGGCGTCGGTTGGCCCTGTGTGGAGGCGGTCGGGCGGGCGATGGCGCCAGCTCGCCTTACAAATTGGCAGCGCGGACAGGCAGGCGAACGCGTTCCGGGGTTAATGAGATCAGTTCTTCGGACGGCGCTCCCGTCGGCGGCAGAGCGGCGCCGGCGCAGCGACACCTCGTTACCACTAAGTGCCCCAGCGGCCCCGGCCTCCGCCGCCGTGACCCTCACGCCCCGCTTCGAGCACGCGCAACCGGGTCCGCCCCAAAGAGAGTTCGGTGGACTCGCGTTTGTCAATGAAGAGCAAGCTTGGTTGGTTGTTAATGATTCCGGGCACATCAACTAAAAAACAAAGAAGAAGAAGAAGAGGAAGAGGTCGTTATTCCCTTAAGTATAGAGCATGTTTCCCTAGGTTGGTTGCGGTGATCTTCTCCCGCTGGATGGCAAGAACCTAGGCCGATCTACCGTCGGCTAGCAGTGTTTCCCTCAACCAGGTATCCCCACTAGAGGGGTGCCGCCCCAGCCGGGACAAGCTCTAAGCTGCCGAACGGTCTCCCGGCATGTGTGGCAGGGGTGGGTAGGGGTAGTGCATGTTAGAGTAAGTGTGTGTACAGGGGGAGGAGAGGACAAGGAAGGGGAAGGAAAGGTCGCGCGTGGTCCGTTTGTTACGGTTCCGGCATTCGCCTAGTGTTGATCAGAGAAACCACGGAAAACTACCTATCCGAGTAGTCGGACACTAGAATCCCCGTGCAGACAGAAAGTGGATTCGACAAGCTAATGTCGAAAATCTTGCCACTGTCGGGACTCGAACCTAGGACGACCGGTCAAAGGCACTGCTGTGACATCAGCTGCTGCACTGAGTTACCTTTCCCGGCCAATGAAGAGCAAAACGAGGCTGTCCTGCACAAAATCTGAAAACGCCTCTCCCCTTCTTTTTGAGACAGCGCACACCAAGAATTGATGCGATGTGTGCGAGGCCTGAGCGAGGTAGGGGTTCGCCAAGCAGACTTGCAGCTCGAGATCGCGATCTGCGCACCTAAGCGCCGGCCCATCCCTTCTGAGCACGTCTAAGAGGAAAGTTCGAATATTTCAAGAGGAGCACCGACCGAGGGATTAAGTGCCTTGTTCAGTTTAGACTGAAAAGCTGCAGAATATTACAGTCACCTCTCCAACATTTATTCATCTTTCCGCAATACTCCGTACTGGGACGCACAGTTCAGGCATGGTTCTCAATAACTAATATACGTACTTTTATTATTTTCAAATTGTAAACAATTCCTAAAACGTATTCAATCTTGAGTTCCAATTACAAAAATGAAAAAAAATCGTTATCATACGTAATCAATTACTCTACTCTAAATTAAAAAAAGCATCTTGATGTGAGTTACTATTGTGTCATTTTAATGGTGAGTTACTATTTTGTCCTTTTAATGTAGAGTTACTGTTTTGTCCATTTAGAAAAGTCATTTCATAGATGGCAAACACAGTGTGGCGGGCAAACCGCTTCTGTGGCCTCATGTCAGAAGACATGCAATTTTGCAGGTGTCAGCTCCCGATCTTCATGTCGATGATAAGGCGTCGCGGGTGGTCCATCGTCGTCCTAATCTGCAGCCGACAGACGTCGCGTCGTCCCACTTCGAGATTAATGGTGACCGCTGCGCAGTCACCGCCCGCACCGAGTGGAAAGGCGATTCGTATGTGCCGAAAGAGACTGCTCATCATGTGCGGCCGAATGATGGCGGAAACAGTTTCTTAAATAATCTTCAAAATGTCAGCAACTTTCGAATAAAAAATATGAAAACGCCTAACAAAAAGTGTTTCTTCACTCTTTTACTATTATTTTTTTTATCATCTGTACGGGAGATTGAGTAACACTGTTACTTACTAATAACGTTGTTATTAATATGAAAATATTGATAATTTGAGAAGCTGAAGAACGAAGAAGACCCGATTGAGAAGGAAAAACACAGAAGGAAGACACATCGGAGAAGGAGATGAAAGAAATAACATAACATAAAGAAGCACAGAATAAGAGAAAGGAGGGGAATGCAGAGAAAAAGAGTAGGTGAAAATTATTACAAGTAGGAGTGAGAGGAAAAGAATAATAATAAGAAGAAGAAAAGAGGAGGAGAGGAAGAAGAAGAAGAAAAGAGGAGGAGGAGAAGAAGAAGAAGAAAAGAGGAGGAGGAGAAGAAGAAGAAAAGAGGAGGAGGAGAAGAAGAAGAAAAGAGGAGGAGGAGAAGAAGAAGAAGAAGAAGAAGAAGAAGAAGAAGAAGAAGAAAAGAGGAGGAGAAGAAGAAGAAGAAAAGAGGAGGAGGAGAAGAAGAAGAAGAAAAGAGGAGGAGGAGAAGAAGAAGAAGAAAAGAGGAGGAGGAGAAGAAGAAGAAGAAGAAGAAGAAAAGGAGGAGGAGAAGAAGATGAAGAAGAAGAAGAAAAGGAGGAGGAGAAGAAGATGAAGAAGAAGAAGAAAAGGAGGAGGAGAAGAAGATGAAGAAGAAGAAGAAAAGGAGGAGGAGAAGAAGATGAAGAAGAAGAAAAGGAGGAGGAGATGAAGAAGAAGAAGAAGAAAAGGAGGAGGAGAAGAAGATGAAGAAGAAGAAGAAGAAAAGGAGGAGGAGAAGAAGATGAAGAAGAAGAAGAAGAAAAGGAGGAGGAGAAGAAGATGAAGAAGAAGAAGAAGAAAAGGAGGAGGAGAAGAAGATGAAGAAGAAGAAGAAGAAAAGGAGGAGGAGAAGAAGATGAAGAAGAAGAAGAAGAAGAAAAGGAGGAGGAGAAGAAGATGAAGAAGAAGAAGAAGAAGAAAAGGAGGAGGAGAAGAAGATGAAGAAGAAGAAGAAGAAGAAGAGGAGAAGAAGAAGAAGAAGAAGAAAAGGAGGAGAAGAAGAAGAAGAAGAAGAAGAAAAGAGGAGAAGAAGAAGATGAAGTAGAAGAAGAAAAGAGGAGAAGAAGAAGAAGATGAAGTAGAAGAAGAAAAGAGGAGAAGAAGAAGACGATGAAGTAGAAGAAGAAAAGAGGAGGAGAAGAAGAAGATGAAGAAGAAGATGAAGTAGAAGAAGAAAAGAGGAGGAGAAGAAGAAGATGAAGAAGAAGAAGAAAATGAGGAGAAGAGGAAGAAAAGGAGGAGGAGAAGAAGAAGAAGAAAAGGAGGAGGAGAAGAAGAAGATGAAGAAGAAGAAAAGGTGGAGAAGAAGAAGAAGAAGAAAAGAGGAGAAGAAGAAGAAGATGAAGTAGAAGAAGATGAAGAAGAAGAAAAGAGGAGAAGAAGAAGATGAAGAAGAAGAAGAAAAGGAGGAGAAGAAGAAGAAGAAAAGGAGGAGAAGAAGAAGATGAAGAAGAAGAAAAGGAGGAGGAGAAGAAGAAGAAGAAAAGGAGGAGAAGAAGAAGATGAAGAAGAAAAGGAGGAGGAGGAGAAGAAGAAGAAAAGGAGGAGAAGAAGAAGAAGAAAAGGAGGAGAAGAAGAAGAAGAAAAGGAGGAGAAGAAGAAGAAGAAGAAAAGGAGAAGAAGAAGAAGAAGAAGAAAAAAAGGAGAAGAAGAAGAAGAAGAAGAAGAAAACGAAGGATGAGGAGACAGCTTGTACTACGGCTTAGACGCTGTCTTTGCCTACTCTAGGGCGCCTCGAACACCGTGCGTGTGGCAGGAACAACTCCACAGGTGCGCTGGAATCGACTCCACGCACCTGCCTGCGAGGTCAGGTGCAGCGGCCGGCCGCTGCCCTTCGGAAACAATACCCTCGGAGGCAATGAACTTGGAAGGCGATACGCTTCCTGAGGGGCGAATTAAATGGACAGAGCGGATTGCGAGAGCGTTTCAGCAGTGCGTGTTTTCTATACCCAGCGGTGCATTTTTGAAATTAATCCTGCCCATGGAAGCACGCTAGAATCAGCTACATCAGCAGGTCCTTCTGGAATGACCATCATATAAATGGGTGAAAACCAGAACGGTGTATGAGATATTTTATAAATTCTTAGAAAACTGTTATGAAAAGCATCACAACTTTACAGTAACATTACATGAAAAAAAGTTTTCTCAGAATTTATAAAATGTCACTTCTACCGTTCTGGTTTTCATCCATTCATATGATTCTGCAGTTGAGCTATGCATTTTTGAAATTTTGTTATTATGCTTAGAAAATTCATATTAACACATAATTCTATAACGAATGACTAAACAAGTTAAGTGAATGTCATGGGTTCTATGAAATAAATGTAAATGAATTATTCTTATGTGTTATATTTTCCAAATTAATTTTTATTTTTAATGTGCTGATAATCGAATGTGCTCCACTTTTGGGGTACAATTGGTTAGTGTGATTCGGTTCTCCATATTATTAACTTTCGATTGAGAGTTACATTTAAACGTGATAATGATAAATATATTTCGTTCCTAAAATTCATTTGGTATTTCACGAAGGAGCAATTATAGCATTCTTGTCTATTTTTATAAAATCGTTGTTAAATATTTTTATAAAACCATTATCCGTGTATATTTGGGTGAAATAGTGGGGTAAAACTTTTAAAATTGAGTGAAATAATAATTCGAATTTAGCATATTCTTTATCCCTCAACGTGGTTAACTGCTAAAACAAGAAACAATGCGAATCTACAGGTAATGAGCAAATGCTCGCATATCTTTAGAAAGCATTATCGTTGATAATAGCTTCGAAGTATTTATCTCTTAATTCTGTAACATTGTGACTTATATACTTGTTAAAACAGATATCTGCTTCTCTCGATTTTGCTTTATTGTTTACTAGTAAAGTTTGATCTCCAAAAATTGGGAATTCGAAACTCTCACACTTCGCTGGTTGTAGGAATTTTCAAGATATACCCGATATTTTCCCAGAATACAAGTTGCAATATTGCAGTACTACAAAACAGTTACAAATAATACGAGAAACCATGGACAGCTGTGGAACCCATAGTTACCATTTCTCCATTATCTGTTGCATGTACTGCAGTTTGTAACATAAACATATAACAAACTGAAAGAACACGACATCTATTCTGAACAAGCATATTATGCCAACGGTGTAACGTACGACCACAAGCGGTAATGAAAGGCGAACGCAGCAATGCAACACGCGCGCCCTTGAACTCCGGCAAGGGCGTGCTCCCCACCCACCGATCGCAGCACGATAAACTTCACCGATGGCACCCCGCTCTTTCCTTCACTAACATTCAGCCAAGTATCTTTACAAGAATTGAAACGAAATTAAAACCAGAGTTTATTGAATGTTGAATGAGTTTATTGTCGGATAAATTCCTTCTTATATTCTCATTATGAAATACATGATTCTCATCTGCAAAAAAATCAAGGAACTTGTGTATACTCGGTGATATTTTATTGATAGAAATAAGATCCTTGTTAAAATGATATATGTACGTCAGACACTTTCGCTGCACTTATTTTATTAAATGCTGAATGAGGTAATAAATTGTATCGTATTTGTACGTCAACCATTGTGAAAGTTTTATAACGTAACAGATAATTCACCTCTGCCCATTATTTATCAATTTTGTTGGATCATAGTTAATTTCATTAGCCACTACGAGAAACGTGAGATGTACCGATTCCGCGTATTGTTCAAGGGGCGTTGCGTAATTTTAATGTGCACGTTGAGATCACTGTGAATGAGCCAGTGGTGTTTATCACACGCGTTCTCGCCGTCGCTCGTTAAGGCCCTTTACAAGCGCCAATTCATGTTTAATTGCGATGGCTCCCGATAAATATCGCTTTGCGGCACACCCCATTTTGGCGGAGGCGTTGTGCTGGAGAGAGCGAAAGTATCGCAGCCTCAACGGAAAGGTCCGGCTTGTCGAGATTGACATCACAAAATCAGTCCTTTTACACATCATGCTTATTTTACCAATACATATTGTGATAATAGCAGTAATAATGAAAAATAAGCGATCTAACACCTTTAACCCTTTCGCTCCCAGCGGGATATATATGTCCCGCCAACTTTCACCAGGCTACTATTGGGAAATTCTGCTGTAAATTTCAGTTTATTGGGTGTTCCAGTGGGTTCCTGAAGCCTACGTAATTAGTTCTTCGTTTTTACACCAGATTGCACTTGTATATTGGCGGTTTTTGTTCATATTCGATTTCCTAATCTAGATTTTGTATACCAATGGGACGCATGCATCCCACATTCTAGTCCCATTGGGGCATATATGTCCCAGGTCCTATTTCAAAATTCCTAAATGAAGAATTAAATTTAAGATAATAAATTGTTAAAAATAACTTTTAAGGCAAGAATTTTAACATCCGCCATGATCCACTACTTTTCGGTTGCCCAGAAGAAAATTGGGAGCGAAAGGGTTAAATTAAGGCGTTTGCTATAAAAATCTCTTCACGCAGAGATCTTTTCCGGTCTGGAAACAAAGCTTACACTAAATTTCCAAGCATTTGGCTCCTTTCGATGTTCACTCTGAGAGAGTCTCTGCATTGTATCGAATCCATGGAAAATGGAATGTGGTACCTCAAGTAAAAACAAAGCAGAAAACAAACGAATCACAAAACGAAATTCACTGGAATAAACTAATTAATAAATGTATGTGTTACCTTCCAGTACAAAACTCCTATTTCAATATTCGAAATGTCGTCTATAGCCGATGGGAGGAAAATGTATTCAGGCAAATTGGCTCCACACATTCGGCATTCGCATAGAAGCGAACATCTGTTCGCCAATTCCGTGAAGCTGATGAGATCGGCGAATGTTTGCTTCCTTTGATGTGCCCAAAAGACTGATATGCAATGGATAGGGCGAACACTGAATGTTCGTCGCTCGGCTAATTGTAGGCAACCCATTCACACTACTCGGCATTCAGCGAGCAGACGCTCGCTACTCGCCGAATACGGAATGTGTGAAGCGGACGTTACACGAGTTTATCAAGAATATCCATCGTCTTTATATAATTGGCTGTCCAGGTGCGGTTTTAGTTATTTTAGCAGTTCTATCAAATAACCATCTGTAACTCGCTTGTTGATGGAAATAGTTTGTATTATGCGGAAACAAATATTTGTTTTCAAATGTCAAAAGCGCTCGTGGCTACCCTAAATAGCAGTTCACCTAAATATAGTAAGAGGGGCAACGATTTTGGAGCTCAAGAAAAGTGAGATTGTACTAAGTGTGATATATAACGTACGTATAAAAACTCCATACGGTATAGAATTTTACGAGGCAAGTGTTTGCATGGAAAACACTTTACGAAGAATAATTCAGTTTAAATTTTTCAATAACTAAAGAACTCAACTAAGTTGTATACGTCAAAGATTCAAGTTTTTTTTTTTTCCTTTTTGAACTGCTTCATGCATAGAAAGTTCACATGAATATCAGGTGGGGAACCAAAATTCTAAGACACACACAGAAGAGACTAAACAATACGCGATCTACTAAAAGAAAGCTAGAAAGGAGGATAAGGTCAAGAGGAAGAAGACCGGACATGACTATGCGTTGGTGTCGGATAAGGAGGCTGTGGAGGCGGCGGCGGCGGCGGCGGCGGCGGCGGCGGCGGCGGCGGCCGAGGGCGTCAGCCGATGAGGCGACGTCAGACGCAGTAAGTGCGGATCGCACGATGAGAGGCGATTAGCAGCGCTAAAGCTAATTCAGCAGGTGAGTTAAGAGTAGTGGCCATATAGGCTCGTAGGCCATCAGCGCGGGGCGCGGCTAATGATCGGCGCGACCCGGATATTCAGGAGGCGTTGTGCAGGCAGGCACACCAACCTGCCGGTAAACACCCCCGTCTTTCACGCGAGTAGGCCTCGATGTGGAACATGTGCAAAAGCCGAACTCGAAAACAAGGCGGGCATTGGGTGCAAAACAAAATCAGGTTTCACTTGAGAAATGACTGCAATTCAAAATATTCATTACTCCATACACTTAACTCGTAGATTTATGTAGTATGTATAACAACAATAGAACTTTAATTGATCTTTCAATTAACAATAGCATGCATTCAATATTTCAGTGTTCACTACTTTTTAACATTCGTACAGTAGAGATGGTGATGTAACTTGAAGCACTATAAATAAGACTATTCCATCACTTATGGCATTGAATTTCCTTTCCGACGTTTCGCACTTTTTCCTTCATAACAATTAAATGTTACCAAATTGCATCGCATTGTATGTAAATTTGACGCCTAATCTCTAATAAACAACAATGAGCTCTCTTTTGCACAAATTCGGGATAATCTCGTCCATTTTTAAATATCGCGTGGTTATTTTTTCTCTAAAATCCCGCGAGCCCCATTGCAGAGAGCAAAAATTAAACCAAGTATGTATATATATTGTAACACCACCGGGCATCTCGTTAGAGAATGCACGGTTAGCGGCCCGGTTGTAGCTCAGTCGGTGATGGAAGGAATTGTTAATCAGATACAATGGAAGTACGAAATAAACACTTTGATCACTGGTAGAAAAATTACTTTTATTCCTGGGCAAGAAAAAGAATGCACCAGGGAAGTTACATTTGTAAATTAAATAAAAAGAAGAGATAAAATGAAAAGAAAAGAAAATTTAAAGATCAGAATTAACAGTAAAGCTTATAACTAGGAAGAGTACAAAATTGTTATAACTAAAATTACAATGGTGAAAAATTGACAATTCGATGTGCCTTGGCGCGGCACCGCGTTACAAAATTACACAGGGGTGAATACCCTGGGTTATACTGCCTGGGAAAGTTCTTTGTGTGCCCGGACGGGCGCGGCGACGGTCGAAGGGGCGGTTGCGGCCCTCACTGGAGGTCGGCAGGGGCCTATGACCCACTTCGTCGACAGCTGATCGGCCGTCTGGTGACGTCAGTATGGGAGCAGCTGGCATCTGGCGGCGCCTAACGGCGTCTGGCGGTGTCTGGTAGAACTCGTAGATCGCCGGGATTTTCTCCCGATCTCAGGAGCGGAGTAATCAACCATGCGTCCCTCTGATTCTCATGACAATTGTTCTCAAGCACGACTTCAGAAAATTGAGAAATCCTTCAGAGACACATTCGCCTCTCTCCGCGACTAATTCCCACTCCAGAGAAGTTTCTCTGTCTACTACAGTCGGCCCAATGCTCAAGCCCGCACTGAAATTTTTATAAGTCCTTCAGAGACGCACTCGCCTCTCTCCGACGAATAGTTCCCCCCCAGAGAAGTTTCTCTGCCTGCTGCAGTCAGCCGAATGAATAAACCCGCACTGAAATTTTATAAGTTCTTCAGAGACGCACTCGCCTCTCTCCGACGAATAGTTTCCCCCCAGAGAAGTTTCTCTGCCTGCTGCAGTCAGCCGAATGTTCAGAGGCACACACACGCCTCTCCCCGACGAATAGCTCCCCCCCCCAGAGAAGTTTCTCTCCCTGCTGCTAAGCCCCTTCTGAAAATTTGTAAATCGAAAACGTAGCAACTGAACTTTTACCCCCACCCTTTTTCTCATGTGCTCCAGTTCCTTATAATGGTCGCGTCGCTATTGGCCAAAGGTAATGGCGTAGTACACTATTTTCGACCAATAGCGACGGGGGAAGCAAAGGAAATTTCCACACTCTGTGCCTCTGTGAGGGTACAGTGTTTTTCTTGTTCCTTCTGGAACATAGGCCATGCCTGCGAAAGGAGGCGCTGTCCGGTGAAAGAATTATCGTTCTGGGTTTCCCCGAATACGAGCAGGCGTTCTAGAGATTTCCCAGTTGTGCCTGCGTCCGAGCGCTTTCCAGTTAATCTTTTGACACCAGCCCTCATAAGATTTTCGTAATGGGCCGGGGGCGCAAGTGGCTGTCACTAGAAAAGGGGTTGCGCGCGTGTCGCCATCTGTTTATTCTCCCAGTAAGTTTCCTTTGGTCCGGTTTATTTTATTTAATTTGTACGAGGAAATCTGTATCGCTACAATATATATATATATATATATATATATATATATATATATATATATATATATATATATATATATATATATACACACATATATATATATATATATATATATATATATATATATATATATATATATATATATATATATATATATTCACACAGTACAAGTAAATACAGTACTTTGCAAGCGTTTCTACAGGGTCGCAATACTGACCAGGCAAGCCCTCTGAAAGTTTCACGGAAATAAAAATTCACAGGAAGACGCCGTTCGCTTGCATTGTTGAAACACAAGCAGTCGATGCACTCGCCGCATTGCTTCGCGTATAGGGAGCAGGTGGTATTTTCGTATAATTAAGATTTGTTGATCACCATTTGAGTATCCGTGCATTATTGGCGATTTTTCCAGCGACATAATTTATGTTCCGTGAACGAACGCAGCTATATGTGCGTGCACAGGACGTGGAGGACAGCTTGCGTGAGCCACGCGGATATTTGGTAAAAAATGTAGAAATAAGCCAAGACAGGTGACACGGAACATCGTTCTTCAAATATTTAGTGTTGGTAAACAGATTCTCGCGCCTGCCTGTACAGACAGCATAAGTGTTCCATTTTCAGTGGACACAATCAATGGATGCTGTTGGATTGCGTCAACCAACGTCATCTACTTGCTCTCCCTACTACTAAATGCTACCCTCTATGACTACTTCGATGCATTAACAAATGATTGTCTCCAAAACGTATTTCTAAAGAAAGTAAGTAGATGTACCGTAATAACTTTGTTTTGCTTGGTACTATATCGTGATGTCGGTGGAATCCTTAAAAGTATATAAAAAGACCTTGACCGCGAAACAAAATAAAATTTTTAAAAACGTTTTTGGAAAAAGTTGTCTTAAAGCTGGTAATCAGGTAGTCATTGAACCTGAAATATATTATATGCAAAGTTAAATGAATAAAATGAAAACCTTTTAAGTGAAGCTGATATAAACATGAAATTTTCCAAATGTGAATAAGACTGATATTACACACAAACAAGCGACACGTATTCAAAAATTGCCATATTTTAATGTATTCAGAATGCAGAAAATTCAAGAGAATTAACATGTGAATTTTTTTAATGCAATTTTTGTGCGTGCATTGTCTGCTGCGCTAGCACAGCAGCTTCTGCTACATCGCTGACGGGGAGGTCTTACAGTAACTGATGCATTTCTATCAATATTAAAACAAGTATCAAGCTTCTTTTTAATGGTAACTAATGTTTAAATGTGAAGAAAGTTATGAAGCAGAAAATACAATTGTATTTTCCTTGGAAATTAGCTAGGATGTCTTAAAGCCAGCTTTCACGTTGTCTCTACAGAATCGGTGACATTGGAGGTGATAGGGTTCTAATCTCGCCTACAGAGGATTTTCGTCAAAAGCTTCCCAACTGGGTCGAATTCAACCAGTCATCCGAGTAAATGTAGAGACCGGCCCCACAGTTCAGTATTCCGTTTTCCGTGTTTTCTCGTACCAATGCTAGGCGAAAGACAGTATCTTAACAAACGGACATGTAGTTTAGCCCTGCATCTCAAGTTCCAGCGGGGAACTAACTCCCGACAGCTCCAGGGATACAACGTACAACACATTACAAGAACAATGGCCAAATTGATTGGTATTGTATTGACCGTGTAGTTGATGCGACAGAACACACTGAACACCCACCCTTGGATGTTTTATCTTTTGCCGATACTTTCCGTAACCCCGAAGTTGCGATCTACTGTTTCCTAAGAAAGCATCTCCAAGTAATTCTGGTTGAGTAGGAAGGTTCTGACGGACGTCTCAGGTCGAGTGGAAGCTCTTTAAACTCGACCTCCTTACTGCGCGAATGCCGAGAATCCGTGTTGATGTTCTCTTCCACAACATCTGACCACAGACATATTTAGTGTCCGCAAAGGTAAAAGTTTATTTGCAATGTAAAAAGCGACTGATTAATGCAATAATATATTTTTTTGTATTCCAGCATTTCTGTTGCAAGAAATCGTTCATAATCGGGCATTTTACCGCCCAAATGATGACGTATTAGATTTTATGTCAGGAATGATTGCGTCATCACACAACAAGCCAATCGCAGCGAGAGAATCGGGGGGAGGTAGAGCTAAACGGAACAGCCGACCAACGTTTACTCGCACGATGTCAAATACCCGAGTCGTCACAGGGAAGTTGGTTCACAAAATTAAGTTTGATTCTCTTATAAATGTACAATGCTGTTATACCAAAAAATATAGTATGCAACTCGTTTATAATGTTGCTTTATTACATTCGTACAAATTTGAAAACTCGCTCCTAAAGTCGCTCGTTTTCAAAACAAGTACTCATGCAATAAAGCTTAACATTATAAACTAATTGCATAAACTACTATTTCGTAATATTGTATTTTTATTATCAACTAAATGCAACCGCACAGTGGAACCAAAACCAACGTTAACGGAGAACGTCTTTTAAGGATTTAACTGTCTGTTGTCCGTGAAGAAAAACTGAAACAAATGAGTTGTTGCCTAGGCATGATGTATAAATGCACTTATGCCAAGAAAAGGCTTTTTTTATTCTTGTTTTATAAGCCCGATGGGATTAAGAAAAGTATTGAACGACACATGACAAAATAACCAAAATAACAGACTTGGTTGGTTGTTTTCTGTTTAACAAAGAAATCACGATATTGCCTAGATATCACAACCATTTGCTACAAGTTTTACCGAATTGAAAACCCTTAAGAAACATCCCTCAGATATCTTGCGAGTGTGTTCCTTTCTTGAAGGATATTTTAATCCATTATCCACATTACGCGAGACATTACTGCAAGAAGCGGCTCTGGAAACTTGATTCCAGTTACGTTGATTCTATAAGACACAAGGATAATTAGTTTGGAGATTTAATGTGTTTTTATAAAATGCAACCTTCTTTTTGAAACAAATTGCTCAAAACATTAGTCATAATGACCTTAGAATGCAATGGGCTTAAAGAAAGGAGGGTAAAAACTGACATGCACTTTGAGTTTGAGAAGTATTTGGGGAGCTTAAGTATTTGAACAATATAATGATTACGCCACGATCAATATTATATACTAAATATACATCATTGATACTGTTATGAACTGAACAACACATAAACAAGCATTAACCCAGTCAAGATAAATCAACAGATAATCATTGATATTTGAAATATAATTACTACTATTATTATAATTATTAAGGGAAGATATATTCGTTTACCACATGTGCATTGTAAATACTGGTATAAGCGGAAATCGGTGAAGAGAGGTCTTTTTAAACGAAGTATAATAAAGCACTTATCGCGTCGCACCACTCGCTAAATTGGATTTACCTAGAGCCACTGCTTTTATCTGCCCCTACCGTAAATCAGCTGTTACAGTGTAATCCAATCGGGAGCTCACATGTCACTACAGTGACATCACTGCGGTGACGTTCATCCTTCCGATTGGATGACACTGTAACAGCTAATTTACGTTAGGGGCAGCTCTAAATAAATCCAAGAATAGAAATCATTCCAACTGCCTAATGAAGCCTTAGCTAAAGGGCTGCCGGAAGCCCATCACGGCGCCACGCCGCATCGCGCATCGCACATTCGCGGGGAGCGACCCGGAAGAACCTCCCGGGCGAGCGGGCGGGCGGGCGGGCGGGCGTCGGCGCGGAGGACCCTTCAAGATAGCAGCGCAGAACGAATGGACTCGGGAGTCGAATTAATTTATTCGTTCTGCAAGTCATGAATCAAACACTTCTTTGGCTACCGGGCATATTTCATGCGCACGATACGTTGCGGTAGAACGTGCTTATCGAGGAATACTACAGTAATACGGTTGCTATTCGAGCTTGAGAAATAGAAATCAATGCAAAATAGAACATTGCTAGAAAAATGACGAGGCAATCTCTGGGAAAGCATTAAGAATTACAAAGGCAATATCAAGAAACTGCCGTTGGTATTTTAAGACAAATCGTTGGGTTGATAATCTGCCATATTAGAAAACCTTGCAATCCATTTTAATTGATCAAACAGTTGATCACAGTTTAAAATGTTTTAAATTATAATTCGAAAGACGGATGTAAACTCTAGCACAAAAATTAAGGCGAGTTAATTTTCATAAAATTAATTTACAGGTTAGTTTTAACAAAACTTTACTCTTTTCCATTTTATTTTACCTCCCAACGGACTTTAAATCAGAGTTCAGTTCGTGATAAATAAATAAATTTCTGAGAAATGCAGTAAACATTTTAATTTCCAACGAAGCAACTAAAAATTACTGCTGAACTTCAATGAACAAGTAGTTTCAATTACCTCGAAGAAGAAATGATCTAGTCTGTGAAGAACTGATATGCGAGTTCATATCACTAACTAGGGGTGCCACAGAATGACAGAATTTCCCGTCTTAGTTTTCTATTTCCTTTAGAATAGGCTAGCTATACGAACTTGCCACATCTTGCCACCTGCAATCTATCGCCGCCCAAAGTACACTTTTTTGAAATTTTCTTCATTTTTCGGTTTCCTAATAATAGAATAATTTTAAGAATATTAATGAACAGTAAAGCGCGTCCTAAATGGCAATTTCGTTTTAAAAATTTGGAGCCACTTTTAAGAAAATGCCGCTTAAGCTCTATAGTACATTCGAAATTCGAAGCACTTTTTCACAGAAAAGTTTTGAGTTTTAGAAAATCTTCACTTCGAGTCATTTGAAGCACTTAAACTCCTAAATACAATAGTGTTAAAAAATACCGGCGTGAGAGATCTTTCAAAAAAATTACATTTATGTAATTTTTGAAAAAACAAAAAAATACCCTGAAATAAACTTGACATATTTAAGATATCTAATATATCAAAGAATATATTAGATATAGTAAGAATATAAAGAATATATGACAACATATTAAAGAATGGAATTAGAACTATTCTTTAGAAAAATTTCATTCACAAGCATCAGACAGACGGGCGGACGCTTTGAAAAAAAACAAACAAAAATCACTATTTCGGTATTAGGGGACCCCAAAACGAGTATTTCCGTTGAAATCTCGAAATCTATTTTCCGCAGCATTACATAACTTACCCTATACTACGTATATACGTCAGTATACGGGAAAGTAAAAACAGTGCGCAACTTGTACATTGAAAGGACTCAAAAAAGAGTCCTGTCTCACCGCGTTCTTCATTCCCCAGATATATATGTATCCCGCTTTTCATGCCCGTATATGCGATTCGTCATTTTTTCTTGCACAGAGATGTCTTCTTTCTTTAGACACACCTAAAAAATGTCACTACCTGCAAATTTGTTTGGTTATTAAGATCAGACATATCCATTTCATGACGTTGACATAGCAAGTATTCTGCTTCCCAGCTAGCTATCAGCAATTTAGTAGGTCTGAGTACTTCTCCTTCGTAGAATTCCAAAGCCTCGTGATTTACAAACTCTCAACATACTTTTACGTGTGAATGGCAGATTTAAGATGGCCATTTATGGTTTGAGAAAAATTCGTCAACTTGCCGAAATGACGAAAGACCTACTAGATGTTTTGACGAGACGCTGCGGTGACTTTCAAGCAGCTTTGGAAATCTTTATGTTGTTGTAAGAGTTGTTATTTGCATTTGGGATCTTCAGTTTTTACATGTACAGCAGTTTGCCCCTCTTCGCTAACATACTGCATGAGATGCGAAATTCCTTGAAACACGTCGCTCCACTTAAGTGTTCTAATATAACAAGATCATTGTGGTAATTACAATACGACAATAAATAAAATATTTATTTATCTTCGTCAAATGGCGTTCGGGTGTGGGTGTTTATTTTTTAGGAAAATTCACAAATTTATATGTAAATGACAGCACTGCAAAAAAGCGATACTTCAAGCAGATCATCGTAACTATATCGCTGTGCAACGGAACACAATAAATGACCAAAAAGAAACACTATCACTCGCAAGAGAGTCAAAACATCCTTGTAAATCGTTCCGGTAACTACATTTCTTTTACAAACATTTCTCTTTATCGTGCCAGGATAAGACTTGTATCTTAAGTTTGACTAAGGATTTTTTTTTAACAAGAGTATGCCATCTCGACGTCTTCACCAAAGATAATTCAATTTTCACCTCCAGGAAGAGATTACTAAATTGCAGTCAATTGGCATTTCGTCAATCATATTGATCATTTAAGAGAGGGAAGTGCGTCTGATGCCCGGACGTCTAAATGCGCAAGGATAAGAGCATCCACGAGCTAACCCCGGGGAGTGACAGGAGATCGTGGCTTGTCAGGATCTTACATCCAAATTTCAAGCTACTTTCAAACATCTGGCATAAAAACTGCCCGGCACTTCTTTCCCGCCAGAGCACACCTTTAAAGGATATCACGCGCGGCCACGGGACTCGTAGCAGCGCCTGCTGAAAGCGAGACCCGCGCAGCTGGAATCGCTCTGGGCATCCGCTCGGCCTGTCAAGTTGGCGAGCGACCGGTGGACTGTGGACGCGCAGTTGGCAGGCGTGCAGGGGGGCGAGCGGGTGGGCGAAAGGCGGGGGTGGGGGCGGGGTGGGGCGGGCGATCGCATCGAAGCCCCCGCGCGAGTGACGGGGTCGCGACCTCCTGCAGGTGGGTCTACCGCTCGCGCGTTCGAGGACCTCGACCCACCCGCCCGCCCGCCCCCGCGATTCCGCTGGCTCGCTATTAAGGTCGCGGCTGTGTGAGATCACGACGGCAAGTGCGCGCGGGGGCCAGCAGTGGAGATATTTTACGATTTCCGGATCAAAACTGTGTCGTCTAATTCTTAGGATCGTTACTGCATGCCGATGGCGGCAATGCTTATGGCGCTATAGAGAGATAATATGTAGCGTGTAGCGTAGAGGTAATACATGGCGTACAGATAGGTAATAAGTTTACAGAAAGTCTCAAAATAAAAATAAGCTGGTGTCGACAGCCGATCTGCACAACTATGCTTCATGAAGTGACGGAAGTGAAGCGGTTCAAGACACCGAGGGTCCCTGGATGTGTGACCGTCTGGGAACCCCGGGTGCTAAAACGGCGCCGAGCCCCTGGTCGGTAGGGATACAAGACAATGACATTACGATAGAATGACCACGTTCAGAGAGAATCAATTCATGATTAATGACCGGTGACTGCGTTCAAGGAGAATTACTCTGTGTTGAATGGCGAACAAGGCCTTGGAAAATAGTTACAAGAGTAACAGAAAATGTTTAAAAATATGTTATACAAGTCGCTCTAAAAGATGTCGAATGGGCAGTCAGATGGCAATAATTGACGTTTTTAAACGGAAAACCCTTTTTTTCGCTAACTGTTTTAGTACGAAGTTATTGAGTGTTGCATTTATCATCGCAATCATTCGATATTGTGTGCGCGATACTATAATCCAAGATAGTCAGCACTCTTTTATACTGTGCAGATTGTTGGAAAAAATACGCACATTACTGTACATTTTATCAAACACTGTACTTACAAAAAATGGACGCTTAAGCCGGGTGCAGTGAATTACTAGGGGCATACACGACTTTTCTCATTAGAAGAATCTTCGTTATTTTGCTTTTTGCAATGCCTTGTATTTCAGTTTACAAAAACAGGTTTCTCCAGCTGTTGAAACTTTCCAGCTCAAAACGTTACATAAGGTTTAGAAAATCTTGTAAATTAATACATATTTGGACATAAACCAATTGAACGACCGAAAAATATATCAGATCGCCTTTAATTTTTATGTAATAAATCTAATTGAACTCTTCTGATGTACCGTAACAGCCGTGGTAGCGGTCGTGAAGGGTGCCGTAACAGGGTGATTGCTGTCGTGCGGTAATCATCAACCTATTGCAGGTTCTAAGCGCAACAAAATTAATATGAGGTTATTTTAGATTTTTACTTTGTTGTTTCTGCCACCAACAGATTGAAAAAACTTACATTGTGTTGAATAAAAATTTCCCTTAACAGCAAAGAAAAAAAATTTTGTCAGTTATGAGAAGAATCTGATTTGACACAAATTTTAATAACGATCTCTAAAAATATTAGTCTCTTCCATTTCAATCTTATAAATATATTGTTTTTCTAATGTCCATGGTTGTTGAATTTATATTGCTTCATGTGTAGTCAAAAATACATAATATCTATTCATCATTTTTATGGACAAATGTTAATGGCACGTCAATTGAAGATCAATTCGTTTCAAAGAAACCTCCTGCAAACAATACTATAAAAAAGAAAGTAGTTCTTCTGACTTCGTGAGCTGACTAAAGAATTATGTGAGACTCTCAGAGAAACTGTGATCAAGATTAGCAAGGCGAGAAGTTCTCCCTCAGTCGACAAACTCAAACTCATCTCCTCAAACAACTTAACATAATTCCGTAAGGTCATGAACAATTGTGACGATTATAAAAGTCAAAACAATAGCCCCATTGATATTGTGAATATATTCACCCAACATTAATTCGTATTACAACTGTATAAATTAAAATTAAACAATTTTGAAGTTCTAGAAAACTCCCAAAGGATCAATTTAGACCTGAATGTTTAACGTGTGATTGGTAAGAACTTTCCTCCATTCATGAGAGTTGAAAGTTCGTCCAACACTTGAATCTGTCAATGATAATTATTTGAGTTATAGATAGACCTACAGTACTTCGAGTTCATTCTGAGAAATAAGAAGGTAAATGTTTGAATCCAATGTCCCTTAGCACAGAATAAAGAACAAGTTCCTAGTGTAGAGACATAAATGTTACCCCAGAATATGAATATTTACACAATGTGTAATAATTGATGTGGTGGGTTGTAGGTTTATCTTAATGTCGATTAAAATGTACAAAACAATCAAGAGCCGAGCTTTCGAGATTCGAGATTTCTTTTGTCCGTTGGACGACTTTGAGTTTTGTTGCACAAGTTATCAAATTCTTCTCATATAATGGATAAAATAAACTTAATTACATTACTTTCCTTTAAAATGATCAATATTTTTAAAATATTTAATCTATTTTATTGTTATTGTATTATGAATAAAATGTAGCTACATTTAGCACAGCATTCTAACTTAACATTTTAACCTCAAATAAGTAAATTATTATATTTATTATATTATTCATATTAGGAGCACCTTATTTTGAAGATTATTTAATGTCTCACAGCCCGAATGTATTTCTGAGGAATTTCATCTTCATGTACCAATTTTATATAATAGTATTTAAACATTATGGTAAAGACTATTAACTTCATAGTAATAATGAGGTTCAACGGTTTGCATCACTGCATCCGGTCTGCAAAATGAATTACTGGAACCGTGATTATTATCTAGTGCAACATACATTATAGTTGACCTACCTTCGGGCTTTTTTCAAAAATGAAAATGACGGCTTGCACTGAAAAAAACGTTCCGCATCAAGCATTATGTATGTTATGTACAGTAACCTCTTACCAGACCAAGTAACTTTTTTACCACTTAAGGGACAAGAATAACAACATCAACATCACATCCGTGGTCACAGAACACGACTACCATTAACCAAACTCTTGCGACAGTGTTGTTGAGGAGGTAATGGTGAAAGAATGGACATGAATTTAACTTTAGGATTTGTAACTTGTCGGCACGGTTCTGAATAGATATTAGAGAATGAGAGGGGTCCTCAAGAAGACCTGTCACATCTCGAAAAGGATCCACCCGCTTTCATTTACCGATGTGGAGCGTGAGCACTTCAACGTATCTAAAAACACATTCGCGACCAACCGTCACAAGCAAGCTCAGCTGCAACAACCATTTTCTACCCATGGCTCCCAAGCCTTTCCCGTGATCCGAGGCATCTAGCGCAGCCGCGCCGTCGCCGCATGCACAGAAACAGAGCAACAGGCCCTCGAGGGGAGACGTCATCAGCGGGGACGGCATGACATCACGACGCGGCAGAGGACGTGCATTTCGCCGTGGGAAATAAAAGACGCGAGCCGCCGCACGAACAAAGATGCGTCGCGCCGCGTCGCGGCCAGCGCCGAGGCCGACCCGAGGACCTCCCCCGCGCCGACACACGGTGGCTGGGACGACGCACTCAGCGGGCAAAACGCGCCTTTCTCAGAACTGACAACTGATGTCAGTGCCTCTGACCGGGAGGTCCTAGGGCTCGCGTCCCGGCGGTGGCAGCATGTTCGACAGTAGCTAGATAGCAAGGTCGAATTCAGTCGCTTTTTGGAGAAGAATTCTACATGCCGGCTGCTTCGATCGATAGTTTTCCGTGGTTTCTCCTATCTATATTAGGCGAATACCGAAGCAGTACCCTAACAAACGGGCAACGGATCGCGCGCGATCTTTCTTTCTATTTCCTTGTCCTATCCTCACCCCTTACTCACACATATACTTACATGCCCTGTATTATCACACATCTCCGAGACCATTCAGGAGCTTAGAGCTTGTCCCGGCTGAGACTGTGCTACGCTGGTGTAAGATACCTGGTTGAGGAAAACCCCGATAGCCGACTGGAAGGTCGGCGCCGTATCTCACCATCCAGCGGAGAAATATCACAGTCACATCCCGAGGAAAAATACGCACTACACTTACGGGACTAGCGACCTTGTAAGTTGATGCGCCAGGAATCTTCAACCATAAAATCAAAACTGACAAATTTGCATGAATCAAAAACATACGAAAAGAAAACGTGGTTATTATCCTTTATCATGCTTCATGTGAAAGAATCAGCTCACTGTTGCGAAAAAATGGAAAATGACAAAGCGATCTCCCCCTCCCCTCCCCCCCAAAATAGCGTTTTGTAGCCCATTTTTCGAAGTTCAATTGACGCTTTGCTACGCATATCTTACGGCGTTGAGAGTTGATTCTTCGTAGGAGCAAAATAGTATATTTTGTTATAAATTATAACTTAAGTTTAATAAACTTAAGTTATTATAATTTGTTATAAATACTTTTTTCATTAATTCCGGTAGGTGCAACACAGGACGTCCGTTTTTTTAAATTTAAAAAATTACTGACGAAACCTGTGCTAGTATTATCGTAAATACAAGGGAATGTCTACTATGTAACTTCGAAATAACTTTTAATGTGAAGTTACGGAGTAATCTAATTGTGACGTAACGCGGGATGCCGGTGATCCGGTGTTGAAAGATTTTCTCCAACATTCTCCTGGAAACGACTAGTGGAAATCTCAAAAACGACAGATTACTGCAGACAACGTGTAAAATTCTTCACGATTGCCTGTAAAATGTGTTATGTGCATTTCGTATGGTTATCAGTTATTTGTATCACGTAGCCCTGAGGAAGGCCTAAAAGGGAGCAGAAATGACGACTGCAATCAATTACCTAATAATGCAGGAAATATGAATTAAATTGTTACGATGACAGTTGTAGGATTCGACCGAGCTATTTGCTTACCACCGAGATATTTAATTCAAAAAGAACGTACCGGTCTACGAAATGAAGTTAGAGATTTTGTTTATGGTCGAGAGTTTTGTCCGCTTTCCCCCCAACTCGAATCATAGTACGGCACGGCCCCGAGCGGCCCGCACGGGAACAAAAGCCGAGCGACGTTGATTCAGCTGCGTCGCCCTGCAAGTGGGATTTCTCGCTAAACGTGAACAAAGTGACATTTCGACTGGACAGGGTTTTTACAAGTGGGACGTCTCTGGATTAAACGCTCAGAATAACCGCGTAAAAGGGTCACCGAATCGAGCACAAACTTCAAGTTCTGACAATGAGATTTCTTGCAACGAATATTGTTTCCTGCATGGTTTTCATGTTGAGAAATATTACATACATATCAATTTCATCCATTGTGGTAACAACGTAACACATATTTTTTGCGATATTAGCTAATTTATTACAATCATTATTTTGGCAGTATTTTACGCTTTCCTTATGAAAATTTGATTTGTTTTCTGTACCTACTAACTCATGTATTTAACCATCAATAAACAAAATATAGGTTTTATCATATATAATTTTACATCAGGATTGATTGTTCATTCCCTTTTAAAACTATTAGGTCAAATTTTCATTTTTTGAATTTGTTTACCATTTATTTTTTGTTACGGACAGGACAGAATATACTATAACCAGTAAAAGTAACCCACAGTTTAACCGAATATTTCTGCGATTAATGATGGAACTAATTACTGATTGTGTATTATGATATTTCTTACGTCAGAACGTATGGTCGAGATTGAGAGGGACTTTTTGGAGTACGAAGGTCAACAAAAATCTATCGAACCATGAAAAACACTCTTCCATAGGAATATGAAAAGCACTTTCTCTACAAGTTTAGAAGTTGTAATTTTAGAAAAAGGTTTTTAAACATTTCGAGTGTATTACTGTACAGCGCTTAATGTTTCGGGGAATTTTAATGGTACTTGCTTCAAATAATATTTACGAGTTGCAACAAATGTTCACAGAATTCCTGAGTAGCCTTTTCGATTTCTTCGCTCAGAACTTGTAGTGTCAACTCTTGTATACAATCTAAGATTCCTGTTACAACTATCTACGCCATTGTAGGTCCGGCCGATTAACTAAAGCCAGATAGCGGGGTAACTAGACAGAGATTATCTGGTAAAGCACTGTCCACACCAAACGTCTGGAAGCTGAGTTCATTTGAACGAATGGAAGAAGCCTTCATTACATCAGTAATGTAATACAACAGCTTGAATTGTTCATCTAAACTGGTTTTGATCAACTTTTTACGCCATTTTTCTTTGCTCTTAAGGCATTTCTAAAACATTTTAGAGCATTTTATTGATCATTTTTAGACAATTCAAAATATCGTTCATATTTACCTCTAATTTAAGTTGTAAAAAAACTGCACTAATTGTTTCATAACTTCAATGTTTATCATAAAGGCAAATATTTGCGAATATAAAGGCATCCTCTGCCGTAGTCAGTGTTTACACGGCGGTTCGGGAGTTGCAGCGTCCTGGGCACAGGTGCCCAAGTTCCGCGACCTTCCTCCGCAACATTTGTGCCGGACACGGCGGACACGCCGTCTCCGTGACAAGCAAGTAGATAAACGAATCTAATCATTTCAAAAAATTTGAATTAAATAGTTGTGTTTCTGCCTACTTTCTTTCTCGCCCATACTTCAGAAGAAGAGGAAGTATTGTTATCGCACGCTGGAAAACGGAGATTTTCGACAGGAAAACTTACATTCACGGGCCCTAGTAACAAAAAAGTGAATATATTTTGTTCCTAAATTACTTCCTCTAACACGTTGTGCAGACAGAATCCATGTTTTCTGGATCCTTTAAACCGAAAAAATCCATTGACGATAAAACCTTCGTTCGTTCATGCGCTCCTTCGTTCGTTCATGCGCTCCTTCGTTCGTTCCTGCGCTCCTTCGTTCGTTCATGCGCTCCTTCGTTCAGGCGTTCGTACGTCCGTATGTGGTCAACTAGCGGCTAAATCGTTGAGCCTATTTTCTCCAAAATTGATATTCCTCAACAGATTTAAGGACACTCGAGGCAGTCTTGAGTTTCAAACGGATATTTTTATTTGTGGAGGTACCTTTCTTGAACCCTCAAAAGATTTTCAAAATTCTCTCAAATGGCTTCAAATTTTTCAAACAATTTGTCCTCAAATACCGTGAAGGACGCTTAAAACGTGGCGCAGGTTCCATTTTCAATTAAAGCCCTGATTTTTCAAAAAAATGCCGAAGATTAACACTTCTGCAAATTTTAAAATACCAATGTTTGTCTGAAGTAAAATCAGTTCTAAGAAATTAGTTTAAAAAAAAGATATGACATTTGTTTTTAAAAAAACTATTAATTTTGTGTAATGTTTGCTTGAATTTAATGCTAATTATAAGAAAAACATTTTGTCAAAAACTGCCTTTAAATTTTTTCCACGGATAGATTTTTACGATAACTTGATTGCCTTGGGCTCCATCTTTTTTTAGATATTAAAAATCCACCAACTATACGCGTGAATAGCAGAGCTGAGAATCCAGCATTTTGCACAGTAGCAGACATTATTGTGTTTCGACCGCTCCAAGAAGTGCAGGCACACATCGGCATGGCGAACAACGACGACGCGACAGCAGCCTCCACCGCGACGCTCCGGCAGCGCAGCACCGGCGGCCGAGAACAAAAGCGAGGCGCGCGGCGCGGCGGCGTTGAAGCAGACGCGTCCGCGCGTCCTCCGCCCGTCCCGTCCGCCCGCCCGCCCGCGCCGTTTCCCACACGCAGCGCTGACCCCGCGCGGCGCCACATGCTTTTGGAAGCGACCTCCTCGCGGCCGGCGCACGCTGCGGGAATAACGTGAAAACCCGGCCAAGTCCATTATTTTTATCATTACCATTATTATTATTATTATTATTATTATTATTATTATTATTATTATTATTATTATTATTAGCGCATAGGCCATTACAGACCACGCTACACAATTAACATGTGTAATTTTTTCAGGATCAGTTTTTTCAGCTGTATTTCTTAGTACAACAAGGTTGTTACACCATGAAGTGTGAATTATGAGCTGATAAGATGATGATGAGGGCTGAAAGGACATTCACAAATACAATGACTACGCTGGATTCGAACCTGCAGCCTACTCAACGCAGACGACGGCTGCCGCACTTATTATTATTATTATTATTATTATTATTATTATGGTTGTTATTGTTATTGATATTGCTAGTTTCCGGCCATGTGAGAGGTGACTATAGCAGTATAGCTCTGAAGATGGCCACAGCAAGATGGCCGAAAAGTCAGCACAACTGACCGAGACGCGGCTCATCCCGGATAGCCATGGACTCCGGTCGCGGAAGCCTACGAACCCATCTGGCATTCTTTTATTATTTACCCTGGCATTTGGTTTTTTTTACCTACTAAAATATACAGTCTTTTTAACAATGCTATCAATATGATCAACAATTATTTATTCGCGAACAATATTCCGAAATGCTACTCGGGAAATTATGCTCTCCGCCGTACATACACCAGCTTTCTATTGTAAAAACATAAGACATAAATTTACCCTTTGAATATGGTAAAGGAAATAATCTCCACAAAAGGTTTAATAATTTTTATTAATTATTATCCAAGAGTTAACTTTCGGGAAAACACTTTTCCCATCCTCAGTGGATTTTCCCTTTTGTGGAGATTATTTCCTTTACTACATTATGGATTACCACAAGATATCTGCTACCATCACGGAATTTACCCTTTGAATATACCAACACAACATATCTTGAAAGAAAACAAATCCAAATAACAGTCACTCATTCATACATACTTAATATACATTTCATTCACGCGTGTGCACTCCACTTGAAAATAAAATTGATTCTAATGGTCATTTACTAAATAATACTTGATTAATTTCAAGTCTTGGCCTTGTTCCAAAATCGTTTGGCAAATTGCGTCATCTCCTTGGCTGCTGGCCCCGTAATGGCGCCGTCTGCGACCGCTGCAAATATCTGCGTCCTCTCGTCGCGGTTACCTTATTTCCTTTTTTAAAATTTTATATTCCCAATTGCAACGCTCGCAAATTAATATAATCCAACCAGGAACATTACTTTACGAAATCAACTACCTTCAAAACAAATTTCTACATGAAAATCGAAGATTTGACTTCCGCCACGATGTTATCACTCAATGTCACAAACATTTGCGATGTTGCCCTGACCTTCTTCACCGCGCAGTTTGAAACAAAGGACAGCTCTTCTCTTCTGTCAAAGTCACTGTACTAACTCTAACTAAAATCCAAATAATAAATTTAATTACCTTACCCTTCTCCAAATTCTTACTTTTGTTATCTTCTAAATGTGTGTGTAATCACCCATTGGTTATAAAACATTCAATTGTCTTTGCCAAACATACGACCATTCATTTAATAAACGTTTTTCGTTATTTTATGATAACCTTGAGTTCGAGTGACTGTGTATATCTTTCCTAAATGTTCTTTGTTTATTTATTTACTCTTCACTGGTCTGCTTACAGCACAGTTTCTTAGATGTTTTAGAAATTAATAACTCTTTACGCTTCCACCCTTGCACTTTCGACTGCTTGTTTCTTTATTAAATATGTCAATTTTAGTAATTTTTGTGCAGTTTTTTGATAATCATTGGGACACGTCCGAATGGACAGTCACAACTGGAGTCCTTGCATGTCAACGCAATATGTCGCAATACTTTTAGAGCTTTGCTTTTCCAAGTTGGTTACAAGACTTTAGCTTTCAGCCTTCCCTCTTCACACAAAATAACCTAGAGCCTGAGCAATGCATTATTTCTGACGCATATGTGAGACGAGACGAGACGATGTGTCGATGCCAAAATACATCGTCATCGACATTTGTTAGCATGCCAATGTATTAGCATTCTCAAAATTTGAACCAGTTATTATTCACATAATGCATTATGGAAACTATAATTGAAGTCGTTCGTTCCTGTCTTCAGTTTCCTGCTCCCGTGGCGAATTCTCCCTTTGAATCCGGATAACGGGATAAGACCCAAACAACGTTTCGTCATTGGTTTTGTCACGATAATATTCATATATACACCCTTTGAAATTACTATCGTACTTTTTGTAACATTATACAACTTATTGAAAATATCATACAGCTCAATTGAAAAATAGCTGGCTAGGTCATAATTTTCAAATTTTCATTTGGAAGATAATTATATATGTTGAAAGACAATGGTTAAATCTGATTACTGCGTGAACAGGTGAAGATACCGTCGCTGCAATGATATGCAAGATCAGGAGATTCCCTCAGACAGAAGAAAAACGTTAGCATGTAATCATGACTGCCCAATTGCATGTTTGAAAATATCTTGCCTCAGCCGCATCGTGAAAATCTGCTAGAGTGTTGGCCTTAACGCAAGGAAATGTAGATGAAAAAGAATGCGTGTGTAGGCATGATCTAAGTCAGGAAGCGGCAGGCGTCTTCCAAATCTTTACCGACAGAATTTCACTTGTGCCCTTTCCTTAATGACCCCAAGTCTAATACTTTCCTCTTTCTTGCTGAGGTTTCACAATCTGCCTTTGGTTTCATTATGGCTCTTCGTTCCATGAACCTTGCAATAATTGTGTAACTATTATCTAATCGAGTGCTGTCTTCTTTCATGACATGTCGACATTCTTCCCTATTTTTGCCGTATTCCGTTACGTAGATCACACGAATTTCACATGTCACACGAAATGACATGTCAATTGCACTCTTATGGTATTAATCAATGACGTATAATCATGCACAATTTGACGCTTAGTAATGCCGTGCTTGTATTGAGGGGTTGTGTCATGTGGTGAAGTGCAGTGATCTATTGAATGAGAAAGAAGTGAAGTGGCACGTAATGTCGTGAAGAGTGTATGTAATGTAGAGTAGCTGTATACTAAATCACTTGTATGATCGTAAAATATTTATACACATTAGGCAAACATTTAAGCTTATTGCTAGTAATTATATTCCCGACAATTAAATCAAGGTAACTACTTAAATCAATCCGTTAACGTGCAACGTGATAATTCTACAATCCAATGTGAATGCAATGGCACGAACAGGAACCGAGGGTTATCAACGGATGCTATTGAACAAGGCTAACTAAGATATAACGTAGCAACAGGAAACAGGTTTGAATGTTTACCAGAGGTAATTGAAGGGGAAAACGAAAATTCAGACTTTAATGTAAGTGAAAACTTAAGTTTTGACAATATCAAAATTCCACCCATGAATATCTCCAAATCCCCAGACATTCACAATTTTTTAGCATTTGTGACGGAACATAAAACCATAGTTGCTAATGATTTTTCAACCAAAATTACTAAAAACAACATATCACTATTATTTACTCCAGTACATTACAACAGTGTTTCTCTTATAGAGAACCAATGAAAAAACACTTGGTCCTAATGTATGATGAACCAGTCTCTCATACCAACGAAGCAAGTAAATCGTAACTAAAAAAATCTATCTTTCCCAATTAACCCTATCTACAGGCTTTTGGGGGGGGGATGGAACAATTAGAAACACAAACGAACTTGTAGACAATGATCAAGGCAGAGAAATAATTAAACAGATTCTTTAATAGTATAGTTAAAGTCAAAATAAGAAACAAAACCAACATTCCAATTCAATGCAAAAGCTGTCAGAGAATAAATCACACCCAGGCCAATTGTAAATTAGAACCAAGATGTGTAAGATGAGTAGATAATCATCACTATACAAAACGTAATAAACCAAAAAGTCAAACTCCCAAATGTGTTATTGTGATAAAAATCACACAGCAAATTATAGAGGATGTGTTTATTTTTAAACTAAAAGTACTAACTCTTATCATTCTTCAAAATCTTTCTCACCAGAAATGACTATTCAATCTAATTCTCAAACCAAATCAAATCCTCAAAACAAAGGCTTTTCAAATATTCCCCCAAACTAAATAATATAAGAAATTTTACAAATTTACCAACTGTACCATTGGAATCACAAAATGTTCTCAGGAATATTCAATTTCATCACCTCAGCTAAATAATTACAACTCCATAATTACAATTATAACATCTCAAGTTATAAGCATATTGGTTGCACAAATACAAAAATTAATTCATCAAATATTGCCAACAGTATTAAATGATGGACTACAATTTAAAAATTGTATTAGTCAATTGGAATACCAATGGATTATTCAGACAACTCTCAGAATTTAAGCATTTTCGTCATGATCGAAAGATAGTCATAGCTTGTGTGACAGAAACACATTTTAACAATTACTTAAATATTAATATACCAGGATATAAAATTTACAGAGAAGACAGACTCTCGAACCATAGAGAAGAGGGAGTTGCAATAATTTTAAATAGAAGTCTTATTCATGCTGATACATCAGTACCAACTTCACTAGACCTAGAAATGGTTGCCAAATGAGTATTTCTTTCCATTCATAAAATAATAATTTCTGTCTAGAACCCCCCCCCCCAAAATAAACTACTTCTAATTAACATTCTAAAAACAATATTTACTAACGATGACAAAATAATTTTAATGAGTGATCTAAATGCCAAATACAGCATGGGGATGTAGAACTACTACCTCTCAAGGACAAATACTATTTGACATTTCCACAACCGAGTGTTGGACAATTCAAGCTCATGTTCAATCCACTCATTATCCATATAATACAAATTTAACTCCAAACGTAATGCTTTCTCAGAATATAAACATACCAATATTTCAATACCCAATTCCAGCTTTAAATTCGGATCACGAACCAATTTTAATAACTTTTCATAAAATTTCTCCACAGTTCTACTCTCGCAACTCCCTTATTTGTGGACCAATTAACTGGGATCATTTTCAGACTAACTATATATTAGACTCTTATCCAGATAATCTATACGTATCTTAGGACAGTGACTTGGCAGTTACAAATTTTCAAAATAACATAATAACTATTCAACTTTCTACATCTAAACATTATCGCAAAAAATGTTAACAAATCCAATACCTAAAAGTTTAATAAACTTAATTTTTTATAAACATAGAATAATATGGCAAATAACTCGTAATGCATCTATTAAAACTACTCTGAAAATTATTACAAGAAAAGTTAAAAATAAATTGGAAATTCATAGACATACACAATTTAATATTTTACATCTCAATTATAACCTAACTCTTCTTCACTTTGGTCAGCTATAAGAGTAATAACTAATGAAAAGAAGAAAAATATTAAAAATAGGAAATACAGTAGCTATTACTGATGAAGAAAAAGCAGAAACCTTAGCAACACACTTTGAAACATCTTTTTCTAAAACTCTTCTTTAAATTCTTCATATTTCACTAGAATTAAACAAACCTTTTTATACAGTACCAGAAAAAATAAAATTTATTTCACCATCGGAAATTAACTTTCTTATTAAGAAACATAAAAATAAAAAATTCTCAGGAATTGATAAGATCTGTAATATTATATTAAAAAATACCTGAAAACGTAATAATCTCACTTACTTCAATACATAATTATTGCCTACGAAAGAACTACTTCCCTAAAAAAAACCCTGGAAAACAGCAGTAGTAGTACACATTCCAAAACTAAATAAAGAGCCTACTAAAACTGAAAATTATAGACCTATAAATCTCCTCGCTACTTTAATAAAAATTACTGAAAAAAACATTTTACCCAGATTAAATAAATTCATTAATCAAAATAACAATTCCTCACCCACAAGTTGGTTTCCGCAACAATCATTCTACCACACATCAACTATTAAGACTAATAGATTACATAGCATTAAATTTTCAAATGTCAAAAGATACTCTCACATTATTTCTTGATATAGAAAAAACATTTGACAGTGTCTGGCATATCGGTCTTTTATTCAAAATGCAATAAATTGGCTTTCCTCAGTATTTACAACACATTATTAAAAGTTTTCTCACATCTAGAAGTTTTAGAGTTCAAATTAATACAGAAATATCTCAATATAGGTTGGAGTCCCTCCGGGTGCACGCATTCACCAACTTTATTCAATATATTTATTTCTGATGTCCCAACTCTTATTAATTCTGAAAAAGCCTTCTTTGCGGATGATACTGCAGTGTTTACTTCACATAAAGACCTACCAATAGGTTGAGACAAATTACAAGCTGACTTAAACATACTTTCTAAATGGCTTCAAAATTAGAAAATAACTATTAATTCTAATAAATGCCAAGCACACGTAATTTCACTAAAAAAACTAAAACAAATATGCCCTTTAATTTTAAACAATAAAGCAATAAAATGACTTTCTTCTATAACCCCGGCCATTACTTATTTACAAAAAATTATCATGGAAAGATCATGTCTCAAAAATAGCAAGCAATACATTTATTAAAATGGTAAAATTATATCCCCTGATAAATAAAAGTTATAAAGTTAACATAGAAACCTTATCCATCTTTAAATACATCATTCGGCTCTCTCTTATATACGAGTATGTCGGTCAAATATGGGAAGATACAGCTCTTGGTAATCTCAAAAAAATACAAGTCATTCAAAATATTTTTTTCGGTGGACATTAAAAGCTCCCTGGTTCATTAGTAATGAATAGATACATGAAGAACTATCTGTTGTACCATTAAAAACTTGGGTAACTAAATTACATCAAAATTCTATAATAACTAACCCTTAGGCCCTGCAACTAAGACATTTTCACTTAGAAAAACAGCCTACCCACAATCACGAATTAAAACCCGTCATGCTAAAGACTTGATACACCCTCCATAATTTGCTGATAATGATTTCAAACTGTGTACATAATTATTCAAATTATAAACATGTATCAATTCAAATTATTAAATGTGTATAAAAAATAGAAAAAATATTCTATGTATGTTAGAGATCCCTAAAAGGGGTAACGTCCGAAATGTTCAGGTTAATTTTAAAATGTAAAAAAATATAATTTCCATATATGTGTATATATATATATATATGTATATATATATATATATATAAATATGTATATATATATATAAATATGTATATATATATATAAATATGTATATATATATAAATATGTATATATATATATATATATATATATAAATATGTATATATATATATATATATATATATATAAATAAATAAACTCTTTATGGAAAACTCTTTGGAAAACAATTATGTACGAAAAAATGAAAACCCCTGAAAGACTAGATAGGTCGAACAAGGATTAATAAATTTAAAAAAAGGAGAATAATTAAACAAAAAGGTACCAGGAACGGTCCCCGGCCAGAGTATTTAACTCTGTATATACGTGCGAACACGAGAAAGTTAAAACTCTCTCCATTGTCGAAAAACAAATCGATAATCGTTTTCCATTTACCTGGGCCGAGGTGGCTGCCTCTGCACGGATTACCGCCCGCACTGCACTACACCGCACCACACACGCATTTGCCCGCACACACGTCCACGCACCACGCACTTCCGGTTCCGCACTTCCGACCCGCACTCCGCGTCAACCCGGCACCCGGCGCCGTTCACGCCTAATCCGCAACTGTCGCCGAAATCCGCGAGAGGTGAGATAACACGTGACCAACACGCTGCTCGGTGGCCGGGCGCGGAAAATTTAACCTGCGTCCCGGATAGGCCTCGCAAATTGCGCGCCAGCCGGACTTCCCGGACCGCGGCGGCGACGGCGGCGGCGCGGTCCGGGTAGCGGCGCCCGGCGTCGCGGCGCCAAGGACGCGCGCGCAAGCGGCTAAAGCACGCCTCCCCCGCACGAATCTAATCGCGGAACAGACGCAGATTTATATACTCATGTACGAGTGGTTGGGTGAAATAGGCCTTGAAGATCGAACGGGCTTAGGCTAATCCGTCTGCTTGATGAAGGAGATAGAAGATATGTAGTGAGTGGTTGAAGAAGCTGTGGGGGCGAACGCACTCAATGGTACATTTTTTTAATGAACCCTTTAGAGCGAAGCGCTGAGACGGTTCATGCTCTTAGCCACCACGGCCATCCATGTCGGCTGGTCAAATTTTTAATCAGCAGTATTCCTTTTTCTTCAATTGATTGATTTTTACGGGCACATCAACTGGTATGGTCATTAATCGTGTTAGAGTAGTTAATGTTTTATCCCAGAAAGTGGTAGTGGCCCTCCCCCGCAGGATCCGGAGCCGACCTCCACATTGACTTGTAGCGAATTTTGCCCACTATGTATCTCTGACAGCTTGACACCGCTCGTCCCCATCGGGCCGCACTGACTGTAAGCTCCCGACATGAGTGGTAGAGTAGTGCATGGAAGTGTAAGCGTTTTATAATAAAGAATAGGACAAGGAAGAGGGATGAAAGGTTGCATGCGGTCCATGGCTCTTTTTTAAGTTACTGATCCGGCATTCACTGAAAGTGATCGAAGAAACCACGGAAAATTGCCGATCAAATCAGATGGCTATAACTCTACTCCTCACAGCGGCTGAATTCGACCTCGCTATGTAGGTAGTGTCGGAAAGCCGCCACCGTCGGGACTCGAACTATAGGGCTTCCCGATAAGGGTCATTGCAGAGACAGCGAGCAAACCTCTGGCTGGCTCAGCTAAACTCAGATGTCACCATAATATAAACAATGAGACATTTCTGGGTGTTGAACAATTACAGTTTTGGATGGTCCTGCGACTTCTTTTCATGGGTGGCCACGTTGTAATGTTCGAACATGGTTCTCCGGTACGAAGCAATTTTCACCCTTAAAAAAATAATATTCAAAGGGCGGAACACTGATACAATGTTCAGTAAAATAGGTTTTCCATAGCTAGATAAGAACGTGACAAGCCCAATAAGCAAATTTATGAATGAGACTTTCACTTCTTCGACACTTAAAAATTGGCTACCTCGTTGATGACTACTTCATCTTCTGTGATCGCAATTATTTTGATCGGTTATACAGTATAACTACTGGTAGATGGTGCATACTACCTGAAAATTATACTTCCTGAATTCTGGGCGGTAGTCAAGACTCCACGGAAGAGGCCGTAAGTCTTTAAATAATTGCTATTTCACTAGTTTTTCTTAATTTCGCATTACAATATGTTTCAGCTACCGGTAATTTAGAAAAGGTCCGTAGATATGAAAGTAAATCAGAACCACGTTCAGTGCAAGTGTTTGATCAAAGAAGGTCTTGAGAAACGATCCGCCGAGGTAAAACCGACTCCACTGATATTCTGAACCTCTGCCATTGCCTCCTCTACCTGTCCCTTACGACTAGTTTTCAGGCGACGACGTAAACATTTTCCCTCTTCCTCTTCCTGCTGCCTTTCTTCATTCTTTTTTTAAAATGTATTTTACCTGATCAGTGAAATTACCACTTTACAGGTGAGTATTAGCATGAATTAAAATCAATAGTGGCTCGAAGTTACCAGTAATTGTAAATTAGCGCACTATCATACCCCTATTTCTGAACGAGGGCATCCCCACTGGGTACCTGTATAATGATTTTTGTTAATTTTGTTAAATTTAATCTAGCAAGAAGGTAAGCAAGATAGAGATAAGTGATACCAAAATTTCTCTAACTTATGGTGAACGGAGCAGATCTTTTGTGATTTTATTCTTGTAGGAGCAACGCTGGTTTTCCCGAGGTTAAAGTAGCTGGTGCAAAGGGAAGTTTGGAGGTTAGAAAATAAATTGGACGACAATAAGTGAATGTAATTGGTAATTGGTTCTATGTCTAAGTCATTCTTTTTTAAGAATGATCCTTTCAAAGAGGCCATGTTTTGAAAATGCCTCAAGATAATCCACTGAATGTTATGTCCAAAATAAATAATTATATAAAATATGTATGCACTGTGTAATATTTTTTCACAAGCACGTAGGCATGAATATTACACTAAATAACATTTAAATTAATAACTACAATTACAAAGTAAATACTCAAATTCTTACTTAAAATAAGCATAAAAATGTAGCAGAATATGTTAGTATAACATGGACTTATTAACAGAGAGTATCGTTTGGTTTTGTTACCAAACTTGTTTGGGAATGCCAAATTTGATTTTCATTGTTGAACAAAAATATAAAAAATGGCAAGTTTAGGTATGGTTGTTTGAATGTCCTATCAATAATATAAATAATAGTGTTGTATTTAATGATAAAACTGTACGAAAAATACATCCCCAAAAAAGGAATAAATAGTGTGAGTAATTCCGTAAGAAATAATCCTTGTGCAATGGTAAAAGATAATAATATTCTATAAAGCAAGAAATAACAAGAAGTTTGAGAGACTTATTGGAAGTTTCTAATGTTATTACAGTTAATAATTGCATTTTTGTTTGAAAAAAGTTTTATTTGCAAATGAGCATTAAAGTAATCGTGAAGCTTGAAATATGTGAGATTATTTTTATATTCTGAATATCTGCAGTTTTTGAATTGCGTAACTGTTATTTGAACTCAACAAAACTTATCAAATGATTAGTTAAATTTGATTCTTAGATGAGATCTATAGAGACTCGCTGCTCTTAGCAATTGTTCCCCAGATGTCCTCCGATTAGTTATTGAAGGTGAATGCTAGAGCTCTGCTTACACTGTACCGCCACGGACCGCGCACAACCCTTCCCGCCAGATCCCATCCTCCAATCGCATCCTACCGATCCGAGCGGGCGATAGGTCGATCTACCGTCTTCGTCAGACACAGTCCGCATGATCCAAAACGTCTCTTGCAGCGACGAAGCGACTGCGAAAAAGCGGAAACCAGGCATATGGTCGATCAGGTCCGTCGGCCTGGTCGATCAGATCATGAGACATGTAGTCTTTCCTCTGCACTACTACTCTATGGTAACGCCTTAAGAAGATAAAAAAGAAAAACAGGAAGAAAGAAAATCAAGAAGGAAGAAAACTAAGAAGAAAGGAAAGCAGCAAGAAAAGAAAGAAAGTAGGGAAAAGGAGGGAAGAAATGAAGGAAGGAATGAAAGAAAGCAAGGATAAGAAAGAAAAAAGATAGAAAGAATAGGAAAGAAGGAAATAACGAAACGAAAGGAAAAAAAGAAAGAAAATGAAAGTAAGGAAACGAGGAAATTCCCATTGGGACATGTAGGTTTGAATTAACAAGGTTAGAAATTGTCTACAATGTGCGAGTAATTCCATTTCGTTCAACTTCACGCTTCAGTCATTTGTATCGTGTTAACAAGGTTAAATTTGACTAAGGTTCGTCGGGTAAAACAAGCATTGAGGCCGGATCAGGCCCCGTCATCCGATCACGAGCCGGACGCCCGCCGTCGGCGCTGCAGGGCCAGAGCTTCCACTGCAACCTCGGCCGTGGCGGCCCCCTGCGAGGCCGACCGCGCGCCAAGGAGACCCGCAGAGTAATTGCGAAAGTGGTCACCACGCGGCGCGATCGTGATCTGATTTCAGATTGGGTAGGTGTGCGATGCAAACACTGGACCCATGAGTTGCCAAGATTGTTCGAATTCTCTACGTGACTCCTCGCAGTGAACGTTTGATTCTTTGCGATTAGCGAGAGAAATGTGAAAAAGTTCGAAATAAACTAGGATTTTTCCCCCCATTTAATTACGAATTTGCACCTGGAGTTTGATGGATGTTTAATCCTTTAACTACATGATTCTACTATGTGTTTTACACGTAGTAGAAGGAAGGAAAGATTCCTTCCTTCCTTTCCTTTATTTCTTTCACACGGTCATTAACCTTTTAACATATTTTTTCTATTAAGATCGTTATAAATGGTTCCGAATACATATTCAGTTGATTTATTATAATTATTATTCATTGTGATTATAACTCAATTTCTGACTAATTCTCACGTCGTGTTTATGTACTACACATCATCTACGATTTGCAAAGCCTTACACTATGGTCAAATGATTTTCCGATGCGTTTTTGCATAGTTTTCTCTGCTTTTTGCTGTTTACAGTATCAATCATCGAATATTTTTCATTCAGGTCCACTTCGACACTAAACATTTGTATGAAAAGGATCTAGTATTTTTTCTAACATTTCCAAATTCATATTGTTAGTTACAGCCATGTTCTGCAATTACTAAATGTATGCTGATATCTCCAACAAAAAGAAAGAACACATTCTCTTCTGATTCATGATGTTACGTATTCACTTAACTTCTCAAAAATGGATGAAAATGAATAAAATGTGCTGGAAATTCATCTTTCGCCAGATTTCTATCAAGAATTTCTATCGGAAGACGTTTAATAAAATATATTTTAAAAATATTAGTGACTGTGTTGTTATACAAAAACTTCCAAATCAGCTCAGTTTCGGGTGGGTATTACTGAGTCAGCTTATACTGTATTTTAGAACTGCAGCAAGCACGAGGAATGCAGTGAATTCTATAAATCCAAAGCGGAGGAATAAATGACTAATTAAACAGTGTATAAATAAAATTCCGAATCGTTCGGCGATAATAACACAGACCATCAAGCGTTGTAGGTGGCACCACACGCACATAATGACCCCACTCTTCAGTGAGTTCTTGCACCTGCACTGCACAATCGTAGTAAGGCTATCCAACGTTGACGCGAGTTGGAAAAGCGAAAGACCTTGAAGTGCACACCTACATGAATCGCTTGGAAATTACAAGTGTAATGAAGTGTTATACCTCGCCCATATCTGGCACGATATTTTAAAATGCAACTATAACCATCAAGTTGTTTGCATAACGTCTTGATTCTCAGTTAAAATGAAATTAATTCTAATTTGTCCGAGGGCACAGTTTATAGCAATTTTATGAACTGGTTTTACCATTTTGCGTTTACTACCCCTCAGTGAGCTCTCTTACTTTTATTGCAAACCTTGACGTTATTTAACTAAGATTTGCGTCTGTTACGTTGCGCAATAAATGAATGATTATTGGTGAATATCCTTACAATAATCTACATACATTTCTATAAAAATTTGATTAAGGATTCTGTTTCGTTGTTTGTTTGCTTTTGAAAATATGTTCTCTTTAAAAACAGCATACATGTTCGCTATCGAAATGTGAATTGTAAAGCGGAAGATGTATTAGGCTTTTCTTTTTTTTATAACGTAACACTCAATAACTGTAATTTGAAACGCGTTGATAATTAACTTTTTTAAGTTTTCGAACTTATAACATGTAAGAGCTTTTGGCTGTTCGGGAGAGCTGCGACGTGGGTAGTATTGCCAACGTACTGGTTGGCCGTCATATGAGGCAAACCCCGATACAACCTAGGCTTCTTTGACTTCGGGTACTGAACAGCCTTCGTGTAGCATTCTTTAATTTCTCCTCAGCCCTATTTTTATTTTCAACACTAACGAAAAATCATAAAATACAATACTTTTTTTCAAAAGTCCTGAAATTTAGTTCAAGTTAAGCACTGAAAGATTCACAAGTATCGTAGATAGATCTTAGATATCTTTCCTTTGATCAACTCGTGATTTGTATTAATACGAATGTATATTGTTCCCATTATTGGGAATATAAACATTTTATTTTAACGTCATATTATAAAACATAATATTGCCACCAAGTCCTCACACTTAATTTCAGAATTATTACAATAATAAATCTAATTTCATAATATTAATATTACAATACATAATATTTCTCAATACTCTAGAATAAGAGGTTAAGAAAGTGGGTGAAACAATTATTTTGTTGGAAATTAAGGATACAGTTCGCGTTCCATGTAAAATGTTACGTATTAGATTAAATCTCATGTCCTCCAGTTGCAGCAGGAGGTTTACAACACTTCCTTTTTCTTTTGTATTTTTTTTTATTTCTCCATTAGGCATTTTTTAAATGTAATATTACTCTGTGTAAAAACATATTTAGCATTTATCTAACATTGAATGCTCTAGTACGTGAAATGACAACGAAAGTTGTTTGTCAAAAATTAGGGCCAATATCACATGTAATGCGTGCATTTAAGTGTGTAATAAATATCTTGAAGCCAATGACTATGAAGGGATCTAATCGTTACTAAATTAGACACTTAAAATTAATAAAATAACCTCGTCACAACCCCTTCATGAAAACACCCTTCGCGGGACTCAAACACGCAGCCTTCGGCTCCGCGTTCTTGCGCTCCATTCCTGAAGCGGGAATGAAAGTGCTCTGCTCAGCTGGAATCAAACCAACACCGAGCATTGCGGAAGTCGTCTGCGACCAAGTGTCGCGAGAAGGAGCGATCTCTTTCCGCATTTCGCGACGACAGTGAGGAGTCTCTTGGACGACGCCGTGACTCGCAGTTCCTGAGGCGGTCGCCAGGGCCCTCTCCGACGAGCTGAATGCACACCCCGCGTACTTGGCCGCGCCCTCCTGGTGGACGCTGGACTGTGGAGTGGGTGATCGTTCACATTCAAGTGCTTTTTCTCGGGAAAGATAGCTGTTGTTTATGTTTTTTGTAATTGTAGAGAGCTTGAATCGTTTAGAAAGGTGCATCTAACAAACAAAAGTGAGAATGGAACGTGATCTTCAATCTGTGTTGAATGTATATGCAATATAAGAGTCGAGATTCCGTGAAATTGCTCTTCTCGTTTTTTCTTTTCCCAAGGAGATAATTGCAGACATGACGATTTTTCTGGGAACATTAGTTCATCCTGACCGCATTATTCGAATACCTGCCTCACTCTCTCCTCGCTTAGAAGGATGTAAAACATTACAATTTCAATGCTTGGAGAGGATTTTTCTTTTAAATTATTACCATTGTAGAAAATACTAAATATTATACGAGAATGTAACAGTATTTTGAATACTTTTCCAAAGTGAATGGGGCGATGCTATGAAAACGAATCCAAACGTATAATCAAACGAAACTCTCGCCAAAAATCGTAAATGCGAGTACATTACAAACTTCTTAATTCGCAATAGTATGTATCTTGTGTGAAATTTCCGAATTATTACGGCTAAATAAAAATTACAAAACACTTTTGAGATTTTTCAAGTCAAATGACAAATTTTATTTATTCTTATTTACTGCATTATTCCTCGGGTTTAGGCAAGGTTTATTCCATCAGGAGCTGTGATCCAAAACTGCGCGTATTTTATCTAGACCAGACGAAGAGCTCTTCCACTCTTTCCTGCCTCGTTGCCACTTTTGAACAATATTTTGTCATTTTTATACGCAATAGTAAATAGTTTGATACTAATATTGTGCGTAATTTATTTATTTCCTGTCATATTCAAACGACAATTCAATAAGTAGGGAGCGAATTTCTATGATTTTGCATGTTTCTGTTGCTTCAGGGCATAGGTAAGTGAAATTTCTTGGCATTTGGTTAGAATTGGATGCTATGCACATTAATATGCTGGTGCATATTTTGCCTATTTTTCATGTTGGAACATATTCGTGTAAATTGTACAGACATATTTTGCATATTTCGTTAAAATAGAGACTTATCTCTAAAATGTTTCATTTTTTCATAGAATCTATTTAGGTTTTTGTGAGCGTTCATTGATTAGAAAGAGCTTGGCACAGTTTACTTTTTTTACTTTTCTGTAGAAGATAAAATGCTTGTGTGAATGTAGGACATTTATTGATATGTATTTCTGAACTCAGGCAGAAGAAATGAAACAAGGCGAATATTTACTTCAATTACGTCTCCCGCGAAGTAAGGAAAATTATATTATGTTTGCACAAAAATATATATTTTCATTCCAAACATGCTTCTCCGGAATGTTATATTTTTTAAAGGTTTCTACAGGAATTGAAATATTATTAATATTAATTTCATATTAAAGTGCGTGTTTAAGAATTTTTAGGTCATAAATGCTTATTTTTAAAAGCATATTTCAAGATTTTTTAGGACATAAAAATCCTCTTCCTACTAATAAGGGACATTCTCTCATTTTTTCGAAATATCTTAGGTTATTTTTGTATTTGTATTGATTTCAGTCGTGAGATCTTACACTCATTTGGCTATAGCCTCTATTAGGCCAGATTCCCGATATGAACATATTTACTTCTAGATGGGTTCAAAATGTGATTAGGAGAAGCACTTTTTTGGGGGATTGATGAAAATATATTTAAAACATATATGTAATAGTTTCTGATATACGTTTACAAGAGAAAGTATTATGTGTGAATACAAGCATGACCACATGAAATAAACATGAAGCGGGTTTTGAAAACAGTGAACTAGAAATTCAATGGACCCGCGATCCTTCGGTCCGAGAACGCTACGGCACTACTGCCTTAATGATCTCAGCCATCCTGACAGGCAGTGACAATTTTTGTGTCGAGTAGCTTCTTAAGTTTGTCATAAAATACTATTGAATTCATTCATAACAGTGACATAGCTTGGAATATTTTAAATTACTGCGCGCATCTTGTTAACTTCAATAAAACATTAAAAAATGTGTGACGTAAAACACAATTCCGTGGAGGAACTACCATTTAAATTAGTTACTTTGACCTCCCACCCACACACACATACAATAAGAACGGCCGTAGGTTGTCTAGCTAGCTCTGTAGGTTGGTTGATTAGTGATTCTGGGTGTGTTAACTGCTAAGGTTATACCCGTACATGCAGTGCATGTTTTATCGCGAGAGGTAACGGTGGTCTTTCCCCGCTTGTGAGATCCGGCGTCAAGCTACCGTCGCGGCTGCGGGGTTTTCCCCAGCCAGGTATCCCTCACCAGCGTGGCACCGCTCTGACCCTAACACGTTCGAAGCTCCCAACCGGTGTTCCGGCATAGTGGAAGTGTAGGGAATGTAAGTGTGTGTAAGTAAGGGATGAGGATAGGACAGCGAAGAGGAAGAAAAAATCGTGTCCCGTTTGGTTGGGTACTGCTCCGGCATTCGCCTGCTGTAGATCGGAGAAACCACGGAAAACTACCGACCTGAGCATCCGGTCGCTAGAATTCTCCTCCATTCTCCCTAGCTCCGTATAATCGCGGGCCCGTTCCAAAGGCACCTGCGCAGGGGAGAGGTCTGGGCAGTCGGATGCGAGCCGCGCGCCGCCCACGGCCGCCGGCGGGTGCTCGGCGCGGCGCGGCGCGGCGCATCTTGTCCCAGGTGACAACACAATCTGCGCGCCTGGCAGAGATGGCGCGGGAGCACAGAGGTGCCGCCTGCCGCACTTCGCGCCGGGGGCGGCGGCGGCGGCGGCAGAGGCGTTCGGGAGAGGCGCTGACAGGCACGGCACAGTCTCTGCCCGCACGTGCCGCTCCACCGGCGATGCTGTTCACAGATGGGATACGAACGCACTGAGGAAACGTCTCTGGATGAGCACCGGCCGGGAGAGGAGTAGAGAAAGGAAAGGGGGTGCTGCGAAATATCGCTTGGAGGGAACGTATCGTATTGCTTTGTAGAATTAATATAATAAGGAAATAGAGCCAGAACTTCTTTGTGGACTAAAATCATTCATTTCAAAATTAAATTTATGTATACATATTAATGTATTAATTTGTCTGAGTCGTCAGTGATGTGTAAATACTTGCTAACTAATATCGTCAATGCCCGAGTAGAGGTTAACACTTTGCATATTCGAGTACTGCAGATACAACATGCTTAGGGACTACTGTGAATTAGCCTTTATTACATTGTTGCAACTACCAATGCAACTCTGCAGAAGTAACGAGTCCTAGGAGATATTTTCTGTTGTTGCTGGTTGTTGGGAGAAAATAACGAAGCAAGCACCTTGCATCTTCCGTCCAATGTTTATGTTTACAATAATAAAGCCAGAAAATATTGATATTCAGTTGAAAAGGCTGAGTGGATGTCAGGATCGCCTAAATAGGACAAATAATCCCTAGCTGTGCTGAGATTTCAGCGCTAACCATTGCATTACCACGATCCATTTTTCGAAATATTTTCTCAGTGGTAGACATTTTTTTTAAATATGTCACATAGAGTTAAATGAATGGGAGAGACGATTCTATGAATTGTACAGTGGCGAAGCTAGAGAGCCAGCACTGCTAGCCTTAATTTTCCAGTTGCATATTCTGATAATTGTTAAATGACTCTAGTCTTCTAAGTATTCGAGAAGCGAAGCGCTTTGCTTCCATTCGATCGATTTTTACTCCCAAGTGGCTCAGGACATGAAATGATGTCACAGCAGTGCCTCTTGCCGGAAGGTCCTACGTTTGAGTCCTGATGGTGGCAGGATTTTCGACACTAGCTAGAGAGCTAGGCTGAAATTAGTCGCTGTCTGGAAGAGAATTCTAGCGGCAGGCTATAGTTTTCCGTAGTTTCTCCGATCAATACCCGGCCAACAAATAGGCCACGGACCGCGCGCAATTTTTCCTTCCCTTCCTTGTTCTATCCTCACTCCTTACGTAAACACAGTTACAATTACGTGCACTACACTAACACACATGCCCGGAGTCCGGTCGGGAGCTTAGACTTTGTGCCTGCTGGAGCGATAACCGCTGGTGAGAGATCTGGTTGGGGACATACATCGTTAGCCGCCAGGTAGCTCGATGCAGGATCTCACCATACAGCGGAGGAAGATCACAGCCACCTTCCGAGAGAGAGAGAGAGAGAGAGAGAGAGAGAGAGCGAGAGAGAAACATGCACTAATCTTATGGGACAAATGACCTTACCGTTGACGCGCCCGAAATCACAGCAATCAAAATCTACTCCTCTGCAAGCCGCCGCGCTGCAAGCTGCGTTGATGCTTTCACCGTCCGGAGGATTTTCATGTGGGTTGATGTCACTGTCTATGGGAAAGAAGTGGATATTTGGAGCGAGCTGAGTAAAAGGCAAATAAAAAGCTTTGGGAGCCACACGGCTATACAATCTATTTAATCCATATGCAACGCAATAAAGACCAGTACAAATCAGTCTGTGGCAATTTCCTTGCCACGCAGCCAGTAACACAACTCTAAATCCACCCAACAACGTCTCTTTTGGGATGTTTTTAAGTGCCAGTTACATAATTTTCTTGATCAGAAGTTCCATGTGAGCTTCAAGTCATCATAATGCACGGATGTGTGATAGAAACCTTTAATATGTGGTGATTTGAGAGTAGAAGTGTCAGTGAAAAAAATAAAATTGTAAACGAAGGGTGATCAACTCACTTAGCAAACTTGCAACAGGAATATTGGAAGAATAAATTTGAACGCCACATTCAAAGACATCTTTATGGCAGGTTTTTTGATGTTAACATAATGTCCAAGTTATATTGTTAGGCATGTGTGCTGTTTGCTACAGAAATGTAAAAAACATTCACTGGCTGCCCTGTACGGAAAGTTATATAATGTTAATATGTATTGTCATTTATTTTACATTACTGTATACTAATAATTTTAATTTGTATCACATATATTGAAGTGCGATTACTAATTACTTCGAGCCTTATCCCTTATTACTCCCCCGTTCACGAATTGACCAACACGAGATCGATAAATAAATGCAAAGAACAATAGATGAGAAACTCGCAGGCACGATGGGTTTCTTCTTCATTAATTCCAATGTGCGTGGTTGTTTTTGAGGTGTGCGTAGAGATTTGTGGTGTGATCACGTCAAGAAATTGCAAATGGATTCTTTTGAAGCTATTTTAGAAACCATGGCTTAGTACATTCCTCCTCGATTGTAAGTCATTGTTTCAATAAATTGTTTTGAATGAGTTTTTATCTTTCATTTTTTCTAATAAACTCTTCGGCTAAAAGGTATTTTGAGATAAAATGCGTTGGAAATTGTGAGATGAAAATAATCAAGGATGTTTTATCTTCATCGCCAAGGCCGGAAGTTCGTCATCAACTCGTTTTCCAGTAGCGAAGCATCACCGCACCTTAAAGGTTAGATATCAATAACATACCATTCCTCTTGCGGGCTCGTTCGCCATGTTCTCGAGGAAATGAGTTCTTTCCTTTACGTGGGAAGCAATAAGATATAAAATATCTGTTATTTCGTATCTCTTAATTCGTAAAAACGAGACATATTATGGTAACAGTTTAAAGGAACAGAATTGAATTATTGCTGACCTTTGTAGATATATTACTTGCAGTTGCTTAATAGATGTCATTGGTGATCTAATGACAATGACAGTCCTCCGTGAAAATAAGGAAGCCCTACAAAACGAACAGAGAAAACACACATAACTTCCATTGCTTCTATTTTCTCAATCACTAATTTAGCCCTTACTTATTCATTCTACGTTAGTAATAATTACTATTCATTCAGCGTTTCTTACTTCACGCACTGTGCTGTTGACAGAAGTAAGATAAGAATATCCTAATACGATTTGATAACTATCAATTCATTATCTGTAAAACTAAAATAAAAACCGATGCAACTGGACTCGCTTTAAAATTTTTAACTTAAATTAGGATAAATGTGCATTGTATTTTATTCGAAGGAAATACTCTACTAAATTGTATAACAATTCTGTTCAGGTTATTCTTATTGAATGATATACTGGTCTTCGAAGTTATAGGTGCGGTTCACGAAATTTTTACTTGCCCACCGAAATGCGAGCGGGTATTTCATTTGTGTTGACCCTAAAGTCTTCATCAATATCACCAAGTTGAAGGCAAAGAGGTCTAAGTGCAAGTATTTTTTGGGGGGAGGGAGCTTCTTTGTAGGTAACATGCTGATTAATTTCTTAGTACAGCATGCGAATCTCCAAATCTCGATGCAGAATCAACGGTATAAATAAAATTGGAGTGTCTGTCATTCCAAAATAACTGTCTTTTTATTATCTCACATAGTTTATATTATATTACCTGTAAAACCTATTTAACTGTTTTTACAATGTATTGTATCTCTCTGTTTTTTCAGAGCTAATATGTGGGGCGGGTGAACAGATTTCGTGGTTTTTACTGAAAGGCAGAATAGTTTGTCGGGCATAACTTAAGCAACTTTTTCCAATTATGATTATTTTTTATATACATAATTATGCAAGTTTGTTTTGTTTTTTCATAAATGCACATCTCTATTCCGATCTTAATAAAATTTTGTACACATGCCCACGAAAACCAGGAAAGATTACTGTCCACATGAGATTTTAAAAAGGTATCCCCATCTCCCTTTTCTACTTTTTGAAGCAAAATATAAATGTGCACTTTTTCAGTTTTTCGCAAATATCTCCAGACCGATGAGAAAATCCACTAAAATGAATTAAACTTTCCCAAAAGCCTTTGCAATTAAATTTATTTTTTCAATATTCATTTATTTTGATAGCGCAATTAGTGTCTAATTAATTTAAAATATTTCTTTTTAAAAATCCGTTACTAGAATGCATTTCTTTGCAGCAAGGAGAACGTAACATTTACAACTTAACAGCTTCCAATGGCAACGATAGAGGTAGCACGAAGGAAACTCGACAAGTCGAGACAGAGTAAGAGGGGAAAGGTAGGGCTGAGCCGGTGGGCCGGGGCGGGGTGGTTTCGGGATCGAGAAGGCCGGGAAGTGATAGGGCAGGGCTGGCCATGGTTGGACACATCACGGAAAGACGGGGTATATCGTAGATGGAATTTATTATTTTCTTAACAGATAATTGTGTTAATATATACCCGGCCCGTGAAGAGCAGGGTATAACTTCAGCTATTATTTGATATAATGGTAAATGAGGCTTTAATGTAACCGGTTCTGGTGGACCATATCCCCAAAATTCACAATTATCTAAAATCAATTATTTTTTTAAACTGAATTTATCCAGATGTTGGCATTACTATCAAAGTTTCGGTTTATCCTTATAAGGGGATCGCGAAACATTCGAACGTATTCATACATTTTATTTATTTCAAGTGAACTATTTTTAATACATTTTTTATTATTTCAAAACTATTTATGGGGTATGAAATTGCCCCCCTACCTCTGAAACACTTTCTGAATCCGAGCCTGTCAGCACCCCAGGGAAAACCCCGCCGGTACGGCGGCGGGTGGGTCGTGCCAGAGCCACCGCCTGCAACGAACCGGAGACATCGAGAGGCGACCCGGATGAGTGGCCATCCCTCTCGTGCTCTCCCATTCCTTCCCGGCCACGGGGGGGGGGGAGGGGCGAGACGGGCCGTTCGCACGTGCTACTCGCCCAAGGCGAGGCGCTCGCCGCCGCCGTTAACGATGCTGTCACTGCTTGGCGTCGGCGGCGGCGGCAGAGGCGGCGGCCGATAAGTGGGGACTCTCCGCCCACGGACCCTCGCCGCCGCCGCCGCCGCCGCCGTTGAGAGCTCTCCTGGGAGCGGCGCATCTCCGCGTCACTTTGAAGGCGCGCGCCCCACCGCCGCCGCCGCTTAGGAAAGCGACGCCTGCCGGACCCGGCGCCGCGCACTGGGTCGAAGGGTTACTGGATTTGCAACAAAAAATAAAACAAAAATAAGAAGGAAACCATGAAGAACAATTTCATTAAGATTTCTGTCTAGAGTTTTCGTCCATATTTATTTTAGATAGTTATTTTTAATTAAAGGTTTTGAAACCAACACCACATTAATCAGAAACCGTAATTTGTACTTCAATCTAAATTATTGTTTCTGAATAATGTATTTTATTTTAAATATGTTTAATTAAAAATGACTGTCTAAAATAAATCTGGACTAAAAAAAGTAAAAACAAAAATAACTTTACAAAAAATTAACCCTTTGAGCGCCTTATATATTAGTCTGATATAGACTATGTCTTTGAGGGGCATGTGTGTAAAGAAGATGAACTTGCCCCTCTTTGTAAAATACATGCGTCGTTCATCTTTCAGACTACCTAATCGTTTTCAAACCATCTCTTACGTCCGTCTATTTTGCGAGAGTTCAAAACCATTATGGTCCTTTGATAACAAAAGCTTAACCGTAAAAAGTAAAACGTACCTGCAAAAGTTGGATGTTATTTCATGTTGAAAAACTGCATTACAGTCAATGTAGTGGTATGGTTAATTTGGAAATGATTGACGAGAATGGATTACCGGATGACAAATACGTTTTATTTGTTATTTTTTTAAAATATCTTAAATCCACTCTTATGAAGTGGAAGAAGTGACTCTTGTGAATTGAGTATCATTTATACAGGTGGGCCGTCGAAATCGACCGCACTAAATATTTTTAAAACTTTCAATCTGGTTTCCTCCAAATTGTTGTAGATGATGCAGGGGAAATAACATATTCTACTTTGTTTGCTGGTAATACTTTCAATTTTCGAGATATCGACATAACTGATTTTTAATGGAAATATATGTAGAGTAAGCAAGGCAACAAGAGAATGAAATTGATCAGATTGTCCAAGATACGCAGAAAGCAATCACATTCACTTTTTACTTGGACTCACTAGAATACATTTAAATGGTCGACTGCAATTCACTAAAAATATTTCACGCCCGAATTTTACGTGCCTTCGGACTACTGTGCGGCGGGATGAGGTGGCTGGGTGGTTGAGAAATCTCTGGTTGAGTGGTTGGTGTAGCCGGAGGCGGAAACAATGACGAGCCGCACAAAAGGGGGTGAGATGTGAATAATAGCGACGCAGAGAAGAGTAGAGTTTGCGCGTTGTGGTTACCAGTCGCGACAGGTGTACCCGGAGATGATTGTTACAAGTAAACAGGTGGTATTTCGAGGCAATGGGTTTTGAAGGACTGTTGCGGAAGAAATGTAAGAGGTTATATGGTGTGTGTGTGTGTGTGTGTGTTTCTTATTGTCGTATTATTATATACATGTTGTCCTGTGACCTACTATCATGGTAACAAGGGAAACGTTATATGCAACAAAATAAGCCAAACATTTGGCAGCAAAGTGAGGTGAATTTGACTTTGTACTTTTTTATATAATTGATATGCATATGTAATATACTATTTAAATATCTTAAAAGAAACTGTTAACTCCTGATGAGAATATAATTCGTTTTCAAGACATTGCGAATGAAACTATTTAATAAAATGTAATTAATTTGAAATGTTTTTTTTCTCTAAATTATATGATTGTCAGAAAGAAAATAATCGTATATTGAAATTTAAAAGATGATATTGTGAGTAGGAGCCAGTTTATGTATAGAAAGATATTTCAGGTTAACTTATACGAACTAAAGAGTCTTGCAAGTCTGGTTTGTGCCTGTTGTAAATTAGTCGACTGCGCATTGTCCCCTCCAGAGATCCCTTCTGATTATGAGAAAAATGCAGCGGCGACAGATTTACAACCGGCGTAAGCCAGACTCACAAGCCTTGACTTATTCGTGCATGTCTATCTTTAACACTACGTGGTAGTAATGGAAATCAGTACGTAAAAGAAAAAAGTCTTACCCATTAAAGATTTTTAAAATACGAAAGTTACAAGAGAAAGTATTGTATGAGATTGAATCTCTACCAGCTAGAATCTGAAAAGATGATAGATTTTCGTAACCAATAGTGACGTTCGTATCATAGATATTTTGAGAGAAACAAACAAACGTGGCGATATTCACTTTTCCTAGAATATGTACAGACTCTTAGAATCATGACGAGCAATGCCTCATGCCTCTTTATTTTCTTATTTATGTGAGTAGACATTTAATTTTACTGATACTCTTATGAAGACCACTGGATATGGTATTCTCGATGATTCAGACAGGAAAGAGTAGCAATTTGGAATAAAATAGTACAATAAGTATTGCTAAATTTTATGAGGAGCAAAAAGAGATAAAATGTGGATTGAGGAAATATGGAGAAGAATGGGAGTGTTTTCGTAAGTTACAATTGAAAAAAAATTGTGAAGGCAAAGAATTATTTATACAAAAACAAGAAACGCAACACATCACAAACGCTAATTTTAAAAGGAAAAGGGAAAAGAAAGATAAAGGAAGGAGTGAAGAAAAAGAACAAGAAGTAGAAGGAGGCGGAGAAAGAGGATATTATGAAAATAACGGGCGTTACTGATCCAAGCGGTAGGAGGCAAGTGTTGGAAGGGGGAAATGGAAACACAACTGCCTGTAGCTGGGCTGATTTCTGCCGGTCATGCCCTTGGGCAGGAGACGCCCATCAGAGTGCAAGAGGAATGGAGGAGTAGATGCCGTCGCACGCGCCCCCGTGGTGCATAGCGACGTCGCTCTCTCCTAGAGACGCTGCGCAGAGGTGCAGCGAGTGGCAGATAGGAGACAACAAGCCCGGCCCCGCCCACGCGGTCACGAAGACGCGAGCACGCCGGATTCTGGGTCACCGAGAAACTAGGTTCACGGATTCTCTGGAGATATACAGGTTTCTGCGAAAAGTTTTCAAACCGTGACAACGTAAACGGCTTCAGAAATATGCCAAGAATTTGCAGGGTCTAGCGTGTTTGCTTTAACCAACTTCGGAGGTCCAGCGTTTTGAAAAAAGAAATTAAATATATTTCAAATCACTTACGCATTACTATGGCATCTAATTGGCTTAAGCAAGTTTTATATGTCAAAAGAATTAGTCTAATATTTCATAAAAAAATATATATAACTATAATTCAATAATTTTAGTATTGTACACGACATCAAAATCTATCAGCATGAAATAAAAGTGAAACTGTCATGGAATAATGTGTAAATCTATAAAACTATTGTCACACTGTACTGAACGAATATTACGTAACGCTTCTCTAGAAGGTGGCTCGAGAAGCTAACATAGAAGGCGAGTTATAGTAAACTGACCAAATGTTCTTCGTGGTCAGGCCACGTTCGATACAGGCGTCGTTCCAAACCCAGCAGGCATGTTCGAAAATGATAGTATTAATAAAAATAAAGTTACCAAAGATAATGATACATTCTGTGATCTGTGTTGTTTACCAATTCTTCCTCAATGCTGAAGCAATGGTGGAGCTGATTAGTGTTCTCCATTTATCCCGACAAGACATTCGTCTCACGAAACGGTCTAATGACTTGTCGAAAGAGAGGCACCAACTTGTACCTTCGGCTGCGCGGCGTCATCCTTCTTTGAGGGTTCTGTGGAATTTGTGTGGAAAGGCCTCCGCGGCGAGGGGTGAAAGTGCAACTGCGGAATCGCTCAGTCGACGGAGGCTGCAGACGGGGAAGAGGTGACGAGCGGCTGCATGCAGGCGCAGCCAAACGAGTTTTGCCGTCTCACTCACAAACTGCCGCCGCCACTCGCAACATTTTTAAGTGTTTTTTTTTCTTTTGAGGGGGGTTCATTTTATTATAACGGAACAGAGAATAAACCACTTACCATGTTTTTGTCGCGATAGAAAGGGTTACGAACAGTACCACAAAATACCAGCTACAAAACATTTTACGTTTTAAAAATATTTTCAAACATTCTACCATTTTTAAGTTTTGAAAATTCTTTTATATTTAGTATATATTTCGAAAATGTTAAATTCGTTTGAAATAAAAAGTTTAAAAGAATGCAATGTTGCAGAAGGTCTCTAAATAACAAGAGCTGGAAGAAGAAAAACTCGAAAGAAAAAGAACAGTAATTTATGTTACAAGAATATAGAATCAGTTTTTATTCACATGTTAAACGTTCTGTCTCTGCGACTTGGATAGGAGCCTAATCGTTTCAAGATATATACACACTTAAAACGCAAGTTAAACTCAGTGTGTATGTTAATTATTCCCACGATAGCTTACATTGGCTTTGGGAAGCCCCAAGAAACTAAGCAACAGCTATTGCCAAATAATTGAGAAAGTTTATTTTCTAGCATTTACTTTTCATTTATTTCTTGGAAAACAAATCGTGGATTAGTTCTCAGAAATTTAATTTCAGCCACCTGTATTTAACTGAACTGATAAGTAAAAGAAATAGTAAGCACTGATGATAATAATAAGTAAGAGATTAAATACTGTTTCTTTTGTGCAAAGTAATGAGAAAGAGAATATTTCACGCAGGCTTACAGGCAGCATACTAGCTTCCCGGGAAGTGATCCCAGATTCGATTCCCGATCGAGGAAAATAGTGAGTTTTAGCTATCCTTTCAAATCGGCTCAGTTTCTGTAGCTGTGTGACGAAGAAAAGCTCCGACAGGTGGAGGTAGCCAGTTGGGGTGAAGGGAATACGTCATGTTCACCACATGTATCACTAATCCCCCCAAGTGTGGGAATTGAACTAGGCCAGGGCATAGGGAATACCGTTAGCTAGCCGGCAAAGTCGGAGAGTCGACTCAAAATCTCCAATATATACAATGAGAAAGAGTAATATTTGCATCGTAGCTTAAGAAAGATTACAAAATAGAACAAACTGTAATAATTATATTTGTAATAGTAATACATTTACGAAATAGACTAAGGCTAATAATTATTCATGATATTCGTAAGATACTCACAAGATAAGGAAAAATCACAAACTATATATTATTATTATTATTATCATTATTATTATTAATTCTATTATTTTTATAGTTGATGTAGATGTACATTTTAATATATACACCTAAGTCAATAAAAGTAGCATGATAAACAAACAAGTTCATTTTAAACAGCAAAGTGAATGTGCAAAGAGAAACTGTGTACTTGAAAACAGCAATCAGTATTCGCTTAAAAGTGGCTCAATGGTTTACCCTTTAAATCAGAAACATTATCGTCGGGTAAAACGTATATTCAAAGAACATGTTTCATAAAACGTGAATTGGCCAGTATTATGTGTATTGGCACACGGATCCGGGAATAAAATGATTCAGCACACCCACACCTTGTTCTGTTAGTCCATTCATAAATTGCTGTCTCATGGGCAGTAACTTCTTATGCATATGAAACTCCACTGAATGTCACAGGGAACGTGAATTACGTTCCCTAGGAAAACAAATCAACTCATTTCGAAATATAACATTATTTCTATATTTCGTCATTTTTACAAAATAGACTACGATTCAGGTGAAAAAGATAATTTGAACCTAAAAATTGTGGATGTTAAGAATAATAAGAAACTGGCAAAAGTTAGGACAGGCAGGAGTGGGTAACTATACTTGAATAAATCAAGACCCAAAGAGATTGTCGAATAAAGAAGAATTATTACAAAATGTTGCTGTGATAAGAAATTAGAAAAATATTAAAAAATAAGGCATAAGACTTGAATGAAAGCATGACGACATGAAGGCATGACCAACCAATCAAGTGTGTAATCGACCAGACCAAGGAATTTTCTAGAGAATTGCAAGGACCGGGCTGTTAATTTGTGTTCTGAAGGTGTTTGAGTTGTGCTATTTTCGACCTTGTGAGAACAAATTTTAAACATTTGTTTGTATCATTCGTTAGATGTATTTTATGCAAACAATCACTGGGAAAAATAGAAAATATTCGTTATTACGATGCATATGATTAGGTCTTATAGCCATACCTGGTAGGGAAGAAAGATTTGACGGATAAGTGATTATAAAGATAGATAAACGGTTATGGGGCAATGGTGTAATGAGACGCAGAAGGAAAAGGAGGACAGCAGCCGTGATTCCGCCGTGTCCAATACAAACTCTTCAAGTACCGACTGAGAATTGATTTTCAGTCCTAGCGCAGGAAAGACTGAAATACACCAGAGATCGCCCTCATTTAATGAGAAAGTAAAGACGACATTAGATAATGATGGAATCGAATAGAAAGCACAACAGGAGGAGAACTATTCGAAATAACCATTTAGCTTCCATTACATCCTCTAAGCTCTTCATTCAACTAGAGGAATGAATCGCCGACCCATCTGGCCATTTGAAACTGAACATCGGTTCTAATGTTCAAATGACCGGATGTTTTCTTAGAGACAATATTTTCACGTAACAACACTGAATGGTTAGACGAATTATTATTCTTCAATTCCTTATTTTATACTCGACTTTGGGAATTATTTTCCCAAAACTACATCGTTCTTAATATGTTACGGCGTATATCGACTGCATTCCGCGGTCAACTTTTATTAAGCTGTTTACCTACCTCCCCAAAAAGGTGTAGCCCTACTCTATCCCGCTCGGCTGTCCTCTTTAGTATGAGGATTGTTTTCTACGTTTCCTGTGGTCTGCTTAGAATCACATAGATCAATTATAATTTTTTCACTTCTGCCTGATTTCAAGAAACATTTGCATGCATATTTAGAGTATTGTCAACGTTGAAAAACCACCGCTTAAAGGTTTGTGGAAACAAAACAAGAAATCACCTAGCACGAAAATCTTACCTCGCTAACTTAACATAGACAATTCCGAGGATTCTGCCTTGTTCACTTGTGTTCGAGGTTTTCTCTGGACTGATGCGAGTACATCTATGTGCGCTACTTATGAATGCAAACTTAACTAAAATGTTTACTCCTTCCGAAAAACCGGATGAACGAAACGGGAGGGAGTCGGGCTGTGCCTTCCTAAGTAACTAAAAGTGAAATGGATTGGCTGAGATGCGAAGCTGAGAGAAAACCGACCGCGAGACGGAATCGGGCGATTCCCATACGTTTTGGCAAGTAAATGGGATACGTACAAAACAAGAAAGAAAGCGAAGCGAGAATCCCCTGATGATCCCACGGTCAGTTTTCCCTCACCCCACCCTCGCTTATCAACTCATCCCTTTGACTTTTTGTTATCGGAGAAGGCATAGCCCGACTCCTTCCCGTTTCGTTCATCGCGTGGGTCGGAAGGAATAAACATGTTTGTTAAGATTCCAATCAGAACCAAAGCAAATACATTATCTCGCACCAGTCGAGAGAAAAACTCGAACATAAGTGATCATGGTAGAATATTCGGAATTGTGTACCTTTAATCAGCGACATAAGAAAATGCTTGTGATCGGAGGTTTCAAGATATGTTTCCACAAACTTAAAGCTGTAGTTTCCAACGTTGGCAGTGCTATAAAAGGACGTGCAAATGTTTCTTCAAAATAGACAGAAATGGATCAGTTGTAATCGATTTAGCACTCGACACTTAGCAGACCACGGTAAACGTAGAAATCAATCCTTACACTCGCGGGCTATGCTTTTTGGGGGTGGTAGGTAACCGGCGGCAGAGAAAATGTTGTACGCGGGATGCAATCTCCATACGCCCATATAGAACATCTAGCGATCAATCTGCTATATTTTAGAATAAATATTCTCGCTTTAGGTTCTTTTTTATTTTGCACGAATCCCATTTACTTGCTTGGTAGCTTGACTTCCTAGAGCAATGCTCCATTTAAACTCAACCCTTTTTGGGCCACCACTAGTCGTTACGTCTTATAATTCACATACCTGTACCAGTGAACATTGTATACGTTATTAAATCCTGCTTAAGACCTTTTAGCCTTAAATTGCTTGTGGCCTTTGAATTTTTTTAGATCTCCCGATTGCGATTCGAGCCTCCCAGGGAGAATCGCTCGACCTACCACTGCTCCCCGCGCAATCTGCGGCTGCCGGGGCCACGCACCGCGGGCCCTTCCGAACGTCTCCATCGGGCGGGCGGTTCGCAATTGCCCTCCCGCGCGCTCCGCCCACCCCGCGCCCGCCGGTCCACCGTAATAGACGCGCGCCCATTATTTTATTAAGATGGTATCTCGCGCCCTTGTTTGCGCTACCCAGGAACGTCGTGTTCCGCTCAATTGATTGCAGCTCGTTTAATGGAAGTCTCACCGCGGCGCCCGGTCGCTGCGGTGGCACGGAGCTACCCCCGCAGACCACACACAGCCCGTGCCGTGCCGCGCCAAGCCGCCAGCTGCGACGAACCACGAACCGTCAGGCGAACCACGAGCCCTTTTCGAACACCGGGTCGCTGCTAGAAAATTAAGGCAACTCGCAGGGGCCAGTACTCTTGCTTTCAACCCTCAACTGATGTCATTACAATGCCTCTGACTGGGAGGTCCTGGGGTTCGAGACCCGACGACGGCAGGATTTTCTACACTAGCCATACAGCTAGGTCGAGTTCTTTCGCTGACTGGAGGAGAATTCAAGCGGTCAGCTGCTCTGATCGGTAGTTTTCTGTGGTTTCTTTGATCAATACCAGGTAAATGCCGGAGCGGTACCCTAACAAACAGGCCACGGATTGTGTGCGATCCTTCTTTCCCATTCCTTGTCCTATCCTACTCTTTACACACACTTACGCTTACATGCAATACACTATCACACATGCCGGGAGACCTTTCGAGAACTTAGAGCTTGTTCTCGTTGGGGTGGTGCCCTGCTCGTGAGATATACCTGTTTTGGGAAAACCTCGCTAGTCGAATATAGGCCGGCGCCGGATCTCACCATCCAGCGGGGCGAAATCACCGCCACCACCATCCGAGCTAACAAATGCACTTCACTTCCGGGACTAATGACCTTAGTACTATCAGCGTCCGGAATCACTAGTAATCAATCTTTCTACACCGCCGAGTAGAATTTAAAGCCCAGACTCTTGCGTCGTTGTTCCAGGAGAGCCAGGAGGTATGTCTTGAATTTAATAGGAACAGAACTCCCTGACAGTGTTAAGGGTAAGCGACCTGTGCTAAATGAAACTCGCAAACTAACCTACACGAAGGAAGCAACATTACTAGCAATTTTACATCTTGCACACTGCTCACAGTGTCATTTATTTTTGGTCGATTCAATGTCTACCGAATTCATTTTGTTCTATGTAAACAATAAAAAACATATCAAAAATTTTACTTGAATTGCATTTATTAGTCATTAGATTGATTTACGTTATTATTTGTGGTAAATGTTAAACACAAATCGTATGGAATTTGTAATGAACGAAATAGATTAGTAGGGTATTTCTTTGCGGTTCTTCCGCTTTATTTGTCTCTCATTAGATGGTTCAGTCTTCATTCATTGAATCATAATTCAGTCTTCAAATCATTCTCCATTCGCAGTGTAATGGAACCTGTCAGCAGCACCTGTGGCAGCACACAGGCCACGTCGACCCAGTCCACAAGGGCCAAGGCAATACCTCTCAAGCTCCTAGTCGCGACCTCTCCGGAAAAGAAGAACCAGTCTTAGAGAAGTGCTCACTTACTTTCCATTTATGGCTAACGGAGTTCAAATCACCGTCCATTGCATAACTGATTGTACCGAAGTCACAGTATTATCTATTCTAGTAATTATTTTCATAAGGCAAAACTGTATTGCATGTGCTAATATAACTGCAGCAGGTGTTGGATGATAATCCAGATAAAAAATTACAAATGGTAGTCACTGTGTTCTTTTACTAATGTGTTGACGTATACTGATATAATTTATAATTTGAGTAAAAAATATATCCCGAAAATATAGATGCAACAATTGCACATAATACACTTTGGTGTCATATAGTTCATCTTCATCCTAAATATAAATTTCTTATCAAAAAATAGTCAACATTGATAAACTTATTACGATTTTTAGTCATATACATCTTTGTTTCTTCGAATCACAATGAACAAGGATATTCGTGTAACAATTACACATAATATACTTTGGTGTCATATAGTTCAACTTCATGCTAAATATAAATTTATTATCAAACACCAGTCAACATCGATACATTTATTACGACTTTTATAGTCATATACTTTTTTGTTTCTTCGAATCACAATGAACAAGGACTGGTCATAAAATTAAAAGTTTCACCATCATTAGTGCCCTGAACAGTTTATTATGATATTCTTGAATAAGAAGTCGCAAAAAATAAAAGGCGAAACAAACGAGCTTCCTACAGGTACATTTAAGATTCAAGAGCCACCTTCATCAAGGGACCATTTCCTGTGCGCGCTGCCTTTCTCCACCCATCATCAAGTGCCCCCTCACCCGCGAGTGGACGGTTCGCACCGGAGCATCGCTCCTTACATCACCCACTTTCTCCTCCCACATTCGCCGAAAGAAACCCTACGACGCCGACCTCTTTCTCTGACGAATCTCTATCCGCTCCACCGACCGCGATGAGTAACGAGTCGGAATGGATCGCATGGCCTATCAAGCAAGGTGCACTTTCGACGGAGGAAGAGGCGTAGATTTGTGGGCCAAGAGCGAAAAGGCATGACCGAGACCGTTGTCACGGGCGCATAAGGAGAGAGACAACCTGTCTGCGACATGAAATTCGTTCCCGGACGTCCGACGGATGGGCGTGGGACGTGGCGAGCTGAGCGCGGGCGGGGGCGGGGCAGGACGGCACGGAGAGGCGGAGCTGGGCGTGATGGAATGGAGGACGGGGGTGAGGACAAGGGTGAGGCGAGTCGAAGCGGGGCGGGGTAAGGCGTAGCGGGTTGAAGGGCGGGGCGGGAGAGGAGCGAGATGGTGCAGGGATGGACGGAGCATGGAGCAGAGGGGAAGGATGCGTGGGACTGTGGGCGGGGACGAGGGAGAGGGCGGGGCGATGGCAGGAGGGATGGTGGCGGGGCGAAGGTGAGAAAAGGGGGCGGGGCAGAACGGAGCGGGGTGCGGTGCTGCCGAGCGCAGCAAAATGGGAGAGGAGGGGCGCTGCCGGGGAGTCGGTGAGGGTGAGTGCGGGGGCGGGTACGTGGCGGTACGTTGGCAAGGGAAGGACACAATTGGAGCGGGGAGCGTCAGGACAGGGGGCGGCGAAGTGACGGAGGGATGAAGGCGGGGTGGGGGCGGGGCGAGCAGAGGTCAGGGCGCGACGCGGGGGCGACGTTGGGCGGCGCGGACTGCACCGCCCAACGTGCCTGGCTGCATGTATTATTCACGGCCCGAGATGAATGATAGAGGACGCGCATACCCGAGACGTGCGCCTAGACGAATATCTCCCTTCAGAGGGCAGGACGGCCATAGGTCATACAACAGTACCTGCCACACGTGAAGTTATAAAGTTATTAATCACTAAGACCCATGGCCATGCATTACGAACAATATGTAAATGCACGCCTTTATAGGTACGTGTTATTTATTGTTGTATTTACCTGGCTATATTTACTCTATTAATGTATTACTCGGAACAATTATGAACGAGTCGTGTTAAACGTTTCAAGCGTAGAAATTAAAACACAAATCATTCGACAGACAGGAAAAGTAAATCCATACCTTCACCGCGCGCCGCCCAATACTCGCCGCATCCCAAGTATTTCCCATTACGTACGAGGTGGTAATGCATCTTGCACAACACAATTACGCCTGTTCGAGAGAGGAATTCGAAAGCGTGGCGGGCGTAATGTATCGATGTCAGTTGTAGAATAACGGAACGCGGCCCTTTGGAAACAAATGGTTATATTATTCACATTGGAATTTTCCTTGAGGAGACAATGGGGGGGACATGATGGGCGCGCAGATAACCCGCGCCTCAGCTCGTTCAATATCGGCCGTTCGGAGAGTAACGGAGAAGCAAGCTTTTAACAAGCCGAGCGAGCAGGAAGCGAATGGTCATGCTTTTCTGATATCCTCCGCGGTTGTTACTGATAATTAGGTTGGGACATTGTGGCAGGCTCAAATTAAAATCGTCTCTTGACCGAAGAGGACGTTGGCTCGTGTCTTAGAGGGTCCATTGACGTGATGTCGTATGTACAAGTCATGTGTTCGTCGGAAGAATATTAATGGAAGGAAATCAAAGATGATGAAATATTTTCATTTAGTTTGACGTGTTTTAAATGAATAAATGTGACGTTGGGGATCTGAGTGAATTCGTATCTGTCTAGAAGAACATTCCTGTGAGTGCATCTCGTGTGAGAAAATAACTTTCTTTACCTATTCAGAATAATTATTTAGCTACAACAAGTTGTATACTAAAACTAAATCATTACTCACAAAAATTATTTGTATAATTTTCAACAATAAATACAAAATCGAATTAAGGAGTAAATAGTAATAATAATAATAATAATAATAATAATAACAACAACAACAACAACAACAATAATAATAATAATAATAATAATAATAATAATAATAATAATGCAGTAAGCAGTGTAAATTCGTTAAGAAATCTGAAAATGATTTAAAAACTGTGCGTCAGATAAAACTACAAAACTGACGTACTATCTAATAGGTCCCGCATACCACGAGGAGCGACACAGTCCGGGAGAAAGGCGCACACATTATATTCAAATTAATTGGAGCGCCTCGCCGGCCTGACACATCCAGGGCAAGTGTTCGCGCTCGCCGCTGGGGGTCCTCGCGTCACGTGTCCGCTCTGCCCGCCTGCCCGCCCGCCTGCCTGCCTTCCGAGACGCGATATGGCACCCGGCCGGCGCACCGGCGGCGCCCTCCCTCGCGCCGCGCCACGGCGGCTGCAGGTAGCTGACGCCCAACGGGCAAGGTGCCGCAGCGGCTACAATCTACCCACCACTAAGCGCGTATACGCGCTTTTTTACGCGCTTTCTTGTTGTATCTAATATTTCGACTTGGTAAAATTCATAAAACAAATCAGAACAATGATTGATTACGGATTGATTCAGGGCGCATCAGCGTTCCCGTAAGTGTAGTGAATGTTTTCTCCTTGTGAGATAGCTGTAGTCTTCCGCCGCTGGACGGTGAGGTTCGGCGCCCACCGAGTTTTTCGCATAGTGACATCAACCCACATTAAAGCCCTATCGACGGTGAAAACAACAACAACGCAGCTTGCAGCGCTGCGGCTTGCATAGAAGTAGGTTTTGATTGCTGTGATTTCGGGCGCGTCAACGGTCTAAGGCCGCTGATCCCATTAGTGTAGTGTATGTTTTCTCTCTCTCCGTTGGCTGGTGAGATCCTACTCCGACCTATCTGTCGGCTAACGAGGTATGTCTCCAAAATCTCCCACCAGCGGGGCACCGCCCCAACCGGGCCAAACGTTATGTCTCCCTACCTCTGTGTAAGAGGTACGATAGGACAAGGAATGGGAAGCAAAGATCGTGCGCGGTCCATGGCCCTTTTGTAAGGGTACTGCTTCAGAATTCGTCTGATATTGATCGAAAAAAACACGGAAAATACCGATCAGAGCAGCTGGCAGCAGCTTTCAGAAAGCGACAGAACTCAACCTAGCTATTCGGCTGGTGTCAAAACTTCTGCCATCAGAAGCACTACAGTGACATCAGTTGATGCCCTGAGACACCTCTTTCGGTCCAAATAGAATACAATCACGATTCTTTAAAGACAAGTTTTATTCTGTTCGGTGATATATGTTTTATCAAGTTATATTATTAGCTTAACCTACGATTCCCGCAACACCACGATCTCAGAACAACAAATTTTGACACCGCAATACCTCCGATCGGAAGCTCTTAGGGCTTGAGTGACGACGGTGGCCGATTTTTCACACTATCTAGATAACTAATAGGTTACTCCTATTAATAACTGGCAAATGCTGGAGTAGTGCTTTAAAAACAGTTCACGCGCCGCACGCGATCTTTTCTTTTACACCTATGTCCCCATCTCTCCCTTTCGCACAGACGAGCAAGGACACACAATCACCATCATATTGAAAGATCAATCGGGAGCTTACAGCTCCTTGCAGGGGTTATGTTCCGCAGGTGTTGATATCTGGAGAGGAATCTCTCCTTGTAGATCTGCGCCTGTGAGTCAACCAGAAACATAAAATACTCAATAAATGAAAACCCTAAAGACGTGCTTAAATCAAGTTAACAATACTTACCAAGCATCCTCCTTCATTAAAATTACCAAGTCTAGTCAGTATCTAAATCCCCATTTAAGTGCCTTTTGTCGACTGCTATTCACTTTTAAATTTTCTAATAGACATTTTGATTTAAAGAGGACTCCACTCAAAGGTAGAAATTCTGAACAGGCAGAAATATATTTTTTTAAATGTAACAGCCCTATATTTTGTTTTGCAAACAATATTATGGATTATATTTCGTGTATTAATACTTCATGATTTTGTTTTTGTATTCATTGCGTTTATATTGTCTAATAATATGTTCGTTTAAACATTTTTCTAAAATCATTAAGACGTCAAAGGAACCGCTATAGTTGCATTCTGTTTCCAAACTGTTATGCAGACCTGCAGTTCAAGCCATTCACTTAAATTTCAGCCACCTGTCACTGTTCATTCCACACATCAACGTTCATGGCTAAATATAGTTAATATAATAAAAACCGCAAAGTTTAAAGAGAATGCTGGTATATGTTAGAGGCCGCATGCCTACAATTAGCGTCTCACCAGTTAGATTTATTTTATAAAACTGATAAGAAGTGGTTGGTGTGCTGAGGGTCGTGAGAAAACATTACTGAACCTCTATGTAACAAAAATTTTACCAACAAATGGAATATTATATTGTTTCTATTATACTCTATTATACTCATAGTTCGTGATAAAATCATAACACTCATGAGTGAGAGATATAACAAACATTAATTGTCTCATTTTTCTGAGATCCTCATCAGTTCTGCCTACCGGTATTTCAATGTTTCTGCGGTTCTGAAAGGCCCAGAAACATTTTTAACCTGAAACAAATCTGTAAATATTCCAATTAGTAATTCCAAGGAGAAAATCTCCTTTAATTTGTTGCAAGCAACGAGAAATGCAACTTTGTGAATTGATGGAATGGCAATCGCTGCGTGGCGAAATTCTACTGTTAATGTCTACTTCAAGTTAAGTTCAGATACTTCAGGGTGTACTTTCCCTTTCCGACACTGACATTCCAAATCAGGAGCAAGGAAGAATTCGTTCAAGCCGGGAGTGCAAAAGCTATCTTTAGTGTTTCAGTTCATTTACAATCCTATTACCAACAAACTACAATTTCCCCCTCTAGAAACCCGACAACTACTCTCTCTAGAAATACCCGTAACTCAGAGACGTATAACTCAAATTAGGTTCAAGAATGCTTCCATCCAAGCCTACAGGTTACCAACTACCACTTCAGTTCTCTCTCAGACCTTCACCCACCAACCTATAAACAGTAAATCACTCTAGAAATACATGCAACTCCGTGGAAGGATATTCCAATTCTCGTCCCAGAATGATTTCACCCAATACTTAAGAATCATCAGTTACCACTGCACTTTATTTCATGCTAATAGCTTTCCCGTCCAAAGGTTTGAATTCGAGTCTTAAAGTCCTGATTTCCAACGACCCTTTTTGACGTCAGCATATTTGTGTGGTGAACATGTCTAGTTGTGCATTAGCTTGATTGATTAATGTTTCCGGGCACGTCAGCGTTTACGGTCACTAGTGAGTATATTGTGTGCCGTGAGTAGCACTGTTTCTCCTCTAGGATTGTGAGATCCAGCGCTGACCTACAAGGCGGTTTGCAAGGCAACTTCTCTCCAGGTATCTCCCCCAAAGAAGCTCTGCTGCAGCCGGGACAATCTCAATGTCAATGTGTGTGTAAGAGGAGGCGATTCGATAAGACAAGATGGAAGATTTCGCGCGGACCGTGGCCATTTGTTATGGTACTGCTCCTGCAGTTACCTGATATACCACGTTAAACTACCGATCAGAACAGCCGACGACTAGAATTTTCCTCTAGGCAGCCGCTGAATCCGACCTACCTATATACCTAATGTCGAAAATTCGACAGCGTCAGAGCTCAACCCTCAGAACCTCCCCTAGCAGAGTGACTGCAGCGACAGCGTCAATGGGCTAAACTCAGCCGGTATGAGCATTGGTCTTTCCCAAACATATAACTCTAAGAGTACTATACACAGTTAGCCTATCTAGATATAAAAAAACTTTCCCTTATAAAAAATGCATGCCACATCGGTGACGGATATTCCGAATCGAGCGCAAGAGCGATTTGGTCCAGCAGGCGCAGCGTCACCCTCGTTCGGAAGATGGATGCAACCATCTTCCTCGGAACGCGCAGGGACCTTGACCGGCGGCGGCGGTGGGCGCTTCGGGAGCGGCGCCGCCGCGGGCGCGGGCGCGGGCGGGGGCGGAGGCGGGGCGGGAGCGCTAACGGCACCGCGGCTGATCCCGGGCTCGCGCCCCAGGACGCCGCACCGCCCAGATTTGTCAGCGGCGTGTAACGGAGCCGAGCAGACGGCCAGACGGCGGCGGCGGCGGCGGTGGCGCTGGCCGCAAGGGCGGAGGGGGCGGGCAGGGCGCGTCGGAAGCGCGGGCGGCGCGGGCGGTGCGGGCGGTCCGACGCGGAAGGAGCGGAGGACGCAGGAAGTCATGCGCGCACAGCGTGGGGCGGATGAGGCTGGGCGGAGAGTCGTGCTTTGGGTTGAGGCAAGTAACGGGGTGGCATGGGAAGGATAGGGAAAATAGATAAGTGAAGGTTGCGTATATATCGAATAGAACTAATTTAAAGTAGCTATATTAAGCGCCAAACATGAAAATTTTAACAATATTGTTTAACCCTTCATACCCTTTCATTTCCTTATACCCTTATTGATACAATAATTTCATACCCATATTGATACAAATAATCAATAACCAACACAAAAATATGCAGAAAAAATATTTAAAAAATCTTTACGAAGATAACTGAATTTTAGGTAAAAAAAAGGCATTAGTTGTGACATAAGTTCAGCACTATTTCCAGTATCCCATCAATTCTTTTTTTAATGATCGAATATGATAGAACTAGTTCTTGAACAGAAACTATTATGTGTCTTTATATATTTTTTAACATTTTTTTCCTAAACGTAGAAAAAATGAAACTTTTTCATTTTCTTTATGAAGTAATTTGTTAAAATTGGTTTTAATATGGTTTTGGTTCATGTACAAACTCCAAATATCTAATTTTTATCACAGAAAGAATCACAATGTTGTGTTGTATACAGCTGAAGATAAGATGTTTCAGCTTACCAAAGACTACAAAAAGTCAACTTTCAGAAAAATGATTTATGATTGAGATCATAAAGTCAATCACACGCTAAAGAGCTACAGAGTAGTATGTTTTTTCTGTATAATCATATATTTCCATATTTTTCTTCATCTTTTCAAATATCTTCTTCCATTCATATATGTTTTTTGTTCATATTATGTTTCATATGTGTTTTCTGTTTTGGGCTTTGGTTTATTTTCTATTTTACATTTTTTTTATCTTCTTCCAGTTCGAAAAAGGGTCAAGCCAAAAACGCAAGGCATCATAAATTTCAAAACGAACATTCGTAGGATTCCGCAAAGAACGTAGGTCAAACGTTTTGACTCTATTTCGTTATTTCGAGGTATAAAATACCTTAAAGGGGAACGTGACGAGGGAAAAATATTCAATGTGTAATGATATGGGGAGAGTAAAAGTGAATTATGTAAATCAGAAGCGGTGAGGATGTGGGCGAGCATCGTTCGTATGGAAGTCCGCGGAGAGTGAGTAGTGGTCATCAAAGAGGCATGCAAAAGCAAAAATGAATGGACAGAAGAGAATGGGAGTTGACAGGACGGAGGAACATGGAGGGAAGGACGGGCGAGGTGGGGGAAGATTGCCGAGGGAGAAACGTCTGAGAGAAGTAGGAGAAGGAGGTAATAGGCAGAGTATGCAGGCAAAGTTCACGGGAAGACTATGCAGAACACGGTTAGAGAGTGCGAGAGGAGGCGGAATGGCGTGAGAAGGGGGAACTCTGAGGAACAGGCCGGACAGGAATGGGGCATGGCTGAGAGGGATGGGTCAGGTTAGGGAAGAGCGCGAAAAGATAGGAAATAACAAGACGCGGTGGCAAAGACCAGGCAGGCGAGAGCAGACGGAGGAGTACAAATATGCAGTAGAGATGGCAAGCGAAAGGGCCAGCGAAAGTGCTAATATAAGGGAAAACGAGAGAGCTAGCTAAAGGGCAAGCGAGTGGACACACGAGAGAGAAAGCAAGAGAGCAAGTCATAGGGCAAGCGAATGGGCGGGTGAAAGTGAAAGCTAAAGGGCAAGCGGGGGGACAAGCGAAAAGGTAAGCGAGAGACAAAACGAATGGGCAAATTAGAGGGCAAGCGAAAGTGAAAACGAGCGAACAGGTGAAAGTACAAACGAGAGGACAAGGAAAAAGAAAAGCGAGAGGGCAAGCTATAGAGCAAGCGTGAGAACAAGCAAGAGGACAAGGGAGGGAGCAAGTGAGAGGCCAGGCAAGAAAGCAAACGAGAGAGCAAGCTAGAGACTAAACGAGAGGCCAAACGAGAGAGCCAGCGAAATGGCAAGCGAGACGGCAAGCAAAAGAGAAGTTGAAAGGGCAAGCGTAAGGGCTGGCGCGAGGGCAGACGAGAGGAGAAGCCAGAGGGCCAGCGCGTGGGTCGAAGGGCGGGGTGTGCCCCACGTGCGCCCGCCGCTCCCGTAATCGCTCTTCCGCTGAGCTCCCGAGAGCGATGCCGGACCTACGGCACAGCCTCCGCGACGCGTCATCTGTCTCCCGGGGTTCAGGATGCGGAAGTGGAACACTCAATCCACGCCCCCTCCTAAGCCCCACGATGCTACCTTCGTATATTTTTAATCAGAAGCGTAACACGTAAGTATCAAATGCATCTACTTGTAAATTAATGGATTGTCAGGGTCAGGTCACGCACAGGTATCTGAGGAGACAATTATCTTCGCATATTTGTAGTGTTTGGTATTTGCCACGCATTTAGTTCCAAGATACATGCAATAAAATAAACACAGATTCAAAGAAAAGTTAAACAATTCTTATTTTATGTCATCGAGAAAAAATATAAAATTCAAGCAAGGAGACATTATAAGACTAAACAAATCCTTACTTTCTTGCTAGCTCTGCTATTTTAGTGAAAGAATTGACGTAGTGGGTAATGTGAAACAACGTAGTCGGTATTTAAGACTTTTGGAAGCGCACTCGATGGAACCCGCGTAATTTCACATTAATGCACTTTAAAGGAATCAGTAAATTGTGCACTCTTGACATGGGAAGCTAACAAACAATTTTTTCTAGTTTTTTCTAGTAAAAAGTTTTTTAAGATGTATAGATCAATTTACTCTTAAACTATGTATTTCAATTATCGCTTTTAGCTAAAACTTTACAAAATATTCTAGTACACCGTTTTGGACATCGATCTATATCTTTTCATTTGAAGAATGAGCTCAAGAAATGGAAAATCTTTATTTCTATTTTTGATAGGTTTTCTAATTATTTTACTATAAACTTTTGGAAAATTAAAATTTCAAAACGTTTTATCGACTGCTTGTTATTACATAAGAATAAACAATATTTATCTATCATGTTAAAGAATTATACTGAATATTCAAATATCAGCAGCATTATGTAGTTTTTCAATGTTTGTTTGCTTATAAATAATTCTATGTATCAGCGCTATGCTATATCGTGTTCTTTGTAGAATTGAAAGTGAGGACATTTTGTTGGAATGCAAAACGACTAAACAACTAGCACTTCAGTAAAACTTAGAGACATAATTTCTTATGTTTTCTCTTGCAAATAAGCTTCAGTTTATGGTTACTACACTTGTATAGAAGCATCCCATTAGATGACACAGAGTACAAAATGTTGGTATCCATTCATGTGTAGTGACAACCTAGTTTCAAAACTTTCAGAATTCATATTCTACTCATGACATCCCGTTTTACAACAAAAATTAACAGTCAAAAGTGCCATATTTCTAACTACATATTTCGTGCCATTTGCTAACACTCTTCTCGAACCACATCATCTATTCGAAGAACCCAAAACATTAGGATCGTTTGCCCACCCCTAACGTCAAAGCAAGTGGCTACAAAGATTATTTTGTCTCCCCGCCCAGGCGTCGTCTGTTCTTTGGGGAGGTGGCCGCCATTAATTGAATAGAGCGGGCGCGGCGACACGGCCACAGAAATTTGCCATATTTCAGGGGGCCTTTGTGGATTCTCGCGCAGACGACATTCCTCAGCGGAGTGAGCGTACTATGGTCCGAATCTCGAAAAATGTGTGCATAAGTGTATTTCAGCAATAAAATAAAATTCGCAACTGTAGCTTCGTAGGCCAGGACGTCTTACGTCATAGTCCCCGTCCAGAAGCCAATGATACATTGACAACTGTAGGCAGTTTTTGCTAATTTTCCATAATAACGGAAGTAATTCAACATTTCAGTTGAATACGTTACAAACAACTATAAATAAATAAATACTTTAAATACGAGTAAATTAACTTTTTTATACGAAAATTGGTCGCTTTCAGTCGCTGTGTGGAGGAACATTCAAGCGGCCGGCTGCTCTGAGGGTAGTTTTCCGTCGTTCCTCCGATCAATTGCAGGTGAATGCCGGAGAAGTACCCTACCAAACGGGCCACGGACTGACTGCTATCTTTCCTTCCTCTTCTTTGACCTATTCTTACCCCTTCTTGTACTCACTCTTACATGCACTACACTACCACATACTGGGAGCTTAGAGCTTGTACCGGCTGGGACGGTTCCCAACTGATATCTAGTTATGGGAAACTGTTAACCGACGATAGGTCGGCGCCGTATGTGACCATCCAGTGGGGGAAGATCACCGCCACTTCTCGAGGAAAAGACATGCTCTACATTTACGGGACTAATGACCTTAGGAGTTGACGCGTTCGAAATCACTAATCAATCAATCTTTATAAGAGAATATCAAGCAGTCTGCGCAATCTTGGTTCCTTGCATCTCTGCAACAGAGAAAGTTATGTGTATTCTCAATTCAATCAACCGAAACCTTCCAAGAATTATCGAAAATGGTCGTGAATTATTCTACAATATTGAATATTGTTGGCCTCCGCTTCCGCCCTGCGTTTCGCCCGCGCGCCCACCGTGCGGCCGCGCGGCCACCGACCGCTGGGCTGCAAGGCGCGTCGCCGGCCGCGGCCCCGGGAGGCGGCCACGCCTGCCTTTTTAGGCGGCGGCGCCCGCGCCGGCGCGTGTGGCCGACGGCCTTCGATTGGGCAGGCGGGCGCGGCGCCGCGGCAAAGGAAACGGAGAGGAGGAGACACTTGGCGGATGCGTAGGGAGGAGGATTAGGCGGGATTTCCTTCATTCGTTATTACGATCCTCGGTTCAAAAGCCTTTTCGCCCGTGCCTGAGATAAATGGTTTTCTGGTTGGGTGGCCGGTGATGATTTGAATGGTGTCGGAGCAGTGGTGGAATATAAGGCAGAGGAAACAGGAGAACCCCGAGAAAACCTACCGCGAACTCCCCCTACAACTTCTTTCTCCATCACAAATCTCACGTGTATCATCCGGGATTTGAACCACGGTATCCAGATGTGAGTTGCGAGATCAATTACCACTACATTACGGTCACCCTCCGATCAGCGATATTCTTTATTATGGCTATACCTGGACTGTAAGAATCATTTGATCGGAATATGATTATGAAGAAATCATTATAATGATCGTGTAGCAACATTGAAAACAGAGGTAGGGAAAAAGCGAGAATCGCAAGAAAATCTGTCGCAAACCCGTTTTGTCCTCCACAAATCCGACATGGATCATCCGACATGGGATTTGAAGTAAGGTGCTCGCAATCTACAATCAGCAAGATGTGAGTTGCGAGTAACATTGCCACTACACAATGTTTCACCCTCACCAGTGGTATTCTTTATATTGAAAAATGTGTAATGTATGAATGATTCGATGGAAAGGTGATTATAAACAAATCACTTGAATGATGGGAGAGCAACATGGAAAGATAGGCAGAGCAAACGGGAGAACTCCCAAAAAGCTACCGAGAACCCTTTTGGTCCACCACAAATTGTACTTGCATCAACTAGGATTTAAACTAAGGTACCCAGATGTGAAATGCGACCCAGAACAACACGGTTTAACCTCCCGCCAGTGGTATTTTTATTCTTTATTATGTCCTTACCTGGAAAATATGAATGATTTGATAGAAAAGTGACCACGAAGATTATATTTGAATGATATAGGGCAGTGGAGTAAATGGCAGATGAAACAAGAGAACCTGTAGACAAAAGGTCGCGAACCTACTTCCCCCCCCCCAATGAATCGACCGAAGTATGAACCCAGAGGTCACACGTAATCGTCTGACCACTACACCACGATGCCTCACACATTATGGGAAATTATTAATTAATAAGAATGTGATAACATTGCCCAACGAAATAATATGTACTACGTACGTGCGAGAGGTATTGATTTTGAATGGTCGCGATGGCGCTGAAGTAAAGTGTAGGTGAAAAATAGTTGAAGTGATATGAAAAACCTGACGAAATTAGAAAATGTCACTGAGTAAAATCTAACATGAAAGAGTTGTTTACGTGGACGTAGAGGGAGTAGGTTTCCCTGATCGAAAATGAATTATTTTAAAGTTGAAGTGGATTATTGTGAATAGATAAATTCTGTTTTAAACCATTCAAGAGTGAAAGGAATACGGCCAAACGAGGTGAATGTTTGATGCTCCCGAAGTGGTTGATGTGAATGAATTATCGTGAACATATGAAAAAGGAGGAAATATTGCTGAATGAAGTCCATAGATGTGGAGTACATGAGTTTGTTAGTTAATCTTTCTTAATCAAACGGTATGATGTGATGAATCATTAAGCATTAATGGTATTCACTAACGACCATAGCAGTTGACGTGGCCGGAAACCAATCAATCATTGATATAAAAATGAGTAGATCTCGTGCATGGGAGTAAATGAGAGTCTCGTGCATGAGAGTAAATGTCTGGTGAATAAATCGATGTAGACTACAGATCTGCTTGGAGAAAATATGACGGGTAAATAATGAGAATATGGAGAAAAATTTTTGAATGAAACTGAAATTAAGTTCAAGTGAACGTGTGCTTGTTTATGAAACTGGAATTTTGAAGCATCTTCAAACCGGATCTTCAACCTGGGTGGTGGATGGGAAAAGTTTATTTAACCATGGATGGAAAATAGCTTGCGAAAATATTGACGAGTAATAATTACTAAAAATAGCAAGTATTAATATTGATGTTGTATCATATTGTATTAATTCATTTATTTCAATGACTCAGAATTATGTAATTAATCAATAACGATTGAATGCAGATATGCGACACTAACGATTATCCATCTACGTTTACCTGTAGATGTAAATATTTTAATTTTACACAAATATTAATCTAGAACCCCAAAACTCCAAAATTTTCTGTTCCATGGCGTTTTTATGACACAGCCGGTAACAATCATTACGTTCTTCGTCAAGGCCATTGATGCTATGCGTCCGTTTACCCCTGTTCCAAGAATAACTTTCAACACTGTCTTCTACGTTCTCACCAACAACCAAACCACAGAAAACTACTGTCAAGGGATCTCACTCCCCCCCTTTCTCTCTCTCTCTTTCTTTTTCTCTCTTTCTTTCTCTCTCTGTCTTTCTTTCTCTCTCTCTCTTTCTTTCTCTCTCACTTTCTCTTTCACTTTCTCTCTTTTTCTCTTTCTCTCTCTTTCTCTCTCTCTCTTTCTCTCTCTTTCTCTCTCTCTTTCTCTCTCTTTCTCTCTCGTTCTCTCTCTTTCTCTCTCTTTCTCCGTCTCATTCTCTCTCTCTCTCTCACACGCACACACGCACACACGTCGTCTGTAAACCGCATTAAATATTCCAAGCACGTCCTCTTGTATCGGCGCCGGCGCGCTTGTACAAGGGCGCAATTCGTATCCCCGATGTAGCAAAATTAGACGACACGATTGGAGCAGCATAGACCAATTAAGTGGAAATAATAGACCGAGAGAAGAAGCCACTCGTCTTCCCAAGAATGCGCCGCGAAGCCGCGGCCGCCACCGAGAACCTTGGGGAACGCCGGCTCCCCGGGAGAAGGGATCGTCTGCTCATATATTAACCTAAAAGAAACAGTTTAGAAAGAGACATCGATTCGAAACTCGAGCCGGGAGCTGCCGGGAATTGGGAACGCGGGATCGGGCTATTTTTTACTGCGTGGAGTGGAAGTGGAAACCGGGAGCTACGCGGCAGTGGACATGAGAAAGTGAAACAAGGGCAAGGGGCACGACACAGCGTATCGGGTGAAGGAGAAAATGAAACGGAAGCGGAAGAAAGAAAACGTGAAATAAACTATGCGAAAGTAGAAATGAAATGTAATGACACACACGGCAGATGTGATAGGGTAACGCCCGATGAAAGTCAAGTAGAAGTAGCGATAGGGGTTAAAGCCAGAAATACAATGCAGTGAACATGGGGTAATAGGGAATCAGCGGGAAAATGCGTAGACAGCGTGCCTAGTAAAGGCGGCTGAAATTAAAGCAGAAAACAGGATATTATTAAAAAGAATGATGAAGATGTAGAGCTGGAATTTCTCCATGTAATGAAGACGGTAAGTCAATACAGGATGAGGGACGAGGAGTAGAAGAAGATTCAGAATTAGTAGAGGGCGACATGTCGCAGAAGAGATTGATACATGAGGCAAAAGCAAATTAAAATGAAAGTAAAGGAATGAAGTAAGAGAAAAGAACCCTAAAATTACAGAGACGAAATATAATGACGCAAGTGATGAATGGAGACAGTAAGACAATTCATGACGAAGGTGGAGACGCAGTAGAAGATTTAGGAGCACGATGGTAAAATGTAAGGTGTATTAAACAAGGGAATCTAAATCGACGACGGGTAGACAAAGAAGATGGGAAAAAATAATTGAGAAGCAATGTGACCGAGGGTGTAAACGAACACAAGATGCAGGTAGAGTCAGAAGTAAAGCGGTTAAGACGGTGGCAAGGGCGATGGCGGAGGCGGAGGCGGGCGCTAGGCGGGAAGGCGGGAGTGCTATCTGTAGGAGACCGTATTTGTCAGTGGCTGCTGCTCGTTAGCAGCCTGTGGCTTGACTAATGCTCGAGCGTTGCTATAATCCCGGCGGCCTGCGAGCAGCCATTTGTCGCGCGGTGCCCCGCAGCCTGGGCCGTCGTCTACACCGCTGCCGCCGCCACCGAGCCCCACCCCCCTCACTGCAACCGCCCCCTTGTCGCAGCCCAAGAAGACCCTTGTGACAGCGGCGACGCCGCTCCTGTCCGGTTGCCCTTCTGAGGCCACCGCTCGCTTCCAAATCCATCTCAGTTAAGACCTGGCGGAACGCAGGGAGTTAAGTGCTGGAACGGTTTGGTCTCAATTATGCAAGAAGACACGTATTCTTTACAACTTGCTATTTCAGGAACTGTCCTGTCATGAAATGATTAATAAATTAAATGTACGTGCCCTCACTAACAAGACGGAATAGAGAGTTATCACTGTACTCATAATTGGTCTTCTCATCCAACAAGTAGAACTATATGAATATCGAAAGTTTTTTTACATTAAACCTATAACATTAACTTTTTTTAAATGTAAGACATCCTTCATAAGTTCTGGATGTAATATAATTCATACATTCACAAGAGGAATGCAGAAACCCTTGCAAGATTAATAAGCTGGTTTTGACAGAAAACGCTTCAAACGAAAGTAACTTGCAATTATTTTAGCTTCGAACTGGTACCAACATTCCAGAAAGTTTGCTCTCCTACAAAATTGGAAAATCTTTATGCATTTCTGTAAACATATTTCTAAAATAATTAAAATAGGTATAGAAATGAATATTAGTAAGGTACCCTTTTATGGGTACCATTTTATGCCGTTTTAGTTAACGGTGCAAAAATGTATTTTTCTTAACTATTAAACTCAAAGCTCTTATTACATATTGTCGTTGCTCAAGAAATGTGTGATCTCAAAAATTGTCATTTTATAGTTATGGGGGAAATATCAGTTCTTAAAGAGACTTTAATAGACGAGATACAGATTAATACCCTTTGACTGCGAAGTAAATGGCTTCATTCATGTTAAAACGATAATTTAACACCGAAATGTATTTTTTTTACACTTTCTTATACACCAAATGTAACATCATGTAAGGAATGCAATAGAATTCTCTAATCGAAATAAATAGTCCACAAAAACGCACGGTCATGTAGTCATCTAAAAGGCAATAAATTACTTTTAAAATGCACAAGTTTTGCCGCGAAAATCACGACAAATCAATAAATTCCAATACAGTTTGCACAATGATAAAGTGTACTAACCTAACCTCAAACGCACGTCTTTTGGGCCGATGAGAAGGGAAAAGACGCCCCCGGAAGAAGAGGATCAGAGAGGGCGCGCGCACCCTCTCGTAGGAAATCCCGACTTCCGTCGGTAGGGGCGCTGATTGGAATCGAGTGTTGCCCGGAGCAAGGGCCACGACCTGTGCCCAGGGGCGGAAGGACAAGTCGCCCATCCTCTCTCTGACACCTCCACAGTGTCCCTTTGTTTCGGATACGTGCGGTCGTAAGCAACAACAGATGATGGTGGAACTGGATCGCCAGCAGTTGGAAATGTGTTTCTCTTTTCCAAGGAAGAGATTTTATAAGTTTACACAAAGAGAACTTCGTCTTCTTATAAATATATTATGCATTTCTATGTATATTATTCACTTCTACGTAGAATGAAAATCTATTTTTTGCTAACGAATTTTACAGCATAATTGAGACAATAAATTTCAATTTTTTAAAAATCGTTTTTGTTAAATAATATATCAAAAGGAAAAAGACAGCATTTGCATTAAGAATAGTGTGGGCTTTTACTATTCAGATAATATTCAGTGTGAATAAATAATATCACTTAGTTTTATTCGAATGCAGTAAATGCCCTGATGACACTGTCAGAACGAGTGTCAACTAATCATATGGGGGTTCCGGTCATACCTTTTTCTTTAGTTATCTGGCATACATTTTTTTTAAAATTTTCGAATAGAACAGAGCATCCTTGTAAAAATAACACAAATTTAATTTTTGTTGAAATCGCTGAATTTTCGAAAATGGAAAAAGTTAAAAATAATCTGAGAAAGTGTGTGTTATTGATCACAACTATAATTTCGACACTGAGTATCAATGAGTATTAAGGATATCACATACTTTATTCTTCATTCGGGGCGTGAATGATTATGTGCACTCTTAGCTGTATTGCTTAATAATCAGGATAATGTCACAGTGTACAAAACATTATTTTTTTGCTGTAAATTAATGATGGTAAGGCAAAAACGAAAGGAAAAAGCAAAAATACAACTTATTTAAATTTTGTGTTTTATTGTCGTAGAGCAATAATTTTGTTTTACAGTTTTGGTTTACACAATGCTATATTAATACACATGTAGTAAAATTCACAAACACAAAATTCCGCAGAAAACTGACTCCACTTCAGATGAAGCTGATAAAAGAAAGGCTCATCCAAAAAGTATAATTGTCTCTGAAAAAAGATGGTCCCTATATTTTTTCTTTCGTTTATTTCGCATTCAAAAGAGCATCCAGAGGCTATTTCATCAGGAGAAAAACCTTTTGGACACCCCGCTCCTCGCTCATTAAAAAGATGAAGAAAAAAGAATAGGAGAATTTTACAATGTATCATCTTGAAATGAGCTAAATGTCTTAACTAACACCTTTGTAATGTGATACTAACAAACTACAGTAATGTTTTTTGAAAAAGTAAGTAAAATAGAAAATGTGGTTTTGTAAGGAGTGTTTGGATCTTTTTAGATCCACTTTGTCCTTACTATTAATTCTTTTACCATTTATTCATGGACTTATCCGTCAAGTTTAAAGAACATGGATAGGTTTTTTTCAACCTTGTCTTCGTAATTGCGTCTTTCTGCGCAAATTGCGTGTTCAAGAGCTGCGCCTGGCAGGCTCCGCGACGCAGGAGGTAACAAGGCGCGCCCGGGGCTCGAACCCACGGCGCGTCGGCGACGGCGCCCCTGACCCCGGGTCGCCGCGATGATCCACGCTTCCTCGCTTTAATTAGCCGGCGGAGTGGACGCAACCCAGAGGCAGCCGGTTTGACCCGACCCTTTAGAGATGCGAGGTTTCGCGGCTCGAGGAGCAGCTGTTTGTGGGGGAAAAGCCCGACTGCATCCCGCGGTCAGAAATCTCTCACATCAGCTTCGCAGTTAATGTTGTTTCGCTTTATGCTACCTGAGGTATAGTCTGACTGCATCCCGACCGGTATTTTGGGACGAGGAAGGAGAAAAGAAGTGACTTAAGTTTCCATTCATGAGTATCGCAAATATTTAGAAGTTTTTCCATTGAGAATATAAGTTTCCATATAATTTCAATGCTAATGGAATAGAATGCTGATGGAATAGAATGATGAAACAGTAAAACTAATTTGGGTAAATAATCATTTATTAGATGGCACAAATATGTTAGAAGGCACATAGTATGCTATTCTCTTTGAAAACATTTAGGAAGACATTTTGATTCCCCTTCTGAACTTTCGAAACATAGAGAACATTTAGTTGTCAGGACCAGATAAATCAAGCTTTCATAAACTCATCAGCTTTTCTACAGCAGAGTTCATCAGCTAATCTGCATTCCAAAAGTAAGTGTTCATATTTTGTCATTACATTTTTTTGTAGTAAGCGAAGGATTAACCTTGATGACTGAGGAGCCGAGAATAACATATTCGTAGTGTCTCTGTATACATTTGCAAGGAACTCCCACATGACACAGGTACGAACTGTGTCACAAGGACGACAGGGTCTAAGGGATTTACAATTATTGCATAATTCATTACATAAAAATATTCGTTCATATACTTTTGTTCGTGAATATCGTGTGTACACATCTACATATTTCTGTATATATGTGTGTTCATACACATAAATGTTCTTATCCATATATGTGGAAGAAAACAATTACCAATTGTGCCCAAACCAAAGGGAAAATCTTTCATAAACAATTACCTTTCGTCTAACATTCTCGAACATTCTATAAATTGGAGCAGAATCGTCAAATATTTTTGATAAGCACTAGTGGTTTCAGAGGTTATCATAAAAGTGTGTTTGACAATACTGTCACTTTCTCGGAAGTAACTCCATCTTCAAAGATTCTTATGAGAATGAAAAGAGGTTAATGAAGCTTAGTCAATGGCAATGCAGGTGACAGCCAGATCAGTGACCTCTTCTGCTGTATATAGGTTGCTAGGAAGATGCCAGTGCGGATTGAGATGGTGGTGCATGAGTGAATAAGTATTGATTTCCGGCTCGTCAACTACTATGATCATTATTCCCGTAGGTGTAGTGATTTTTTAACTCGGGAAGACGCTAGTACGTGAGATCCGGCCGCAATCCACCCTTGGGCTTGCGGGGTTTTCCCTCTCCAGGTATCTGCCGTAGAGGGGAATCGCCCCAGCCTGGAGCAGACTCCCGACTTGTGGTAGTGTAATGCATGTAAGAATAAGGAGTGTAAGTAGAGGAGGGGAGGACGAGGATGAGAAAAGAAAAAATGCGTGCCGTGGCCCGTTTTTTTTAAATACTTCTCCGACATTCTCCTGTATTGAATAAGCAGGAAAACCTACCGATCTGAAAAGCCGTCCGCTAAAGTTCTCCAAGGTGGTAGTGAAGAAGTGGGTAGTAGTAGGAGGGAAGTCACGAAAGTTGGCGGCGGGGGCAAAGGACGAAATATTAACTTGATTTAACGGCCTCTAAAAGCGGACGCGGCTGAATTGCGCCTACGGCCTCGACGTTAATAGGATACTTAATACTAAATTCAATATCCCGGGAATCGCGTGGATTGAGGTAGGCTGGCAGCGGCGGCGGCGTAGAAGCTGTGTTTGCTGCTGTGCGGTGATTTCGTAGCCTCCAAGTATTTAGGACAGCGAGGTCGACGTTAAATTTTAGGGACAAATAAAACTGATGATAAACGATGAGATGAAGAGGACCACCAAACGTTTCAACAGGCACAGCTTAATCAAAACGTCTCTCACTCGTTTCGTCACACGTCACAATACACAAGTGACAAAAAAATACTGAAACATTTTCTAACAATAATTTTCCATAAGAACGAGAACTTAAAATCTATCGCAAAAATATTTATGTAAGACTTGCTAGAAAGAAAAGTTACTAACTCAGGTCTTTTAGTTTTCAAGTGCTTCAATTAATCATCAATGGAAGCATTTCTTAACGTTTCCTTTACGTATTTCCTGAGAAGATAAAATGTAATAGCATGATGTATTCTTATATCCGAAAACGTGGACTTAAATATACTTTAGTAAGTATAACCTAAGGATATTTCCTTATAATTTGTAACTGATTTAGTACTACATATTTATTAAAGTCATTATTTGTAAATGTGGAACAAATGCCTGAAACAAGTGCCTGAATAATTTATTCACTCCAACCGTCTTTGCCAGTAACGAATTGTCACAAACGGATGTGACGAATGTTAAACGGTAAATTCATAAATTACTTTAAAAAAATAATAATGAGCAGCTTGCAAAATCTTTCAGTTCCTTAACGAATATTTCAAAGAAAAAATCGTCTACTTTCTACAGATAAGAAAAACGGAATGATGTGACTGACTACCACTCGTTCTCTACGAAATCACTGAGATACACCTGTTTACTGAAAGAAGAACCACCGAAAACCGATGCGTTTTAGTATTCTTTTTACGTATTCTTTAATTTTTACGATGTTTAATTCCGGTAGTCTTCTCATTCATAGGATCAAGGTTGATCTCAGATTCTCCAGCATTATTGTTAGAAAAGATGAGAGGGGAGATTTTTTTATCCTTTCAGGGCCAAAACATACTTTTAAATTATTAGAAACAGTGTGTTGTAACTGAAATAATCTATTTTTTAGCCTGTTTATTTTTTTGTACTTTATTTGAAGTACTTTTAATAAGCTGAAAGTGTATTCACTTCAGAGGTGGCCAAATTATTGTAGTAAATCTGCTTTAAATCTTATTATTGACAGAAAAGTAAGATAAATGCATTACAGTGGAAATTTACAATTGTTTTAATACTTCGTTTGTATTCCTTTTGATTATTTTAGCATCTTTACTCTTTTAGGCAGATTTTCTACTAGTCTTTTACAATTATTGTGAATATCTTGGTAATGTAACCACGTTTGTGTCAGTAATTCAATCAAACTATCCCTTGTCGTTACTCAGGGATTAAACACTACTACTCATAACACTCCAATAACTCTTATTAAAAACATACCTGATTTTCAAGAGTCAGCAGCTTCCAATCGTTGTTGCCAATCTATGCAATTCTCTAAAAATACTTCAAGTTACCTCCAAACACTCCCCAATCCCTTCCTAACAATTTCATCTGACCTGATATACATTTTAAACACAGAATTTCAAAACATGTTGATGCCACAGTTTTTCAATAATACTTTGGCCACCTCTGTATTATATAGCTTTGCTTTATCGCAGTGGGAGGCCATCTCCGCAGCCGCCGCCGGGCCGTGGGCGTCGCTGGCGGGGAGTCGTCAACGCCCGCTGCGAACACAGACGTCAGCGCCGCAAGTGCACCGCCGGCCTGCGCATTAACTAGTTCTGCTCCGCTGGCCAGGGGGAATGTCGGTTGCCAAACATTCGCGATCTCTCAATACACCACAAGGTTCTCCGCAGTGGCATGGTTACGCATAGTGCGAAATGTCATCTGCTCATTAACCATTTCATTTTCTTTCTTGTTCTGGTTTCGAACAAAGTTAAACCGTGAATTTCCGGTAGCGAAAATTCAGACCATGATTATCAGGCAACTTATCGCTTAAGATATTTCTAAAGTTATTTCTTTCTTTTGCACCAATACAAACACAAATGAACAATAATAACTAAGCAGAGTATTTTTATGCTCTAAAAATTTTGCAAAATTCTTTTTAAAATATGCATTTATGAGCTAAAAATTCTGAAATATACATTTTCATCTGAAATTAAAATTAACAATATTTCATTTACTCTATAAAACTTTCTTGCTCAAATTCAGGAGAAGCATGCTTGGAATGAAAAGATATATTTTTTGTCAACATGATGTAATCTACCCTACTTTGCGAGACAAATAATTGAAATATATATTATCCTTAGAGTAGTACATTGTACTACTCTAAGGATAATATATATTTCAATTATTTGTTCAATTATTCTTGTTACAATTCATGTGACCTACATTTGCACAAGTATTTTATCTATAAAAAGAAACAAAAGGTAACAAGCTCTTTCGAATGAATAAACGCTCACAAACAAGTAGATTCTATGAAAAATGAAACGTTTTATAAATAAGACTCTATTGTAACGAAATATGTAAAATATGCACCTATAATTACACGAATATGCGCCAACAGGAAAATCGGCCAAACATTCCCAAATATGCACTAATATATTAATCAAATAGCATCATATTTTAACCAAATGTCATAAAATAACATAAATGATAAAAATATCCAAAATCATAGAAATCCGCTTTGTAATAATAACGTTCAAATTTGGTCAATTTTGGCTGTTTGTTTGCGATTCACAGGCAAGATACATAGCATGTTAACATTACTGTTAAAATTGTTTCCACAAGTTGCGTTAAAGGCGAGAGGCACAGATCCATTTAGTAATCGAGAGAGCATGGGAAGTAGGCGGCCACTTTCGCCGCAGTAAATCTCTGACGAGCAGGGCATGACTGCTAGTTGATTTTGTGCTCTAATCATTCAGACAGGAGCAAGTTGAGACAGCTTTTTGTCTCCTCCGCTCACGTGACAGCTCCCTCCCCTCGTGTCTCGGACTTCCTCAAATTGTAGATTATGATCTTTTAATAATGATATTGGTAAATTATTTCAAGTTTCGGGGAGCGACAAGTGCTGTGATTATTCGTCCCGTAAGTGCAGTACACGTTTTTATCACGGCAAATGGCTACGTTCCCGCTAGATGGCGAGATTCGGCGCCAACCTTCGGCATTCAACTACTGTTGATCGGAGATACCAAGGAAAACTAGCTATCAGAGCAGCCAAACGCTAGAATTCTCCTCCAGACTGGAGCTAATTCAACACAGCTATTCAGCTAGTGTCGAAACTCCTGCCACTGTCGTCACTCGAACCCTAGAACCACTCGCAGGGGACTTAGCCAGAGGCATTGCAGTAACATCAGTTGATGCCCTGAATTCCTTAGCCGGTCAGAGATTCAATCGTTTTAACGTACGTATTTTGTTGTATTTAGTCATTATATGTCCTGGAAAACGCAATCAGCCTTGGCGCCGTTACATCCCGGGATCATAGTCGGTCACCCAACCAGGAACCCGTGATGTTTCAAAATCTCTTAACCTTTGTAACTTCATGTAGTTAACAAATTGGGTTAGCGACACCGGTTTCGCGGTCGTGGCCTTTGAGTAGAACCATCCCAGCACTCCCCTGGATGACGGAGGGAAAGCACGAAAATCCCGGTGTGGATGACCGGCACGGAGTTGAACCCACGCCTCCCGAATGCGGAATCAGCTCGCTTATGCCCTGAGCCACATCCCTCGGTAACGTATGTATATGATCCGATCAACAATTGCGTCAGTTATTGGCCAGCTTATCGCGGTTATGCCCACTGCGAGCCACCGCCACCGCCACCGCCGCGGCCGCGGACACGAGACACATGTCTGCGGCGGCTTATCTGCCATCTGCGGGAGCCTACCGCGCACGCGGGCTCGTGCAGGGCGAGCGACGGCCGGCCATCTATCGGCGGATCGACGCACCGCGCGCCCGTCTCTCATCGCTGTCGCGATCGCGAGCACCGCCGCCGCCAACGCCAGAGCTTGTATCTCCTCCTTCGCCACCCCTCGGACGCCTCCTCCGTCGTCACCTCTCCTGCATGCCCTTTCTCCGGCGACACCTCTGCTGGTGCTGAGATTTCAGTCAAAACTTTTAAGAATCGCTTCATCTCCACCTTGATTCTAATCAAATGCTCCAATACAACAAGATCTCAATAAAGTCCAAAAATAAACGTATACTCCAAACAGTTAATTTGTTTGTTCTAATATTATTTTAACGTTAGTATCTTCTTGTTATACCTACGCTAACGCCTTCTGCCATCGCTATTGTCCCGTCAACTTTACTGGCCACCCATGTCTTCTCCTCCCAACTCCTCCTCCTCCAATTCGTCTTTTTCTCCTACTCTGTTGGAGCCACCTTTTTCTTTTCCGTCGCCGCCTAGTCCTCTTTTTTGTGATTGTCTCTTCTTCCTCCGTCGCCTCCTCCTCGCCGTCACGGTCTCCGCTTTTTTCTTTCTCGCCCTTACGAACTTTTTCGTAAGAAGAAAAAGTTCTATAATCGTGCGACAGAAAACAGCGTAAAAATTCTTATTGCCTGGTAACGCAAAAATGGAGAAATCCTGTTGCTATATATCAGGGAAGTCCAACGTGTCATTGTCGTTAACCTCCCTGAATTTTCGAAAATTGCAAATTTAGAAAAAATGCCAAGGTATGTGGTGTTGTAGCACATCTAGTTTCCCTTCCGTCGCCACCTCTCCTTCCTTTCGTCACTGCCTCGTCTTCCTCTGTCGCCACCTCGTCCATCTCAGTCACCACCTTTTTCTCTTCCATCGCCGCCTCGTCACCTTCCGTCGTCGTCTTTTCCTTTTCCGTCGCCACCTCGTCCTCTTCCGTTGCCGCGGCTCCACGTCTTCCATCATTGCCTCGTCCTCTTACGTCGCCGCCTCGTCTCCATCTCGGTCACCGCCTGTTCCCCTTCCATCGCCGCCTCGTCCTCTTTTGTCATCGTCTCGTCCCCTTTTGTCGTCACCTTTTCCTACCCATCGCCGCATCGTCCTCTTCCGTCGTCACTTTTTCCTTTTCCGCGTTACCTCGTCCGCTTTCGTCGTCGGATTGTCTTCCTCTGTCGCCACCTCGTCACCGTTAAGGTCACTGCCTTTTTCTTTTCCATCGCCGTCTTATCCTCTTCGTTCTCCGCGATGTTCTCGTCCGTCACCGCCTCATCCTCTTCTATGATCGCCCCGTTCTCTTCCGTCACCGCCTCGTTTTCCCTGTCGTCATTGCTTCGCTGACGCCGTCACCGCCTTTTCCTCCTCAGTCACCGCCTCGTCCTCTTTCGTTGTCACCTCGACCTCTTCCGTCGCTGCGTCGCTATCCTCCATCGCCATCTCGTAGCAGCAACTAACTTGCAAACCATGCCTGGCTCCTCGGTTTGTTACACTTAAATCCTATTTGATGTTTTATATAGTTCTATTATTGTACATAATAAAATAGTCTCACTTCTACTAAAATTATTCAGAACTCTGAGTTCAATACGCATATTTATAGAATAAGAAAACGCAAATCATTCTTCTAAATATTTTTGATTTTCGGAATGTGATCCCTACAACAACTTTTTGTGACTGAAAAGTTTGGAATATTTTTTCTCTTCTTCCCCGTGACTTTGACTTTACAATAGCACTCCTTGATATGATATAATACCTGGACTCTCGCGATGAGTCGTATCAAACCATCGAAAGTTTACATTTATAGAGCAGCGGCCATGGAAACAACGGCCTCTGATTGATGTAATGGATTTGGGCCTCAGGCGCCCAGTTCACGATATAACAGCATGGTTAGAGCTGTTCTTCCAGCGTCTTTTCAGTTTTGATGAAAGATGAACTCTTCAATTAACATCTTTTGTATTCTTCCAGAAGGTATATTGTGGTCTCTACTAATGTTCACGAGTCGTAAGATATTGTTTCTCTTATCATGATGCGGTCGAGCGACTTCTGAAAGGCAACTCCTGAAATCAGAAGTCTGACTTTCCAACTTTTCTGGGGCCATATTTCATTGTAGAAGGGTTTATTACTTAACAAAGAATTTTAGGTATCTCAATTAGGTTGAATAGTATTAATTTTTTAAGTTTGAAACAACCTCAGCAAAAAAGAGAATTTTCTACTGGAATTCTCCCACGCCTCACAATTTCAAATACTCTAGAAAGAAATTTGTTTAAGTGTTTTTGTTTTTAATTGCTTAATTTATAAAGGAAATTCGCTTATATTTGTATGAGTATTATTACAATTTTTATTGATTCCTCGTGTGAAAAAGATGTGTTATAGAAACAAGTAAGGCGAACCATTCCCAAAGTGGTTGTCATGGACCTCCTGGAGACAGCTTGAACTTCCTTGAGGAAGATGTAGTAACACTTTCAGCTTTTAAACGATTTATTAACACGTGAATTATCGAGTAATTTCTTTAGCTTGTGATATCAAGTACTATGCCGGTTTGTGAGTTCTAGTTCGACGTAAATTACTGCGAGAGATAAAAGACTTTAATACTTTTGGAAAAAGGACCTGCGACCCAAAAAGGTTTGGGAAAACCTGAGTTGGGCTTTTGTCCACGCACCCGAGCGATTTCTCGGAACTGATCCAATTGGCCCCCACCTCCGTCGAAAACAAGCGAATTCGTCGACGAAAGACAACGCGGTCCGCGCACCTTCGACCGCGCCCTCGTATAATGATCGCGGCGCCCGTGTCCTCTGTCTCCAGGGAACGGCTCCGCCTCCCGCAGCCCCGCCTAGGGTTTCCGCGATCTCCTTAGGCAGATACAGCAACTAACTTTGCTCGATTGACAGTTCCCCTACTCAATTCATTTGTACGCGTCCGGTTTGGGAACATATCAACACAAAGGTGGGGCGAAATTATGGGGTTACAAAGGTGTAGATCTCTGTTTAATAGCAGAGAAGCTTCATTGTTTTAAAGACCTTGGCCACAGGAATATGTCGTTCACCAATTCTAGTATCAAAACTAACCGACAGGGACATTAGTTTCCTTTGCCAAGGCCTTTCATAAAGTATGCGATTTGGAAGAAACAAAAGCTCAGAGTAGCAATATAAGCCGTGTATTAAAGAAGCCTTCTCCGATAGAAAGGTGGATGAGAGTTTAAAGCGTGAAATACGTCTACCCTTTTACATCAATAGAAATATACTTGGGGAGTATTGATTATCAGCTTTAATTATTTTGTCGTCATCAAAGGCAAACTACAATTCACTTCTTCCTTTCAGAATACGTCCCCAAACTTGCAATACATATCGTAAGCAAGGGCGTGGTATTCTCTCTGCTTCCAACTCACCCACTGCACTGAAAACGCGTATTGAAATTTCATCATTGTAATAATTGTACAAATGAAAAGCAGGGTAACAAGTAGATAAAGAGTTTGAAATTTGGGTCGATTGTATGACTTTGTCGACTAGCTAACGGTATCCCCTATGCCTGGACCTAGTTTTATCCCACGCTTGGGGGAGCGTAAGAGACATATTACGAACCAAACATGACGTATTCCCTTCACCCCAACTAGCCAACTCAGCCTGTCTGAGCTTTTCTTCGTCACACATGTTAGTTCGCTGCCCATTGCCCATCCTAGAGGCGAATATATTATTATTTTCATTTTATTCACAAGTTTAAACTCGCTTCTTAATGGTAACGCTGTACTTTATCACTTATGAGTGATATAATTTCTATCTACTCTCCTGAGCACTTCGGGCAGTAGTGCATGCGCCCCTGGCGGCGGCGCCGTGAACTATTTCTAGGACTATGCTGTATATAAACTATCTACTGCAGGCAGTTATCTCATTTGTTCCTACCGTTTCAGATATAATACCTTCTTCAGTAAAAATATCTGTTGATCACCCTGTGTAATAACCATTTTGTTTCAAACAGTTACTACCTTACCCAAGATTCAATACAACAAGATATTTTTATTACAATAATTCTGTTTTCCCATTTATGCATCTTTAACTTTTGCCAATATTATAATTATGTATCGTCGTTTAATATAGCAAAACCTCGTATCTCAAAACGAAACAAAAATTATGTAAAGCAACTTAATATTTCAACGCCATTAGACATGAAGTTCTAATCCTTTAACATCTGGAAGTGTAATGCAAATTCTCAATCAACGTATCTTTATTGAAATACAGGTTTTTGCTATCTTAATGAAGATATACTTATTATATGTATACTCGCATACGTATACATATTACATTTACATGTAATGTATGTGTAACATATAACTGATTCCGTACAAATTTTCTCCGTCCCCAGACACTTCCCAGACGTCCCCGTTCATTGTCCTCAGAGCACGCAGCCCAGACTAAGCGAGCGCGTGATATCCCCGCCCCCACCCCTCCGCCGCCGATGACGAATGATCGCCCTGGCGGCCGGCCGCGGGCCCTCCGCCCCCAACGAGACGCGCTACACGGTAGCCGCGCTGTTCCCGTCAGGGCGCGCGCGCAGTCGCCGCCCATTGTAGCGCTAACAATGGGGCAGGGCGCGGAGATGCGGGAGAGCCGTTGGGCGCGCGTTCGCCGAGGTCAGGGCGCGGCGCGGAGCGGAGCGGAGCGGCGCAGTGCGCACGCGCGGAGATGACGCGCGGGGTGGATCCGCGTTCGACCGAAGAAACGTTCGGGAGCGAATCGTCCTGGCTAACTGTTGTGGTTACCTTGCATTCCACTTCGGGCACTCGTTGTCAAATCATTACGTATAGGCAGTGCTTGATTTGTAAAGTTTTAGGACCCGAAACGCGCCCCAAATTAATTATTAGTTTAATAGAAATAGTCATAAATTATATATAATATAATAATTAAAAATCATACTAATAACAATGAGTAAAAGGGGCTCTATGTGAATATGATGATAATAATAATAATAATAATAATAATAATAATAATAATAACAATCGGAAATAAAATAACGAGGGTTTATAATGTTATTTTATCGTTTTATTACAGTGGGAGAAATTATACAGTTTCGTGGGAAATTCGATTTGAGTTTATGAATGTTGGTCGAACTAACATCGATTAGATCGAACGAAAATTGAAGTTGGCAAGTAATCGTCCTTGGTTTCTCTTTCTTCCTTTATTTTTCCCTCTTTTTTTCCTTTTTCTTCTATTTTGTTCCTGAGGTACCAGAACACCGTTCCGCCGCATTCCGCCAGAAATCAAATCCTGCGTAGGTGACATTAATGGAAACGGGGAAATTAAAAATGCGCGATGCAGCCTCCTCCCCTCGTGTGGCTAATGGGCAGGGTGTAGGCTTTTTGAGGTGCGATCCCAGGTTCGCTTCCCGGTCGAGGTAAACATACAGCTACAGCTGTCCGTTACAATTGTTTCGGTTTCTGTAGCGATGTGACGAAATAACAGCTCAGACAGGCCAAGTATGCTAGATACGGTGATGGGAATACGTCCTACTCGCCACATGTTTCCTTTATCTCCAAGACTGGATAATAAATAAAAGAAGAGGGCCCTAGCCTGTAGACATCGCTGTCTGGCAAAAGTCGAATTAATAAAATGCCAAATACATACATAGAAAAATGCGGACTGCGAGACATGTTTGGTTTACATTAGAGATGTTGTAAAAGGAATTACACATTTTATTACACTAGCGACATTTGATTAATGTTAGGCAAAAACTATCATAAACTCATTTCAGCCATTTCCTTTGAAATGCTGTGCCTTAGTTTTGAAGAAATAAGTAAGAAGTCTTCGTGCGGGTTTCTCATTTATAATTTAAGAAAAGGTGTTTTTTTGTGTCCTTGATAAATGCTTCTTTTCGACCGCATAATTCATGTTCATTAAAAAGGATTCTGCCTATTGGTGGTTGCCAGAACGTGTCTGATGTTGTGAGACCATGTCTTTGCTCTAGTGAGCGTTTGAAATTTTGGGTCGTAAATGACCATGTTTGCGTGAACGTAATTTCGGCGGAACACAGATACACGCTGACTCTACCCCAACGGGGCTGAGTGGGCGTCAGAGGTTCTCAAATTCGTAAAAAGTGTTGACTTTTTTCATTAATGTCCGATAAATTGGAAGTGGTGAACGATAATTTTTATAAGTAATGGTTCTGCTCTAGCACAGGAGAATAGAAGGCGAAAGGGCAAAAAGGGGGGTAGGAGAGCGAGAAGAGAGAGATCGGGTGGGAGGAGGGCAAGAGGAAAGGAGGGCGGGAGAACCAGAGAGCGGAAGGGCAAGAAGGCGAGAGGAAAAGAGGAAGGATGGGAGAGCGGAAGAGCGTAGGGCAGGCGGAGGTAGAGAAAGGCGGGAATATTAAGAGATCGAGAGGGTGGAGAACGAGAGGGCGTAAGAGGAAGAGAGTGAGAGAGCGAGAGGGCGGGATATCGAGAGAGCGAGAGATCGAGAGGGCGAGAGATCGAGAGGGCAGGGGATCGAGAGGGCAGGGGATCGAGAGGGCGGGGAAGCAAGAGGGCGGGAGATCAAGAGGGTGGGAGAGCAAGAAGGCGGGAGAGGGAGAGAGTGGGAAAGCAAGAGGGCGGGAGAGCGAGAGGGTGGGAGAGCAAGAGGGCGAGAGAGGGAGAGAACGGGAGAGCAAGAAGGCGGGAGATCAAGAGGGTGGGAGAGCAAGAAGGTGGAAGAGGGAGAGAGTGGGAGAGCGAGAGGGCGGGGGAGCGAGAGGGCTGGGGAGCGAGAGGGCGGGAGAGCAAGGGGGCAGGAATGCGAGAGGACGGGAAAGCAAGAGGGTGAGAGAGCGAGAGGACGGGAGAGCAAGAAGGCGGGAGATCGAGAAGGCGGCGGGAGAGCGAGAGGGCGGGAGGTCAGCAGGGCGTAAAGGTAGAAGAGACGCCGAGTGCAGGGTGCGGGAGGGCGTGTCCAAGAGGAATGGAAAGCGGTGAGAGGGTGGGCCGGACACGTACCGTAAGGTGAGATTGCGGGGGCGCGGCGGCGCGGCGTACCCGCGCTAATTGCGAGGCGAGTGTACCCGCGCTAATTGACAACCAGTGAGAATCGCTTCGCACCTCTAAATCTCTTGTTCACAGCTCTCCGCCTCCAGCCCAGGCCTTGTCCTCCAAGGTTCAACGTTATCAGCTTCTAGTTTTCTTTTTTATTTGATGTGGATCACTCAATAATATGCAGATATTTGCGATTGCTCGGATCCATATGTTCAGAGTAATATCAGAATATTCATTAATTCCTACTTATTAGCGCCTACTTCTGTTTTAGATCATTTTTCTCCAATTTTCTCTCAAATAAACATGCTTAGAGATATTAGAAATATTTACTTAGAGATATTTGACTGCTCGTAAATAAAAGGCTAACAAACGTCTGTCCAAAAATTAAGGTTTTCCAGATAAAACGATTGAATTTAGCATTTTATTCGGTTAGTTCAGTGATAATGCGAATTTGCATGTATTTCATAAGACATCAAAATTGAGGAAAAAGTCACGAACGAGTAAGTTCTGTAGCCAGGAGAGTTTCCAATTCTGTCGATTGCGAATCGAAAGGAATCTCCTGAAGCTGCAGCACAGTTAAATCCTCTCTTTACTACTACGCTACTGCTATGCAATAGCGTGACCAAAGGCAGGAAGTCGATCAGAAGAAAGTTAACAGTATCTCCATTTGAAATTAATCTTTACTTTTCTATTTCTTAAGACATGCATGCCGCTGTGGTGTTGGTCAGCTATCTTATGATCGTTGGGGCTGTTATAGAATACGACCCTCCAAATTTGTTCCAGTTCACACGGGTCTCTGTAACGTGATTTATTGCCGGGCGTCACGAAAGTATGAAATCAAGTTCTTTAGCTCACCAGGAAAAATCACCTTAATTTTATGTAATGGTCATCATGTTGTAAAGAACTAACGTCTAAAACAACATAATAAAAAAGCGTGAAAGTGTAAGTAATTTAATATGTACGCATATTCCAGTCATGTCCCTAACATTGAGGTCATGAAACCGGATTCGATGAGTGTATCCACTCTCAAAATTAGATATAAGTAATAGTAGAAACATAATAAAATATCTAAACAAATATCTTTCCGAAAATGAAAAGTAGAAAGTACCCCTTCCTCGTTTATCAAACTACATTTGAAACACTAACCAGAATGTGTGACCCGTGTTCATACCGCCGCTCTTCTCCATTTAACAGCAATAGCGTTCTTCATGAAATTCCACTCTAAATTCTAGGTTGAATTCTTTATTCTGACCCACATTCACTATAATATCTTTTTTGATTTTTTTCTTGTGTGAGCTGCATCTACAGGAATATGCTTTTACGAAGACAGTGCCCAGGATTGTATCTAACGTGTTGGAGCGAAATTCCTCATAGTAGTATTACACTTTCAGAGGCTAGATGAAGAACTTCTTTGTACCCAAGTTCCTTTTGTCGTTCACAGAATCAAGTTGAATATTTAAAACGTGTCCTACAAACTAAAGTGTTTTAGTTTGCCCTCTAAATTTACGATTACATGTTTCCACAGGAATCACACCCTTCACAATTTTTTAAGAAGTAAAATGTACTGCTTTCTTACATTTAAAAGAAGTTATTCCTGTATAAAACAATATTCTAAAGTTATAACATACTTTGTGCGCAACATTTTTTTCGTGTTACTATAAATTAAATGAATGCATATTGACCACTACTGAACATTTCTGTTCTTTAGACCTCGTTCTACTAACCCAAATCATCTACCCCTTACCTTTCCCAAGAGTTATTATAATTGTTATTCCAATTTTCATTTCATGATTTGGCGTCTTCTGAATATTCATCGGTGACATTTGATATATTTTAGAGAGTGAATTCAGTTACATTCATAGTCTTATCAGCAAAACATCCCTAGAATACAAACATTTTTGATTGAATATTTACATGGCTTTGGCCAATTACGCCCTTGTCTGCAAATGAAAAGTTGTTTTAGAATTGAGTAGCTTTTAGTCATCTTCACGCATTATGACAGAAATATTGTTTGTAGTTAAAGATGTTACGAAGAGAGGAATAATGGTGGGTATATACAGTAGGCTATCACATCAGATAGGCATAGGCATCAGGTAGCATCTTACACTATATCTAGCAGGCTCTCACATTTCCGAAACTTACAACGCCGCTATACCACGCAGCTTTAAAACATGTACACTATCTCTCTCTCTCTCTCTCTCTCTCTCTCTCTCTCTCTCTCTATATATATATATATATATATATATATATATATATATATATATATATATAAAACTGAAATTTAATTCTACAATTATACCTTGCAACACACGAATAGGAAACTCACAGAATACCTATGGAATTAATTCAGTTCTGAAAATATGCTGGGGAATGAATCTAATGGGTATTTATTTTTTATTCTAGTTGGAAGCTGATAGGTGGTGACTAAGTCGTAAAGGGGTTGCTTGAATTATTGTGTTTATTTTGGAGAAAAAGTATTAGATAGGAGCGCAATATGGTGAACTATAGGGGTCCATTAAATTCTTTGTGCAGTTGAATGTTTACTACGAACCAGGGTGCATGAGTGGCAAGTCTGGGGAAATCTGTAATTGGGTGATCTGTAATTTATTGATGTTACTTTTAGAGGCGTTGATCTAGATAGGGCATGAATAAAGCATTAGCAGTCTAATTATTGATTTAGAGATGTTGGTGGCGTTATTTAATGAGAGCTTACTATTGCCATTTAAGAGTGGCTTCAGATGAATTAGCTTTATTTTGAGCTTTTACTGTTATTTGATAATTCCAATTTAGTTTGGTATCCAGATTCAACCTTACGTATTTGACAGATTGATTGTGTGGGGTCCATGGAATTGGGTGACTTTTTTTTTAGTGAGGTTGGGGTTTAAAATGTTCTTGATAAGAATATTTTGGCGGATGATTTTGTAGGATTGAGTTTGAATTTCCATTTGACAGCCCAGTCATCAATTTTATTTAGATGTGTTTGAATTTGTTTGCAGATTAAATTACTTAAATGATTGGACATGAAAATTGCGGTGTCATTGGCGAATTTGGCGATGTGCGTATGTGATGTAACGAGGATCCTATTGTTTCCACCCTTGGGAAGGTATAGTTATTATCCTAACCTATACATTTGTGCAGTTTACGATGACACGTATTTGATCGTAAACGAATTTCTTTTTCGCGTTCAACCCTGGGTGCATCGATTGTTTAGGTTGTCGAGAATCCGCGGTAAATGTTTCTTCTACGAACTTGCATTTCGTGACAACTCAGTTTTAAATTTAAGAGAGAGAGAATGACCGGTAAATTTCTCAGGATCGTAAGACATTAAAAAATTCAAAAAGGCTAAGGGCCTGTATTACCACCTTGGGCTAAACCTCCGTTTAGAGTTTGCGATCGAAAATCGTATAATGACTTCTGATTAAAGTGTACCACGAGGTTTATCCCGAAGATCTGTTAACCGGATAATGAAGTAAGGGGTAGCATGTTAACTGCTTCTTAACTGGTAGATTCGTTTCCAAAATGGTGGTTCGCCCAATGTAGTATCCCGAAACAGAATCTAAGGATGAAATCTGGCGGTGTATTTCAACAAAAATATAAACTAAATGTATACGACCCCAGTGAAATTATTTTGAAGACATGAATTTTTCATTTGCATTTTTCTTTATTACCTCACATTCGTTTATTTCAATGCATTGCGATTTAAATAAGGTTCTCTGTAACTGATAGACAATACACGTAAGTATATATCAGTCATCGATTCCCTAATTCCACACATCAAATATTCTCCTGATGAAACAAGACGAATGTTAATAGGTGACCTGCTGTGACAGCTGACCTGCAGTAATCCAATTGGGAGCTTCAATGTTTTGAAAATATCCCGATTGGATCCCACTTGTGAACTTCAGATTTGTTTGAATGAGAATAGGATTCCTATTCGAAGTGGTTTGATAAAAATAACGTTTACAAAAAACACAAAAAATGAACATCGCACGATAAAAATAGCATCGAAATCAAAATTCTAGTCTACCAATGATTTTGAAAATATAAGCACCATGAAGTAGTGGAAAACGAATTCTCGGTTAGAGTGTAATCGTAAAACGTGGCTCCAACTTTATCCTGAAGATAACTTGACCGAGACGTAATTAAGTGGTGCTCTTAACGCAAGGTGGTAATACAGGCTATTAACAGGGAAAGTTTTCCGTGTTTGCAAATTCGAACAAAGCCTGCGTCAGCTTCCAGAAACGTTGTTGGATCGCCGTTCGGTGTAGCAGCGTAACCATGTGACTAGGCACGAAGCCACGATTCAGTTCACTTAATTGAAAATGATTTGCAGTCGGAATATTATTAATTTTGCAAAAGAATTTTGCTTTCATTTGGAGAAAAAATGTTTTGAATGGAAAGTATACCAAACGCGTGTTGTATTTGTTTGAAAAAAACTATAAAATTGATATTAGTTTGGAGCCATATATTCTCAAGTTTCTATTCGATTGTGTTTGTTTTGGATGCTAAATCCCAAATTGAACAGGCATTAAAAGTAAATGGCCGATAAATTGTTTTATATTTAGGCATACTGTTAATTAAATAACCCGTGCATTAAAATTCCCAAATATTGAAGTGATTAGGTTGATGAAAGACTTTTCATCGATTTATTTTAATACACGAGAAAAGGTGAGTAATTCTATCTAGGTAACGAAAAAATGTGCATTGCACTTTGGTGTATTTAACTTATGACACCCATATGTCTACCAGATTTTGAAGCGAAGAAATTGCAGCTGCAAGATTACTATCAGTACTGTTAAATAGTCATCAGCTAATAATGGCAATGAAGTGCCATTTGTTAAAGAAAAATCGTAAATAAAGTGAATAGGATGAGAGGAAAGAACAACCCTTGATTCCACAATAACTAATTTTGGAATTAAAATATAGTATTTTAATCGAGTAGAAAAGGTACGTATATGTAAAAAATACTAATTAACTTGTGTAGATAATGTGAAATTCCTAAAAGAAAAGGTCTCTTGTTTCTTCTACCTTGGTTATAAACTGTATGGAAAGCCTTTTTGTCACCGAAACTACACTAATGTATTTACATTTATGAAAAGAAAAAACAATGCAGTTACTCTGCGATTAAAATGACAAGTTAATATTTGATCAGCTTAAACGACGTTATCCAAACTATCACTATCAAAAATTAAGCTGCACGAAGCTCCATATTGGATAACCGTATCCCAGCTGATGGCTGTCAATTCGCCCTAAGTTTTAATCGGAGTATAGTCTAAGAATTTGGTGATTGATAGACAGGTGAGTGTGAAAGCCAAAGTAGTAGAATTGAATATCATTTGCAGAATTTACGAAAACATTTAGTCTATGCATAATACAGCATTCAAAGCATTCAAATTTCTCTAAAATGTGGGCGTTTTTGGGTGCTTTTCTACGTTTTAGAGTTAGAGCGACGTAAAAATGTTTCCATCTAGTAAAATATATTAAATAAAGAACTGCATTAAATATTGCTGAAATAAGGATTATTCTAATTGAAAATGAAAATTATTTAATTATAAATGGAGAAATATAATCCGGCAAAGGAGGTAACTTGGGTGCCAAATCAATTATATTGTGAGTTACTTCCAAGGTTAAATTAAGGAAATATAATGAGAAACAGTGGATAGCAAGCCAAATAAATTTAATATTTTAGGTGCCTAAGCATCAGATTATTAGTTTATTCTGTAGACCTTCAGAATGAATTTCATACCTGATATGAATTTCATAAATTACATACTGATTTGCAGAACCGTTCACTTCGGCTACCAAAGAATAGACCTTCTGTTCTCAGTGACTGTAACTTCCTAACACATTATTCCGTTTGGAGATTTTACAGAAGCCACAAGGTGCAGAGTTTGCAGCTATAACATTCCACACCTAACGTCTCCAATAATAAAAGCTCTTTATTCCGCGTCAGCTCAGTCAACCGTTGTGTTGCATCAGTAGAGATGGCAGCAATTAAGATGTTAGTAACCACGGCATTATTCTCCACAACAACATATTTTGGTTCTCGTACTAATTTGATACCAATCTAATGTTAAATTTCTTTATGCCGACTAAACCTGGAACATGTCCGGTAAACTGGTAAACTATGCCCGTTTCTTTGTAGTTGAATGTTTTCATGAGTCACAGGAAGGAACATCTTTATCTTGAACCTTAAAAGTCATTAAGGTGTGAAACCCAGAATATGTGTTTCATTACACTAATTAAATCATTAGTGTAAGAAACCAATTGCTATTTTGAACTGCGCGGTGCGCGCGCTGAGCGCGGCGCGCCGGGGCCGGCGAGCAACCGCTGCCACCGCCGACGGTGCCTCCGCCGCCGGGAGGCTAGCGTGTGAATTTCGGTTGGAACTGGGCAACGCGCACGTGCAAAAGTTCGTTACGAGAGTCGCGGACGAGAGCCGTTGGCAGAACGGTGACGAGAGAGACGCCCGCGGAGCGGCGGCGAGTGCGGACGTGCCGCGAGAGCTCGCGAGTAATACATGGATACAGTAGACAGGCAATATAGCCGTGGAAATATCTGAAACTGTAGGATATCACAAATGTGTAAATAGAACATTAGAAGTATCAGTATGGTGAAAGATTAGTGTTGGTAAAATAAGTGATGTCGCTCTTATTAGTTGGTGCGGAGGGAACTTTCTTGAAACCGTGCAGTACAGAACGGTGACCAGTATACAGAGTAGGCGTGGGTTAAGTAATTAAACCCACTAACGGACAGTGATTCGAGGAAGGTGCGAAGCCGAGGTGTCAAGATCCTGATCGGGGAAGAATTGCTGGAGCATCAGCCGTGGGCGATTACCACGCCATCCGACGCTGACGGCCCGCAGCAGTAGCAGAGGTCGACAATCCTGTTGGCACGAGCGGTTCTACGAACATCATAGGTATTCGATCGGGGCCCCGCAGGTATGAGAAATGCATTTCACTCTTAATCTTGGTACCAAGGCAGAGTGTAAAAACGTTGTCTGATTATGTAAATAACAAATTTGATTTAAAATAAATCTTGTTTATAATTGTATTTCAATTTATGATTAACCACCCCAACGTTGCACCAACTTATCCAGGGACCCATTCACGTAAAAGATACCCTCTCTTAGTGTTGTATTGCAGTGAAAATACCCGGCACCACCAGGTATGTCACAGCTGGCGCCCGAACATGTGGATAACGTATAATTAAGAAATGTGGTCCTAGGGAAATTGGTGAAATGTTGGAAAACAATGTGCATGTAATTGTTGTATAGTAATGCAGGGTATAGATGAGAAGCAGGCAGTACAAAGTGTATTATTATAGAGTACAAAAAAAAAATAACAATACATGTGTTAGCAAAAACATGCACAAGTCAAGTAAGCATAATGAAATGTTGATAATTACAAAAATGTTGTTGCGTAATTAATTGCGGGCTGACATAGGCAATTATTTGTGTGCATCCAATATATAGTTAATATTGCAGTTACTGAGGTTATGAAGGCTATACATGTACATGCTACAAATAATATAATGTAATAGAATTTCAAAATTTTGTAAGACATATTAATAATATTTGAACTGCTTGGCAATTTTTTATAACATGGAAATCAAAGAAATGGGGAAGTAGTAATAATTCTTATGAGAATATAAAGGTGGTTAATAGTGTTGTACAAATTATGCACAAAATTGTTTTTGCTGGGAACATTCACTCAGTAGTGCATTATCTATTGGTGATGGTAAAGTGTGGGGAATTTATTAGAAAAGATACCAGGTTGGGAAATATATACCAGCAGTGTGAATGTCTGTTGTGAATATCTATATGATATAATTGAGGAAAATTCAGGGAGGAGATATGACATGCAAATGTGAATGATGATTAGGTACATAATATAGCAATAAGTGCGTTGAAAAGTAATTTCAATTAATAAGGGAGTTATTATAATTTGAAAGCATTGTTGTGTAAGAGTATTAATGAGTCTATTAGTAGTGTATATGTGTTTCTATGGTAATAATATTATGTATTGTGAGGATTATGTTTATGCATTGGTAGGTGAGTGGAAATTTATATGGCTATTGAATTAGTGTTATTGTGTTTTGGTGGTGAGTAAGGGTTGTTCGTCATTAATTAGCAATTGAAATAGGAGTGAATTAAACCATTCACGAAGAATATATAGTGCTGTGGCGGGTATAGTTAATTCATAGGATAACTGTGGTATCGTTGGTAGGTGAGGCAAGAGGAAAATTTGTGCGGTATTTCAGTGTAGTGAGAATCGATCGGACAGCTCAAAGCAACAGAATGGAGGCGCAAAATGTAGTGCTGGACCGGGAGGAGAAGGTAGATGAAGTAAGGGAGATAAATGTAGAAATCGATAATAGCATACCATCGGAAAGCAGGGATAGTGGCATTGGAAGTCGGTTAGACGACACGTCAGGAGATAGCTTCAATAAAGAAATAGAAATCACGTCAACGCCGATGAACCAGGCAGCAGGAAATCCGAATCGGGGGGGTGGAGAAGATACTAATTTAGACATACTACAAATAATAATGATGATGCGGGAAGAACAGAAGAAGGCGGCAGAAGATCAGAAGAAGGCGGCAGAAGATCAGAAGAAGGCGGCAGAAGATCAGAAGAAGGCGGAGGAAGAACGGGACAGGAAAGCAGAGGAACGAAGTAGGAAGCTGGCTGATGAACAGAATAGGAAGATGTTCGAACAACTGAATGGGAAACTGGATGAACAGAAAATATTTACAGTGGAGCAGATTAGGAAGTCAGCTGAGGAGCAGAAAATTTTCACAGAGGAGCAGAACAGGAAGTTAGCTGAAGAACTGAATAGGAAAGTAGAGGAACAGATTGGGAAATTGGCAGAAGAGCAGAGCAGGAAATTAGACGAACAGAAATTATTCACAGAGGAACAGATTAGGAAGCTGGCAGAAGAACAGAATAGGAAATTAGATGTAATAGGGGGGCGAATGGGACGCGCTGAAGAACAAATTGAGTTAACGAAGAATGAGATGACCAAAATCACGGAGCGGGTAGAAATTCATGAAAAATGGACTGCCGAAGAATTAGGGAAACAAAAAAAGGAGTTAGAATCCCAAGTAATCAATCTGGGGGAGAATTAGAGAATAAGCTATATCAGCAATTAGATGATAGAACCGCTAAGCAGGACGAGAAAATTGAAAGGATACAATTGGTAGTCAAGGAAGAAATGCTGGAGAATAAGAGGGAATGCGAGGAGAAGGTTGTGTCATTACGAACAGAGATTGAACAAATAAAAGAATGCAAGGCATCCCCAATTGCAGCAAGCGGGACGGTACCATTTACCCCTCCAAGATCACTAAAATTTTCAGGAGACGGGAAAGAAAATCCATGTATATTTATGAAGGCAGCAGAACGACATCTAGATGTTATCAATACTTCGGAAAGGTGTAAAATACAATTATTATATTTAATGTTAGAAGGCAACGCAAGGATATGGGCCGATACATTTGATAAGTTTCCCGAATCAGTAAAGGCATTTAAAGATCGATTCCTTGAGCGGTATTGGAATGAGGAAATTCAAATTAATTTTAAAATCAGCTTAATGAATAATCATTACAACCAGTCAATGGGAAGCTTGCGGGAATACGCAACAAGGCGTATTATGGAATACAAAACGCTATCCCCACCGATGAGCGATCAGGAAATAATATGTGTACTGACAAGACAGTTCCCAGTTACGGTGCAGAATCTTTTACGTAGTGTGCAGCACACCGACCTGGAAAGATTCCAGAATGTGTTAGGAGGGTACGACTTGACATTTGCAGGCGTACCAAAGAACAGAAATGAAGGGAATGTTAATATGGTTAGATCGGAACGTAACCAGGGGCAAGGGAATGATAGGAGCAACGATTACCAGAGAAACCAACGCGGAAGAGGGGGAGACGGATGGAGACCAGAGCCGGGGAACCAGAGACCGGACTGGAACAGATCTAATTCAAACCGTACGTAGACGCGAGGCGGGGGCGGGAATGCACCCGACCGATTAGCACAGCCTAGCACAAGTAGTGATCAAGGACACTATTTAAACTAATAGAGTCCGCGGTGATAGGTGGCCCCATTGCGGACGCGGAAATCGATGACGTAAACGCGGTCTCCATAAACGCTATGCAGCCGGTAACCTACGATACCCAACCGTGGCGGAGATGTAAGAACTCAGCGGTCAGAATCAGGAAATGTCCCACGATATCGATAGAATGTGAAGGTATAATTAAAGAAGCTTTAGTGGATACAGGGTGCACGACTACAGTAGTATCAGAAGAAATGTATGAGGAGTTAAAAGCAACAGGAAAAGAAGTAATGTGTTTGCCTATGAATAGGGCGTATGTGATTGGGGCAACTCAGAAGAAGTCAAGCCCCATCACAAAACAAATCATGTTTCAAGCCAGGATTGGCAACCAAGTATACGAGATGGTGGCCCTGGTAGTCAAAAAATTATTGTATTCGGTAATCATAGGGACGGATTTTCTGGTCGATCACAGAGCAAATATAGATCTAGAACGGCAGGTGGTAGAACTGGGGAGCCAGGCGGTAGGATTTGACTTGGGGATGGACGAAGAATACGAAGCGTGTACGGGCGTAATGGCAGAAGATTCATTAGAAGAACAGCTGAGGCAGCAAACGGAGAAGCAGATTGAGAAATTTGCGGAAGAACAGAGCAAAGAATTAGGTAAACAGAAAAGATCCGAGGAGGAACAGAATGGGAAAGCGGAAGAACTGGATAGGAAAGATGAGGTGCTAAAATTTCAATCATGCCATCAAATAGATGCTAGGGTAGCGGTAACAGATAGAAACGAGGGGATGACGAACCAAATCCATGAGGAAGTCAAGACAGCGGAGGGCAAAACGGTGGAGGTCCAAATCGAGACCGAGGAGGATGTTTATAAAGTGAAAGTGAAAACGGAAGAATTGAAGTTAATAATGGAAGAAGAAATGGAAATGAAAATAGAAGAAATGGAGCGTATAGTAGAAGAAGAAATCGTGGAAAATATACAAGGTTGCGAAGAGAAAAGAGTACAAGAAGAGTTTAAACAGGAAGAAGACGGGAAAACGTCGCCAAGTGTCAAGTATGGGGTGACACCAATTATGCCTCCAAAGTCGATGAAATCTCTGGAAGATGGGGCGGAAAACCCTAAGGTAGTTCTGCGAGCAGAAGAACGGCACCTAGCATCAAACAACATATTGGAAGGATACAAGATCCAGTTATTACACCCAACGTTAGAAGAGAACGCCAGGACATGGGCAGAGAATTTTGGTATATTTCCGAAATTTTTGAAGGAATTTGAAGACAAGATTTCCGTACGAAAGCGGAGCGAAGAAACCCAAATAAACATCAAGAGCGACCAGAGGAACAGCCATTACAACTACATTACGGGAAGTCGTAGTGAATACAGAACGAAGAGCATTATGGAACCAACAACATTATTTGCCCCTATAAAATATCAAGGAATTAGTTGCATGTCAACGCGACAGTATCTTGTTACCGTGCAGAGCCTACTGAGCAGAGCAGATCATACCGATTTAGGAAAGGGTTTGAAGATATTGGAGGGGTACAACTTCATGTTTGCAGACGCCCCAACGAATGGGAGTGAAGGAGATGTAGGCAGGTCAAAAATGGAGCGAAGTCAGGGGCGAGGGAAGAGTGATGGTATGGTCAACCATTGGTACAAACGTAGAAGAGGTCGTAGCTGGAAATGGGATGATACCTATCAAGATGTGTTCAACACGCTGGAAGCTATGTCCTACAACTGTGAGTTAGGAAATCACGGTCAGCAAAATGGGGATGAACTGTCGCACAAGAGACAAGACATAGTAGGACATTACAAGCTTCAAATCGGAAACCTGGTTCAACATGGATGGAAAATAGTGAAGTGTAAATAAGTGTAATGTTAGGGTTAATAATAAGTAATCACATGTTAATTCGATTTTAAGTTATAAGTGCATATAGGGCGTTGGGCAATATGCAAGAGAGTGCAACCATCGGCAGTGACGATGTTACTAGTGTGAATTTTTCCAGAAGTGAAAAAATTCAAAAAAAGAAAGGGGGGGGTGATGAAACCCAGAATATGTGTTTCATTACACTAATTAAATCATTAGTGTAAGAAACCAATTGCTATTTTGAACTGCGCGGTGCGCGCGCTGAGCGCGGCGCGCCGGGGCCGGCGAGCAACCGCTGCCACCGCCGACGGTGCCTCCGCCGCCGGGAGGCTAGCGTGTGAATTTCGGTTGGAACTGGGCAACGCGCACGTGCAAAAGTTCGTTACGAGAGTCGCGGACGAGAGCCGTTGGCAGAACGGTGACGAGAGAGACGCCCGCGGAGCGGCGGCGAGTGCGGACGTGCCGCGAGAGCTCGCGAGTATGGATACAGTAGACAGGCAATATAGCCGTGGAAATATCTGAAACTGTAGGATATCACAAATGTGTAAATAGAACATTAGAAGTATCAGTATGGTGAAAGATTAGTGTTGGTAAAATAAGTGATGTCGCTCTTATTAGTTGGTGCGGAGGGAACTTTCTTGAAACCGTGCAGTACAGAACGGTGACCAGTATACAGAGTAGGCGTGGGTTAAGTAATTAAACCCACTAACGGACAGTGATTCGAGGAAGGTGCGAAGCCGAGGTGTCAAGATCCTGATCGGGGAAGAATTGCTGGAGCATCAGCCGTGGGCGATTACCACGCCATCCGACGCTGACGGCCCGCAGCAGTAGCAGAGGTCGACAATCCTGTTGGCACGAGCGGTTCTACGAACATCATAGGTATTCGATCGGGGCCCCGCAGGTATGAGAAATGCATTTCACTCTTAATCTTGGTACCAAGGCAGAGTGTAAAAACGTTGTCTGATTATGTAAATAACAAATTTGATTTAAAATAAATCTTGTTTATAATTGTATTTCAATTTATGATTAACCACCCCAACGTTGCACCAACTTATCCAGGGACCCATTCACGTAAAAGATACCCTCTCTTAGTGTTGTATTGCAGTGAAAATACCCGGCACCACCAGGTATGTCACAGGTGTTTGATACGAGCAGAGAGCGTATTCGGACCATGTTTTCTTGAGAGCAATGTTTTTTCTACAAGTTTTAAATTGATTTCAACGTGAATTAGGACTTTCAAACGAAACGTTTTTTTTAAATATCATAAACATGGTTACATTTACATATTTACATATCACATTTGTAAATGTAATTATTTTAGTTTTCATATTTACCGTTTTCACGATACAAATACAGGAAATTTAGATTTAACAAGGTTTCACATTCGGAAAGTATGGGATTTAATTAAGAGCATTTACTCTATGCTCACGATGTACTAAATTTGTTAATAAACGTTTATTGTCAATTATTTTGCCAATGTCTTATATTTACTGGAAATAATATTGTTGTAGCCCCTCGGTTGGTTCATGGACAGCGCGACCCAGGTTCGATTCCCGCTCGAGGCAAAATGGGGCTGTAGCTTTCTAACATAATCGTCTAAGTCACAAAGAGGTTTGAGACGAAAGAAAAACTCAGGCAGGCCAAGAAACTCGGGCAAAATACGGTGATGGTAATACGTCATGTTCGTCACATATCTGTCTTATTCCGAGACGTGGATAACAAGTAAAAACAGGGTTCAGTCCGACGAACATCGCTAGCTGTCAAAAGTTGGATTAATCATTTTCTAAAATGCCAAATACATACAAAACTGTTGTATCATTTCACTAAAATCATTTTCGTTTTCTATTTTAACCTTTATACTTATGGTGAACGAAAATAATTGAAAATGTACTAGATTCCACATGATATCATATCATAAACACGTCGTGGTGTACTCGATCGAGTTCAATGGCTGCGGAGACGCAGGGAGCGGCGGCGGCAGCCCGGCGAGAGGTCGCTGCTGTCCGACCCGGCCGTTAGCCAGCCGCGCCTAAGTGATGGGCGCTTTGTCAGAGCAGCCTGCTCGCCTCCTCAACTCGCCTACTTTACAAGGCGCGGCGTAAGTCAGTAGCCCCGGGAAGAGTCGTGTCGTGCCGCGGAGAACGAGCGACTTGGATGGCAGCCTAAAGAACCGTTTTCGATGGGCACACCGTGCAGTAAATTCCTTTGGTAGAATGTGACCCTTTTACTTTCTGGTGTAAATGAACAAGGGAAAGTATTTCCTCATCTAAGGAAAACTTGATTTCGAGACAGAAATGGTGTGTATGTTCTTCGTCTGTTTTGAATTTTACGTCTGAACATTTCTTGTTCTTGTATATACAGAATCAGCGAATCCAGGTGGAAAAATATACATCAACATATTCGTCATAATATTAGCAATAAATAATTCCTCTTTTTTGGCATCAGAAGTATATATTTATTTTATTTTATTTTTTCCTAATTTCGTCATGGCCAATGGCGACTGGTTGGTTGCGAATTAGAAGGGACGGCATATATGTTCGAACTGTCCCATGCATTTTACCTCTTCAAAATACGTTCGTTCAAAATATTTCTTGAACAAGGAAAACTATGAGATGTAGAGTACAACCGATTTCCACGTATTGGAATATTAATCCTTGTCTGAGACATCTTTTAAATTGATAACAGAAGATTGATGACGTATTACGTTGATAACGCCACTACACTACCCCTCATTGTAAGGTTTAGAAAATAACAAAAGTACTTTAGTTGGGGAACATTCGCATAGGTACAGCTAATTTTCTCTGTTCCCCGATTGACCTAATGAGTAAATACTAGGTAAAGCGTTTCGCATCAATGTGGAGGGAAAAGTTATAAATGTAACTGGACATAAATGTAACTTCAAATTACTTTCTCCCCATAGCACGTCACACACAGTTTTTAATTGTTTTTGGTGTAAATAAATTAATAAAATAAAGAAAGAAAAACAGCCAATGTTAAGCAAAATTTGCAATTTTACTACTATGTTTTGATGATAGAATTAAACAGAAAAGCATGTTTAAATGATTGAACGTCAACATATATGTGTTTTCGTACAAGAACCACCAATGTAATTCTGTGTCTAGGTTTAGTAACCATCAATGTTTAGTAAACACCAATTTGTATAGGAAAATACAATTCCTGTGACCACCAATGCTAGTATATATTTATTTAAAGTTAAACTGTAATGCAATTCATCTGTAACGACAATGCAAAACACGGGCTCACGACTATGAGGCGAACCTTTTTAGGTTTATAAATAAAAAATGATTTATAAAACAAATCTTCATCATTTAAAGTGATAATTCTTTTCTCGACAACGCGTCTTGTGCGGAATACGAGGCACCCAATGCAATAAATAACTTTCCCACAGTCCCTCGGAGACTCGGGGTATCTGCGGGGGAACACAGGTGCAGGTGCACGGCACAAAGAGGGGACACCGCGGCTGCGACTCCCGGGACACGTCCGCGCGAGGCGACTGATTTATCGAGCTGGCAAGCGCGCCTCCGAGAGCGGCCAGGACGAGAGTACCTGAAAACATCTTAACTACCGCGAAGAAATATGAGTGTTTGCGCCGTTTCTTGAACTGGTTCTTTCGGCCTTGATCGGTTCGGGGCAGCATGCGACCGCTATCGAGTGCCTCCGCCTCTTTACCTCCTCGCGAAACGTATTGATGGGCTCTCCGCAGGCGCGAGATACGCAGGCGATGGAACGGTTGCTGGGGAGGAGAAGTGAGTCGACGGTGGAAACGGTACCCAGAATTTGTGATGTGTAAAATGATTTCATGGTAGGTTTTATTGGTTTTATCTCGTATCCCTTTCTGTCACTTCATTCATCCATTATCATTTCATACTCCCCCCCCCACAAGGCAGAATACCACTAGTTTAAAAAAAAATTATTTGGTGGATTTAAATGCCTGTATGTTAGTGTGCACCGGTCCATTTCAAATAGAAAAAATAGCTGCACTTAATCGTAATTGCCCATTATTAATTTTCTCTTCTGTCGAGGGCTTTTTCAGATTCAGGGAATGCCGATTTCGACTAATCACGCCGGGTACTCACTGTACCTTAATTCGTGCCCCTCATGAGGACACATATTAACCTTAACTAGACCCGGACACACTTGCGGGCTCCTCAGTCTGTGTACAGCAGACTTGTAAGTCCTTTCGCGACAAAGCACATACAGGAAAGAGAAGGTGTAAACAACCATGCCTACGGCGGGACTCGAACCCGCGACCCGTCCGACTGAGGCGTTGAGTCGGCACACGCTCTAGCCACCTCGCCCATCCAGATAGGCGCCTATTACTAAATAAAATAATTAATTAAAATAAATACATTCTTCTACAGGTCTTGTGTTTAAAATTACATGGATAAATATTGTTAGAAATTCGTCTACATTAGTTTATTTCACTTAGTGAATTAGTGTAAGCAAAATAAAGTTTAATAAAGAATAATTCATGTGTGAAAAGCTAGTACGAGAAAACGTAACACACTATGAAATGGAAGCTGACAATTTTAGAGACGGTAAGTATATTATTCTATATAAGGAAAGTATGGACCGGTCAGGCATCAGAAAAAAGAAAACTGGTGATATCAAAATTGATTTTAAAACGATGGAGAAGAGTAAAGAAGTGGTAGAAGCAGACACTAAAGACGAAGAACAAAAAGTAAAAAGCTACAGTAGATAACGGAACCAGGGTATGGCAGGGTATATAGAGAAATGGATGGTAGCAGAAGCTGTGGAGGTAACTAACTCTTAAAGCAGGCGCCTGAACCTGCAGCTCTTGGCACTTTAACATACAATGTTTACACTCCAGGAGAAATCGAGATACATAAAACACTGTGGAGCGGACCGGCAGCAGGTGATACTTCGGGAAAAATTGCTAGCATTTCTCTTTACAGAAATAAATCACGTACGGCAGGCTATATAACACGCTTGCCAGTGCAATATATTAACAACGAATAAAGAAACACGTGGAAACCTAAATTCGCGCACGAAAGAAGCAAAACCCAAGAGGTACCCATGACCTCTTGTGCAGACATATCGCTCCGTCGTGAAGAAACATACAGACTTTTATGAGCAGGCAGTATTCAATTTTGGACAACCAGACTTTTGCGAACTCATTCATTCAAATGTTGTTTAGATGCAGTGGTGATCACGCTAGATACATTTTTAAATGTTGAATTGCAAAAACTTAATAATTATAGGCACGTTTTACATAACTTGGACCAAACAGAACGGCGTATTTATCGGAAAAAATAAATCCTGCTGCTTATGAAACGATACACTGATAACAAAAATACAATTAAAACAATGCTACACCATTATTTGATAAAAACATTATATATAATGTCTTAAATCGAATATAATTATATAAATATAAAGATTGTTCAATAGCTCTAAAGAAGTATTTTCTTTGTGTAAAATGTAATCACGTATGTTATCTCAACGAAGTATTCGTTTCCATTCCTTTCTTTTTGCACACAATCTGAAATAAATACACTTAAATAAACGAAAAACAGTTTGGGGCCTGTCCACTTTTCAAAACCTTGCGTGTTTCTGACTGATACAAAATATTTCGTTGCGACGTTGACGGTTTCTGCACATCATCACTATAAATAACACCTGTAAGAAAGTGGTGAGGGAGTTTCGAGGACGAGGCAGGAAGTTTGAGAAACGCGGGTGATCGACGGGGCGAAGTGGCGACCATTCTATCTCTCGCTGATCGGTAGGCAAACGCTCCGCCCACAGTGCCACCTCCGCTTCTTTCGCGGACACTCGCGCCCACCCCAACACAGGTCGTCGGGCACTCCACTCACCTAATGCCGAACAGAGTGGCTCTCATAACTATCTTACTGGACGGCGCTATCCAACGCGATTCAGAAGATATAGAGACATAAGATTTCCTATAACAACTTAATGTTCAGACGGTTTATCTCAGCCAAAACACAGCGTGGAGATCTCCCTTCAGTAAATTGATTCAGTTCTTTCAACGTGCATAAGCAAACCACTGTTTGCACTTATCTAGAAGTCAGTCTGTATACAATTGGCGTTCAGCAACCGATGTAATATTTTTATCTCTGCTTACCAATTACGAGCGTAAACTACAGATTCTCATTCTTCAATTATTTTCTTCGCCTACAACAATCATGAAACTTTGGAGAACACGACAAAATACTCTCAAAATATCCAACAAACACAAAATTATTGATTGATTAACATTATAAATCTTAAATTATAAACATTGAACATCCTATCACAAAAATAATATGTGACTGTAGTTGGCATCACACTCCTCGGACTACAGCTTCCACCGACTCACCAACACTGACAAAATTTTTGGCTCTCGTGTCTCAGGGCGAAGTCGCTTGTCTTTCACCACTGAGGTTCAGGGGTTCGATCTCCGTAGAGCCTTGTGAAATTTGTTACGATAAATGTGATAGACACGAGTTTGTATGATTCACAGGGACTAGTCTAACTCCTGTGAAGCGTCCCAAACCTTATTCCTTCCCAATTCTGTTCGATAGGTCGATGACGCAGGACGCGTGCGAGATGCGAGAGCGAAGACGCTACCTGTCGGCGATTCCCTGACTAGACTGTGACTGACGTACGTTACGTGTATATAGACGCAACAATAAAAAAACACCGCCGTCCCACAGGCTATCATTCCCCACTCGCCCCCGATAGCTGCAGCCTTCCCCTCCTCACTCGACGAGTCCACCCCCACCCCCACCCCCACCTCCGGCTCTCGCTGACCACCACTGACCCCCAGCCCCACCCCTCCGTCCGTCCCCCGTCACCCCCGCACCCGACGCCGGCTGCCAGACTTGCTCCTGCCGGGTGCGGGACCCACGAGCCGCATGGGTGCTCCCGAACACAGCAACCTGCCGATCGCATCTTAATCCACTTAGAGGCAGTCGTGGTGGATGGCAGCTGTCACGCAGCGATGGCGGTGGGATGGCGCGGGAGGTGATTGCAGAGGAGGCAGAAACGGCAAGGAGAACACTCAATTGATTTATTGGGCAAGTCAATTTATTGGGCACGTCAACTGCTATCTTCATTAGTGTTTGTTTTATTCCGGGAAACGGTGATGATTCCTTCGCCACTGGATGATTGAGATCCGGTACCGACGTACACTTAGGCTTGCGGGGATACATCTCGCCGGGTATCTCTCCCGAGCAGGGCACCGCCCCCAAATTTAACTCTGGAGACACACGGACGCATTTTAACGGACGTTTAAAATGCGTCCATTGCGAGTGCGCTGCGCCACGTCCGTTGTGCTCTGCTTGTCTGCCTGGAGTGTCTGTCTGGTCTCCCGACATGTATGATAAAGTAGTGCACGTAAGTGAAAATGTGTAGTGGATAGGAGAGGGCAAGGAAGTGGAAGAGAAAATCGCGCCTTTGTTAAAATGGTGCTCCGGCATTCGCCTGGTATTGATCTGAGGAAGAAGGGAAAACTACCGAACACAGCATTCGGCCCCTCGAAATCTTCTCCAGGCCCCGCTGCAGAGACAGCGACAATGTTGGCTCCGAGCTAGCGGTTAGCTGGTTTGATACTTTCTGTTGAGAAAATATTTGTGGTGCTGCGGTAGTAATTCCGGTGGTTGTGGTGGTGTAGGTTGCAGTGTACATGAAGGTGGTAGTAATGGTTTTGGTGGCGGAAAAGAAGTGTAATATCTGGAAGAAGCAATAATTACTACGCGAAAGAAGTTGTGGCACTCGGAACGTTGCTGTTAAAGGTGCTGAGCACATGCTGATTGATACCATTTGATAACAACCACGCTCCGAATATGAATGTCGTTTGCGAGTAGGATAATAGTTGTAGAAATGCTACAACTACGTGTTGGTGTTTTAGAGCAAATAATAAAAATTTATACATGATAAAGTCTAAGCTTGAAAACACTGTAAGTGACGGAGAAATATGACTGGTTGAGAATGCAGGAACTTTGGTGCGAGAGCTGGCAATGAAATTGAACGCTTGCGATAATGAAGAGCGTAGACATATTGCATCTATTAGGCGATTAAGTTTATTGTTTCATAGAGAGCAGTTTCTACATAGAAACAGCTCACATATCATTTTACAATCATGTTTATCTAAACATTTTCTCTAAATGAATGTGTATAAACAATTTCAACTGCAACAGATGCAAATACTGTAGATCCGAATTATTACAAAATAATTTTGTACTTTAGCAATTATATGTCTGATATTGCAATTTAGTCTACTTACAGACTGCTTACTTACTAATTCCTACAGCCACACTAATACCACTACAGCCACGTTCCTACAGCCACTACAAATTCCTACAGACTTACTTACTAATTCCTACAGCCAGCATCAGCATTGAATATCGCCTCTTTTGGAACACGCTGTACGTCATGGGCGTTTGCGCGATGGCGACTCTACCCTCACAGGTTTCGTCGCGCACGATTCCTCCGCTCGCCATCTCCGCATCGGTGCTACCTGCGCTCCGTGACTCACCCGCGGTCCGCCCAAATCACCCCGCCCACCCCCACCCTCCGCCCCTCCGACCCGCGCCACCCAGAAGCCCTCCGCTGCCGCCCACGGTGATTTCCAGCAAAATTGACCGTCACGTAAAACGACCGCATTGGGCATTAGTTTGAATGAGTACGAGTTGTTTATCAGCAGCTCACAAACGCTACCTCTCTTCTCTGGTTTCTGGTAGTCGTTATAGCACCGGCTGCCAGCAAGGGCGGTACGTGTAGGTGACTTCAAAGAAGCGGAACTGAATAGGAAGCACTGGAGTCTCCAAAATGGGAACATATTTTATACTTCTGTCTCTCGTACCCTTTAAAATAAAAAGTATATTCAAACGTTAATGACAAACCATATGAAGTTTATTGTTACGGGCCATAGACCAGGTTCCTGAAGAAAACATGTTAAGCAGAAATGAAATTACCAAATTTACATTAGATCCAAGTGCAGGAAAGGGATCGGCAGATTTTTCTTACTGTTCTGAAAGTAACAGAAGCACAAGCTAATATTATATCTGCTTATCCCTGTGGACGTTTAAATACTGATTGTTTCAAAGATATTCTACGGATATTACGTATTGGAAAATGAAACAGCATTTGCCACGTCTAATTCAACCCATGTTACATACAATGCATAAAGATCGCTGGGGAAGGGTTTTCAGTAATTATTTACTTAATAATGAGCCCCATAATACTTCCCTTCTTTATACTTCGCATCTAAATCCATGCATACACATGCTTTGAATTAAGAACCTTGAACACGGATCATTAATATACCAATTCCATTCTACTTCGAAAAACATTACCAACTTCACAATATCCAAACTCAAAATGTTCTCGGTTAAGAAAACTTATAAACGTCCAACAAATATTAATAAAATTATTGTGCCAATTATAAATAACATTGAGGTAATATTGGATTGTGAAATAAATAATTGATTTCCGAGCACATCGACTGCGATGGTTATTAGTCATGTCAGTGTAGTCAATGTTTTAATCTCGAGCGGTATCGGTGTTCTTCCACACTGCCCCACCTACATGTCATCTTGCGGGGTTTCCCTCTTCAGGTATTTCCCACAAGCAAGGTGCCGGACTAGCCAGGAGAATCTGTAAGCTCTATGGTTCTCTATGGTGGAACATGTAAGAGTAAGTATGTGTAAGTAAGGTATGAGGATAGAACAAGAAAGAAGATGGAAAATCGCGCGCGATGCGAGGCCCGTTTGTTATGGCATTTCACCAGCAATTGGCATTGATCGAAGGAACAACGGAAGACCGTTCCAGGCAGCGACTGAATTAGTTCTAGCAAATGTCGAACATCCGTCACCGTCGGGGCTCGATCCCCCGGGACATACCTCCCTGTCAGCGCTGCTGCAAATAAATGCTGTATGGGCGCACCTCAGCTGGTAAGAAAAATCCTGGAGTAAAAAACTCTTCTACCGTAACGGCTTTCCTTATTATTTTTTTGTTAAATCAACACGCATCGGCACTGGCATTACAGCAGGTCAGGAGTTCGATGGTTTGTTGGTTTTTGAATACTCCTTACACTTTTCAGACATTACAACATCAGGTTATGGTATTTAATTAACTACCAAACTCCAGGTTCGAATGAGATCAGCCTCGGCGATCCAACGGCTTCCCGGACGAGGCCCGCATCCTCCGCCATTCGTCTTCGCGTGCACCTCCTCCAGGGCAACGCGGCCTCTGCAACGTACAGGCTTTTCCGCATCGCACTCCGCCGCTTCGTTACAGCTCTGCGGGCGAACCGGCGCTTAATTGGAGGCACCGTGTCGGGCGGCCCATTGGGACCCGACGGCAAACGAGGCGCTGCCCGTGGAACGGTGGCAGGGATTGAATTGAATTGAATTTGCCTTATTTTACGTGGCGAGACTCGGGCCATCAGTCCCGCTCTTCCGTCTTACCACGCAAATTTCGCTACGCTCCTTTCACCAACTAGCGGAGAAAGGAGGTATTTCTTGGGCGAGAAACAGGCGATTTGAATTTAGCTCAGAGGCGTCATTTAGGTTTGAGGATCTTTTACATGCAAGTAAATCTACTAACATGGGACAGCCGGCTTTACTTCCCCTCCGAAGGAAGGCGTACGAAGGATTTTTTCGCCCTTAAAAATCCACGGCTTCGATCGGGTTTGAACTCGCGAACTTGGGTACAACAGTTCGGTACGCTAACCGTTACACCATCGCCGCCGCCATTATTTAAGGAATGGTAATAGACGGTGCGTAAATGGACGAAACAATTGAAACTCGGGGAAGGAAAAAGAGGAGGCCATAGGACGGATTACTAAACTGAAACTCAGAATTCAACCTGACAGGAAACGGTCTGTAGTACTCGTACAAATCCAAAATTCTTTCTTCAGTGTAGCTTATCTCCTTTTCTTCATCTTAATCTTCATCTTATATATCTTCTCTTTATTGTTTTTTCTTCATATTATTCTTGTTGTTTTCCTCATTATTTTAAAGTTGGAGTTTGAAAATTATGCAAAAAATTAAATAAAATCCATTGCATAATTACCTCGGATATGGGTAAAAGAACGTCCCTTTATCCCAACCCATTGATCAAAAGAGGCGATAGAAGGAGGAGGACACATTCGAATCGATAAAAGAGCTTAAAGATGTCGAGGGAGGTAAGGAATAACGTAATGAAAATACAATTACGCATGATAGTGAATACGATAGAAATTTGAACTAAATTGCAGGTGACAAATGAGGGCTATAAGTCTTCAAGTATTGTTGAACAGTAATAAAATATCTAAAAGAATAACACAGGACAAACACAATACGTTGTCAATTGTTATTTAAGTGCGAAAGTTTAAAAGATAAACAAAAAATGAAGAGGTAAAAATTCATCGCCATGATGCGAGGATGACATCAGTCAAATGATAGGCTCTGCTCTCATACTTAAGTTAATTATGTATTCAGATCATGCTTTCAAATGCGGCGAGTCGTCTCTTCGTTTGTAATTCAACACCTTGTATTTTCCACTAAGGAAGCTTGCGAAATCTCCGTAGAACAAACGCAAGGTGTGATCACAGGCATAAAACGGTACGTGAATGTGACTGATAACGTGCTTCAAAATGAATGTTAAAATGAGAGATAGATGAAGTGAAAGTCACTCGTTAAATTCAAAAAATTTGTGCCCTAATTTTGCCCACAAAAATATAGGCAAAAAACTAAGTTCATGTGTGTTTTTCAACTGTCTTCTGCTCGTCTCCCAATCCTCTTCTCCCTCCTCAATTCTGATCGCACTCCCTAACCTTGCTCGTTACTTGTCTCTTCACGTCCTTCTTCCTTTCGCCCCCCTCGCTTTCTTACACGTCCAGCTCTCCACCCTCAGTTCCTCCACTCTCTCTTCTCGTACACATCCCCAGCTCTTTCCACTCTTCCTCCATCTCCTCCATCTCGTTCTCCATTTCTCCCCATTCTTTCCCAACACCACAAGCTCTCCCGTCTCAAACATACCCTTCCCATTCTCCTCATTATCATCCCTCCTTCCCCTCCACCTCATCCTCCAGCTACTCTTTCATATACATGTTCTCGCTAACTTCTGCCCTCTTCCGTGTCTTCCTTCTCTACAAACTGCTTCTTCTCCTTGTTACTTTTCTACTCCACACTCTTTTCCTCATTTCTGTCCTACACGACCTCCATTTCACCTGCCCCGCCCCCTTCCTGTGGCGGCGCACGCCCGGTCGAGAATATCTTCTACACCCACCTCTTCCTCCTCCACCAACTAAGACTACACAACCTTCTCCTTCTCCATGCTACCTTCTTCCTCTACACCCCTATTATCATTTCTGTCCTACACCGCCTCCCTTTCACCTGCCCCGCCCCCTGCTCGTGGCGGCGCATGCACGGGCGAGGACTTCACCTACACCCTTCTCATCTACACCCTCCTTGTTCTCATTGATAACTTCCTCCTCAACATGCTTATCCTCATTTCTCTCCTACACCACCTCCCTTTATCCTGGTCCGGCCTCTGCTCATGGCTAAGCACGCCCGAGCGAGAATTTTTTCTGTACCCTCATCTTCCTCCTCCTCCTCCTCCCCAACCTTTTCCTTCTCCTTGACACCCTCCTCTACACTCTTATACTCGATTCTCTGCTACACCACCTCCGTTTCTCCTGCCCCGCCCCCTGCCCGTGGCTGCGCACGCCCGAGCGAGCGTAGGGGCGGGGCGGGGGCGGGCGCGGGCGTTGGCTGGAGGAGCGCGGGGCGGCTCCAGGAGCCGAACAATCGCCTTCGAAGTATGCGGTCGCCGTTCGTTACTGGAACTAGAACGGCCCCAGCTCGCGCTTTGACAAGCGGTTTAACATAAAATGTACGGGCGGATTGGGCGCTGCGCTGGGAGGGGGCCGGCGACGGAGAGTTAAACACGTGCCCGTCGCCAGAAACGCCGGCTCGAGTGGGCGCCGCGCGGGGGCGAGGCCACTCACAGGTGCAGACTAATTGCCACTCGGGAATTTACGCGATTAACAGTGTTTGCCTCTCGGGAAAATGAATACGACTGGGAAGTCACAACACTCGCAAGTATATGAAGAGATTCTACAGAAAGATTGATTTAATTAACTATTTGTTTTATTGTTAAAATAAAAGAATATTTAATGAAAACATCATGTAAATGGATAACACATTGACGAAAAATAAATACCGCATTTGGTTATCCATCGTTCAATTTCTCTGATAATGATTTACTAATTCCATCACTAGAGAATTCTACAAACATAATTCAATAGAAGTGTCAGGAAGCTCAATGTTTGCGCAGACCCTAGCATTATCTTCTGTCCCACATTCACTTTGGATAAGAACAACATTTAAAAGTTCTCTTACAAATGGATAGTTTCACAATAAGTGCATCGTGCATCCGGCCGTATAAGTAATTTCATTGCGCAAGCAATTCAAAGGATCAACTGACGAGGATTTCTGGAATGGTACCAGTGGAAATCCCGGAGTTAGCGGGAGTGGTGTTGGTAGCAAAGGTAGCTTCATTCCACAACGCCTGGCAGATTACAGGGAGCTGGCACAAAACGTGAGGGATGGGGCGCTGGCCAGCCATGTACTTTCAATTACCGTCCGCAGGCGTTGGTGTCGATAATATGTGCCAGGGCTGCACAAGATTATCACGATTACACTGCGAATTTTCCAGAAAGTATGAAATCAAAAAAACACACAACTGAACTTTTTATTTAGATGAGTGAATGAAATTTGTATTTGTGTGATGGAATTTAATAGTGCAAATTTCTTAACTCAAAAATTACCAAAGTATAATTTTTCAGATATGACAGTTACTAATCTTTTTTACATGAATGACAGAATCCAATTTCTTCAGACGAGAACAACAAGATGTTTTACTTTTTTCGATTAATTTGACTTCTTCAGAATTTTAATGTGACAGGACTCGTGAACTCTCATTCCATGAAAAGTTTCAAATTCTATGATCATTTTTCCTTTGTTCTATGCATTGTTAAGTTATTAAAATGTCAATAATTTCACTAATTTTGTTTTAGTACAATTGGAAGCGAATTCACCAGAGTTATGTTTAGTTTTTAATCACACTACCATTTAAAAAATAACGAGTATATTTCTACCAATAGAGTCATCATTATTTGTACCTTTCACTCGGCATCATTTCAATTGCCTCAAATCGTTATTTCATTTCTTCGCCAGGAAGCAATCTCTACGTATTGTCTCCTTCCGCAGCAACGAAATTCATTACAACTTGCTACAAGAAGAGATTAACATGTGTTCTACCTCTGAAACACGTGAATGAGTACAACTCACGAGCAAGGCTCATGAGGAGAGCGCGCCACCCAAGAGGCCAATTATGAGTCCCCTCGCTGTTTTCATTACCAGCAGCAAGCTTCAAATCCCTCGGGGCGGCGTTCGAGTACCGTTCCAATTGCCACTAATTACTTCCCGACCATTACGCAGTGTCCAATAAAGCAGGTGCCATTAGAAGAGGCCAGCACACTCGAAGCATTGAAATCGCCGCAGAAGGGGAAGTTAAGAGACGCAGAAGCTTTCTAGTGCTTCAATAAACGACTGTTCAGTAGCCCAAAGAACGCGAGAGGTGATCTAATGGTGAGGTACGAGACATGAGAGGCAAGAGGGAAAACAATAGTTTATTTTATTCATGGAAGTATCCTTAGTCATAATAAATCAACAACTATTATCGAATTGCATTTAACAAGCGTCAATTTTACACGATTGAAGGAATACACAATTTATTTTTATCCCGTTTTATACCAGGTTTCGAAATCTATCAACCAGAAAAAAATCCTTGCATCTCGGGCATGCCAAGTTACAATTTCATGGAAACGGGCAGCTCAAAAATTGTCTTTACATTCGACAAAGTATCACCCTACATCTCGAAGTACTGTACAAATTTTACATCAAGTATGATAATACATTTGAGCTTAGAGTTGCATAACTATTAACGTTGAAAATGACTGGGAACCCCTACACCTGCCATGATGCGATTATTCTTTATTTGTTCTGTCTTGTTTGAGGAAAAGAAAGTGCTGAATAATCTAAAGGAGTACAAGTCCTAATTTCTCTCAATATATCTGTCCCCAATAAAATGAGAAGAACTAAATTAAGTGTTGAATGTTTTTAAACTTATTTTGTTTTATTTTAGAGTCGCTTTATTATTACGATACTTTTCTTCACAAGGACCCTCCTTTATAGTTGCGAACCCCTCGGCTCTATTGAGCATTGCACACATTATTTCTTCTTACCGAGAGGGGACCCTCCCTCGCCGCGGCTGTATGAGGTAGGACAACCTCCGTCAGTTTTCTATTTCAATTGAATGGCGACGTATACTGTAGGGCCATCTCAGCTAGAGTTATTTATTCTGTGGGAGTTTGAAGAGGAGGAGGTTTTAGAATAGTGGTGGGAATGCCCCGACGAAATCCCCGGCGAAATCCACCGGCTCATAATTTTCATGAGAAGAGTGCCCGTGGTTTTCCATAACTTGAGGGCCAATGTGCATCTAACCCCAAAATCGAGTACAATCTCTACAGAGTACAATCGAGTACAATCTCTACAGAGAATGTAGCGACGCGCCCTGGTTCAGTCAAAAATGATTCCATTTGGAACAAAATCGAGCTACTAATTCTAAGTTTCCGCATTACGTTTCGCGGGATCTCACACATACGTCTGAGACGTTACTTCCAGTCCACTTTTGTATCAAATTATAATATGTATTAACAATCACCATTTGCAACTTTTCAATTTCTTATCATGACTGTTAGTATAACATTTCAGTGTGACTCTCGATAACTCACAGCTTCCCGCTAATAAATTTAATTATCAATTGTACCTTTTCTTTATATTCTAAGTTCATTCAGTGTGGTCTTTTGGTGGAATTTATACATTATCATCACTTCTAAAATTTAACTTTTTCATCATACCTGAGGCAGATCGTCACAGAGAATTGATCGTGTGGCTTAGGAGATGAGCCGTGATAAATCAAGTTACCACCTCTGATAGCGCTGTACGTATATACGGAAGACGTATGGGCTCCATTGACTGACATGAGTCACCTGTGGCCTACATGGAATTGGTCTAAATGGCCATGGGGACCAGCCATGGATCTCTACTCACTGTATAAACAGTTTCACATGCGGCACTTGTAGGCCTTGCGCACGTGTTTCCTGTGAAACCATGTTGGAGTGTTCTTCCTGCACAAGTGCAGCATATGCGATGAAAATGTTTGCGTGTTGCATACGTATCAATGCTGTTTTTTTCGGAATGCGTGAGTTTTTCATGTTTGTTTCTTTGTTATTTTATCGGTTTCAGTACATTTATTCTTTTCTCCATTGCTAGAAGTCAAATAATGGCTAACAAGGTTGAGGAATTAGAGAAAATTGGACTTGAAGCTCTATTCTTCCAGAGAATCTGAAATTGATGCTTGAAGTTCTATACTTCCAGTGAATCTTTCGAATCTGGCTTCCGTGAAAGAACTAAAGCTCAAACATTTATTGAAAGTGACTAATCGGATAATGATGAAAATATTGAACAAAATTTATGAACTAATTCCAATGAAAAATTGAGTGACCCAACGGAAATATATATTCGCCTGACCATGAGAGCCAGCGATTTCCCTCGCGTGTGGTACTATTAAAAGATCAATTTTCAATACCTATTTCGTAACCCCTTATCCCTTACATCCCGAGAAAGATAAATAGATCAGTACGACCCAAGAGAAAAAAATTCGAATTCCTTCATGTCCATCCCCTACATTATTTCATATGTTTTAGGCAGGTTAATGGGGACAGGAAGAAGAGAAGCCGGATCGCCTCACGCCAGATCGATGTGAGGAAACTGGCCACCCCTGCGTCATCTTTCACGGCGCGCAAACCGCGCATGGCAGACACCAATTACCCAGAGCGACCGGCTACTGACCTTCGCCGGTTCGGGGGCCGCCGGGCCCAAAATGTCATAATTTAATCAACGCTTAAAATATAGGAAATTACGAAGAGCCGCGATGGGAAACGAATTACCGGGAGCGGTCGAGCAGCAGGTGCTTCGCGCGAAGACGGAGGTCGCGCCCCGAACCTCCCCCTTCCCCCCTCCCCCTGCCCTTCCCTCCCGCGCGCCCGCCCCCGCCTCCGCTCTCCGCAGCACACTGGTTCCAAATACCTCGAAACAAGCTCACATCAAATCGAAGTTAAAAGGCGACACAGGGAGTCCCCAGCTTTCAACTCCCGACAGCGGTGGATTTTCAACACTAGTTAGATAGCTATGTTGAATTCACCCGAGTTCTAGTGACCAGCTGCTCTCATCGGTTCCTATGGTTTATTAGATCAACACCAGGCAAATGTCCGAGCAATACCTCAACAAACGAGTAACGGACTGCGCACGGTATTTCCTTCACACACTCTTACAAGCATTTTTCTACCATATATGACGAGAGACCAGATGAGAGCACAGCGCTAGAGCGGTTGGGACAATGCTAAGCTGTCGGAGATACCAATAGGGGAAACTCCTGCATGCCGAGGGGAGGGTCGGCGCCAGATCTCACGTTCTAGTGAGGAAGAAAAACCGCCACCTTCTACGATTTAAAACGCACTTCGCTCATGGTTATAATGACCACATCAGTTGGTGCACCTGGAAATGGAAAATAAATTAATAAAAATGTTAATTCTGTTGTACGTGATGTAAATCTTTTCAAAAAGTGAAGAATACTAAGAAGTGAGGTATTTCAACTGTGTGCAGTCGAATAAATGGAACAATGTCACGAACTATTCGAAATTTTTCCTCTCCATTTTTCTTTAAAATATGGACCTTTGTAAACTCTAACCTGGATGGATCTTTTTTGAAGTTGGTGTTTGGTAATACTCGTATTTGTGATAAAAAAATGTGAGTTGTACAAAATCTTGGAAAATGTGCTACGTATGATTATTGGATCGTTTTGACCCACTATTTTAATATCCTAACCAAATAACTCAATGCCACAACTATGTTGGGGCATTTCTTATGACTTTTAATTTATAACATCATAATATTTATGAAACAAATAATTTGAACTATTAGAAGTAAATTAAAAGTAAAATACAACAATGTTTCTTTGTAATGACTTTCATTAATAACATAACAAAACATTATTAAAATTATTAGCTGAACAACTAATTCAAAAAATATGGATTAATCTTCAATCTTAAGATAAAAACTATAATTATTGTATACGATATATTTTTTACAATATCAGTTCAATTAATACCATTACAGAATATTAATGAAACAAGCGGGTGAATACCTTTATTCTTCACTAATAGAATGATGACTGAAAGGTATTATAAAACTAATAATTGAAACAGTAAGGTATAAAAAAATATAATTTGTAATATGTCTCCATACTATATTTTGAAAATATTCTTGAACATTTTGGAAAGATATATTTTGTTCAAACTGTAACGTGAAGTATAGGCTCTCCACTGTCAGGGTGATGCCGCGTCAAGGGCAGTGATGTCGAGGGTTCAACCGTCATATCGTGATCATCTTCAGGGCTGACAGCCTTCACACGACTCTGGCCGCGGAAGCCTACAATTGCATGTATCGTGAAGAGATATTTACTCGAAAAATGATAGTAATGTTTCCGCGTTTTGTCTCACTGTGCTCGTCGTTCTTCCCCGGCGCGCCCCGCCCCACCTCACCTTTCCCACCGTCCCGCCCCGCCGCTCCACGCCCCCAACGCGAGTTACGTGCGAAAGGTGCGCCCGGTGCCGGCGCCTGCACGCCCCAGGCGCTCCGAGTGGGCGGAATCTTCGGCGAAGGTTTCCCCTTCGCCGCTTTTAATCTCTCGCATCCCAAGTGTTCTTCAGAACGCTGGGATCGCACATATGAAAGGTTCTTGCGTCGTTTGGGAGAATCACAGCAAACTAGGTTTTTGCAATAATATTCCCTCAAATGTGTGTGTGTGTATTTGGCAATTTAGGGCGGGATGAATCCAACGTCTGCCAGCTAGCGGGGTTCCTAGGCCTGGGTCTGTTTTTAATTATTACCCACGCCTGAGTGTAACAGAGACATATGGCGAGCATGATGTTTTTCTTTCACTGTATGTAGCGTACTCGGCCTGCCTGAGCTTTTTCTTTCGTCACACAGCTATAGAAACAGAGACAGTTGAATTGGAAAGCTACAGTTCTATTTCTTCCATGAGCGGAATCGAATCCGGGACTACACCACGCAAAGCTAGCATTTGCGTCATTGGATCTCTACATAATTAAGAATTTAACACCGTTCACTTTGAAAAACACAACCCCAATACACTGTACTTATTGTATCTAGTATTGGCCGTGAACTGTACGAAGAATAATATCAGTAAATTCTACAAACAGCAGTGAGAGGAAAGAACTTATAGGTCAAAGGATGCTCGTCTTTAGCGGTAGAGTAATCAAAATGTCTCAGAACTAACATTACAAGTTTCTAAGACGTATAGAGAGGTACCTGTGCTATACCCGTGTCTATGGGGGTTGCCTTACATTGATGGGAAATCACTCGGTATCTCCATTATATTAAATTTTCCACTAGATTCCTAAGATTTATTCTGAGACACATTGTAAAGGGAAGTATAAGGAATTGCGTTTGAAAGAAATGGTTAATTTACGTCCATAGTAAGTTAGAATGTCCCATTGTTAAATCTAAACAATGAAACCAGTAGTAAAACTACAACAGCCATTTAAAATCATTCATGGATAGAACGATATGTCATTAAATCAGTAGAATTGTGAAACTGATACTCGGGTGTTGATGGTGTTGAGGAATTGAAGAAGCCCCAACTAATTACTTATACGAATAGACGGAATTAAATAATATAAATTAAAACGTTGATGTGTTTGTTCTTTACTTTTATTAATTTATTCTAAATAAATCGAAGAAAAACACAATAAATTCAAGATCTAACCTAATATTTGTCAGCATTTTTCTCAACATAAGTAATTGAAACACCTAAAATGCCATGATTGTCTCTTTGCTTGTACTTACTCTCCGAAACGATCATATGCGAATGTAGATACAAATTATGACCACATGTTTAATGAATTGTTTTACCCTTTTTACGTCAGAGGGCACTCTAAACGAATACAGCCGGAAATCAGGTTCTTTTTATAAGGAAATTAATCACATGTAACGGAGAAAAATATTACACATGTCACAGAGTAAAACATTAGTTATATAGTTTTGTGTCCCAATTACAGTTCTACAAATCGTTACGCGGTTGAACCAGTGAAAAGTAATTTTTAACCTCTGGATTTATTAATTTGAATTCATTTCTCTACGCCAAGACGTTTGTTAGCAACTTCCCAAGTTTCGCAAGTAGAGTAGGATCCATTCAGGTCAAAGTAACCATAGAAAACTCTGGTGAAGATAGATGGGATAATCTGTGGAATGGTAGACAAAATCTATGAAGAATATCGCCGAAATATAAAGTAGCTAGCATTTGAAATATATGACTTAGATATATGATAAGAATATGAATGACCTGACTAGGTAAGGGTCTTTAACCCGCGGAGACCGGTGACATATATTACTTGAAGGTGTGTTCTCTCTGGGTTGAGCAAATGATAAGATGATATTGTGGGTAATACACCAACAATATGAACAATTACTCAGATCTACGATTTCGGTAATAATGCTTTGGTAACGTAAAGCGATGGTATAATGAAACAGGTGAAATAAGTGGAGAATGATTATCAAGGACTTCACTACACGATTCTTATGAAGACAACTGACGTTCCCCACGAATCCCATTATTAATTTCGTTAAGCGAGTTACATAGTGACATATTGTAGGCCATCGTACAGACATTAAAGGCTTCAAAGTAACACACTCTTAAATGAGATCAACATCTAAAGTCGACTGGTGCAAACGCATTCATTTTCTGTGAAAATAGCAAGTAACTACCAAATACGAACACACATTGGAAACAAAGAAGGAAGGTAGAAATTGAACAAGGCATACATTGCGAAATTGAACAAGACAACCGAAAACCGAAAAAAATAAAGAAAGAGAGTAATCTGTCGAAATCGGCTGATGGTCGAACAGGAATCAGTTTTGTATATATTTTTGCGCAAATAAATGTGTCTTTATTCTGCTATCAGTGGAACGGACAAAAATGACATATTTAGTAACGTATTACGGTAATCAGTAAGTTTCTTCGTGATTCAGTTTCTAATGGACCAAATTGTTTACACATTCACTACATAAGAATGACGTATGATGAATAACGTACTTACTGATTGTTTGTTTTTTAACTACACATTACATTTAACATTCCCTTAGTTTATCCTCACTTCCCCTCGATTTAGGATTTTAGAAACCACCTATTAGTAAAAACATTACGAACACAAAATATGTATGTCAATTGACAATAAGGAAGCATTCGGGGAACAGGTAACATTCTAAAACCCTAACATTTGGATGTATTTTATTTACTGCTAAGTTCTTAAGATGCAATTACGTCAATCGCCGTTCATAGAAAAAATAAATCACAAATGAATGAACGATTATTTGATTCATGTATCCGCGGAGCCTCGGAGTAAAGAAAAAGAAGAGAAATCCCAACGTAAATGTTACGGAACCCGGTGAGTGCGTTCGTTTTCAACTCGAGACATTCAGGAAACGCGGCGACGACCCGACGGGTGTGGCGTGGCGTGGCGTGTTGTGGAGGCGGGCGGCGCGTGCGGCGGGGGCGCGGGGCACTGCGTGAGCGGTGCCAGTGCGGCCACGCGGCGGGCGAGAGAAAGACGGCAACCTCCGCGACCCCTAGGCGCGTTACGTCGGTGGCGATCGGCAAAGCGCGCGCACGCCCCGGTTGCCTCACAGGAGGAAGTGAGAGCGCCCGCGGCCACCTCTCTTCGCGCCCATCGCCCTGGTCTATTTCTGCGGCGCCGAGTGCGTGCCGCGGTCGTTTTGTGGTCTCTGGCAAGTCGATTTATCTTTATTTCTGACCACTCGTGTATGTTGTCGAGGGATTTCCGAAAGACTTTCTGTAGTTGTAATGTCGGAGCGCAATTGGCTTGGTGAGAAGTGAGAGGTACCTGTGGAACTGATGGGCTGAGAATGAAATTGCAGTCAATTGGTTATGTCTAGTAATGAAATTTAATGCTGCAATATGACTTCCAGGTGAGACTTTCGCTTGCCAAGAACGTGTAGTAGTGTGTGCATCCCTTCATTCCTGGATAGTAACAACCCACTTTCTTCAAGAAGAGTAGTTGCCTCGTTTTCTAATAGTTTTTAATGTTCTCATTTGTTTTGCAGCCACGTACTTTCTTCGATCCCACCTTTTCTAAAGTACACAACTCACAGAAAAAATGTAAAAGAAAACTTGGAGAAATGTAAAATCAAGTCTAGAAAAGGCTAAAAAGACGTAGATTAGAAAAATAACATCTCTGTTAGATTAAATTCTGAGAACTAATATTCCAACAAGCAGTAGCATACTTTCGGAGGTTTTTTTCAGTATGCCTTAAAAGTGGTACAATGCTTTAATTTTTTAGCGTATTACGTATTGAGGAGATAGATGTCAAACAAAATGTTCAAGCTCAAATTACTCGTATCGTGATACTTTTTTTCAATATCTTTACATTGTTTCCAGATTATTGAGAGAGAGAGAGAGAGAGAGGCAGAGAGAGAGAGAGAAGAGAGAGAGAGAGAATTACCTTTCAATTTAGTATCATGAAGTTTGAAATACCAGCACTTACTTAATTACAACTTCTTCTTCTAGAATTGAACCATAGTCCCGATTCATGTTCTTGAAATGTGGGTCATTCTCCCCTTCCTGCACTTCCTTAACCTTCCATTTTTATATCTATGCATCTTCCAAATCATTTATATCTAACTCCATTGTTCTTAGGTTCATCTCTTACTCCCGCATCGAAATCTCCAAGCATCTGCTACCAGACCACTAACAAGCTTCCATGCAGCGCCACACGGGCGGTCCTCAAGCCGGTAGCAGCGGCAGTGACGGAGTTCCGGGCGAGGGCCCGCGTGCGTAGGAATGTCGGGCGGGCGCGGGCGGACAGGTAGGCAGCCGTGAGCGCCTCGTATTGTGGCAGCCACTGATAAGGTTAAGGCTCTAAGAACGGCTCGTGCGCGCGCCTTGCGCTATCGAGTCATCGCGCGCAGGGGCGACCAAGGCACTCGGGGTAGAACTTGCGTCAAGGAACGGACCTGCCCCACGGATCGTTTGAGCGTTCATTCCAGCGGATTCGAGAGTGGGATTTCGGTCAATCGTAACTGGCTCGCTGGGCGAAAGTAGTATCCTTATAGTGTCGCCGGGAGGGACAATTTTCAACAAATATGTTTCGTTCATGCACCGCAACCCTGTCGCCATGCGAGAAATTGGAATTTTGAATTTTGACAGATATTCGTAACATGTTAGTTTTACAAGTAGAATTAATATAACTGCTATGAATAATTTAGCAACACTTACTTTTTAATACATTCATCAACTTAAGCGCGTTACTCCTACATTTCAAATCGAGTATTAGAAAAAGGGAAAGTACATATACTGGATATGAGAAACATCATCATTATCACCATTATCAAAATTATTAGCCCGGTGATTTCCATGACCTTACACGTATACTCCTTTTTCCATTAGTACTGAAGACGTTTAGGATGAAATATTATTTTATAGGAATTTGATCTTCTTAAATTCGCATTAAGAAATCAAATTATAGCGCCGCAGATGGTTTAATATTAACACCAGTCAATTGCAAACTGTACATGTTACAAGTGAGACAGCACAATTGAGAGACCTGAATGTATTAAGTGAAGTTAGTTTTCGCCAAGTCAAAAATGTAAGGGACCATATTTATTAGGCGAACTTATTGGTTAATATGTTTAGCGTTTGTGGTAAGATAAGGTACTTGCATTAAAAGCATTACGTACAAAGCATTATATTCTACTGTTTCAATTCTCTTTAATTTCACCAGAGCTCAGTGAAGATGTAGACATTTTAAATGTGTTTATATTCTATAAATAATGTAACGTTAATTCTTGATGAATAAGATTATTAGAAAATGAAGCTGCACAAAAAGGAAAATCACAATACTGATTTCTGTAAAAGTTTAACCTATGGATATTTATCCATCTCAACCTCACAGAAATAATTGACAACAGAAATAATTCCAACAGAAATAATTAACTAGTTATTGTTCTAAATAATAATTTATCATTCTTGACAACAACTATTCACCTAGAATACATCCTCATCATCTATTTCCTCATCAGCTCAGAGCTTAGATGCGGAAAAGATAACCACCGTTGCCCGTGGAGCGTCTCTGGGATCCTAGGGTTTGATTCCCGACTAGCTACATAGCTAGGTCGGAAACAGACGCTGACTAGAGAAGAATTCTAGCGCCGGCTGCTATGATCGCTAGTGTTCCATGGTTTCTCCGATGAATACCAGGCGAATGCCGGAGCAGTATCCTAACGGGTCAGAGACCGTGAACGATCTTCCCTTCCTCAAACTTTTCCCCTTACCTTCACTTATATACACACATACATGCACACACACAGACACACTTACACATGCATACGCAACACAACCAAGTAAAGCAGGAGAGCAGTTGAGATTTTTGACCTCTTTCAGGCTGAGAAAGAAAGAAAGAACTGTCTAATCTAAGATATCTGTTTCTACGGATTATTTGAAATATATATTGTTTAGGTTTATATTATTCGAGCCATGTTAAATTCACATTCGTTCTTTAGAGACGTTGTAAATTCACACTCATTTCCTTGTCGGGAAAGAATACGCTCAATCTAAATGAGAAAAATGATTCTCAAGAAGACTATATGTAGCATAAAAGTTTTGGAGCTTTTCCTTCAGAAAGGCAAAATAGTCTTTGCGTGTAAGGCTTAATGACCGCCTAAGCTGGTGCTTATTGATTTCAAATTTTGATACAAGGGAAATGTGGAAACGTACCCATTTTTTCGATTAATATTTATCTTTTTGTCATGGGCTATCCTCACAGGAAACTGTGCCTCGCGGAATTGTGGACCGTTGGAAGCAGCCCCGATGAAACATGCCTGTGAGGAAAATTCGTTTAAGGTGTAATGTCTGTCAAAGTAAAACTCTGTGGCCAATCTCATTTCTCTCTTAACATTTGCCCCATCAATTGTTGTAGAATATCATCTGCGCCGAACAGTCCGGGCGTTGCCTTTTTTCACAATGCAACGTTCAGCCATGTGATTCAATAGTTGGAAAACAGTAATTTTGTTGTTTTTTCTTAGATTTTAGTTTTTTATGGAATAGCTTAATATTTGCACCCTATTAAATTTATTCGTGAAGTTCTAGATTCGAACTGAACTAGTCTTGTAAGGGTTGGAGACGAGTAAAATGGGGAGAGGAACAATAAGGTTTTCTAACTTCTTGAAAACGGTATACGGATGGAGGAACGTTTACGTTGGCAAGGAAGAGGTGGGATATCAAGACCCAAGCATTGCCTCATCAGGGCGATCAATTTCCGCGGGCGATTTGAAACATTCACGGGGCCCACCTGGAGTGCAGCAGGTCGCCCGTGCGTCGGACGGGGTTCCGCGTGCCGGGAGGCAGCTAGAGTGCGGTGGCTCGGCGGCGCCTGCCGAACTGCGCTGACCAGAAAGAAATCCGCCAGAAGAGTAATACGAACCCTTGCCATCGCAGCGGGGGATCTTAATTAAAAAGGATCTAGCCACGTCGGGGTGAAACAGGCTGCTCCGCGACCGTTACTTCCGAGAGTGCGCACTGTTTGAATACGACACCGCGTGCACGTGAGCATCAAACATCGGTGGATAAATCTGTGGTACAGAGAAACCTCCGTTATTCAAATGGCAATCAAATAAATTGTTGAAGAGCACTACGCGCGGTAAATTATTTTACGACACTCTCGTCACCGATGTCACCGCTATTGTAGTCACATCACCACCACCACCAATAGTACTTGAATAGTAAATGTAATAATAGTAGTTATCGCATCCTCTATATCATTTTTTTTATCAATACGGGAAATGTTACAATTATTCTCAATGCTTTCCAAATCCCCCGCTAACGTGATATTCATTTTCTTTAATCTAAAGAAGTCGAAATAGTATAATAGTATTTTTTGAACGAGAAATGTCTAAAATTTTTCCATGGGGGAAGTGGATCTTTTCATAAAACCATTTGAAACGAAAAGATAAGGCACGAATATATCATGTATCTTTCGTATAAGGAGTAGTGTTGTTCGTGTTCCAGTGTAGTATATTGTTTCAATCCGTGATATACTAATATCGATGTGATACTGATACTAATGTCTCTTGTATCTTTCGTCTAAGGAGTAGTGTTGCCCAAGGTGATATGGTTACAAATCATTCTTCCAAGTGTTCTTTTCGGTTTCTACTTCTTTCTCAGAATAAAGTGGCATGCAACATGTACTGTTGATGGTATGTATGGTTACATTATCAGGCTACTGAAATTAATCTGATTGTTTTAGGCTTATTCAATATTTCGATAACATAACATGATTTAATAATATTAATAAATGTAAACGGGCACTCAATCAAATTCGTATTAAACACAATAGCTCAATAAAATTAACTACAATGAAATTTCTGAATCTCGCATCTAATCTGCAGTCATCATTTACTCTAGCTTTCATGAATCGAGCAGAACAGAGTCACAGAATGAAGTTTTTGGTATGCAAAAAACATACGTAAGTATAACTCAATCGCATAAAGCACTGCATTCGCCGTGTAAATATGACCGAGCTTCAAATAGCAATCTCTTCTTGTGAACTAAATGGTGATTTCGCAATTTATCTGTCATTGCACAGGCATAAACAATTTTTTAAAGTCGCATCAACATCCAGGTCATTAGCGACCACTATTGGGTTGAACGTTATGGTAACTGTGAAGATGACAAGATACGGTGATAAGAGGGGGTGAAAGGACGAACACAAATACAATCGTGCCTGAAGCGGGCTTGATCTATCAGTCCGAGATCGCTACTGTACTACTGCCTTAACAATCCCAGCCATCCGGACGACTAACATAAACATTCTTATTTGCTAATGAATTAATTCAATTGTCTTCCTTTGTGATAGCGCAGAAAGCAGACTAAATAACGTAATTTAATTGTGGAAGTATGTCTCTAGAGGACCAGTTTCCACGAAAGGAAAATTCTTCAAAGATTGTCTACTAAAGGCGTTGTAAATGTGTATTGATTTACGTTTTATTTAGCTATAATTTTCTTTACACTCTTTCTACTTACATGTTTCTTGAACGTAACTGAGGCTTTATATCTATCCACAAATATCACATGCAATGTTAATTGCTTAATATAAATTATTTATTATTGTTAATAATAATTAATATTAGGTAATATTCTTTATTAATATTTTTGTCATTACACATTTTATTAGTAAACTGTATAAGAAATCTAGATACGTAACTGAGTTTGAAAAACTTATCGACCCTCAGCGAAAAACACAACGATTCATGATCTACGTTTTTGTTCTATTTCTTTCCCATTTTAAATATCTCCGAAAGTATTTCTGTGAATGAGCTATCTTTTTCGCTACGCAACTACAGTAAAATCGTCCTACCCTGAACGTCGCAAAGTACGCAACTCTTCTCGCGCGGGAAACGCAACGCCGCGCCCCACCTGCCACGCCTTCCAATGGGCCTGAGCTTCACGGGTCCAGCGAGGTCCCAGTGAAGCCCAGTGAGGATGAAGGAGTTATGGTTATTGTTATGTATATAATGTTAAAGAAGTGTGAATAACATGTGAATATAGACAAAAAATCTCACCAATCAAAAAAGTAAAATTCTCTCAGTAAGTACTTAACAACTCATCTAACTTATAATTTATGCATGCCAAAATGCAGGTATTTTAACTTTACAATTAGATTAAATGGAACTTTTAGTTATATAGTAATACAAATTCCCCACCACCATCTAGCTCCTTGAACCGCTAGGCAGAAGCTTAATGAATCCGAACTATAAAAAAATTGCGCCTCCACAGAGGTACTGTGGAGAGGATATAAGAAAAAAACAATTCCCTCCTCTACAGGGGTACTATGGAAAGGCTGGAAATGAAAATATATACTATTTCTGCCGCAATGCCTCGTAGCCGCTGGCAGCCACGCCTCCGCCGACGTCACCAACAGAACGCCGCAAGTTACGACTCACGCCTGATGCCCCGATGCCACCTGATTTATCAGCCCCCCGCAGCAGCCGACTACCGCACTACGCAAAACGCAATTAATCCACAGACCGCAGAACAAGAATATTCATAAACTCCATCGTTTACTTGTCAACTTCCATTAGAGTATTCTTAAATTAATTCGCCCCGTTGCTAAACATTCTTACTCTTCGCCGTATATCGTCACAGAGCCTTGTCGGGACCTTGTTTCTCGTTACTCATGATCTGCTGCGCGAGCTTCGCAACCCCTCCCAATGAAGTTCTTTTTTACGCCGCTAACGTGCGGCGCGCGCGACCGAGCAACGGCCGCCTCGGCCGGCCAATTTCGTGAGGCGAAACTCCTCCTCCATTCGTTCTGATTTCAATGAATACGAGACGTCTTGCCGCTAAATTACAACCAATGTAAAAGCAATATAAAAAGGAGTAATATTTCAAAAGGCAATTTACTCGGGTGAGAGAGTTTGTAATGTTACCGGACGTGTCACCTAAGTTCAATAGTGCCGTAAGTGTAGGGCGTGTTATATCCCCGAACAGCCGGTGTTCCTCTCACACTGTAACATGATGCGCCGACCTTCACATCGGCTTGCTGGGTTTTCTTTTTCAGATATCTCCTCCAGTGGGACACCGCTCCAGCCGGGACATGCTCTACGTTCCAAACGGGTGTCCCACATGTGCGGTGGTTTGTGCGAGTAAGTATAAGTGTATGTGGGTGTCAGAGAAGAGGATACGGCAAGGAAGAGAAAGAAACGATCGCGCGCAGATCGCACGCAGTTTGTTATGGCACTGGTATTCTCCTGGTATTCATCGAAGAACTCTCGAAGAACTACCGAGAAGTCGGCCGCTAGAATTCTCCTTCAAACAGAGCTTGAACTTTGTCCCAGCAATCTACCTAGTGTCGAATATCCGCCAACGTCGAGACTGAAATGTTAGAACCTGCCGGTCAACAACGCTGTCGAGGCAACGGTGTTACCACTGAACTATCGCAGGCAATTTATTCCGAAACGGCCTTCCATCGCCCGGGTTGGAGAGGAACTGCCACGATGTTAACTACGCGAAACTTATTTCGCTGGGTTGCCCCGCGGGTACGACATGCTCCGTGAGCGGGCCATACGTCACCGTGACACGACCGCGTGGGCGCCGCTGCACCAGTTGAGAATATCCATTATGTAATTAGGGGGATCCCACCCAGGTTGCGCGCGGCTCGGTCACGGCGTATCAGTCACGTCATGTGTCAGAATAAATTAGCGGGCGCGTGGACTCGCTGCACCCCGAGGCCGCCGACGCCGCCGACGCGTGCGCAAGGACAGTGACCGCTGAAGAGCCGCGAAGACGCCCGGCGCCAGACCACTTGGCGTAATAGCCCACAGCATCAGGTTCCTACCTCGGGGAAAATGATTGCGAAAATGGATTTTTAAATGACGTGGAAAACGAGTTCCCTCGATTGGTTTCGCTTATAAGGCCGAAGTAAACCAGAGTAAATGAACGCCTTCGCGTACCTACCTGTGAAACATTCATGGGAAATGGATTTTATTGAAATGTTGTGAGGATTAATTAAGAAAGCGTATGAGTACAATCATTACATCACCAGTACCTCATTACTCCAAAGTCATAAGAGAAGTCATAGCATGTTGGGCATTGACTTTGGCGAGTACTTCGATGGCATATGCTGCATATTGGTCAAGGTGGTATACAATGTCTTCTTCCTACACGAAATAATTTTCAATGGATGAAAAACGTGACTGAAAAGTATCGTTCGTTTCAAATTCGATAACAGTGTAAGGAACGTAGGTAGAAAAATAAGAAATAAAACAGCGATTGTCAATTGTTAAAATATCTGTTAAGTTCTTTACGAACACCACTATATTTTACGTGCATTTTCACTAACAACAACAACAACAACAATAATAATATTAATAATAATAACAATAATAATAATAATGTATTAATTATTGTGCTTTTTTAAAATATAAGCCTTCTTTGCTTCCTGTACTTGAACCTTGAACAATGAACAATGCCGCGTCCAGACAAAATTATTAGCCATTACCTCAACACCAACAGAGAAATATAGTTTATGTCTTGATGTCGAAGATTAGTCAATGAATAAACCGAGTTTTTAATGCGGTTTTACGTTCCGGAAGTGTCGGCGTCGACCGTCAACCCGGTACCCTTTGCCTGCACCTGTGCTCATCCACCTAACTCCACCGCTTCCAACTCCCGTCCGAAAAATCAGCGGCAAAACCCCCGACAAAGAGCCTTTCCAACGTCGGGCGGCGTTCCTTCAGTGCGCGCCGCAGAGTCAACACTCCACCAATAGACCGAGTTTCCGAGCGCAAATTCGAAAGCAAGCCACTCGCCGAATCCGTATTTGCCGACGCCGTCGCGCCGCGCCCACCGCGACCGAACCTCGATAAACAAGCGACGGCTCCGCCACCGGGCGCAGCGCCGCGCGACTTCGCGCATCCCGTGGAGTCGTTACAATGCGCCGTTTTGGCATGCAAATCGGAGGCAAACGGGAGGTTGCGACGCGCGGCGCGCGCTCCTTCGCGGAAGGAACGTGCCGACGCCCCGCGGGGGGAATGCCGAGGGCTGCCAACCTGCGCGGCGGCCCCAATCTACTGGGGGATCTTTCATGGCGGTCATTGCATTGGTTGACTCATTAAGTCGGGTTTTCGGGCATCCTATGGTCGTTAGTTCCATAAATATAGTGCGTGTTTTTATCATGGGAGGTGGCGTTGCTCTTCCCCAGCTGGATGCTGAGATCCGGCGCTTTCCTACACCTCGGCTTTCTGCATTTCCCTCATACAGGTATCTCCCACCAACGGGGTACCGCTCCAGCTCCAACTGCTCTAAACTCCCGACTAGTCTCCCGACATATGTGGTAGTGTAGTAAATGTAAGGGGCGAAAATACGACAAAGAAGAGGAATGAAAGATCGCGCGCGGCCCGTGGCCCGATTGTTACAGTACTGCTCCTACATTCACCTGGTATTGACCGAAAAAGTCACGGAAAACTACCGATCAGAGCAGCACAATTCTCCTAAAGACAACGAATTTAATTCGAATTAGCTATCAATCTAGCGTCGAAAATCCTGCTTCCTTGGGACTCGAACTCCAGAATATTCTGGTTAGAGGCACTCCAGGGACATCAGTTGATGGCGTGAGTCACCTCAGCCGGCCATTGGACATGGAATGGACCATACGTTTTTTCTCGAATATGACTTCACTTAATTCAAAGAGGTTCTCGAACCCCTTGAATCTCTAGGATTTTCATTGTTCAAAAACATGCATTATTGTTCAATAATTTGAATATATGACAAATGTGAATTTAGACCACACTGTACCACAAGAAAACCGCTAACCCCACTGTAAAATTGCGAAGGAATCTGAGAATTCTGAGCTAATTTTCATTGTAATTACATCAAATAATGTATTGCTTTATATTATTTAATACAAAAAATCCAAATATTTAATATAATACTAATACTACGTATAACTACATGATTTGACTGAAGTAAATAAATGTAGAATATCTGAAAGCTGTGTGGAGCAGAGAGAATAGGATTTTAAAAGTAGAGAATTTGAAGTTTATTAATCTCCAATCTATTTCCGAATTCGAATATTTAATTTTTAATTATAATTACTATTTCATTATTATTTTATTAATAATTAATTATAAGCGGGAAAACGTGATCGGTGAAATGAAAGTTCATCAAAATTATAATTCTAGTGGTTCCCGGTTGAATGTTGGAAGAAACGTTTGCAAATTTCCGGGATGAAAATGGAGGGTTTCAAATTATTCAGCAAAATATTTCCGTGAAGTCAATCAAATCAAGAATTTTGAGATTTCCTCAACGTTGCACTTGAACATTGGAAGATAAGTAAATATACATTCCTGGAACTCACCGCTCAAAGAAAATGTTTGACCACACTCTCTTTTATGTCCTCCAGTTTCAATGAATATCCAAAAAATGCGCAAACAAAGAAATTATAGTTGATTTTTGATTTTTTAAATTTAGGCAATAAAAGTAAATGTAGTGCATAATAGTTACAATAAAAATGACCAATGCGGCAGCAATCATAATTATTCTCAAAACAATCATCAATGCAATCCTCAGTATAATCATCAATACAAAACGTAAGATAGGGTAAACAGTGCAGTGATTGGCCACTCCATATTTAAACTGAATTACCGCTTGTTCTAAAACCATACTCTAATACTTTCTAATATCGCGAAGAGGCTTGGTAAGTATCATGTAATATTCATTTTGACCGTAAGGGCGAAAATGTCATTATGGTGGGTGTTTGTTAACCGTGCGGTGTGTGTCATTGTACGCAGAGATGTCTTTTTATTTTCTCTACAAATTTCATATCCACTAGTGCTGTTTGTTGATTACGGCGGTAAGTAAATCACAATGAATTGTCTGAAAACACAAATCTTGTTGAATAAGAATATCAGCGGAAACAGAGAAGCCTACCTTTGCTTATTAGTAACATAGTGGGTGGTCAATGACTGTAACCACGATAGTTTGTGGATTATGTTATTGACCACTCTGACAATAGTTGTCGCATCGTCTTTTATTCCCAGTTGAAAATTGTTGCACAAAGATAAGGCCAGAGTGGGCCTGATACTTCTGAAATAAGTGATCTTACAATGCCAAAGAGGCCGAAGCAGGAGTATGTTGCAGAAGCAATGGCAAATGTCATTAAATGTGTTAAACATAATGGAGCACCTGTGCGTTCTGTTGAAAAATCATTTGGTGTTCCCAGAACAAGTTTGCAGTTTTGTTTAAACAATCCAGATCACAAAACAAAAATATTTTCTAATATTGTTTTATCTAGAGAAGAAAGAAACCTAGTGAGGTGGATATTTGAACTGGTCAGAAAATGTTTTTTCAAGGACGAAGGAAGGTCTACATAGTAGAGTTCAACAATTTTTTGTTCCTATCCCCATCCTTTTGTTGCTATTAGCCCAATCTGCTCAACGACAACCGCCCAGGAGAAGGCTGAGACAAGGAGTTTTTAAGAAGACATTCCATAATCACTACACGGATAAATGAAGCATTGACATTTCGTGTGTCAGCGAACCAAACATCACAAAGTTGTTTGAGGAAGTTGGTGGGCACATTAAGGGAAGAATCTTGGAAAATGTACTAAATTATCCTATAAGGGTCTATAATGAAGATGAGACAAATTTTGTCCAAATACAGGAAAGTTGTAAGCTGAAAAAGTAAGTAAGAATATTTACTCAGTAGAAAGAAAAGCCTCAAAAGACAATATCACAGACATGTTCACCTTTGGACCAGTAGACTTGCCACTAATCCAATGATTATTATATCACTTATCCATACAAACGAATGCCATGAATAATTGCTGAAACACTCTCAGATTGCAGAAGGATTGGAAAAGTGACAAGGTATTAATGGCAAACGAGCAATTCTACGAATATATTCGTAATGTATTCCATCCATTTCTATTAAAAAATGCCATCACACTCCCTGTGATTCTATTTGTAGACGACCATAAGACATATTTGACATGCGAACTGAGTCGAAAACGCTCAGATTTGAAAATATAGGTTTTTGTAATTTACCCCATCAGCACTCACATTCTACAGCCTGCAGATATAGAAAGAGAGGAAGGGAAAATGTGAGGGTAAAAAATTTTGATACTGAAAAGAAGGGTACAAATATCATTTCCACATTTCAAACAGAAACTTCTACATCTACAAGACATAAGATGAACAGGACAAATGTGAAACATGCACTTTTTCAAATTTGTTCTCATTGCGACAGTTCTTTATTATAGCAAAGCATCAAGGAAAAGCGATCTGCAGTGACTATAAAAATGTATCACGAAAAGTATATACCAAAGTATTGTATTGTATATCCCTGAAAATGCATAAAAATATATTCCTGAATATTTCTAAAAATGAAGAAGATAGCTTCCTTTGCCACAACTGCTACAAAGAAGAAAATTCTAACAGTCCGTTTAACATTATTGAAATCATTAATCAGATGAAATTTGCATAGATGTTGCAAGGAGTTTTATTGCCTAAACTCAGGTTGTATTCAAATGTTCGTTATAATAAATTTGTATCCTACAAATAGGTAATTTAAGAAATAATGAAATATATGGCTATACTAGTTGTATGTTAGAAATAATTTAGTGGTCAAACACTGTCTTCATATTGGCCATAATTTCTGGGTAATCACATTCACATTTGTCACATTTTCGGTCAAAATGTCACATCTTTGTTACAAATTGAATTAATATTGTAGCGTTAATTTTCGGATAGAAATTGCGGTTGGAATCAGTAAAAGTACTATTGGACAGTAGACAGCAGCTAATTTTAAAAATTTTACTTTTTAAATTAGTTAATACTGTTACAACTTTGTACGTGGGCACTCACTGTACCGTTTACCCTAATTAAATTTCAAATAAAATGAATATGAAAATAGAGGAAACGAATAGAAAATATATCTCAGTAAATCCACGTTCATTCAAATATCAGCAATTTTCATAGACAATGATACATTCGCTTTACAGCATACGTAAATAAATCGACAACTTTTTAAAAAGACATGCATTCAGGTAGAGGATTTTGCAGAAGCGTATTATTTTGTCTCAAAGGCAATCCTTCTTCTGGGATCTAATGGTAGTGCCTTAAAGTTCACCTTTTCTAGAATCAATAATAAATTCACACGATTCAGAATTACTCTGAGACGAAAAATTGAGTCAAATGTATCAACAATCTAAGAGATATGTCCGAAATGGGGCATGTAGTCATGATCAATAAATGGATCGGACATATTCATTCTCAACTTTTGTAAATCTAAAAAAATATACTGAATTGCCTCTATCCTAGAACAATTCTCATTTGCTAGTGGAAACCATATCACCAGAATTATTATGTTCTTATATTTTAACAATGTTTGTACTAGGTAATCCTTATACTTCAGTTTCAAATAAAACGAAATCTGTTTAAAATCTATTCTGAGTATTTCGAAGTCGTAAAGAAAGTTTAGTCTTCTACCCGCAGTCGCTTCTATGTCGCTCGTTTCGCATCAACCCGTGAATACTAGCCATCATTACATATTGAAGAATGTACTATTAAAACTCTAGTGGAGAAAAGTTACTAGATAAACACGCTAGAAGCAGTGGATGACGTGAATCCACAGGTAGTATATTCTGTTGCTTTCAGATCGTTAAGCCAATGAAGGTTTCTGAACGATAAGTCTAGACAATTGCCAAATTCTTTCTGTACAAGATTAACTTGATGAAGATTTAAGTTAGCCAAAGTTTCTGATAGTGGTGTAACAAAATCTCCTTCGCGATATAAGGCCTCAACTAAAAATGTAGGTGAAGTGGAAATTGCATTAACGTCCCATAAAGTATCGGAGAAATTGGAATCGCCACAGATAAAAAAACAGAATTGGGATACTGCAGATCCTACGAATACACATCCAAATCTTGAGAGTGCGATTCAGTTATATTTACCTTTACACGTGTTGGAGAATACAGCGCACAAACGGTCAAGTCCATATATTTGCCATTTCCACGAACAAATACATGTAAATGTTAAACGACTGTGGAAGAGTCCAATATCAATGAAACCGCTTTCTAACCGCATTAAGCACACCACAACCGATGCTAAACTCTGTTTTAAACGTTTCTATCGTTTCTAAAAATAATAAAACTATTAATTTGAGTTTGGCATAATTCCTCTGGACACTGGACAGAAAGGTTCCAGTTGAAATTAAAATGTAATGAACACTAACAATACAACTAAAAGTTTCGACATTTTTTATCTTAATACCTCTAATATTTTGATTAAAAATATGAAAGATCTGTGCGATTTACACGTTTTTGGCGGGGGGGATTTAGTCACGTAGTAGTTTTTGCAGCATTTACAAACATTGGTAAATTATTAACGTATCTAATAGTTTTCACGCAATATCTTTGTTGATTCAGATTCTCACACAAATTATATTATACAAATTATATCTCTAGGAAATCACGTTAAGAATATTTCTCATTCTGACAGATTATCTACACCCCATACTGAACTTTAAAAATCTACGACCATCAGTTAAAATACGAAAAACAACAATGTAAGTTACATCAAAAATTCTTCTAAGTAAACTATTTTATTCGTAATTATCCAATTCTATCTCGTTCAATATTCAGATAATAGATAATTAAAATTGCGCATTTCATTCCCTGAAAACGTCGTCTTATCTGTTCCCAATATCCAACATTTTTTCTGGATTACAGTGCATTAACCACGTCGTGAAGCACATATCACAAGCAAAATAAAGCATGCGAGCCAAACTATATATTTGCAAACTTAATACGCAAGTTGAAAAAAGACTAGACAAATAAGAAAAAATAAAAAAATATTGAAGACAATTATCACTTTATATTAATTTTTTTAAATAACAAATAATACGTTTCCTCCATCAAGTAAAAAGTGACTTATTTAAATCTACTTTGCATTAGATATATTTTCTATTACAGTCAGAATTCACAGGATATATTGTAGTGTTATACCCAACCCATCAAGAAAATTCTTTTACTTAAACTTTTTAATTTGGTATAAAGCTTTTAAAAATACCCATACTTCAATCAAAGTAATGATCCGAAGAAAATTCAACAAGTAAAATGATATTAATAAATATAAAAATGATTTTGTACCGGCATGATCGTATCAATGTATCTTGATAATGAAGTATTGGAATCCATGGAAAGTTTTTCGTCTTGCCCATTAAATTTCTGTCTGGGAGAGAAAAAAAACTGAGTTTTAATGAGCGGTAAAATGAATCGATAAAAACAGATCTACTTACTACGCCTGATTAAAAATGTACACATTTCGGAATCAGACGAGAATTCTCGGTCGATGAAAAGAGTGACAGTATAATCGACTTTTTATGTCAACGCTAATATGATACAAGAAAATCAGTTATCTGAAATGAAAATGTTCCAATTTGTTTAACGAAACATGTTTGGGTTATCTGTTAACGGAATAATTTATAAGCGCTGTAAATATTTCACCAACAGCATGCATTTTCAGATGACGAACATTTTTTCAATGGAACATTAGTATCTAGGAGGGTTTTTTTCATCCGATAATACTTGATTTTCAGAACAATTTCCCACATAACAACCGCACTAGCAACTTCATCAAGCCAGAGAGTATTTATGTTAGGAGACATCTTCATTTCTACGAACTTCTGGGAAACACGGTAAAGTTGGTACCCCTTGGTCGCACGGACGACCCAACGATCCATTTTGTTTGCTGAATCTGTACCGAGAAGTGGGCGTGGCGCGACATTAATATGCATCAACGGGTGGAGGCGCTTTCGTCTGCTGAAGCGCGACCCGCCCGCCACGACCTCCCGCCACACGGCGCGCAGACTAATTTTATAGCTCGCTTTTATGAATCCACAAAACGAAGAACAGGATTGCAGAAATAACAAACGGGAGTGAGGCCAGAGGACTTCAACGATTCCAACCGTTTCCAACTTCGGCTTCCGTTTAAATTTGGCTTTTTATTTCTTCATTAGGCTTCTCCCCTCGGCCGCACCGCCATCGCCTTTTGGAAAAAAGACCCCTCGATAAAAAGACTCGTAAACGTAATAGCAGTAGCAAAATTAGTCGCATAAAAAAGTTGAATAATGAAGTGTAAAAGATTTGTCCCAATGTCAACACCCATTTGGCTCTCGTTTCGAACGCAAAGAAGGTAAACTGGTTCGAAATCCGGACCAAAAAGGCGCCATCTCCTCGTCCAGTAGAACGCGACCTGTCGTCCAATTTATGTTTCCCGTGCCTACAACGCCTGTGCTGGGAGGGGTTCAAGGGTGTGCAGACACACCGACCACGTCCTCAAGGACTCGGGTGCGTTCCTTTGCGAGGACAGGACAGAGGACACACGGCGGACGCGTGTGGTCCGGGTCTTTTGTTCCAGCTCGGCGGACAATGTGATAATTGTTCGGGCATTACACAATGCCACAGCGGAAAGGGTCAAGTCTGTATGAGATACGAGACGCAGATACCGGCCTGTCTTTTTAACCTTTCAAAAGAGGCGGCTGCCCCTGAATGGAACGATCGAGTGGATTGTATCATGACATCCCGCCAGACGAGAGCAGAGAGTAATCCCGTTTGACCATTCGAGAGTTGAGCTGGAGAATAGAGATGGGGATGACATGCAGTTTTTATTCTCAATATACGTATTTTTCTCTCAAAATATTATTTTATTTATTATTAATCGTTATATTATTATATTGCTGAGAGAAACTTATTTCAATTTATAAAAATATATATCGATTTTTAATAGTTAATATTAACTAGGTACTTTTTTAAGTATTGGATCTGGAAATAAATCTCTTTTCAAGTAGAGATAATCAATAGTAAAAATAAATATTTATCGCATCTTGAACATTAATGAAATCTGTGTATAGAAATTTCGTCTGCTTCACTCCGCTATTCTAGGGCGTAGAACTTCCCGCTCATTCCCAGTTTATCTTCTGCACGATGAGGAAATACAAATCCCTTGTGTGCAGCAAAAATGGAAATATCTAAAATGATGTAATTTTTCGGGTTATTACCAAGGCTACCTGCCGGTCGGCAATGAAAATGCGCTAGCAAATGATGTTCCAGAATACTGGACGCTTTTGGATCCTGTAGAAAATTGAAAATGAATTGTATCATTAAATAACAATATCTCGATCAGTTTTTCAATGGTGTTTCTCTTTTCACTCTTGGTTGACTTTTCCACATTTAGCACAACTAAGTAAAACTAACAAAACAACACTTTAATGAAAGAACGAAACAACTGTGGCGACTTCAACCCCACAAGAGCGGACAATTGAGTTTATAATAATCCCTCCCTTCTCTCATTGTGGTGGTACCTTATGAACTGTGTCTAGTCATGTGAGCAGAAAGATTATCTTCTTGAACGTTATCCGAGCACAATTAAATCATCTGACTTAATCGAAATTTCCGATGAGAGAAAGTCGATTTATGGAGTATTTATTACTTGTATAAATTCTATGTATTGATTTTTTTCCATGCCACAATCGCTTAATAGACGGACCATCGATTCTCTCCGGAAACGAGCCGGAGGGAAAGTCGAGTCTTTTTTTAATGAATTCCGAGTGGTCGTTGCGTAAAGCGTTTGGAAAAAAATCTCGAAGCGCGACCGTGCGCGACCCGAGCTGCGAGAGCAAGTGGCAACGTACAATTTTCGCTTCGCCACGCCGCAACGAGAGCACGAGGGGCTCTCGCACGCGAAACGGCGAAAACTCGAGGGGATTCATCGGACGCTCGATGGAGACATTCGCACGATTTCTCTTCCGCGACAGGTTCGCGAAACGCTGAAACAGTCGAACAGCGGACGTTTTGCGTGTTTGCTCGCCGGCCGCAGACTAGCTCATCCTGAAAACTGAAATTATTGACTCTTGGAATAGATTGCATACACGCCTTGAAGAGGGACTGGCGGGTAATTATTCTAGATGCGTAAACTAAGAAGTAGAGCATTAATCCTGTAAGTATAGCGCATGTTGCATCCCTATGTGTGGCTGTTTCCCTTCTGTTGAAAAGTGAGATCCGGTGTCGACATACACGACGACAACTGCCTTGGAACTTATCAAATTTGAAGAATTTCGAGTGAATACGGAGAAAACAAAACTGTGAGTAATGCTAGAGAATGAATGAACGTTATGTTCGACTTCTCACTTTTACCTTCTTACACAAGTGTGCTAATACCGATTTTCAAATGCATTCGACCCAAACTATGGTATGAACAATACACAACTTATTCTTATTAAACTTAACTTCACAAAAACATACAAATCAGTCGCCATTTAATGTAACATTTGCATCAAAACTGTTAATAGAGGAATTGCAGAAGTAGAAGTGAACACAAATTAGACTGAGTTAGTGACGTTTTAATTTCTTCAAAAATTAGGGGAGAAAGATATGGAAGTGTTAAGTAAATCCGGGGGAAAATCAAATGTAGTTGTAAATAATGTTGAGACTGAATTTTCGGAACTAATTGGGAATGATCTGCATTTTTGCATTTAGAATTTGTAGTCACGCAAATGTGCCATGTGAATTTTCGTGCATATTAACAAACAAAGCTTAAAATGTAGCTTATTAAAATTCAACTATTAGCATCACAACCTGCAAGTATTTGTTACGACGATTATAATTTTGAAATTGCAATTAGATAAGTTTATATCCCGTGTGGAGGTAACACACAATGCCATTGGGTGTCGGGAACTTTTGAACGTTAGTATAACATTATCAGCTACTATGGTCATTGGTAAGTCCAATGCCTGATACTGAAAGAACATATTTGAACAAAGATGGGCATGAAAGAAATTTTCAAAATATGAAACTATGTTTAAAACAGTTAACAGCGTCGGCCAAGCCACATTTTATTAGTCGGTTAAGTAGTTCCTTTCTTTTAAACTAAAATACAGTTTCCCCAGATACTTCACTAAAAAAGTACTAATATACATTTATGGCGTATCGGTCCCTATGATTTGAGGACAAGCACTGGTATCCCAACGCAGAGTTCATAGGAGCAAATGTGACTGCAACAGTGAATTTTCGCAAGGCGGAAAATCCTCAATCTGTAGTTTCAAGTCGATGAATGTGAGGGTTTAAAAGTAGCTGAGTGATTGGTGTCATTGGGCCACAGCAGTTGATAGCATCGGCAAAATCGACAAAAATCAAAATAAGCAAAAAACGTTTTAAATTAGTTTTTCTCGACAATTATACGTCAAAACGAAACAATGAAAGAAATGCGTGTTCAATAATTTGCAAGAAGCAACTCGATGATACCAAGCGTCGCAATGTGGAAATCCAAAAAAAAAAAAAAAAAAAAAAAAAAAAACCTACTTTTACCTTGACTCGAAAACAAAGCAACGATATTAATTATTTCTGCAATTGTCAACAATGTATGATTGTTATGTAATAATGGTGCTAGTAGAGTGTCAACTGAGTACGCTACACTGATTTTTACAAAACTCTGTAGTTCATGAAACGGACAGAGTAGCGTCGCTTTCGGCCCTTCTAATTCTTTCATTCTAAGGAGAGAAAGAGATTTGTCTATGTAAGAAGGCACACTCCGACGTTTGTTACCATTGAGTAGATTATTGCAAATTATTTAACACGTATTTTTTCGTTTTGATGTATAATTGTCGAGAAATGATAATATTTAACGGTTTTTGCGTCTTTTCATTTTTGTCGATTACAGCGCCATCACGAAACGGAAAAAACTTAGTTACAAAAGTTATCTATTTTTCGGATAATTCGAATCAGCACTAAAAACGGCAGTTCCTGTTTTTTTCCCTAACCCGACATCTTTCATTATTAACTTTTCTTGATCCTATGAGCACTTCTCGAGATATTCCCAAAACCAATTTTAAATGGAACTCCTATATAAATTTGTCTGAATCACCCGCCACCCGTGACTTCATTTACCGTCCTGGGACCACCGACAACGGCTACATCTGGAACGCACAGGACTCTGACCACCCACTGTTCCTAAAAATTCTCTTGGTCTAAATCGTTTCTGCTTATCACACTGTACCTTCTCTGTCTCGTCCTTTGAACTACTCCACATTCCTTCAGTCAAATCTCACTACGACGAAACTCAAACGACTGTGGACAGAATGTGCTCACAACAGAGAATTGAAACTATAGTACATCAGATACTATCGGAACCTTGACAAACCAAGTATTTGATCTATTATACTCTGTCCACAGGTTGACAAATTGAATATAAGGAATATATATGTTTCCTAATCTAGGTTATTCGGTTACTTTATTACACAACTATATTTTTTTTATTTTCTAGAAACCAAATTTATTGATTGCATTCTAAATGGAGTTGCTACTGTTCAACGCGCCTTAAAAAAATATGATGCAAAAATATGATTGATATGGTGCAACAACAAACGAATTCATGTTCAAGAAAGATCAAAATACATTAATTCACGTTCATTTTTTGCATTATTGTTTTGGTTTTTCAATTATCATTGTTACTGAACAGTTATGGCCTTGACTTAACATCCGCGTTCATATCGTCCTTTTGAAGTTTTTTTTACAGTATATGTGATGAGTCATTTTGGAGATGGAAACGCTCTTCAAACTTTTTTTGCTTCCGGTTCACGCTTCCGTCAAGGAGAATACTGTTGTACACCCTTGGAGTAAAAACCATTCCACATTTCCCATTGTTATCACACAAAGCGCCGATAAATAACTAAAATTTGACGCATAACTTTAAACACAATTACAAGCTCTCTCTGACATAAATTAAGAGCTACGATTGTGCATTTTAAACGTGGCGCGCGTAAGATAGCCTATCTTCCCTCCAAAATCTCACAAACTTCATTATATAGAAAAACAAAGCAAAATTCCAAAGAATGTACGCTTCGAACTGCTTCGTAACTTGGCTATCAGAGAGCAGCACTGTCCGGGCCGGACAGACGCGAGCAAACGATCGTGGCGGTGTTCCGAGATATGTAGGTTTTTTCTATGTAAGACGTTATTAGGACGCATTGTTAAAAATCAACAGTCGGACCAGCTGTGTCAGCATCCCGTCGCAACGGAAGACATTCTCGCATACCTCAAAACTGCTAAGTTTTATGAAGAATCGATGCCTTTTTACGTAACTCCTTGGCGATTTGTTCTTCTTGAGCCAGATTTTTTGCGCGGCAGAGCTGATGGATATGTCATTTACATGCACGCGCGAACAAAGTGCGAAGAAAGGTAAGTGATAACTTTCGAGAACAGATGACATATATTTTCTTGAACTACTTAATGTGGAAAATCAATATTCTAACGCCTATTTGTGCTGAGTCTTAATTTTGTAATTTGAGAAGTCTCTATTGCAAGAACAAGGAATGGCGGATTTTAGCAAGTTACCCACAAAATAATTCGAGCTTTCCCATCCCGTTAACGAGCTCTCCCACACAGCTTTTTGAAGCCTCATCACCGATTAAATTTCAATACCATTATAATAATTGAAAGAACATTATTAATGATTAATTTGTATCATAATTGTGAATTATTAAAATTGCAATGTTAATAGTTATTAAAATATTAATAACATTTAATAAACCTTGTTTTGTGTGTTCATACTGTTTTATAATATCTGCGGCACCCAGGTTAATTTTACAGTACAGTACTGTGAACATTCTTTGAGAACCATTCAATTTGATATTTTAGGCGTGGTGCCCACTGCACTAGTGAATGTGTCTTATTACCCCCTCTTTGTGAGGTCTCTTCCACTACGTCACAACGGTTGCACATCATAATCCGCAATGCAATCAGAGCCGGTCGCCAGCCTCATACTTGCCAGAGTACCTCTGAGTAAGGAATCCCGGAAGACTATCAGTGCTTCGACTTTGCTTATTTGAATGGTTAGAACATCCAACCGAATGCAACATTTATTGCATTAATATCTTCTTTCCCTCCCCGTAAGAGTAGTTAAGCACCACATTTGAATTTTATTTTTTTCAATTCTGCGTTTTCTCTTCCTCTCTTTAATGTACGTTTTCTTTTCACTGTTTTTTTCTTTGAGTTCATCGTCACGCTTTGAAAAGATTTATTTACTTCTTCTGTCTTGAATCATTACATTTTCAACCCCACATTTCGACAAATATCCTGTTTGATATATGATATTACTTTTTCTTTATACTATTTCTTTACAAACCATTCTCAAAATAATTTATAACAAAACTATGAGTATGAATACCTATTTAACCTCTTCCATTCTTCACAATCTTTCGAGGAACTACTAGTGAGATGGTTGTTTCTCTTCCTCCCGCTAGGTGCGCTGTGACTTGTCTCCAGGCGCGCCTCACACGACACTAACCATGGTTCCCCCATTCTGACGACAAAGGGGTCCATAGGTTCCTATTTTCGACATGAACTTACTACATACTCACTGGCGGAACCCGTGAACCCACTCATGCGAGCTGCTAATTAGCCAGTAGAGAGCCAATGGCCATACCTAGGTAGCGCTCCGCTGCATCCCAAAGGCCCCAGATTCACTCTATTACCAGCATTCCAAACGAAAGTTCGTTGTGTTCAGTACACTATAAACTTTCTCACATTTTTCCTTCTTTTTTTCGTTGCGTATCTAATGAACTTCCATCCCGCAACAGTGTACGTTCGCCTAGGCGCATGCGGTCATGTGAATTTTCAATAATTTCAGCTATCTGCTGCTATCCACTTACCCCACGTCGCTGTCTGTTCACCTCACTCTTTAGATAATATAAAAACACTTAAAATTCCAACAACAAGAAAATATATTCTTTGTAAGTTCTAGATGACTAATCAATTGTCAAATTGTTTTCCACTCCGCTTCTGCGAATATTTAGTTCTTTACCCACCGATTATTTATATCTAATTCATTCCCCAAGATTTCGCCAATCTTCTAATCACTTCAACACTCTTCTAATAGGATATTTAAACAAGTATTTCACGAACTAACCATCAGGCTTCTGTTTCTCACGAGCTCTATCTAGCCTCTCAAAACAAACTTGCCTCCAAAGCAACCCATTACAGTACTGAACAGTGCGTTCTGTTACAAGTTTAACACTCCTGTCAGAGCAAGCTGTTTATTTCATAATTATATTTTTTATATTTTAATCAAGACGCATATCTCTGAGGTCTCTGCACGGCCATAGCGGCCCACTTCTCAGAATTTGTATTTCCAAACAAGCTTACAGAAGCCACGTGCGGCAACGCTCTGCTTCTCGGAATTCCGCTCACGCCACAACGATGCCAACCCACTCTCGCAGCAACCGTCTTGTGCAGCTGCGCTTACTGGAAATCCCCAGTTGCGTCATGTGGCGCAACATAGAAATCATTTCTTGCAAGACGCTTTATCTTGCCAACGGCACGAGGGACCCGGCCGGCCCGCCGCCCCTCCGCCCCGTTATGTTTCGTATTAATCCCTCCTCCTGTCACCAGAGTGCACCAGCTTACAGCACTCGCCTGCTCTCGCACGCGGCTGGCGATACCAGCTGCCACCGCACGGCTGCGCTGCCCGCGCGCTCACGCCACGCCAGCGCCCCCCACCACTGCCAGAGTTTCCGTTGTGTGCAAGAATTCTCTGGAAACCCAACCGACGCCTCGCCAACCGACGACTCGCCCAACCGCCAAATCAGTACTCGTCCGATCTCCTAGCTGTGCGGATGGGTCTCCGCGCCGCCCTCCTCGCGGTGTGTAGTCAGTATTTGCTCTGCCGCTAAGATGGGCAGACGTGTTTCACGCCGCTCTCCACCCAAGTCGGGCGGACATGTCGCGCACTTGTAACTCTTCCTTTTGTGTAATGTCTAAGTTAAACGGACGTTGCGCGTTGCTCCGCGACGTGCATACGGCACCCATGGTTATGGACGCCTCTCAACAATGGTGCCTAGCTGCTTATACGTGTGCAACCGGCTTACGCCACACATGTTCAGTGCCCGTGCTGGTAACATTAGTACAACTTACTAACGCTCACGCCCTGTGGGCAATCAGTGCATTGTAACCCTCATGTTCATATGTGTCATTTCCATGTTACGTGCATTCAGTTATTACTTACAAACTAATGCACTCATGCCACGTGTGCTAATTAATCTCATTATGTGTTATTTCCATGTTACGTGTATTTAGTTATTACTTACAAACTAATGCACTCATGCCACGTGTGCTAATTAATCTCATTATGTGTTATTTCCATGTTACGTGTATTCAGTTACTACTTACAAGCTAATGCACTATGCCACGTGTGCTAATTGGTCTCATTACATGTTATTTCCATGCCACGTGCATTTAGTTACTACTTACAAGCTAATGCACTATGCCACGTGTGCTAATTGGTCTCATTACATGTTATTTCCATGCCACGTGCATTTAGTTACTACTTACAAGCTAATGCACAACGCCACGTGTACAAATTGGTCTCAATATGCATTAATTTCATGTCAAATATGTAACTTGGTTCATAGGTTAAGTTGTATCCTTATCATAGGTTAAGTTGTATCTTTAATTTATAATATACGTTTATATGTTTTGTATTCTATCGTCTCATGGTAACAAGCACCCTATTATCTCCCCATCCTTGCAGTCCCAGACCTGCAAACGGTGGTTATAACCTGTTTTCTCTTCACAGGAGTCTGGGTGGTCCTTCGAAGTCAATTAATCTAATTAATCTAATTTGGGCTATGGTTGGAATGTTTGGGAGGAGTCGAAGTTTCATTATTTCACAAACCAGTCCACTTTGCTCGACTCACCCCATCCAACTCCATTAAGTTCTATATTTTCATTTCATAACATTTTATTTTCATTTTCATTTCACTCAATCAGGCAACAATGGAGGTGGTTTCATTGAAAAGGCGCAGCACACAGTGAAGCCATTGTGTCCAAAACAGCGGGCTGTGTCCAAAACAGCGGGCGCAGTGCTGTGATTCATCCGATAACGGCAGATGAGCGCGCATTGGATGCGGCCATACTCGAAGTCGGGCCTTACGAGCAGCCCCTATGTAGACAGACGATGATGCGGCAACTCTCTAGAAGCTCTTTCAGCTACCTGCCCCCATACACATCTTTCTCGTCAGCAATTTTCTGTTTCGATTAGTAGGAGAAAGTTTGGCACCGAAAAGTGAATGTTTATGGATTCCAGGTGCTCCAACGGTCATTGGTACAGTAAGTGTGGTGCATGTTATATCCCGTTGTCCCTCACTTAATGAAATGAGAGACCCGGTGCCGACATACACGTCCGCTTGCGAAGGGTTATCTCCTCCAGGTATCTCCCCCAAGCGGAGAGCCACTATACTGTAAGGTGACAAGTTCTAATCTAATGTGTGGTATAGTATGTGTGTGTGTGTGTGTGTGTGTAAAGAAACAGGATGGGAAAAGGATGAGGAAGGGAAGATTACGCCGCGTCCCTTCCCGTGTGTTAAAGAATTGCACGAGCATTGTCTTGTTATTGCTCGGAGAAACAACGAAAAACTGCGATCACAACTGCTGGTCGCTAAAATTCTCCTCCAGATTGTGGTTAAATTCGATCCAGCCCTGTACGTAGTGTCGAAAATCCGCCACCGCCACAACTCTAACCGCATGATCTCCAGGTGAACGAAGCTGCAGTGATAGTGATGTCGCCACAAAGCTATCATAGAATGTAAATTCTGACAAAGCAACTAGTGTAGTTTCACAAGGCTAATTAGTATAGGAAGTGTCTCTTACTTCATCTCGAAAATCTCATTTTTTCTTTCTTTTTTCGGATATTTCACCCTTAAATACGTTCAGGGGCTCGGGAGACTCCAACTGTGTACTATATCCCGGATCTCCGAATTTTGTCGGAGATTTTCTCGGCTATTGGGCGGTTAAATCAAATGAAGATAAGAAGTCCCATTGTTCGGCCTTAAGGATGAGGACTAGTTGAGGAAGGAACAGTTGCGCGCTTTCATGCCCCTTTGTTTCGGGAACTGCTCCGGTATCCCCCTAGAATTCATCAGAAGATTTCACGGAAATGATTTGTCAAAAGAATCCTCGAGTGCTTTCAATGAGGCATGATCTGCCTCGATCCAGCTAATTAAATGAGGTCGAGAATCTAGCCAGGGGCAATCTAGGTCGGTAGATTTATTTGCGTGGCTTTTCTGACCGCACGCAGTATTTCATCCTTCATCCAGGTTCCTTACTTTCCTGTTTCACATACACATTTACTCTTGCATGCACTACATTGCCACATATGACGTTGAGCTTAGGCGGTGATCAGCTGGGGGAAATACCTCGAGGCGAGAAATCGTGCAAGTCCTGTGGATCACATGTTCCAGCGGGGGAGCAACTTCGCCACATCCAGTGCTGTAATGTTCTCTACTCTTTCCGAACCTATGACCACAGTAATTGACGTGCGCAGATATACTAAATACTCACTCACTCACGTTAGACTTAGTTTGACTTGTTGGACAACAAAATTTCAGCTACGGGCTCGCAAATATACGTCCTCCTTGGTATGACTAATTTGGATGCAACCGACTTGAGTGTGATCTCTCGAATCTGCAATCTGAAAGATTTTCGTTTAGTCACATCTGAATCTCGTCCCGCGCTCCCCCACCCGCTCCCGCCGTGCTCTATTCCAACGCGTGGGTTGTGCCTGTCGTGCCATGTGTCGGTTCTAGCTTTCGCGTCACCCTTGGGCGAGGTCAGGGGCCGTTACTTTCCAAGGAGATCAGTGGCTGGGGCAGGTGCACGAACTTTCGCGGCGGCGCGGCAGCGTTGAAGACGGCGCAGAGGTGGTGGTGGTGGTGGTGACCATTGCGGTGACGTTGCGATGGTGGCGATGGGAGGAGGGCGGGGCGCCGTTTGTGAAGGGGAGAAGATCGATAAAGCGGAGAAAGTGGAGACCGTAGAGGAGAAGTTGTAAAAGGTAGAGAACATGATGGAGCTAGTGGGGGTCGAACAATTGGTGGAGGTGGTGAAAATGGAGAATGTGCAGACGTTGGAGAACGTAGTGGAGGGGGTGGACATGATGGAGAAGATGGTGGACATGGTGCAGGAAGTGGAGACGATGGAGTCGGTGGAGACAATGGAGGCGATGGAGGCAATGGTGGCGGTGAAGGGGATGAAGGAGGTGAACGCGGTGGGGGCAACAGGTGATTGAGACGGCAGAGGAAGTGGAAGCGGTGAATGCGGTGGAAGTAATGGAAGTGGAAAAGGCGGTAAATGCGGTGCAGATGGTGGAGGCAACGGAGGAAATTGAAGCTGTGGAGGCAATAGGAGATTGAGGCAGTGGAGCCAATAGAGGCGGTGAAGTTGGCCGCGGCGGCGAGCGAGTGTCAGGAAGGGCCAAGCCATGCGCATTGCATTACTGGGTCACGACGCCCGAGTCACGCTGTCGGGGTTATTTACGACTAGGAAGAAGGGCGTCTTTCAGGTATCGAAATCACGCCTGTTTTCGTAATTCTTAGACTCGATGAAATATAGAGAGCAAGTCTAGTAATTATCATAAACACATGCACATATTGTAGACTAACAATTTATATTTTAAAATTACATATTGAAATAGAACTTTGAAATATTAATAAGTGGGGAGAATGTAAGAATTGACATTATTAATATTAAGTTTATCACATTTTATGATCATTTTACAGTTAATGATAAAGTTTTATTCAATAATAAATGTATTTCTTCATTTTACAAATACCGATCCAATAAACATTATGACCCAAGAATTTAATAATGGTTATTGTTCTCATAAAAATCTGTGAAAATAGAATATTCTGGTCTGAGTGATAGAGGTACATCAGCGACTAACAAAATCTTTTCAATAACACTTCTTGAGTAAATGATCTTATTTAAGATATTAAATTCAATGATGGTTCTTAAGAAACATCTATTGCAGTTTCAAGGCTACTTTCGCGAACGTTTTAAATATACAAGAGCGCTTATGTGCTCAGGGAACTCGTCTTCTGCGAACACTCGACTGGCCCGCTTCCCGATTTTCAAAGAGAACGAGAAGCGCTGCGAAGTCACTAGGAGGATCGAGAGGAGCAAGATGGCAACAGCAGGGGAGCGCAGCGCGCACGCTTTCCCATCCCAAGACCCCATCGCCTGTTCTTTCTTGTTGCATAAGTGAAATGTGGACACCTCTATAAATCGTTAAGTGGGGAATGAGTTGTGGAGTATTTCGAGTGGAGACGTAATCAGAGGGCAGGGGGCAGAAGAGGCAGTTCACTCCGGATAACAATATGAAATAAACTATTTCAGTTAGTCGTTTTTCTAGAAGGGCGAAAAATTATTACTTTTGACATTGAAGTGTTATTGATAAAGTGAAAAGTCGAGGAAAAATAGATCATTAAAAAATTATATTACTCACGAAATATTAATATATTTTTTCTAAGGTTGAGTAAAAATGCTTTATACAACATAAAATATAATAGTTTATTTTGAATCATTATTTTACTCTTCGTGTATATCGAAACAAAGCACCACCTTTGTCACGCAAAAAAAACTACGTTGGGCTCTGTGACACGACCTTCTTAGACGTGTTAAGAAACGACTAACTTCACACACACACGCAATGATACGCAAAATCCCTCATTTTTAAGCGTTCATTAAAAAAATATTATTCTAAAATTGTGTAATTTGGATATTTTATTACAAACGCATGTGTAAAATACATGTATTCACTTTTAAGATAGTTTTATACATTGATTTCATGAAGACGTTCTTTATTTATTTCAATTTTTATGACAAATGGTACAACCAACTCAATAAAAAAATTAATTTAGTTACTCTTAAACTTTGGCAGTCATTGCATTCATCTGTATGTGTCATCTTTTAAACATCAAACACATTCAAGGTATAACAAGATTATGGTTTTAAAACAAAATATGGGCATATACGTCTGCAAATGTTTCTATAAGATTGAGGAGTGAGAGAATGGCTGTATTGCCAGCTATACCACTGACGTCGAGTAAGTTACCATTCTTGAAATGAAAGAAGGTATAATTCATACATTCATTCATGAAGTTACGAAGAGAAAGAATGTATAATAGTAACCACAAAACATCTATGGGTTCCTCTGCAGTGGAGAGAGTACAAGGCGTAACCTTCTGAAATACAAACGCTATGAGATAAGCACCATCAAATGGATTTGATATCGTAATTTCTGAACGCTTACCTAACCGCCTGGTTTTTCCGGACCTCCATCGAGTAAGAATCTTCACTAAATTTGCTAATAAAAAATTTTCAGGCTCAGGAATAAAATCCTGTACCGGATAAGGTAGTACGTAAAATGATATCGAAATTTGTTCATCTTAAAATTTTGTTAGTGTAAGAAAATACCCTATCGCAAATAGAATCTATAATGATGGAGCAAAGCAATAATTTCCCCTACGGTAGTAAGTGATTCTGAAGATATCGTTAGAATGTCCCCTGAAAACCTCATCATTAAAATTTCAGTATAGAAAATATTTAAACATCCTTTTTACTCGTTCAATCACTTTTACTACCTTTACTTTATTACGGCAACACATCCTCTTTAAGTGATTAGACAAGGATTTCACTACTCGTGCCGTGAAAACGGGTTCACTTTCATTTGCCATTATAAATATTTTGTAATATGGCTGAACCTTCTCATTTCGATGAGAGCGAGTCTCGATTATCGAGTTGCAAACTACCTTCATGTTTACTTTTCCTTATAATTACACCTTTTCTAAGCCTCCAGCAGAATTCAAGATATTTGATCCATGTAAGTTGAAACTGTTTAGCTGGCGTTATAACCAATTACGTACTATGTGATGCCAAATAAAGGAAACACATTAACTAAAGCAAAAAAGAAAACTAAGTGTACGCGAAACATGCAGTGACTTACTTCAGAAAATAACGACCAAATTTTGGAGGTGTTTATTTTCATTACTATAGACCAGAGAATATTCTTAATGTTATTTACGAAACAGATGTAGTAAGACATCTTATTACAATTCGAGAAGGGAGAATTATTACCAAACGAGGCCGTTAAGCCCAATTTTAAACCAAACTAGTATTGCAATATGACGCGAGGTATGATACGAATGCCGTACAGCTTATAAACTTTGTACAAAGTCATTAATTATCATTTTTGTTTAAATTTGACTATTCTATTTGCGAAAGAAGGCGCACATTCCTGAGTAATTAATAGGTCAGTATTAGAACAGATTCTTGTTGTTAAGTGACCCATGGAATATTAGAACTTACTTTCGGATAACTCTTATTAAGGCACTAATTTCAGTTTCGTAAAGTGTGGTTTAGACAACCAATTATGGAAAATTTTGAAAAAGGTTATTTAATACCTGAATATGTCCAATGTTTCTTGAAATTTTTTTTTTATCCGAACTCATCCCAAACATAAAATTTTATTTAAATACTGTGTTTTTAAATACAAAGGAATGACAATAAGTTGAAAATGCCATTTTTATTAACTGTACAGTGGGGACAAAAATCCAAGAACAGTTTCTTCTCGAATATATTAAAACCAACATCTCTTAATTCTTGCAAAACAGTCAGAAACATCAGTTCATTTATTTCATTTGAGATATCGTTGAAAAGTATAATATTGCGGAGACGTATGTCATCTGCAACATTCATGAAACGTCAAAAATCGCAAAATACTGAAGTGCAAGTGAAGTTGTAAAATGCGAGATATCGATACTGATAACAAATAGTACTTCGATGAATAATATAGAAGTAATCCAACCGCAATGACAGATTTAATGTATGTTAAAACATGTAATTCTCAAAGTCAATTTTTGGAAACGTTTTTGCCGTCTTCAGTGGGTCTATAATAACCATAAAACGAGAAATATAAATACAATACTAAGAAATGAAAGTACGAAAAGAAATATGCTGGTTTGACACTAGCAATGAAAACAAGTAACACCGATTGTATTTATTCAACCACTGAATTTAACTAATTATATTTTCCCGTATTTTAAACAATTGCGAAGAGATTCGGATAAACAAGCTAAATGTGTAAACTATGTTCCAATTTAAAATATTGTAAATATTCAGAATATTCGAATGCCAAATTATATATTGGTTTTGATCTATCTCAGATAAGAGCAAACTACGTACTTTAATTATAATTATATTTGTATTTCATGGAAGGGCAATTCAGCGCATATTTCATGCTTTGTGTAACATTTATTTCGAAGCCATTGACCATGTCTAAACTGAGCTCAAACTGTGCGATCCCTACGTTGCTACAGCAGACACAGGAAGACAATGTCAGGCGTCTGACCTCTTTCACGAGGGCTGCGCTCCCGTTCTGAGAATCCGCCAGCGCCCACGTTAGCAGCCGCGCGCGAGCTCTAGCCAATTGAGTACTCAATTAAATCGAATACTCTAGAAAATTTCGAATCTGTTAATCTGATTTGTCACAGCACTTCCTAGCTCTTTGTGCTCCAACGCATCGCACGCAGCTGTGCAATAAAATAAAATTTGAAGTCTTCGTCGAGGGCGTTGCGTCTGTTCATTGTGTAACGATTGTTCGCCTTTGTGCAATTCAAAGTCCTATTCTTATGCAGTTCAACATTAGCACTAATGTGCATCTCATTAATAACTTTCAATTGCATTTGTTAAGTCAGGTTATTGAGAGTATTTCACTTCTATGCTCAATGTTCAAAGGCAAGTAAAAACATTCAAATTTCAAACAATCCCAATTGTCTATTTGTAAGAAATTATGAAATTCAATGTAACTCACGTTATGTGCACTTGTTTTTCTTTCATTAGCCAAAAATATCTATGTGAATGCGTATATTACATTAATTTGTGAAATCAAACGAACACTAAGTATTAGAGCCAATGAAATGATTCGAAGAAACATTATATTACATGTAGATGTAGATGAGAAAATATGCAATTTAGTGCCTCAAACATGTAAAAATAATGGAAACGGTGTGGGTTTTATTTAAAAGATAATTTTGGGCCATTCGTGTTTAAGATCTCCCGGTTTAGTTCATTTGTGAGCGTGCTCGCTTTCCATGATGCGGCCCAGGGTTCGATTTCCGGTCTGGCAAGATTATAGTGTGCGCGTTCTTTGCAAGGCCTTCACAGTTTTAGACATTTATGTTGCTGAGTGACGATGAGAAAACTCAGTTTGAGAAACCACAATACGGCGTGAGGACGTCTTCGTGTGAACCACACGTTCCCCGTTGGGCCATGGCCGCGAGGCCGGGACGCTGCTGGTAGGCCGTAGCCCGTAGGCGTGTTGTCGCGCCATAGACAGGAAGACATTAGTGTTTAAATATGATTTCGGCCATATGGGAGCCACGGCTAGCTTAAATGGAAAGCAGTTGGGAAGTTCAATTTTCGACCACTTTATCGAGAAACTGTGGCCATATATTGACAATACCAAATTAATGGTGCCCCGCAATGCGTGGCGCCATCTGTTGAAACCAAAGATTTGCCACCATCAATAACATTCAACTGACGAACGAAGAAGTCTGCAATCTGTGACAGTAACAGTCTGGCTCTCTATGGCGCGTAATGGTCACGCGGTTTCACTCTTCCACAAGCTGAATCTTGGAAGCTAGCAAGCCAAGATCGTTCCGCAAAATCTATTCAATGTGGACGGGCATAGCTCCAATTGCAAAGCACGATGGCGAATCCACTCATTGGGATCCTCCGCAACACAACGCTCCACAGCAGCGATAACTTCTTTTGTATGGTCTGTATGGCGACTTTGTTGATACGTATTATCAACTAGAGCAGGGGTCTTCAACCTTTCACACTTTTAGGAACCCTTCGAGGTCATGGGTTTCTTGAAGGAACCTCATGTTTAAGTAGCAGATAAAATAGATGATCAAAGAGTTTTTCTACTCAAATTAGCAAAATTTCTATTGCATATTTAAATAATCTTCATACAAAGATCTTAATAAGAGAATGAATAGTGAGGTAGCGAATCTGAATTGATTTTATTTATTTTCTAAGAGTACATTTTAAGAATAATTAACAAAGGGAACAATATCTTAAATTCAGACAAATTTTAAAAAGTTTATATCTAATTTATATTAATATTGTAATTGTTCCAATAATATTATATTAATCTAATATTTTAATAAGTAAGTCTATTATCCCATTCCCATATGAAAAATTCCTTGTATAAAATTCCTTGTAACGATTTCCATTTTACACGAGTTTTGGCTAAGTGAATAATGATCACTTCCGGAACCCCTGCCAAAGTTCCAGAGAATCCTGGAGTTCCGATGAACTCACGTTAAAGACCCCTGAACCACAGTGTGCGTGGAGCGAAAACAGTCTATAGTTTTTTGAATTACTTGCTAGGTGGACGATTAAGTCGACCACAAAATGAATGTAGCGCACGGTAAGTTTGGTAAACTGAACCATGATTCTCAAAATAATTTTCCCATTATTCAAGCGTTGGTCTGGCGGTCTTCATCAAGAATTTCCAATGCACTCGTATTTCATATGGTAAACCGGATTATGAATGCAACATAGAATGAGTGTAATTATTTTTAAATTAATTTATTATTTAATCTAGCATAGGTTAGGTATTAATACGATTGTCTGTATTTGTTGTGGGTTACAATATACTCTAATACCCTAATATTAATATAACTACTTAACACGAGGTATAGATAACTGTTTTATGTGTAAGTTAAAAGTTAATGAAAAATCAAAGGCTCCAAAGGGATTATATTTTTAATTCTTGTTGGCAAATACTTTAATGAGGCTACGTTGTAGTGTGGTGCATGGTTACTGTATTTAGGTTGGGATAAAAATTATTAGAGGAGGGAGATATGTTTGATGATAGGTGATATGTTTAGCTCGTTTTAAGTTTGGCGTTTGAAATGAACCACGGATCTTTTGTTGCTAATCTGAGGAATCTATTTTTCCTATTTAAAGTTTATTTTTGCAATTGATGGGTTGGTTCCGATAGAACATCAGTAGAGCATTAAGGACCTAACTATGGCTTTATAAAGCGAAGAGTAATTAAAACAGCTTCCGTACCAAGAACATTAGAAATTCCGATGCCATATGGCACTCAACAATGTTACATAATATTGACATATACTTTTTTTTTAATTATTAATATTTTTTTTCAAACTTGCTCAACAATGTATCCTTCGCATGGGAGTTCGTATTGTCAATCAAAACAATAAGGGAGGTTTGGAAGAAGACTGATTGGTAAGTAATTATTAGGGACATTTGGACTACTAACTTATTAGGTTGATAGGTAGTGCAACTATAGCTATTTTCCAGAGAAAGGGAAATAGTGTACTCCAAATAAAGCATTATAATTTACTGTCATAGCAGAGATAATTTATGTATTTAATTCTTTCAAAGTTTTATTTGTTTATGACTTCATAACAAATTACCAAACATTCTGTAGCTTTTCTGATTTAAAGTTAAAGAATTTTATTTTTGACTTCTAAAGATGAAATTAATTTAATAATATTAGGAACATTTGGCCTGTATAAAGGAATTTCATAATAATTTTGTATTATTTGATTGAATTTATGTTGAGATATTGGGTAATTTGTAATGTAATTTTCAAAATATTGGACTATTAACTGTAGGTTTAACTTCGTCGAAGCTACCCTCTAATTGTTCAGTATTAATAAATGAAAGAATCTGATTTTCCTTTTTTTCAAGTGTTCATATCCACCCAAAATATCAAAATTATCATTGATCTAATAATGAAATACTACGTTTAAGAATGCTGCACCTGCAGAAGAACGCAAAAGAAGGTGGGAGCGCCAGTGGAAAGATGGGAGCGCGCCTTGCAGTAAATTTTCAGATGTCAAACAGCCCCCGCACTCGGCATCGCCAACGCCGTCATCAACGACGTCCCATCTGCGCCACCAATAGCACCGGAGCAGTTAATGTGGCAACAGACGTTACAGCACGCACTTCCACTCAGTACTCATTTCCCGATCAATGCGTGAGGTGGGAGGGTTTATGCAAAGACCATACCGGCTGTTTTAGCCTGTAAAGTATTTTTCTTAGTACGTCTGAAATAAGTTTCTAAGTTTTCTATTTAGTATTTTCTCTGTAAGTATTTACCACGTTTCGTACTTTTCTCTAGTTGAAGACTTCATTCGTCATCCATGATTTCTTCGATCACTAACCATTGCCATATCCACTTTTTCGGTCAACCAAACAACACACCAAATCAGTTTTGACCCATCACATCGCACCCCCAAGGAACTTTAAGTCACCACGATCTCTTCTCCTTTAGTATTCAAGTTTACCTTTAACATATAACGTTCATTGTCACATGTATTGGTTTATTGCATTCATATGTGCATTGCTAGCCTTGACTTATCTTCTTTTGCATTTCAGTTGTTTGTTTTCGGTATGCACCATAGCCCTTCATCTCATGTGTCTGTACTGTCTGCTGCTCTCGTAAACATCCTTTCATCTAACTGAAAGAACACTTCCCTTATAGCACAATGGGCCGCAGAATACTATAAAGAAATACACTTTTGGTTATTTGAAGAACATAATTTTAACTGATGAAAAACAAAACACAATGTTACAGACATACCTGTTTGATGAGTGCCATACACTTTTCTGAGCATAAGAAAGGGAGGATATTTTCGCCTTTATGACCTGATATTTCGTGGACACAATTATGTATTTGCCTTCCCCTTCATGAAAGGTGCCCGAGGGGTCATGAGAGATGAATGATGAAAGATGAATGATTATATCATTATGATGGCTCCAATAGGATCCGTGGTATAAACAGCCAACTGCGCCACATTAACATGGTAAAAAACTCCATGGATTTACTTTCCCAAATCTGCATCCATCCTACGTATACTTGGATGCTTTTCCAAGCACCTTCGCCACATAAAATGCTACCCACGTCAAGAAAGATCAGGACATAAAGACGTAAGTCTCCTGCCTAGACTGCGTTCATAAGTGAGTATGGCGCTCATCAAACATACATCTCGTACACATTCTTTTTCTTTTTTATCTACTACAATTATTGCGCTGTTATCAAAAAGCTTATTTTTTACATGTTTTTTGACCCACTTATTAAAGATATATTACCTATGTACGATACTTTTATAAAAAATATGTTCCAATGTCATTCGTTGTAAAAAAGTGTCTGTTACGAGTTCGTGCAAATAACAAAGAACATTAAACACCTTTTTTCTACTTTTCGTCCATTCCGACCCAGTGTACATGTCCGCTTGGTCGGCCATCTCCTTCTTCTCCGCGATTTCCGAGAAGAGCGTATTGACGACTGTTGCAAATGAAGGAAATTTATCGCTCTCGTAAACGCTCAGAGGTCGCGAAAATTTCCATCCCGCACGCGCCCCTTAATCGCGCGCGGATATGATTTAAGTGTTTTAAATTATCTCGGACAGGTGTCGTTAAGAGCGTAAATATTTAAAAGCAACACAATTTTACAACGTGGTGTCTTCAGTTTCATGTTTTCCCGCCCGAAGGGCACTAAAAAAGTAATTCGATATTCAACAACGCGGCGAAAGTGCACGAAGCTCGCACAACACAAAGGCCCCGTACGCCGTAAATCAGACGGGTTGCACATCCGGCTGCCTTTGTCGTGGCTGTCTCGCTGAAACTAAGTTTAGCTCGGGCTCGCATTCTATTAAAGGGGTCTTGCGGCTTTCTCCGGGCTGCATGGGTCTTTCCGGGCGAGGCGACTCGTTGCGAAACAAGTTGCAGTTTTATGGACGGAAACGGTAAAGGTTGGGTTTGGGGTGGCTCGTCTGAATTACGGGAGATGTAACGCTTCCTTAAATTTGCGTCTTCTAATGTTAGGGAACTTTTGGGTCACGTTTTTGTAATCTACAACAAATCTCGAAAGGTCTCTTTAGTTCGGTTATGTTGCATTGCTTTGTCAGATCTGTGTGATATCGCTTTTCTAAAATTTTGTCCACCATACCTTTGATTTTCACTTCCAGTTGCATTTTAATAGTTGAAAAAAGCACTGTGGCTTTCTCCTGGCTCCATGGATCCTTCCAGGTAGATCAGATTGATAAATTAGTGATTCCGAGCGCGTCAATTCATTAGTCCCGTGTGTGTATGTTTAATGCGGGAGGAGGCGGTGATCTTTCCTCACTGCATGATGAGATCTGGCGCCGACCTGCACGTCGGCTTGTCAGTTTTTCCACTTCCAGATACCCCTCACCAGCGTGGCACTACCCCAACCAGGACAAGCTCTAAGCTTAAAAATGGTTTCGTGGCGTGAATGGTAGTGTATTACATGAAAGTGTAGTAAGGTGTGGCTATAGAACAAGAATGAGGAAGGAAAGATCGCGTCTGGTCCGTGGCCCGTTTGTTAGAGTAATGCTCCGGCATTTGCCTGTTGTTGATTGAAGAAACTACGGAAATACCGATGACAGCAGACAGCTGCTAGATTTTCTCGTCCAGGCAGCGACTGAATTAAACCTACCAGTAAAACAAATGTCGTAAATCCGTCACAACTGAAACTCGACGACCTAGGACCTCCCGGTCAGATTGTTCTGAAATAAGATGCAGATTCATGGACCAAAACCGCAAATAAATCTAACGCTTCCTGGAATTTGAACTTAAAACACTGAAAATATGAACGTTTGGATTTAAATGTTGTAATATCTATTTAGCGTACGTAAGTCAATGCAGCATGACGAAAATTTATTCTTCTGGACCTTAACTTTCTTTTTTCACGAATTTGAATGTAATGAAAATCTACGTGCTTTCGCAACCGACATGATTACCGACTTTACATGATATCTGCACTTCCCAGAGATTCTCATCATGTTCTGAGATTAATATCGTCATCGAGTTATTTCAGCATTCATGAACAAACGCTTCTTCTGGTTTTACGAGCAGTTAAGTCTTGTCAACAATATTTCATCGAATTATTGTCAGGAATAACAATAACACATATATTTAAAAGTGTCTTTGTTAGAATGATATCTGTATTTAAAAAAACTTGTCAACACTATTTCATCTTATTATTGTGAGCAATTAGAATGATGCCCGTATTTAAATGAGAGAATCGTAGTGGTTTACATTTAGTACCCAAAATTAGCAAGTTCATAACCCATCTGAATTTGACATAAAAATATTTTAGTGAAAATAAACATTAATTTGAGAAATTTGTTTAACACTGATAAAATTAAAGATTGATACTTACTCATTTAGAAAATATTTTTTTGTTGCTAAAAGAAAAGTCAAAATTTGTCCTATATGGTTGAAGTAAGGAATTTACATTTAGTCATTCACGACTGAATGCTTCTACCGCCCGAAATGTCTCCCTTTTAAATCCTGCGGCCTCATTTCGATTCGGGAATTCCGTCCCCACCACTTACACAGAGCTCTGTCACCATGAGGGCGACGGGTCGAACACGCCTCGAGAGCGCAGAGAATAAAGTTGATCCCGCGATTGTCAAGCGTGAATCAAACTGCCTCCGTCGCGCGACGCCCGTCGGCGATAATCCAGCGAGCGTGCGTCACGCCCCGCGCTCTCTCCTGTCGCACGCCCCACGCGCGCGAGTCGGCACGCGCCGGTCGCCCGGGGCGGGCGACCACGACGACGACGGGGACGGCGCAGGCAGCGCGACTAATAAAGCCGTTGGACCTCACCCTGTGGAACACCGGAGTAGTAGACACTTCCGACAGCTCGTGGCCCTAACACTGGGGAGTGGATAATAATTCGATGAAGGATGCGCTAATTGATCGCTTCACCGAAAAGTTGGGAGTTGCTGTGTTCGTAATCGTAAGATTCTGCGGCGCACCTAAGGGGGCGGGGTTCCACTCCCAGAAGACAATGACACGATTTCACAAATATAGTTTTTACGACTTTTCTCAAACGAAAGTCATTGAAAATCTCAATTCAATATTTTATAAATAACTAGAGCCCGGAAGTTCAAGAATTTATTTTATCTAAAATAGGCAAGCAAAACATAATTTATTTTCAATAAAATATGCATGCAATAAAGGCATTTAATCTTGGTGAAGAAGAAAGTAAAATAAAGGAAACTTGAAAAATCAACATTTAAAATTAATTATTGTAAAGAAATTAATAATTAAAACGATTCACATTTTCATTCTAACTCTAAAATTGACATAGCACTTACGTGGAAGGAAACTTCCTCTTCTTTGTAATTTTGATTGCTTACGACCAGCCGATTTGACGACTACGAATTTATTTTACTCTCGAGGCTGTCTCTACGAAATGCTATTGTGACTCCCTTTTGAATCTTGAAACGGTATCAGTGAAAACGGAATTATAGGTTCCGTTCTTCCCACTTACATAACCGCCAGAATGGAAGAGATAACAAGAGAGAGGTACATCATGTACAGACAGCTCTGTCCTCAAAAGGAAGCAGAGGCCATACGCCAACATAGGATGAGATTTCTCGTGAGCGAATAAGTCTAGCATTAACGAAAAATATCAAAAATCTACATCTCTCATCTTCTTTTCCCTTTTAGATTTTTAAAACAACCTGACACTGGAGCCTCCATGTCCTCACAAAGACAACACACGACCGTGCCTTTACGTTGTTCAGGTCTGCAGGTATGTTTCCAGCTTGAGAGAGATCCGTGCTAGGAGATGTAAAAGGGAAAAATAATGGCGAAAGGGCAGAAAAAGGCACAAATATGGAAAAACGTCAAAAGTAGGCATGAGAAGCTAAAATAAACAAAAAACGGCAAATAAAAATCTACTAAAACAACTCCAGGAGTACTATTAAGTGATTCCTATTGTTAAAAGTCAGAAAATCGTAATAATAATAAAAAGGCAATTTGCCAAACTTCCAGGCTCAATAAATAACTATAAATCAACAAATTAATGTAAATTATAATTTCACAATTAATGAAAAATCAGTTTTAAAGAAATATGAAGTTTTCTGGACACTTCACCTACCCCCCCACACACACACACACACATACATCCACACACGAAAAAATCTTGGTAGCTCTGGGGGCAGCCAAACTATTTTTTCACCTTGGATCGTTTATCTATATTTTGTTCAATTGTCAAACTCTATCTGCATTTATGTAGGTAACTTGAACAGTGTGTTGGTAATTAACCTTTCGTACATTTTTGAACTCATAAGAAATGACTCTTGAGATGAACGAAAAAAGAATTAAGAAACATTACTGTTCTGTTCTTAGCTCGACAGTCCGATACGGGCGTTGGCCGACTAGCAGTGTCCCAGCCTCTCGGCCATGGTATAAGGGATTCCTGTAGTTCGCACGAAGGCATCCCTTCACCGTACATACTGGTCTTCTTAACCTTAGGGTGGACTTTCTCATTGTCACGCAGCAATAGATACTGGGACATTTGTAAGGAAAGCGCACATTTATAATTTGCCTCGGCCAATATTTGAATCTGGGGTTGCGCCGTGGAATGCGAGTATGATAACCAACGATCTACCTGAGAGAAGAAACATCACTACCTGAATATTCATATAACCTACCTGAATATTAAATATTCATTTTGTGACAGTTCTAATTGTAGTAAAAAACAAAAAAATAATAGGATCAATTAAAGATAGTATATATGGTTATTCCAAGGCATGAGTGTAATTATTATTACAAAACTTTTACCGTAACCAACTATTATGATGTCATGTGAGTCGGTTTCTATTTCAAAATTGTCCCTTTTGTTATGTAAGAATTACTAAGGGATACAGACAGAGAGATTCATTGACAGATTCATTAGTGATTTCCGGCACGTCAATCGGTAAAGTAATTAGTCCGGTAAGTGTAGTGCATGTTTTTGTCGCGGGAAGTGTGATGATCTCCCCCCGCTGGATGGCGAAATCCGGTACCGACTGGCGGGGATTTTCCCAACCAGGATCTCCCACCAACGTGGCACCGCCCCAACCGCGACAAGCTTCAAGCTCCCGACAAGCGTGGTAGTATAATGCATGAGAGTAAATCGGTGTAAGGGATGAAGGTAGGACAAGGAAGAAGAAGGAAATATCGTACTCGGTCTGTGGTCCGTTTTTTAAGGTAATCGCCTGGTGTTGGTCGGAGATCACGGAAAATTGCCGATCAAGCAGCCGACCGCTAGAATTCTCCTCCAGACAGCGTCTGAATTCCACTTAGTAGTGTCGAAAATACTGCCACCGTCGGGACTCGAAGCTTAGTATCTTCCGGTCAGCGGCTTTGCAATGACATCAATTGATACCCTGGGACAGTCTTGCCCTTTAGAGACGTACAGAGAACAGTTACAAATAAGAATAATCGAAACGAGCTTGTGATAAATGCATTGAATAATATCCTACAACTCGGAGAAAAAATGGATTACAACTCAATGCTGCATGACAAATGATTATCATTGGTTATTTGCATTTTAATATCTTATTATATTCTAAGTATATAATGCCACGTATTCAGTAACGGAGTAATTAAACCACAGTTTGAACAAGTGGCAATATTTGAATTGGTTCTAAAATTTCTTCATGAAGAAAATAAATATTTCCGCAACAGGCTTCCTGCTCTAATCTTACACAAGTACATTGCAAGGCGATTTACCTCCTTCTCCGAAAAACTTCCAATAAAAAGACGGCTGCGTTTAAGTAATTGTGTTATCATGTCAATAACAGAACACATAAACTCTAATAGGAAAGTAAATTGACACCACATCTGGTTACATCCTCAAAACGTTAAAAAAATCTTAATACGAAAGATCTTTGGAGTTCGTGAACTTGATTTCTCGGCGACCTGTGGGGCCCGGAACCGACCCTGACCGCGTCGCGGGGGGCGCGTGTCCCCCAAGGGGATTCAAAGGGGGTCCGGAGTCAGGGCAGAGACCTCTGCCCCAACAATGCCAGCGCAGAGACGCGCCTGTCCCCAACCACGAGCATCGATTCGTCGTCTTTAAAAAATTCCCGCCGCTTCCCACGGTCGGTCAGCAACCCTTTCCTTTCAGCGGTTTATTCTCAGAGCGACTCTTCCCAATGACGCATCTGCGACACCGCCGCTGTTCTAACAACATAATACTGCGCCTTTGGAACACCTACGACGTCCCGCGCTCCGGCGACTACATAAACAGCGACATTCAATAACTCCGTGTACGCCCACTGACCAAACCACAACACACGGTTTGTCGCGCATGTCGGGTCCAGGCTGCAAATCTACAACTCGGAAAATTTCTCTCATATATAAGAAACTGATGATGACGTAGTCTTTAAATAATGTTCTTCAACCTATTGATAGGTAAAGAGAAATTTAAAACTATTTATATATTTAAAACTTTAATTGAATTACCTCCACAAGTGTTCAAATTTTGAAAGTAAACACAGACTTTCAGACTTTATACAATAACTTCGATCACAAAACATTATTATTGAGATTGGGGAGTGTTCATCGCATAACTTCCACATAAATGTAGTACACATTTAAGCAAAGATCAAAATAATGCAAAATGTAAGTTGCATTCTTAAAACATCGAAAGAAAAACGTTATTTACACGTGTTTTGCTTAAATTCCGTGGAAGTTCCATGATTATGGGAGTGCTTTATAAATATAGAAAAACAAATATAAAATTCTTATAACTTTGTCTTTGATCAAAATAAGAAAATTCTCAATCTGTTAAGTAAGTTATTTTTAGGCATGAAGTTGTCTACTGACCTATCTACGCTTTTTCATGGAAGTACATCGTTTTGCACAATCAACTATACTCATTCATAGCTCCAATGCATTAAATAACAAAATGAGACGCTTCATTGTATGTTGTGGCATCTTATGGCTTTTTATTCACGCTTCTTCTCATTCACGTTACTCAAGAATATTTTTTTATATCCAAGTAACTTATTGAACAGGATATGGCGTGAAAGTTCCTTCAAGCAATAAGACTGACATCTTATTTACATGTCTCGTTGACAATAACGCATGTTGTGAGAGATTTAGGTGGTTTCGCACCAGGTCAACGCACTTCAATTAAAATACGAGTATTTGCATTACATCACGTTATGCAACACATGTTATCATTGGGAATAATACGTAAATGAGTGTCAAGACACTTACTATAAAGTTTTCGTGGTCCTGACGGGCCACGTGTTGTTTCTTATGTCGCAATAGACAAAATTAGACCTTTCCAGATGTTATTTTACGTCCCGTCGAACGGCATGATAATGCAAACATATTTCATTGTTTTGTAAATAACTTTTAAAACATGAGCCTTGGAAGCCACAAATGCTTACCAAATAATAATTCTTAGCTTTTTCTTTCATTATCAGTATTACATATTCTTTAATCATCACTTTTGATAGGGAAATATGTTTTTTGTGTCTTATTATCACCCCGGTGTCCTATTTTCACCCCCCCTTGACTGTAATTGGAGGGTATACGCACTATGCAACAACGTTCCAAGTCGTATTGTGTGAAACGTTAAAATTGTGAAATGTTTGCATGAGTCCAAGTAGAATGAGCAATTTCAATATTTCTGGAATTTCAATAATTCATTGCAATTTAATTATTAATGGAACTTGTCAATTCCTTTTAAATCCATTAAACCTATAACTACTTACTTGTTCTCAAAACATTTCAACGAGGTAGATGGCTCAGGGCTTCAGCTGATGTCGCTGCAGTGTCTCTGACCGGCAGGTCCTAGATTCGAGTCGCGACGGTGGCCGGATGATCGACACTAGCTAGATAGCTAGGTCGAGTTGTCTCTGACTGGAGGACAATTTTAGCGGTTGGCTGCTCTGATCGGTTGTTTTCTGTGGTTTCTCCGAACAATTCCAGACGAATGCCGGAGCAGTACCCTAGCAAACAGGCCACGCAGAACGCGCAATATTTCCCGTCTCTTCCTTTCCTATCTTCACCCCTTACTTACACACACATACACACACTAACATACAATACACTTCCATACATGCCTGGAGACTGGTCGGTAACTTAGAGCTTGTCCCTTCTGAGGTGGTGGGAGATTCTTGGTTGGGAAAAACACCGCTAGCCGATGGTAGGTCGGCGGCGGATCTCACCAGCTAGGGGGGGGGGAGATCGCCGCCATCTCCCGAGGAAAAACATGCTCTACACTTAGGGGACTAATGACAGCCTTCGACAAGCCCAGAGTCACTAATCAATCAATCCAAAAACACTCTAATGAAACATTTTTTCGCGACTTAGTGATTTTATCGCGTTAAATCGTTGGTGCACTCGAATGCAGCAAGGAAATCGAACGTGCGCCACAGTGCATGTCGGACGAGTCGCTTTACGACGCCCCGGGCAGCGCTGGTTTCCGCCCCACCGAGAGAGCGGCTCTCCATAACTCTCGCGATAATAACTGCGCGCAATATTCAAGTATCAAGTGTACGAGTGTCGTTCATTACGTTTAGAAAGCAGTCCGCTGAAAGTCGGCGATATCTCTCGCTCCAGATAGAATCGCGGAGATGGATGCGCGCCGCGCACAATTGGAGAACCAGATCTGGTCGGACGCCGCGCCGCGCCGCTGCGAGCTGCCCTGGGGCGAGCGACTTCGCGGGCGCGGATGGCGACTCGCGTTTGAGCGCGGTCGAGGCGGCCGAGGTGACGGCGGACTAGGCGGGGCGGGCGGGACAGCGGACGAGAGCGGTGAGAAGAATTAACGCCCGTAGCGAAATGCAGATCGTGAGATGGGCACTCAGCCGTGGATACTCAAGGGAAGAATGGACTTTACAAGATATGATTGCTAGCTTGTAGAATGTGTCCATACACATATGTATGCAACAGCAAACCCATCTCCTTAGGCATTTTTGGGCTTCCAATCTGAACTTCCATGTTCGTTTTCTTACACTCTAAAATGTAATGTCTCATAATTCCCTCCGTAAGATAACATGTATCACCATTCAACTGTTTTCATATTTCTCTCGTAACCACGATCGTCTCCATACAGGTAAGTTGTGCAATGTATATTGGCCTCTGTAACGACGTGCGATGTGTTTAAAGAAAATTACAAGTGTGACCTATTTTTTGAAGATTCAATTATTTTAACCAAACTGGCGCTAATGTCATTTGATTTAATACATTGTGGTATATCCCTATAAAATGTCTAAAGAAATATAGGAGCCGATTTTCAGAAAATTTTAAAAAAATTTGGTTCGAATTTTTGGAAAATTATTTTATTTGAACTTAAAATGTTTGGAACTGATTTCTATATTTTAATAGAAAATTTAATCCACATCTTTTATTTATATTTATCTTGAATGTATAATCTAAAAATGTACCTCTAAGACGTTCCTCAGTTCTTGGTAAACAAAACTGTTCTATTTGGCGAGAACATTTACAAAAATAAGATCAAAATACATGCCAACGGATTTTAAAACTCCAAAAACTCGAAAACAGTTTGCCTAACAGAAAACATTCTAGTGATTTTTTTGTGTATAATTTTATGAGAAATACTTTTATAATAACACTCTTCTTCGAAAACGATGCGCTTTGCATAAAATATGAACAAAATGTAAAAGTTTATCGGGATAGTATTGGGGATGCATTCCCCTCGAGTGGAAGAAAATCTCATGCTTCTTATTACTAAACTCCAATAACAGTTTCAAAGCATAATACATTATTTCCATTTGCTGTTTGTCAACCTAATTTGCTCAGAATGCGTTTGATTTATTGTTACGATAATTTTCGGACATTTGTTTTTTAAACCAAATAATAATTCTCATATTTGTAAATATTATCTTCTTAATTTTTGTTTTAAATAAATGTACTAGGAGTTAAAAATACATAAAGAGTTCCAAGATTACGTACGAAGGATTATAAAATTACAAAATGAACCAGAAAATTAAACTGCATATAATAGTACATTCGCAATAACGTGTAAACGGGAGTTCTTTACAGAGCGAAATGCAGTGAAAGCGGCGCGATGAAAATCGCTGCCGTGAGAGAGCGCTCCTGGAGCAGAGAGCGAGATTCCTGCTGTTTCTATCTGGACACTAAATCAACGCTCGGGGGCGGCTCCTGCTACAATGCGAGCGAACTCCGTTATCGATAATGAAGCTGAACGGTTCGTTCTGCACCTGCCAACTCGCGTTCAGGCGATCATTTTCCCCGCGAAGAAGGGGTGTACAAGTTGATCGGGTGGAAAGGAGGAAGTCAATTCACTTGCTCTTCAATAAATTCGAATCCTTCTCCTGGAAACTTCATACTGCTCCCGCAGCAATTGTCAGAAAACGTTTTAACAAAGTATGTGGTTTCTATGATACGAAATATGTATTTTTTTCCTCTTAAAGCACATATTGAAATATCACATCCTGGTTTTCAAATTTCCGAATATTCCACAAAACAACGTACAGTCTTCACCAAGTTTATTTTCACAAATTATTGACAGTCAACTCGTGTTTGATATTGCAAATGAAACTTGATTTACTAAAGCATTATTTATCAGAGTGTAGTAATATCAAGGTCTCTTTCAAGAGTAAGGCGTCTTGAAAATCGTATAATGACATGTTTGTTTTCTAGTGTGAAAGGGAAAATTTACTTACCCCAATTTATGGTTTCTAAAATATTTTTATTATAAAAATACAGATTTATGAGCAATTCCAGAATTAACTGCCACTTAGAGGGTCAAAAAAAAATTTTTTTTTTTTAAGTGGCACACCTCTGGAAAGCTATTTCCCGTGTTCAGGAGACCCTAAAAAGCTAAGAAAAAATAGGGTGCCATTGAAACAAGCAGGGTGACACCTCCAAAAGTGGAAAAAATTAAAATTACCTTTTAAAATTTAAAAAAATAATTGAAATCGAGTTTGAAGTGTTCGATTTCAGTATGATATTGTTATTTAAGCTATAAAAATTTAAAGGGATCTTCGAAAAGTTAAAAAAATTTTGGCGCCAGGCTATTTAGGCGCCAGAAATTATAAGTGCTACGTCTGTATACAGTACTGTGCAGCGTCTGTATACTTCGACGTCCAATCAGTATCGCTATAATCTAATTTCATTTGTCAAAAAATATTGATATAATTTTTTTTAAACTTCCAGTTATTAAATTTTGATCTCAATAAAATTTGTAAATAATTACTTTAAAAAAGAATAATTATAACATACTTTTTTCCACTTTTAATTTTTAATAGTTAAACAAAATTCAACATTGTTGTTTTTAAACTATTCAGCATATAACAATAAAAGGATTATAATATGCTCAATAAAGAACAACAATTAATCATAAACAAGAATTGAAATTGAAATAATAGAAATAATTGAAATAATATAATGTAAGCTTTGCTATTGACTGAACTACTGGCCGAGAGATGCCGCTTCCCGCAACAATGTATACTAGTATACTGCTTGAATTTGATTTCATATTTACAATTTTGCAACAATATTAGAATAATTATCAGTTACCTAAAATCTCTCTATTGTTAAACATTTGAAATTATTTCATTTAATTACTATTTCGGAAAACATTTTAAAAAACGTCAAATACTTCACTGTTGGCTGTATAATTTATAATGCAAGATATTATAACAAATGTTCGAAAGTTAAAACTTTTACAAAAAAGAGAGTTTGTGAAAAACAAAAGGAACAAATTAAATGAAGCAAATTTTTTTATTTTTTGACAAATGAAATTAGTTTATAGCGATACTGTTTGGGCGCCGAAGTATACAGACGCTGAAGAATTTGGGCTCTAAAATATTTAGGTGTAAAGATGGAAATAAATTCAAGCACCATTTAGAAACATCAAATAAAATTTACCCACTAATCATTTTTTAGACGTAGCACTTATAATTTCTGGCGCCTAAATAGCCTGGCGCCAAAATTTTTTTAACTTTTCGAAGATCCCTTTAAATTTTTATAGCTTAAATAACAATATCATACTGAAATCGAACACTTCAAACTCAATTTCAATTATTTTTTTAAATTTTAAAAGGTAATTTTAAATTTTTCCACTTTTGGAGGTGTCACCCTGCTTGATTCAATGGCACCCTATTTTTTCTTAGTTTTTTAGGGTCTCCTGAACACGGGAAATAGCTTTCCAGAGGTGTGCCACTTGAAAAAAAAATAATTTTTTTTGACCCTCTAAGTGGCAGTTAATTCTGGAATTGCTCTTATAGCATGGAACATTAAAGAAATCTAAATGTGTGGGGAAATAATACCATGAATTTGTATTTTTTTATTTGTAACATTTAAAAAAATTATGTCGTTTTAAAGTAATCGGGTAAATCCTGCACATAATAATAATAATAATAATAATAATAATAATAATAATAATAATAATACAAAGAAATGCAATTTAAGAAAGCTGGCGACTTATTTCTGATAATTTGTTCCTTAAAATGGTAGTACTTTAGAAAGACTCACGTTTCGAGTTATAGTGAAGTTACCTAATTAGTATTCATGATAGGTATTTTACCAGAATTAATATTCATAATATATTTATATTTTCATTTATAAGGCAAAGGTGATAGATTGAATAAATATTTTTGAAAGAATTTAGGCTCTACGGAAATGAAGTTCAAAAACTTTCTACACGAGATCAGTTGGCGAAGAGGAAGAAAAATGAAATTTCAAATATTCAATGATAAAAATATATTTGTCTGAGTTTCCACCCTCAAATTCCGCCCAGTGTGCTACTCTGGAAGGAATAGCATTACACTTCAATAAATTCGAGCTTACAAAGAAGTAATTCCATATTAATATCGTTTCAATTTCGAGGGCGAGTATTCTCAGCAATGCGTCTCAAATGCAATACCAGGAGGGGGCTATCATTGTAGTTAAAGAGTCAATTTAGTGAAAGCAAGGGCCGTTAAAGAAAACATGTTAATTATCTATTTTGTCCTATTAATCTGCTAATGTCTTGTCAATTGTTCCGTTTTCAATTTTCAAAGGATATTTTATTGCAATTAAAGGCGTACGTTTTTGTTCTTTTAAATCGATAATCATCAGACATAGTTTTAAAATAGTATTAGATCTAAGAATATCAATAACATGTTTTCTTTCTTGAAAATTGATAATTAAATTCTTTAATATTTTAATTGGAATACAAATTACACCAGGCTAATCAGTGGATCGCATTTCAGATAGAAACTTCTTACAACGTATAAACAACAAAGCAAGCAGTGAACGAGATAGGCGGCGAAGAAAAGAACAATGTGAGTAATTATTTCTGCAGGTGCGTTCTCATGAACCCTCCAACATCGCGAACGTGCGAGTGTACCGAGAGCACGGCATCCCGCCTCGGCCGTTCGTAACCCCGCCGCTCCCTCCGCGGCCAGCGCACGGAAGAATTCCGCAGCGCGCGCTCGCCAGCGGGGCACAGAGGGCCGTGGCGGCCGCGGGGGCGGCAACGGCGGCGGCGGCGGCGGCGGCGCGCGAGGCGAGCGGCGGGCAGCCGGTAGCCGCGCGGGAGTCACGTGTTTCAATATCCATCTGATGGCGCCGCGTTCGACTCCCGCCCGCGGGCTGGCGTCGGGTTGCTCCCGCCATCAGATAGCGGCAATTGTGCGCCGCCGCGCCGCGGCAGCGGTGAGCGCCAGGCGGGAGGGTAGCCCGAGGTGAAGGAAGCGGGTGAAGCGGTGCGAGAGGTGGACGATGTGGTTGCGATGGAATCACCGAGGGCGCTGGGAGCTTCGCGGGTGATAGGGACGGAGGGGTCGGTCTAAACGCGGGGGTGGAAAAGGTGCTGGAGATGGAAGACGACTTGAGGCGGCGGGACAGAATTCGGAGGTGCTAGAGAGAGCTATTTTAAATGGCCCCTAGGGAGCATGGCCAGCAGTGGACGCCCGTTAGCCCGCGAGCGGGCAAGCGTGCTGCGGGACGATGAGGTGCGTATCATATTGCTTCTGGCTTGACGGATGTCGAATAAACAGCGCGCCTCTAGCTTTTGCGTTGTTGTATAAGGTCTGGCACTAGGAGCAGCTTCACTTGTAAATCCTTGATAAATGTGAGGATGATCACTTGATAATCCTCACATTCTACGTTGCGTTATTGATTACGCACGTTAAGTACGCTATCTCTTAACCCTCAAGATTTTTTAGGAGTCCTGGTATGCCGAATACTCGTTAAACTAACCACAACATGCTTTGAATATTATCGATATTGAACAAGCCGGATCCAGAGTTTCGATTCCACCTAGGGCTGGCAAGCAGCGATAACGCGATGTCTGCAGACACGCCCGCCATGCCTCGGCACGAGGACCGTCGAAGACGCGAGAACCGCAGAAGCTGTGAGGATCACAGAGCATGCGAGAACCGCAGAAGCCTTGTGGATCGCAGAAGCCAAAAAACCGCTCAATCCACGAAGACCGAAGAAGCCAGGATGACCGCTGAAGCACCGAGGACCGTTGGAACCGCGAGGACCGCAGAAGCCGTGAGGATTACAGAGGACGCGAGAGCCGCAGAAGTTGCGAGGACCGCAGAAGACAAGACCGAAGCGACGACCAGACTGCGGAAGACAAGATCGCGGAAGACGGCAAGACCACAGATGACAGCAAGACCGGAGAAGCCGCGTGGACCACTGAAGCCTCATAGACCGCAGAAGCCATGAGGACCGCAGAAGACGTGAGGGCCTCAGAGGATGCGAACCCCAGAAGCCCTGTGGTCCTCAGAAGCCTCGAGTATTGCAGAACCGCGAGAATTGCAGAAGCCGCGAGAATAGAAGAACCCGCGATGATTTTAGAAGCCGTGAGGATCACAGAGAATACAAGATCCGCAGAAGCCTCGAGGACTGCTGAATCTACGATGACCGAAGACGCGGCGAGGACCGTGCTGAGGCCCCTGCACAAGAATCTCAGAAGTCGCAAGGACCGCAGAAGACGTTGAAATCTGAAATTTGTTGTTTGTATTTAGGTTGTTATCCAATCTGAAGAAAAAGCCATATTTTTAAAAAAGCCTCAAAATACTAAGATATCTGCATGTTATGTACTATCGATTAGTAGAAACATAGTTTCATTATAAATGTAATTTGTCTTCATTTAATGAACATTTTTTGATTTCTGGTATGTTGTCCAGGAAATGTTTGGTAAATTAAACTCTGCTATATCTCAAACGTGTCGAAATATATTAATGCATCGTCAGAGCTTAGTGTACATTTCTCAGGGTGCTATTGTTTCAGATACGTACGCATTACAGTCTGTCTTGTGCCTCGTTACTCCTCAACTTCTTGAAAAGGCGCGTAGGGCGCTGGTACATATATAATATGTGACATATTACTATACTATGATAATTATTATATTACTATACTATTATACTTCTTTATTTGTAATTTTTTCTTTCGAAGGCAATGGAAAAATATTTTCCGATTGGCGATTGCAAAGTTGACCAACATGCCGTTTAAAAACAACACACCTATTTAAATTATGAAACAAATTGAGTTTTTGTAACCCATAAGGTATAGAGCATATCAATTCGGGCCTAGCAGGAGTAAGCAGGGGGGGCGAAAATGCCGTTCCAACCGTCAACAAGTTCGTCCACTTTCCTTTCTCCAAATATTAAAAGCCGTTTCTCTTGTCAAATCCGTCGCGTCCGCCTATTCTTCCGAACCACTTTCTCCATTATTCCTTCACTTCTCTCCATATGTCAAAGCAAAGAATTGCTTCGCTCCGCCCTCCCTCCCCCTCTTTCACTCCCTCGCGCCTCGCTACGTTCAAATCCAGTCCGCGACAGCCGCGTGGGAGGGGGCGCTGGCCGCACGTCTCTTGTCTGCTCGCGTCTCAATCCCAACCCGCGGTTTCTCTCCTTTAACGCGGCCCCGTGAATTACGACCGCTTATCGGCGTTTTAGACGGCCCTGAGATCTGATCAGATCTTTAACTCTTTGTTTATTATTGTACCCAAAAAGAAAACAGGTGAATTACGGACTTGTTAGAGATCGGCTAAATTAAAGCAAATCGTTGCTGTTCGGAGAATTATGAAGAACAACTTTATAACAGGGAAGAGCCTCCGGGAGTGATTAGTTTTATCGACACGCGGAAGTTTGAGTGAGTTATTTTCATTTTTTAGGTCATGTAACGAACACGATTAAAATTATTCGTGTCCGCGTTTTTGTGGGGCATATCGGTAACATGAAAATTGTATTGAAATGTTTGCATGAAAATGATAGCTGCGGGCAGTGCAGCTAACAAGTGCGATTGCGTTTGGAATATCCAGATAAGACTGTGCTTCAGGCGGTTGTAAAAAATGTGGTTTACGAAACATTTTGGAGATATGGGATCTGACAATGTAGTATCCGCACAGTATCTGTCCTTAAAGTTTAGTTCTTTTACTATATATGGCAAGAAAAAATCGACAACAAATTCTAGGGCAATGCATATTGCCAATTCTTTTAAGCAAAACGTACGGTGCAACAGGGCATTTACATACTTGACACAGAAACTACGTGAAAATAGAGCAAGAAAGCTTTGTCTTGAAATACTATTAGAACATCGATGACAATCATGACGGATATTAATTGCCTTGTTGCGTTAATAATTATAACAACAACTGGATTTCAGTAGTGTGCTAATTTTGCATTGGGGGCATATTTACATATTGGTTCAAGAAAATCTTAGATACTTGTTACAAACTGCCAAAAAAAATAATAAATGACTTGCAGTTTGTTAGGACAATTAGTCGACTAATTTCACGTTAATTATTTAATTTGCATCTGCTTCAATCACTTTATTTAAATTCAAATGTTAATGTTAAATTTGATGTTTTTTAATTAGAAGTTCCTTAATTACACCTGCCCAGCTACATGATATTGCATCATGGAATATGTTGAGAGTCAGTAACAAACTCTTGTGGCTCAGCTGGGAACTAATTTAAATTATCGTGATCACGTGACTTGGATTGTTCACCCTACCAATCACGTAGTCACACACGAGGATTCTGTTGGAATACCTTTTACTCAAAACGACTCATTCATACATTCATCCACCGCTTATACAATTAAGATTCGACAAATTCCAATTTACCCTTCCTAATTTAGACTAATCTTCGCCTAGGCTGAAGACGTCTGTAGATATTATTATAGAGTCCCATGCACAATCTCTCCATCATCACAAAACAATATAAAGGGCACTACTACTAGAAGCAAATGGCTGGATATTTTGCAAATAATTTGAAATCAAATTCTATTTTAGACGTGTTCTTTAGTAACAATGTAACCATTTTTCTTTAAAACGTTTATATTCTGCACCCGCACCAAATAACTCTATTTGTGTTTTCAAAATAACTGTTTAAATGTCAGCTCAAAAAATCTCAAATCAAAAAATCGACCAAGAAGACAGGAATTGACAAAATTTCTATTTCAGCGCATCTATCAATTTACAGTACCATAGTACAGCTCTCTTAGGTAGGTTACTATCCGCATACTTAGAAGCAAGTGTAGTTCATCCCTATATTAAAGCACATCCAATCCCCGAATATCCCTGCTAGTTAGACTAATAATCCTTTGACCTAATGCCAAAAAATATGAATATAACAATTCGTACTTAAGAAATGTATCCTTATCAGCCTTCACATGTCTTTCTCTAAAAACGGCATAATTCTCTCAAGTCAGTTTGGTTTCAGAACGATTCACTACAAAGCCTTTGAATTTCTGAGAATTCCACGTGATGTAGCTACTATGCGTTTCATAATAAACAATTCTAAGGGCTGCCTTCTTGGACTTTCAGCCAACATTCGATTATGTGTGGCACAGGGATCATAGGTTATTAAATTTAGATAAATTTTTGGACCAGAGATTACAAAAGTGTTGTTTTTTTTTAGTATTTCCGCACACTGAATTCAAATTCCTAGTTCATTTCCCGCCATCAGATCAGGTTTCGTTGATTTCTCATGTTGACAGTATTGGGGTCTTACGACTACATATCGCGTCAATACCGTAGTTGTTTCATTCGTATTGAGGCGTATTTTAATGGTACTACTCGTAAAACGAAGGTGATTGAAAATGTTTAGAATGCCGAGTAAAATCAGTGCACAGAATTTTTGTTATGTTTGTGGTGGGTATATCGTTGGCAAAAAGGGAAAAGTCATAACAAATTGTTTGAAGAATGCCATCTGCACGACTTCGGATTCAGTGTCAGTGGCACAGAAAAGCCAGAGGTACCGAAATTGTTCTGCAACGGGAGTCGAAACAAGCTGTACAAATAGTCAAAGGGCGAGAGAATCCATTTTCATCGCCAATGCTATGGAGCAAACCTCAGAACCACCACACGGACGGTAGTTACTTTTGCTTGACGAACGTGGTCGGTATAAATGCCAAAAATGTTAAGTCCTTGAAATATCTGTTTCATCATTGTCGAAGTCAGTATGCATGAGGACAACGTAGTTTCTGTGCTACATCTCTTGTTGATCCAATTCGTATGTTACACCTTTACACACTAAACTCGGTCTTAAAGAAATTCTTAAAAGTCCTTGACCGAGATGGACCGGGTTTCCAGTATCTGATAAAGCTGTTTCTCAAAATTTCCTACAGCACAATCAAAAAAGGTGATTTTAACGGACAAGGCATTAGAATACTGATGATGGACGACTTCACCAAATGTTTATCGGCCTCGGAAGCAGGAGGACGGGAGTCATTGAAGAATGTTATTTGCAACTTCCTTGGTAAAAGAGTGAGTGACGGCTACAAGCTGCTTGTTGCAAATCTTTTGAGGAATTCCCATTAAATGGGTGTTTGAATGTCGTGAAGGATTCATTTTATTCACTCCAACTGGATTTATTCCCTAACAACTTAGCCAAAACTAGAATAACGAGTATACCAAGATTTACAAGGAATCGAAAAATATTACAAAGGTTTTTAATTCAAAATAAGGCTGATCGATCGATTGCTGGTCTCTTAAACATGAGACGACCTAAAACATTACGCAGTTCAATTGCACTTCATTTTTTATGTTTTTTCCAAAGGAAGGAACAATTTTTGGTTGAAAATTGCAAACCATGGCTCATTGATTTATCTAAGAAGCCTAATCTGATAGTCGAAAACGGATTGCGAATTCGTAATCAGTGCCAAAAGTTTTCTTAAAAACTGCTTTCAGCTTCTCGAGACCATAACCGTGTAAAGCTTCGTAACATACAAATTTCGGACTCAGATGCAATTTCTCATAGCCTTGTTCAACACTATTCGCAGCTTCATAAATAGTCGCTATTTCTCAAAGTGAATATCTCCTTACCTCCGTCAACAATTGACACGTTTCTCAAGACCCTCGTTCCTTCACAGTATTTAATACCTTCAGCGTTGGCTTCTCTGCAGTTAATGAGTCGACGCCGTTATTCACAGCCGACACAATCATGTATAAATCAAACTATATAACAATGAATAAATCAAACTTTATAACATCAAACTATAACAGACGCTATTTCTCACCTTCAATATGTTTTGGACAAATTTCAAAAGAGGAATTTTCCTGGAGACTAAACCTTAACACTTAAGAATACAAAAAAATATTTTCACGTTAAGAGGAACTAATAACTCTCAAAATATTTTCGTACATAATTTAGTTCGTACACATTTTGGTACAATACTTAGGAGTAATTGCAGAATTAAAACCTAGTGCAGTGATTATATTTCCTCTTCCCCCTATTTCCATTTTATTCATTTTTATCCACTAATAAAATAAAATGTACCTCAATTTTGAAATACATTTCTTTTTATTTAAAACAGTTTTTCGTCCACTTTCAATTTGCGCATCCCTCTTACGGAGAGACGCTACCTCTACTGTTTTCGTAAAACCTCTTCAGAGTTTCTGAACATGATTCTTCGTGCTATAACAAAATCTCCATGGTTGGTTTCTAACAATCAATTACAATAAATTGTCGATCTACCCACAGTTGCCCAATTTATCTCTTGTCTATCAAATTAATTTTACAAAACCATACTGTGTTCTTCAGACACTCGTTATTTCCTACTTTGAAAATCCTACACCCAAGATCGAAGTATAAGATACAAATGTCTTGACTTTTCCCCAACAAAAAACGTAAGATTTTTTGACTTTAAAATCGTTCACAAAGCGTCAACGAAATACGAAGCCTTAATTTCATGTCTATTGGTGAATACCATCTATGACGTATCTTTTAAACTGAATGGCTTGTCTGGTGTCTACCTATGATTGCTGCCTACGAAGCCATCACCGATGACAACAAAACCCTTGACAATTCTGACAAATTATTCAGAGCATTGGAGAGTTCCATGAGAAATTATTTTCAAAATCAAAAAATATATTTATTCGCCTCAATACGTGACTGGTAGATAGTCGATGCCACGTCAAAAATTTCAAATATTCGTCCAGATCTTGTCAGTCTATAAAATGAGAGCTGCATCTTTTATTCCACGGAAACCGTCGTGAAACGAAAATAATTTGCGTTGCCCCGAAAATCATTGTCACGGACTTAATCGAAGTCAAAGCAGCAATCTAGTCTGTGAAGTTGCATTTCAAGTAAAATCAAAAATGAATTATTGATGTCTAAGAGATCACCATTACAGAATCGGACAAGACAAAAACATCGCACTCAGTGAACCCGCGACAAAAACAGGTTGGCATTTCCTACATTGCGCTCAGTGAATCGAAGAGGATACGCTCTGAACGAGACCCGTGCGAAGTCCTGTGGTCCGGAAGAGCTGCGAAAAAAGTGAACCGTTTCGCCGTTACGTAAAGCGGCGGCGGCGGCGGCGGCGGCCGGCAGAGGGCGCGCGGCGCAGCGCATCCTCTGACGGGCGAGCCATCGCTTGCGAGGCGCATCTGCTGTGGGAACGAGTGCGGCGGCGCACCACGGGGGGCAGGCCGGGTGGGCGGGGCGGGGAAGGGAGGAGGGGCGGGCGCACGGGAACCACGGGCGATTTACTCGTTCTCCAGGCGATGCCCTGATGCCCGCGGCTGCGCCACCGCTCATGCACGCTCGCTGTGTGCGCCTTCTCACTTCGCAAGATACAAGAAGCGGACGATTCCTGTTGGATTGTTTGCGAGGCGCCTAATAAAAGAATCGGCTGAAACATCAACTGGCACAAGGCATCAACTGTGGTTAATCCAAACTCTCTGGCCGGAAGGTCCTAGGGATCGAGTCCCTAGGGCAGGAGCATTTTCGACAGTAACTACGTCGCTAGGCCGCGTTCAGATGCTGTCTGGAGGAGCTGGTTGCTCTGGTCGATAGTTTCGTGGTTTCTCCAATTCACACCAGGCGAATGCCGAAGCAGTACCCGAACAAACATCCCGTATATTACGCCCCGCCTCTCTCACCCTTACCTACACAAACTTACAATTATATTATCTTACCACCTATACCGGAAGATCAATCGCGAACTTAGAGGCTGACACAGATGAGGCGGTGCCCCGCTGGTGGGAGATACCTGGTTGGAGAAAACCCCACAAGCCGACGGGTTGGTATCTCGCCATCCAGCGAGCTTATTTCACTTACAGGACTATTGACACACACAGGACTAATGACCTGAGGAGTTGACGCGCCCAGAATCACTAACAAATCAATCCATTTACAAGATACAAGAATCAGAGGATTCGTGAAAGATTGTGAGCTGCGCCCATTCGTAGAGAATGGAAGAAAAATTAAACAAAATTGTACACAAATTATATGGTCATTCGGAAGAACAAGACAGAATCGTACAGAATGGTTATGCCACCATTCTATCTCGATACTGGTTTTCAAATTCCAGTCCATGTGAATTTTGTGGTTAATCAGACAGATTTTCCTCTTCTCGTATTCGACAAGTCTTTTATTGAACACTTCTCATTTTTCGTATTAGGATTAGAAATTTTTCTTCTTCTAGATATGTATGTTGGTGATTTCGCTTTAGTAAGCATGTGATAATGTATGGTGATGTGGATGATATTATGAATAATGTAAGTTTCCTTTGCCACGCACGACACACTCGACGTGAAAATACCTAAGCACTAATGCTGTTTCGAACTAACCCGAGAATAGGGTTGCTGCTGATGCATGAGTGTGCGCTATTTATTTGGGCTCCGATATCACGTTATCATGCGCTTCGTTTTAACCATTTTTTAATCATTTTAATCACCAGAATGATTTATTCATTGCAGCGTAAAATGTTTACAGGGGAATGAATGAATTATCTTTGATCCTTAACACCTCAACAAATGCTTGCGACACAACGATACCTGCCATCCCTTCTGTCACCTAGCGATGCGACTGAAATAACAAAGCTTAGTTTTTGGAACCGCCATCATCGTCACTACCGCCGCCACTGACTGTCAAGTCTGCCAACCGTAAGGCATTGTTTTACAAACAGCTAAAACATTTGGATGAATTGCACTTTCTGTGAAATGTGTCAAATTATTAACTAAACAGAAATATTTTAGAAATAGGAACGACAGGTAAATGAGGCAATATAACCCGGATCTACATTTTGATGCAAAGTGCTGTAAATGTGGTTTTGGCTCCTCTCAGTTACGTCCTATGTTGATCGCATAGACCGAAACCCAGATCCTCGACATCGACGTGGAAATACGCGAGCGTAGGGAGTCAAATTGGACGCACCAGATTGGCGACTTGTTTTGTTAAGCTACCTTGTCATTTTCTTAAGCTCATCAGCTCAAGAATCAACCAAATACTCGCCTGCCGCCTCAGTCTCCGCCACCTCCAGCGCCATTGCCACCGTCATCCGCCGTACCGTCTCTGCCGCCACCGCTACCGCCTTCTCCGCCGCCGCTTCCGCCGGCCGGTCTTCCCGTTCCCCTCGCCCCTTTGTTTGCCGGTAATTGTCGTTGCGTCAAGCGGCCGAGTGCACTTGCCGCGGAGCGCCCGTCGGCCGGCGCGGAGCAGCGAAGAGAAGAGCGGAGCGGCGTTCGCCTGGCGCTGGCTCGCGTGCGGGGCTGGGCGAAGGAGGCGGGGGAGGCGGCGGCGGCGGCGGTGGCGGCGGCGGCGGCGAAGGCGCGCAGCTTGACCTGCGACCCGATGCGGATTCTCCGGCGGCGCGGGGTAATTGGGGGCGGGCGGCGCGGAGCGGGGCGGGGCGGGGCGGAGTGAGGTGAAGCGGAGTTCCGAGGCTCCGGCTGCAATGCCTCGCCGTGGCCTTTGTAGCATCTGTGACGGGGAGCTCCAAGGGTTTGAGACCCAAGGGTAGGTTTATGGGCGAGGTTTGATCGTTAGTTTTGTGTGGTTTCGAGGACCAATATCACGCGAATGCCGGGGTAGTATCCTAGCAAACGGGATAGAAATCCCGCGCGATCTTTCCTTCATTATCTGTGTCCCTTCCTTTCCCCCTCCTAACGCACTCTTACCCTTAGATCCACTGCTCTATGTACTAAACTTTTCAGGAGACTATTTGGGAACTTAGATATTCTCCAGGTTGGGGAAGTGCCCCGCTCGGGAGATACCTTGAGAGTGAACGCCCCACAAGTTGAGGATCTCACGTTTCTGCAGCGAAGGAAGACCGACACTCCCCAAGATATACGATAAAGATATATTTATTTAAACTGCAAATGGGTCTAACCAGGTGGCAGCTAATTACGTAAATAAGATAATACAGCTAACATGTAAATTATATTATAATAATAATAATAATAATATAAAAACTGGCTGATTCATAAAACATTAAATTACCTTAAGAAAAAGAAACTTCTATAATATAAATACACGCTGAATGTTTGTTCAATTAAGGTCAAACTGCACTAGCACTGCACTTAATATAATAACATGTACTACACTTAAGGAACTAATGTACTTGATAGGTGACGCTCACGGAAATATTACCGACTCTCTCACTGGACCAGGAGGCACGGGTGAATTCTCTCGTTAGTCGTCAGAGAACTCGTGTTTCTCACGAGATTCTAACCGCAATTGCTCGTACAAGATTAGGTATTGAAAACAACTCACTTACAGAACGTATTGGGGAACAATGACAAACTGTGTCATATAGACATAAACGAAATTAACAAATTGCTGCGATGATATACTCAAAGCACACTCATCATTCAATTAAATGAGGTTTCCATTAGGAATCGAAAAAAAATAACTGAAAGGATGAAAGTAATGGTCGGAAAAGTGTAGTTTATTCAATTGTTTGAAAAAAATACATAAGGATTTATTGATACCATTATAACCATGGAAATAACATATGTATTATTGCGTAATAATCTAAGTAGAGATTGGGAGCTAAAAGTAATAGGGATAGTGTTGCGAGAGATCGACGGCAAAATAAAACTAGTGGAATTGCGCGGTATACCAAGCTTTTCCTTTTATGAGTGTCATTACTCAACAATTAGTCATATGCTTAAAAATAGTGCATGACATCCCTTAAAGATTTATAATTGAATGATACTGTGCAGAAAACATCCAAGCCACATGAATCATTATGGTTGAAAAATTGCTTAGAAAGATCAGACATACCTTAAAATTACGATCCGCATGAATGCACGCCGAAAATTAGTTATGGATGGGTAAAATTTAGAAAAGTTCTACATATTCACTACATGGAAAATAGAAATCACAAAAACCTTACTTCATGTCGTTCAGTACTAAGTCTCAAAGAATAATGAAATAAGGGAGGTTTACATATTCTGGAACAGTACATTAACTATTCACTGTGAACCTAGTGTTAAACATCCTTCTAAAAAAGTAATGAAAATATTTTATGTCAACAAGACCTGTTCATGAATGCTGTACGGAAATATGGCAAAAAAATCCTGCTGTCCACCTTACCTTAAAAACTTAATGCAGCAAATAATTATAAACACTGAAATGTTTTGTGATTGGATGCATACGTCAGATGAATGCTAGACATTGTGTTTACATACACACTCACAGTTAATCGCATTTAAAGACTTTTCGATCTATCAAAAAACTCGCAATAATAGCTTCTTTAATAATTTTACATTCACATGATTTCTAGAGGAGGAAATGTCGAAAGGGTTCAATAGATCGGTTACAACTCACATAATAAATTAATGAAGAAATGATGGTAGTTAAGCTTTCATTCTATTAATTTTTTTTTTAATATAAATCTCATCCTAACAATCTTTGGAACAGCATTAATAGACCTTAATCCTGACATGTGTGCGAAATTATATTTGAAAAGAATCTTAAATACGGATTTTAAGACCAATATTCGATATCATGTTGTTGAGATAATTTTAATGTTTCCTCCCTACACTATAGTAGGGCCATATACTATATTATAAAGAGGAAAAGTAAAAAAATAGACGACTCACCAATTCATTAATAAATGAAATCATAATGTATTTAGGTAATGGAACCAGATAGGCAGAAGTTTAGAGAAAATGAAATATTCAAGTATTATGGAACTACTTATCTAATGTGTTAAGGGATAAAATCGCCAAGAAGTAATTTAATAAGATAAATGGCAGTTGATAATGTGCAGAATCGGCACATTCAACAACGCAAAAGCCATGTACAAAAACTAAACAGTTAATTCGAAAAAAGTAGAAGTGAAAACCAGTGAGTTGACGGCCTGGATCATGCAAAGAGGAGATAGAATTCAAAGTCAAAGAACGGGATCCAAGAACACAACGGAAGTACTAATTACCATAAAGGCGTACTATGATTCCAGTCGGGGAAACGACGAAAAATATATTTCTTAAAAATGAAATTCGCAAACGTAATTTCACCGACAGCCAGGCTCTAGTTTCGAATCCATGTGGTACATTTTTGCCACCAACTACAAAGCGAGTACGCAGCGGATCACAGACAGGATAAGAATTCTAATGGCCGGCTGCTTTGAGCGGTCGTTCCCGTGGTCTCATCACATCAATTCAGGCGGGTTTCGGGACAGTGTGTTCAACAAGGATCTAATGACCGCTCACGGAACTTCCTTTTTTATCTTAATCTAAAACTCTACGTTATTCAAAGTAACATACAAGACAGAAATTGAAAATAAATCCTCCTCTAAACCCCCCTAAAATGCTCACGGACTCTTTTTCTTTTATCCTACTAAAACTATACTTTATAAGAGAAATTGTTAAGTTACATACTAGACAGTAATTTAAAATAAAACCTCCCGGAAAGTATGTTCCAGTCTTATTGTAATATTTTTCGTATTATATATTTTTATAAATCAAGAAACGGGGGGTAATGTTTTTCCTAGCAGGTATGTCATACAAAGTATTTATGACAAGTATTACAAATCAAAGAGATGTGAAGAGACATAAATGTAAATTGGGTTAATTTATGACCGCCCGCTTCTTACTCATGTTTGCGAACATTGTCCACAACAAAAGTCATAAACATAAGAAAATAGTATGGAACTTGAAACATCACATATTTTTGTATGTATTTGAAGTAAGTGTATTGAGGAATTGTGGGGGGGAAATTTTGGCCGCTTTTCTCAAGTTTCAAAACACAGTGTTGCGGCTCCGCAGGGGCAGTGCCTGGCGTCGACACGGCCGCGCGGCCTTCTGAAGCACGTCTCGTCTTAATACGACGCCAAACCCGCGCCGAGCCGCGCCGCTCCGTCCGAACGGCGCCAAGTTACAGGTTGGCGCGTCTCCACTTCGCCTCCCCAAAAAATGTAATTTAAGAATATAATAAGCAAAAATGTTTCCCATGCGATGATGCGGCTTAAAATTCACTCACGCAGGAATCTCCCAGGCGGTCGGAAAGTCGGCTCAGTTTAAAGGCGTCCCGGCAGGTTCATGTCGGTGTCAAGTGCCTTGCGCTTTCCTTTAGGAGGGTCAATCCATTTCGCAAGCCCCGAAAAAAGGAAGACGAGAGAGAAACGGCTGTGAAATTATAGGGGAAAGGTTCGGTCTTAAATTGAAGGTGCGATGCTTTACTCAACGATAAATTTTCCCGCGGTTAATTAATCCTTTTAACCTCGTCCGGGACGGAGCGGTAATGGCGGGGCGGCGGAGGCGGCGGGGCGGCTGACGAGCGCGTGGATCGACGCCTGCGCGGAAGCTCCGGCACCGAGTGACGCAGCCGAGCAGGGCGCGTTCACGAAGACTCGAGGGACTCGTCTTGGCCGCGACGCTTCAGAATATTGTAGCCGAATTCTGAAAATCACGTGATGCATCTACGAATGATCATGTTTATTTTTTGTTGTTTTTTTAACTTGCTTCTGTTTACTTATGTGCAGTCAAAAAGAAAGAAAACAAATTGACTTTTTGAAAATTTAGAACGCTGAGCCGTGTGCTTAGAAGCACCGAAAGGGGCTATCTCAGTATTTGATCAACAGATTAATAGAACAGGAAGGAAGACTCGATAGAATAGCACGATTTTATCTCAGAATCAAAATATATTGTTTTTTATCATTCTGTCTCTGTCTGTCTCTCTTCATCTCTTTCACTTCCTCTTCCCCTCTTTGCTTCTTCATATCTCTCCCTTTCTTCTCTTCCTTTCTCTCTCCTTTTCTTCTTCCTCTTCCTTTCTCTCTCTTTCTCTCTCTCTATCTCTGGATGCGAAGCTGAATTTGAAAATCAGTATTCCTCCTTAACCAATTTATTCGAAGAACATTTGTTTTGCCGAAGTTCCCAACCAATATGTTCCACTAGAGGGCCATATTGTGGGTAGAGCCCGGAAGTTTGGCGAATTTTTTTTTTATTATTGTTAAGACTTAAAGACTTAACTGTAAGAATTCTTTAACTGTACTTTTAGAGTTCTTTTAGAAGATTTACATTTTTCTCTTTTTTTCTTATTTTAGTTTCAGATGCCTAATATTTTGGCTTTTTTCGTCTTCTTTCATTATTTTCCTTTTTCCTCTTAGCACCGATCTTGATCAATGCTGGAAACAGCAACTAGCAAATCTAGACCACTCTCAATGAAGCAGTCTGTCTACGAAGGCACTGTGGCGTTCTGTCTTTCTCTGCGAGCGCAGGCTTCAGAGCCAGACTTTTTTCATTGATGTCGACAGACTTTGGTCGTTCACGAAGAATTCCTACCACTCACGAGTGTGAGTCCGGACTGCGTTCTAACTGAGTCCCAACTAAGTCCCAACTAAGTCCGACCTGAGTCCGACCTGAGTCCGGATTGAGTTCAAACTCAGTCCGCACTGACCTCAATCTCTTTCGAGCACTGAGCTTTCTGCACACGATAAACGATATGGCCTTTCTCAGTGCTGACGGTTGCACAACTGTGAAGAACGTAAACAATAATCCATTTTCGCTTAAGTCACTCCAAGATTTACTAGAGGCCATTTTCAAAGAGTCAATTCAAAAGAGTCAAGGTCAAAATCCACAATAGCATTTCATAGAGACATCATTGCTAGTGAAACAATTTTGTTGTCATCGTACCGAAATTTAATGTGCCATTAAGAATTATTTTCAGACCTGAAACTGAAAAGTAATCTTTCTGGTGGAATGCGGGAAGAAAACCCGCTGGTCATGTGCAATCATGATCACACATAGAAAATGTGTCCTTTCATATAAGTGCTGAAGTAAATTTTAGAATAAAAATAAAAATTTTGAATCATTTTAATTACGAATATTTTACGATAATTAGTCGTTTCAATGCAGTTTAATTTTGAGCCACAATGAATTCCTTTTTTTCTTGCCACGTTTCTACCTATTTTCTTTAAGTAAACATAAATGCCTGTTTTGAGCCAGTGTGGTTTTAGAGTCTGTTTCCAATTAATTTTTGAGTCCACCTGCTGTTCTAAGTATCTGATGAGTTTTCCAGGTAATTCCAGGCGCGCGGTACCCCGCGTAAAGCGCGACGTAATGCGTAGCGTAATGTGCGTGGGTTGGCTGAGTGAGTGTGCGGGCTGCTTCGCGTCGAACGGCTCGGTCGCCCAAGCAGCACGGCTCGCTTCCCGACTCGACGCACGCGTGACGCCCCGCTGCCCTCGGTCGCCCACGCCCTCGCCCCCCACCCCCAGCCCCCGACACGCGTGCGTACGGAGGTCGCGGATCGGAACTTCGAGTTCGGTGATTTGGCCGCGCATGCGAAGAGCACTGGACGCCCACACAGCGCATGCGTGCGTTCGTTAAAGTATCGGAATCGTTCGTCAATAGGAAGCCTGTAACTCGGGCCCAGTTGCCACATGAGTAGACCTGTGTAACCAAATTCGATGAGACGGATGCGGCTTAGCAGGCTTGATCCTAAGGGAGGAGGGCGGGTTTGAACCCAACACGGGAATGAATGTTTGCTGGTGAGTTGTGCGTGGAGCAGCCATCTGCCACCTATCAACCATCTTTTGTCAACCATCATTGGCAAGGCCAACAGACTTTTGTATCGAAGATCACCTTACAATCCGGTCGTGGGTTGGAATCCTACGTACGGCATGAACGTTGTCTGTTGTGGCATGATGGAACAGGACCAGCTTTCTTCCTACTCTTACAAGACCAAGATACCCCATCGAAACCGTTATCTTTCGTCAACGATGGTGTCCGTTTCAACGACGTCTACGGTCTCAGCAGCAAAACTTTTCTTCCTACCCGTGAGTCCGTCAGATGTGCCGGGTATTTCGGTCACCCGAGAAAGGAATTACATCCCGAAATGTATTGATAGAAATATGAGAATGGAAAGAGATATGAGGTGTGGTGGAATGGGTGGGTTGCTGAAAAGTGTCGGCCATAATAGTTAAAAGGCGACTTGGACCACAATAAATACTATACGTAAATCACATTCGTACCTTGTCGAAACACGAATCACAGATGTTCCCCAAGGCATTAAAACTCGATTTACGGGAAAAGGTACTTGGATAAAACAGGTTAAGAGTAACATTAGTTTTAAGGGATGTCCAAGGGTTCTTTTTATCACAATATCTCCTTATATCTATAAGGGTCATTTTAAAATCCTCAATGAACGATCTCGATTGGAAATGATCTTCATTATTTGGTTTCGTAGTTTTTTTGTTTGTTGGAACTTATCAAAAATTATTGCATTATCTACGATACTACTGCTTCATCCCTACACACCTGCTGCCTGAAAACTGGTGAATGATTTTGATGGGTAGGAGATTATGAAGATATGATATAAATGATGATGGACCGATAATGGAGTGAGAGGCAGGGTAAACGGAGGGTCCTGAGAAACTGCCAAGTACATTTGGCCACCATAAATTTCATATCAGCGGACCGGGATTCGAACTCCAATCTCATAATGCAAGAGACGGCTACACCAAGCGCCGCCCTCTATCCAGCAATTACAGAAAATTGCATTGGCAAAGCCATGAAGCGAAATAGTGAACAGGTGGATTAGGCTAAAATACACAATTCTGGTGTTAAAGAAATATGAAAGTTAAACCTAAATAAATGGGAAACTAACACAATTTCAGTGAAATAAAAAGGGCAATCAAATTTTATTAAATACCAGAGGAAATACGTAAAACAGAAAATGAGAAAGATCAAAAGACAGGTGCGTTGTAATTCATCAGACGGAAAACAATCTCCTGGAACTATCAAAATCCAAAGAAAAAAAGACGGATGAAAATAAATCAGAAATAAGGAATAAGTGGCACAAAAATCCAACTTCAATACAAGCTAAACCTCAATACTGTGGGAAGCAACCCAATAATATCGGAATAATTTAATTTTCTCAAAACCAGGGGCGAGACATGGCGAGTCGAGGAGAGCAGGAACAACTAGATAATAATTCAATGAGAGAAGTCTCGAAACATAAAAATTATGAGAAAGGAAGGAAACCGAAGCCATGTGAGAATCAAGAATCAGCAGAAGAGCGTGAGAGAGCGCTGGTGTTGGCAACGCCGCGGGGCATCACAGAGCAAGACGGCGCGGAGCGGGGCGGGGCGGGGCGGGGCGGGGCGGGGCGGGGCAAGACGGCGCGGCGGGCAGCGGGCGGGTGGTGGGCGGTGGGCGGTGGGCGGTGGGCGGTGGGCGGCGGCGGCGCATCCGGGGAGGGCCTCGGCGCAGCGCCGCCCTGCGCCCTCCGCGCGCCTGATTACAAGTGCGCGCTCGCGACGCCGCTGCATGTTAATTACGGCAATCGCTCCGCAGCGCTCGGCCCCGGCTTGACGGGAATTAAACTGCGCCCGGGGAATTACCGTTCATTGTCCGCGCCCCAGCGCGTCCCCGGGGCGCTGGAGTGGAAGCGGGCCGCCGCCCGTCGCCCTACGCCCTCGGCCCATCATCGGCCCTCAGGCACTGATTGCTTCGCGCCACAGGCCGCGGTCAACTTCCGCCGCCACCGTCAACCTCTAGTGCTGCCGGCAATGTCTAATGTCGCCGTCAACTTCTAGTGTCATCGTCAATCTCTAATGCCACCGTCAACCTGTAGTGCCGCCGCCAACCTCTACTACAGCCGGCAACCTCTACTGCAGCCGGCAACCTCTACTGCAGCCGTCAATCTCTAGTGCCGCCGTCAACCTCTAGAGCCCCGGTCAACCTCCACCCCGGCCAACCACCTCCGCCGTCAACTTTCGCCGCCGTCAACGTCCGCCGTTGTCAACCTGCGCCACCGTCAACCTCCGCCGCCGGCAACCTCCGTCGCCGTCAACCTCCGTCGCCGTCAACCTCCGCCGCCATCAACTTCCTCTGCCATTTACCTCCAACACCAATAACCTTGTATCAACCTCAATGGCCATTATCGGCACTCCCTACTGCCATCAAGTTTCGTCATTTACAGCGTCCACCGGACACTTTCCTTTGCCACGACAAATCGGCGGCGTCCCACTACCAGCCGCGACTGTTTCCACTGCAGCCATCCTTTACGAGAATGTAAGTTAAACTTCTTTGTGATAGTTATAATCATTACGTTCAGTCATATCGTATTCGATTGGATGCTAAAATCTAATCACCATAGTTTTTGTTTGTTTAATTTGACACATTTCCCAGAATTTTCTGAATTTGTTTCTTTTTTGTACATTTGAATTGATTAAGAAAAATTGAAAATATTTCTGATAACCTTTAACCGCAGGCCGGAAAGTATCATGTGAACATCTTTTTGTTACATTCACAAAGCAGCCACAGATAACAGGTACTTACACGCTACGTTTAACAGAGAGGTCACAGAGCGTGGACTATTACCATTGTATGAATTTATCAAGAAAAAACAACAAAAACTGCTTCCTCTGCAGCCATAAAACCTACACCTAATATTCTCATAATAAATTGCCCCGTACAATATTGACGTTTTTCATACAGTCCTCATTGTTAGTATTCCCCCTTTTAAACAGGTTTTTGGGTCTGAGTCACTAAAACACGTCACTATTCTGGTAAAAATATAAAGGGTTTGCTGATTATTGTTACTCTGTTTTCGACAACATGGATTCATCGTTCGGGCTGTTTCTTGTGATTGCAGTCTTGTCTTTGCTTTCGTCATTGAACACCAGAAAAGTTAAATTAGTAAGTATTCGTTTGTGAACATAAATTACTTACTCGTCATTTTCATAATTATCAAATTTTACTGATCCTTAAAACAAAAAATTCTTAAAAGAAGATTATGAATGTATCTACTTATAATAGGAAAGTTACTTCTAGTCCACTGTATTTTCTGGTGTGTTTGGTAAATGATATGATGTATGAGGAATGCTACTTATAATTTCACTTTCATTAAAATATTTATTCCAAATCCATCTTTAGAGAGTAAATTAATTTATATACCAAGATTGCAATAGGTAAAAGAAGGTAGTGATCTTTCTAGTCATAACTATTATGAAAAAGTAAACTGAATATTACAAATACTATTTGTATGAAGACAAACAAACTCGTTTATGTAAATGTGACGTTAACAGCAAGCGAATCCGAGGAGAGGCGCAGATTGCATGGGTGGCGCCGATTCTTGGGTGGACTTCCGGGATATTACGATCCGCGCCTTCGCGCGTAACAAGTACTTCGTGAGTGGCATCCTCGATATCAAGAAGGCCTTGAAAGAGCCGATGCTGGTAAGATGAAGTCTCGGGAAAGCGAACTTAGAGTGAAGTGTCATGCAATATTTATTCCTTTTTTATGTATACGTGTTTGGTGTAATTTGTTTTGCTAGCATATTTATAAAATCAAAATGTACGCATGTGAACTGAACTTTTCTTGGAAATCTATATTTTTTTGTAACTTACGAATAAAAAAACAGATTTTTCATAACAGTTTCCTGGCATTGTGTAATCAAATAATTCAAAACTCTTTATATTATACGAATGAAAACATTGTTTATTTACTTCAGTTTAGTTATTAAGGTAAGTTTAGCCAAGTTGATTTCTATATCCTCAATCAGCTGAACCTGGAACGTTTAGTTCTTCAGTACTATAAATTTAATGGTTGGTTAATTAGAAAAATATGTCAGAAAATGTACGATGGAGGAAATAAACTTTTAAATTACACTGTAGAAATCCTAACTATTAAAATGTTTTTTCCATATTTTTGCAGTTACGAGAAAAAATCGTCAAATGTAAAAGTGCCATTGAAATGGATTCCTGCGCTGATTTCATAGACGTGCGAGTTAGTACCTTATGTTCCAGACTGAAAGACAAATCTGCTATGTGGTCTGGTTTTGTGAATCATCTGAAGAGTGACAAAGGCGACTTCAATCGCGAGTGTCCAATAGAACCAGTAAGTTCACGAGAGAGAATCAATATACCACACTTTTTGAAATACTACATAGGTTTTTCTAAATATTATTTTTATGTTTCATTCAAAATGTGTTTTGGAAACCTCCTTTCCACAGGGTACATACATCATTAGTAATTACTCTTATGACCAGGGTGAATTTGAAGCACTTCCCGCAATGAAAGGCTATTGGAGAAGTCGATCAGAATTGGAAATTTTTGGTCTGAATGGCAAAAAGAGAGTTGCATGTTTTGATGTTGAAGCTGAACTTCAAGAAATCGTAAATTAGAAGTAGTTCCCAAGTAAACATTTTAATTTTTTCATTATTCTAGTTCTGAGACAAATACTAATTATTTTAGTATAATATGCAATAATAAAAATTATTAATTATGTGTATAATATCTAAAAATTCATTTAAATAGCATTGTTCCTACCCCAAACCTTCGAAAATTGTTTTACATAATGTTTTGTTTGAATAATTCCCGAAATCTTATGAAAGGAAGAAATTGTCACGGTCTCTTATTCTCTTATTATTTTTTTATAATATTATTCAAATGTATCTGGGAGTAAACGTTTAAAGAAAGAAGGAATACACACTTATTTTATAAAACAACATGGCCTTTACATTATTCACCGTATCTCTAAATCGCTTAAGACACACAATAATATTATCGTGCAATACGGATATGTACTGTGTTTATCTATTAAGTCTTATTAAATAGAAGAAAAACAAATGAATAATATGGTTTTTATCATCCTTAAATATGTGTGAAAGCGGATAACCTGAGTTGATCACTTTCGGTCCATCACTCACAATAAACTCCTTGCGGTCCACCATTTGGGCATGTGGGATAGTTCGACACATCTCGATCTGCAGATAGGAAATAGTATTTTTTCGTACCATTCGAGAACATTATTAACAATATTATTATTATTATTATTATTATTATTATTATTATTATTATTATTATTATTATTATTATTATTATTATTATTATTTAATTTAAAAAATAAATACGGATAGGGAAAGACTGAATCGCATACATAAAGTCAAGAATGGAAAGATTTTAATAATAAATAGACCCCTTCCGGTTCACGGTTTGTAGCAAGGCGTGTTCAGAGAGGGTGCCAGGGTTTTCCGCGGCCTCTCTAAAGTTTTTGAAAGGGGCCCAGAGAGAATCCTTTGTTTCCATAAATATTTTCAATCCCTGAATTTTTCCTGTTACCCTAACAATTAGGGATCTTTCAAAAGATTTATTTAATTTAGGTCGCTTTAGAAACAGCTGAGATCATTAGCAACTATTATTTTAGACGTAAAATGGAATAATTAATTGCGATTATTACAATAAATGAACATGACATTGCGATTATTACAATAAATTACAATATTATTAAACATTATTACAATATTATTATGACATTGCGATTATTACAATAAATGAAATTAATTTGTCAAACCCAGTGAATTAGGGAATTTGTGGTACGTTTGAGTAAGAAGCTCTCCATGTCTGGTAGTTCTGTAAATACTTTAATACAAAACTATTGTTTTTATTAATTGTATAGTAATCATTAAAGTTGACATTTAATTATCATTTATTTACTAGCAAAGTATGACATATTTAAACATATAAAAAATGAAATGGAGAAAGGCTCTGAAATGTAGTTGGCCTCCCTTGTTGATCTAGGCAGCGCGCGCCTATGAGCAAGCGAGATGTTATTGGACGCGTTTGTATCTGCTCGTGGCGAATTGACCGTTTCTCGTATCCTTGTAGTCAAATTTTAAAATATCAAATTAATGATTATGAAAATACTTTTAAAACTAATGAAATCATTTTGACGCGATATTAAACTAGTTATTATTATTCCGAAATTTTTAAAAAAAATTTATTACATACAATACACTTCAGCCACCGAGGACATATTCTTGTTCTCTGCAAAAACCTGTGTGATAATCCATTCCAGAGCAAGTGAGCATTAAATCAAATCTGTTACATGCTTCTCTTCATGATAATTAGGAGTAAATTGAGCAGCATTTATAGATATTAACCGACAAGGACAGTACGTGTATCAGGGTGAGCACTTATGATGATATCATTAACTGCCTGGGAGCGAAAGCAACTGAACCGAAACCTGTTGCACCACTAATATACATTTAAATACTTCGTAACAGTTTCGCGAGCCTTATTATTTCAGATAATTTACTTTGATCTTGTTGGTATCATTTCAACTATTACATTAATTCGTTTTAACGGTGTGTAATTTTTCGCTCTACCGTTTCAGTGCATTCCTTCATAAACATTTTCAGATACACTATGCGATCAAAAGTATCCGGACACGTCCAAAATGGTGTTATAGTGTGGTCGTGTTTTTCATGGAGGCGGCTTACACCCCTTGTTTTGTGTGGCACTATAACGGCATAGGCGTACGTTGATGTTTTAAACTCCTTCTTGCTTCCCACTGTTAAAGAGCAATTCGGGGATGGCGATCTTTCAACACGATCGAGCACCTGTTCACATTGCACGGCCTGTGGTGGAGTTGTTACACGACAATATCATCCCTGTAACGGATTGGCCTGCGCAGAGTACTGACTTGAATCCTATCGAACACCTTTGGGATGTTTTGAAACGTCGACTTCGTGCCAGGCCTCACCGACCTACATCGATACCTCTCCTCAATACAGCACTCCGTGAAGAATGGTCTGCCATTCCCCAAGAAACCTTCCAGCGCCTTATTGAGAGTACGCCTGCGAGAGTGGAAGCTGCCATCAAGGCTAAGGGTGAGCCAACACCCCATTGAATTCCAGCATTACCGATGGAGGGAGCCACGAACTGGTAAGTCACTTTCAGCCATGTGTCCGGATACTTTTGATCACATAGTGTACATATGAAGAAAGGAGTATCCAATATAGCTTTGCACAGATGCGTTAGTGTGCATAAATTCGGGCCCACAATTGAAGCGTCTTAGGTTCCAAGCTCGAGAAAGGTGAATTTTCCACCGCAACTGGCACTAAAGGCCGCTTCACAATTGCCCGCGACAGGGAATGGGAGCGGCAATGTAAAAGAGTTGGAAGAGGAATATCCCACGCAGGCGTTCACAACACAACGGAAACGTCAAGCTAGAAGGAAACGTGAACGGGAAGAATGGTCAGCATTCACCTTGGCCCGGGAATGAGAAGCCTCTCGACAAATGTAAATCCAGGGTTTGGAGACAATGTTTTCTAGCCGGTCACGTGCGCGACAGCGAAGGAGCAAAGTTGAGAGAATGGTGCGATTCTAAAATTAAAGCGTGAATATGCGAAGTTATAGTTTGAAGCAGATGTTGTTAGTCATTGCTAAATTATTTTAGTGCATTTTATATCTTATAGTTTAATTCTTTCTCTTTTCATAATAATACTTAGAATTAAAACCCCCTCCAAAAAATGATGTATTGAGATGGTTTTTACTTGACCATTAAAACTGTACATAATGGGAAAATAAAAATATCCATTTAATTATTTATTTAGGGCCGACGATTCTCTGCCATACATTATAGATTTGAATGTGGTAACTTACTGAAACATTAAATCAACACACTTTCCATTTCAAAATAAATGAGAACATTTATTCCTAATAAAGACAAAAACCCATGGCACAATATTGTTTGCAAACTGAAATGAACAATACAACATTTAATCAATCCAACAAATTCAAAAACCGCACCTCGGTTTAGCTTCTTCATCTGTCAATATCCAAAAGTCCTTTCAATTCCCTTTAAAATAACCAAAGTCCTTTCAAAGTCAATTCTATATGTTCACTTCCTATCGACTGTCCCAAATGTTCTTGTCGATTTACTTTACCGTAATATTGTCCTCAAACAAATATACCGCCAAAATCACGTTACATTTCTTACTTTCAAACTCCAAACTGAGTTACGTCTGGAACTGGAAATCTTCTGAGATTGATAAGATCCAAATTTTTGGATTAAGAAATTAACAGCATTACATTCTCATCTAGCACAGGCTGTAAATAAATTTTAGCAAACTTAAAGGAAACCCCCAAATAGCTCACAAGCGGCATCAGATATCTGCTATCCAAAGAGGGAGAAAGCTCTTTGTCGGAGAACTATAGGCACTTGCCTGCCAGTAATGAACAAAGTTATAATTCCAGCCACAAATAACAGAATGTAGAGACACCAAGAGAAGAACCATCTGATGCCAGTAGAACATAAAGGATGTTCTAAAGGTTCCTATGGCTACAAGGAAATCTTGCTCCTAAACAAAGGCCTCTTGAATAATAAAAGGACACGAAACGAAAACATAATTTAAAGATGGCTTGGAAAGACTACCAAAAGGCCTTTGACCATGTGCCACATGATTGTATGTTGAAGACCCTGGATATCTATCAATTTCTTCCTAGACTTATAAGAGTTTTGCAAGACTAGTAGGAAGTCGTGGAGTACCAGATTACTAATATACAGCGGAAAGGAAGTAGTAGAAATAAGTATTCAGATTAACAGAGAAATTGTCCAAGAAGATTTGTAACTCTCTCTACTGTTTTGCACTACTTTGATTCCACTAACCCGACAGTGGTCGCGCACTGATTTTGGTTACAGGCTCCATGATGATGAATGACCAGTATCACATTTGTTTTACATGGTTGATCTTAAAGTGTTATTGAGAATGAAACGATTCTCTCCGAAATGCTGCCTGTCTTCGATGATTTTAGTAATGACATCTGCATGAAATTTGGTATTGTCAAATGTTCAAAAATAAGCTTACAGAGAGACAAAATGACAACGTCAGAGAACAATGAAACTCATATGCACACTGTGATTCAATATCTTGAACCAGGTTACAAATATCTGGGCACTGAAGATTGTTAGATTGTATCGAACGAAAAAATGAATTAGAGAATCGCAAGAAATATTAAAGAGCAGTAAGTTTTGCCCTGCAGTCCGCTCTGAACTCTAGGAATAAATCATCTGCAATTCGGTGCCTGTAACCGAGTTCAGATTTGGACTAGTGGACTGGGCTGAGCAAGAAATTCCAAGCATAGATTAAAAAACAGAGAATTTTTGGCAATGCATCGTGACGCCCACCCTCGAGCTAATGTACATAGACTTTGTGTCTCGTAAGGAAGGAGGAAGAGGTCTCAAACCAATTGAAGCCTCCAAGCACAATGCAATAGTTGAGATGGTAAAGTATGTAATCACGCACCAAGATGACCAACTTAAGACGCACATCATTAAATATGACGGAAGAATGCGAAACAGAGGCTTTGTACGTGTATCAAGAAGCTTTGCGAAGAAGACTATGCAAGATACGCAGAATAACACAGACACGCAACTTCTTTTGCTATAATTAACATGCAACGTGATACACAAAAAATGTTAAAGAAAGTGTGTAGAAAAACCACACCATGGCCAATATCTAAAAATATGTAGAACGTGCATATCAACAATGTTCAATCATTTATGTGTCTTAAAAGGGGAAGAATGAAGTTCGAATCTGAAGCAGTTGTAATAGCTGCGCAAGATCAGTTGAGAACACATTATGACACAGCGGTTCTCAAATTTTCCAAAACAATAATTGTTTCATTTTCTCAGAAAGGAATAGATACCATTGATCATATCGTCTCAGCTAGTCCAATTCTAGCAAAGACCGAATACTTGAAAAGGCACGACAGAGTGTGTAGTTACCTCCACTGGCAGATCTGTACCGCCCTCGAGGTTCCAAACACATTATCCAAGTGGTACGAACACTCACCAAACTGGTGACGTCTGTTAGACTGTGTACAAAACTGTACGACCAACATATTCAAACTGATCGCACGATAGCGGCAATGAAGCCGTATATTGGTATCCGGGATTTGGAGAAAAAAGTTTGTCTACTTGTAGATGATGTTGTTCCGTGTGAACAAACCGTCGTAATCAAGGAGGCAAAGAAACATCTTAAATACAAGAATTTGGAAATCGAGATCAGTTGAATGAGGGGTGTAAAATCACAGATCGTCCCGTTAGTTATCGGAGCTCCGTGATGTGTTCCTCAAAATATGTGTAAGAACTTGACTAAACTCCCAGGCTATTCCAAAGGCTCGGAAGGGCAAGACTGTTTTATTGAGAACTACCCACATTTTGCGAAAAGTATGGTAGATGCTCGACAGTACGAAGTAGATTGTATATTCAATCGACTCATAATATCTCTAGTCGTGAATTATATTATTATTATTATTAATAATAATAATAATAATAATAACAATAATAATAATAACAGCCGGCCTCGTGACGCAGACGGATGAGGCTGCCGTCGTCTGCGCTGAGGAGGCAGCAGGTTCGAGTCTTGCGTAGGCGTAGGCATACTTGTGGAATGTTCCTTCACCCCTCATCATCGTATCACCTCACAATTCATAATTCAAGTCGCAACAACCTTGTCTTAACAAGGGATGAAGCTGAAAAGCTGATCCCCATAAATACACACGTTCATTCCGTGCCTCGGAAGATAACGCGAAGCGTTGTCATAAATGGCCGCAAACAATGATGATGATGATAATAATAATAATAATAATAATAATAATAATAATAATAATAAGAAGAAGAAGAAGAAGAAGAAGAAGAAGAAGAAGAACTTAACAATATATAAATGTAGATACCTCGGTCGTCTTGGCCACAGCTGGTGCACATAATACGCACAGGATTACAGCGGTAGCCGGCGCGTCGGCGTCCTCCAGCCCAGCGCGAGGCGGCGACGGGGGCGGCGGGGGCCCAAGGCGATCGCCCGCCCGATCACGCGCTCGTGCCCTCGCGCGCCGCACACCCCGCCAACCTCGATTACGCGGCGGGCGACAGGCGCGCGCCGAAAGACCCAAGCGGGCGGGCGGCTCGCTAATTGATACCCGTTACAATGCGTCGCCTTCATTATAACTCACGCGTGCCGGACGGACAGCGGGGTCCCGCGTCGCCGTCGCATTAGTCGCACACTCGTCATCCGTAATTGCCCGCGGCGACATTAATCACCGCGCGCGGCCTCCCGCCGTGTCCCCGCGCGCGCACAAACAAGCCGGCCAATTGACCCCGGGTCGCCGCCCGCCGCGCCGCGCCGCGCCGCGCCGCCCGAGTCAAGCCGCGCGCTGGTAGCGGCGGCGAGACTGGCCTGCGGCGCTGCGGCGACAGGGGAGGCGCTGGCTGTCACGTTGACGGTGAAGGGGGGTGAATGTGACGCTGTCAAGCAGGGGTGGTGTCGAGACGGGGAGAGAATAAAATAGGGGGAAAACTGTGAATGTTCGGTTGCGGGGTTCGGGACTGTGTCGATTGATTGATTAATTGACGTTCCTGGTACTCAACGGCTCGTCCTCGACTGCTACGGTCAGTAGACCCGTTAGCGAGGAGTGCCTATCGCGGGAGGTGGCGGTGTTCCTCTTTCCGCTGGAAGGTGATTTCGGCGGCGATCTACAGGTCGGCTTGCGGGGTTATCCTCATCTACGTATTACGTCCCAGTGGGGCATCCCCCCAGATGGGACAACCTGTAGGATTTTGACTGGTGTCCCAATATGCGTGGTGTAAGTGTTGAGGGTTGAGTACACGGCACGGTAGAAGCGACCTAGCAATCTAGCTATATAGCTAGTGTCGCAAATACAGCCTCCGTCGGAACTCGAACTCTTCGACCTCCCGGTCAGAGTTATCAGATTTTGCCCTGAGCCACATTAGCCGGATGGAACTGTGATCAATGGCGTCAAGTAGTGGTGGATTTAACACTAATCATCGGAGATAGTGGCAGAGACGCTTCCGGCAATGGGATGAATGTGTCTCTATCAAACAGGCGGTGGTGCCGAGAAGGAGAAAGTAGAAAACAAGGGGAAAATGCTGCTCCATAAGGGTAGTGTCAAGATGAATATAAAAAGAGGAGAAAAGGGTGGTGATAGGTGTGGTGGATCTGTTGTCAAAGGCGGTGAATAGTATATAATAAGAAAATGTTCGTCATGGATAGTAGCGGAGGGATAGAAGAGGATAAGAGGAGGAAGTTGTGGCGGTGGAGATGACAATGACACTCGCTAGTGACTGTGGATGTTCTCCAGGGTTGCTATAGGGGTCGAAAAAATAAGAATGTTTAATTGATTCTGTTTTCCCGGCTTCATGTGTGGTAGAGTAGACGTGTGGTAGAGAAGTGTATGTAAATGTGTGTGTGTGTGTGTAAGGGCACATGATATAACAAGTATGAGGAAAGAAAGATTGCGAGCTGTCTATGGCCGTGGGGGTCTGAACCGGATGTTGGAGTTCTGTATAGGCATTCGCCTGGTATCGATTGGAGAAACCAGGTAAAACTACCGATCAGGGCTGCCGGCTGCTAGAATTGCTCTTCGGGTAGTGGGTGAATTCGACCTAAGTAGTTAGTTTCGAAATTCGCCAAATTCGGGACTCAAAATTTAGGGCCTCCGTGTCATAGACACTGCAATGACCGCATTTGTGCTGAACTACCTCAGCCGGCAAAAGAATTCAAAACGAAGAAGTTGGAAAGGAAATTAAGGAAAAGAGGAGAAAATTGTGACGGTGGCGGGGCAGGAGACGGGGGCCGGAAGGATGATGAAGGAGGTTGAAAATGAATGTTAACTAGTTAATTTCTTGGGTTGAGAGAAAATGATTGTTCTACCTCCCTGTGATCTTATGGATGGCAGTGTAATATGTCTATTATGCCCATCGTACCCCATTGCAATCGAAATCCTTTGACTTTCGTGACGTGACGTGACGTGAAGGCAAAAGATTAGTGCCACTAGTTAATCGACGGCGTAATCGCTGCCTTCTAATTATACATCGTGATTCGTACAAATACAACTCTATTATTCCATCTCGTCTGTCCATGAAAAAGAAATCTGCACTATTTTAAAGCGTTCTTTATGTAATCCGAAGAAAACCTTAATCAAAATATCTAGAGGTATTTTTGACAAACTTTTGAAAATGTGGTTTCATTTAAAGTACCCCAAAAATCAAATTATCCATTTCAAACTCGCAAGGTCAGGAGTTCGTTCATACCGATTGGGCAATATGACTAATTTTGGAAAAAATCGATTTATCGAGGCGCTAGCGGTTACTAATGAGGCAAAAGATTTTCGGTATCATCGGTCCCTAAAACGTGGATTCTGATTACGCAATATGTGGACGAAGTAATTTACTACAAACAGGAAGACGATATATCCAGGTTTTCGTTAATACAACAGCAAAATACAAGTTTTTCTGTCGAAAAATGGCCGATTTCCGCCACAAAATTACAATATTTTCTCTTTATCAGAAAATGAAACAATAACATAACCACATTTAACATTTACGTTAATTCTTGCTTTCCTTTCATACTAACAAAACAAACATTCGTCGTGCATGGTATTGTTTCTACCTCGACACATCCACATAATGCAGTTAAACCCAATTCCAAACATTACTAATTCTTTGCAATTCCCTTCAATGAAACACACAGGTTATTTGAACGATGATGAGCTCAACCTTATGGAATTCATCCACCCTCCTTGAAATCAAAAATAATTACGCACTACCAACAAATTTCTTCACGGACCTTATATAATTTTAACATCCATTTAATAGTAACAAAAACTCAACGTTAAACGGCATTATTGCTATAATGTTTTGCACCTGCTCGACTTGTAATCTCAACAAAACTATTTCTAAACGCGGACCGCACACTCTCTTCCATTCCCTCTCGAAGGTCGGTCCGTTTTGTCTTCATCTTCGCAATAGCACGAAATATTCACTATCTCTTCTTTCCACCCAACAATTGGTCAATTTATTTGTGTCATAATATTTAAGTAAACTCCGGGTTATCGTTCTATACGATTATTCTACGAATGTGCTTGCGGGACTATGCAAACGCATTCAATCGAGAGGAATCGACATGAAACTAAGCCCGCGTTCCTGGATATACACTCCCTACTGGTAGCCACGTTGTTCGTGAACTAGTGGTCATAAGGAAAACGATTGAGACAAATTCAATGGCGAAAAAGAGTTGAAGTTAAGTAGAAGTAAAAGAAAATCTGTAAGGTATTCTCGAAAAAAAATTATGAAAAATGAAAATGGGTTTATAGCAGCCTTGTCAGTTCTTATATCTTTTTGCAAAACTTTGAGATAGCACATTTTTCAAGTTAATTAATCTCTCGATATATTTATTAAATGTATATTTGTTACATAGGTATTAATTACTTGTGTACTGGTGCCAGGAAAAAGAAGCCCCTCATGTGAATTGATAATTCGGCTAGATATGAATGAGTTACAATCCTTGAGAAATTTTCTCTTGCAGAAAGTCAGATCAAGTCAAACACAAAACATAAGTATACCCATGGGTTTTTTTTGTGTGTGAAGTGTTGCAGTAACATTTTAATGGAACATCTTTGTGAATAGAGAATTCTGCCTTGATCATAGCAAACTTCAACATTGATCTAGAAAAATTAATAAAATTTACAATGATGAATATTTATTATAATAAACTTATATAAAATATATTTAAATATAAAATTAATAAAATTAAATGTAGTTGCAATATAAGGTAAGTCGCAAAAGTAATGTGTCGCATTTTTTGATAATAAATTTATTAATCTGATAATTACAGCAACTTCTTTAAATAATGACCCTTGTGAGTCGACACATTTTTACCAGCACAATTTACATGCCTCGTACGTTCCCAGGAAGTCCTCAGCGAAGAAATCCTTTAGAGCCCTCATCGTACTTGCTTCGATGGTTTCTAAAGTCTTGAAGTGCGTTCTCTTCATGTCCCTTTTCAGCAGAGGGGTCAAAAAATGTAAGGTCGGGGCTGTAGGGCGGTTGTAGAAGCGTTGCCTCACCAATGCCGGTCAGGTAGCCCGCGATAACGAAGGTGGTGTGGACCGGCGAGTTGTCGTTGCGAAGCTTCCTCACAGTGCTGATCTCTTTTCGGGCGCGAATGACCCTGTTGTTAAATCTCTGGAGGCCTTGTTTGTAGATCATGTGGCATATTGTCAAAGGCCTTTTGGTAGTCTTTCCAAGCCATCTTTAAATTATGTTTTCGTTTCGTGTCCTTTTATCGTTCAAGATACCTTTGTTTAGGAGCAAGATTTCCTTGTAGCCATAGGAACCTTTAGAACATCCTTTATGTTCTACTGGCATCAGATGGTTCTTCTTTAGGAGTCTACATTCTGTTATTTGTGGCTGCAGTTATAACTTTGTTCATTATTGGCAGGCACGTACCTATAGTTCTCCTACAAAGAACTGTCTCCCGCTTTGGATAGCAGATATCTGATGCCGCGTGTGAGCTATTTGGGGGGTTCCTTAGAGTTTACTAAAATTGGCGTTTATGGTGTGTCCAAGAGACGCCGAGATGGGCCACTCCACTCTCTGCTCCCTTGTTTTTGGATCGAACTCGAAGATCCACGTCTTATCCCCGCTGATAAGAGTCTAAACAATTAAGATGAAATCTCGAAAACGATTAGAGGCGTCTTTTTCAGCTTCACACAAAACATGATCGCATAAGTTTGATCCAAAGATTTCTTTATCATAAGTACGACGAGACTATTATACAGAAGCAAACTGTCACAAACTGACACTTTCTAACCTCCCCTGGGCACGGAGACATCCGAGCTAGGAATCATAGAAAAATTGAACCTCCACTTACCCTATCCAAATCAGTCTGTCCGCTCTCCGACTTACAGTTACATCAGAAAAAAATGCGATGCATTAGTTTTGGAACAAACCTTGTATGCTGTTTCATGCCATTAATTTTATTATAAAGTTCGTACGCCACACTCGTGTACTCTTCTTTCTGCGCGAATATATTCCACTAAAGACTACATGTAGTAAAATAGCTCCTTTATCAACTCGCCTCTTGTGGATGTTCTTCAACGCTCGATGGGCGAGCAAGGCCTGCGTTGGTCGAGGCAGGCAGTCCTCTCTCTCAGCAGTCGTTTGTGGGAGGGAACTCTTAACCTCAGCTGACAACAGAGTGGGGCCACCGGATACGACGACGTGGAGGAGGCCCGCGCGGGCGCAGCCTTGACCGTGGCGGCGGGGGCGGGGGCGGGGGCGGCAGAGCCAGCCCCGCCCGCAGCCGCCTGCATCAAGTGGGTCAGCGGAGGCGACACAGTGTCACTGGCGTGACCCGCCGCCCCAACCCTTTCAGTGCTCAGTCCTTCCTCCTTGAAGCCTCTGCCCTGCCCAAGCTACTACCTCCGCCTCCGGAAATGATGTTTCATACACAGCCCGCACCAGTGCTGCACGGGCAGGACGTCCTCCAATAGATTTGTTTACTTTATCATAATTTGTAATAAGTATATTTATTCTTATTTCATCTAAGAAGTGTGTGTAATGTGAATTATGAAATGTGAAAACTATAAAATAGATTCAATTAAGTCAATGTTTGAAATTGAGAAACCTAAGTATAATGATAATAATACTAATAATATTGACAACAATGTGAAGAATTCAGTTAATATAAAAGTATAGAAAAAAGTATAACTGTTATATTATTTATAGTGCGCCCAGACCCGAGCGCCATGGCGAGAACTTTTCAAGCCAACACATACAAGCGACTGCACAGAGGCACTCGAGGGGGTAATTTGCCAGTCAGGTAATCAAATCCACAAGCGTTGAAGAAATCCTCCAGGCACGTCAGAGCCTTACCTCACGGTCACTTCGCCGTAGGGGCCACGAGATCCAAACTTCAACTGCCCATGCCCCCGGCTCACTCTAAGCCGACGGCTTAAATCATCGCACTTTCCCTAATCGCCTGCACGCTTTCCGGCGCGTGTTTGACATCGGTTCTTCAGTCTTCACGAGAATGCAGTCGCCGTTGGTCACTACCCGAGGGCACGGATGGGGCACTGACCTCTTGGTGCCACATTGAGCAGCCCTGGCAGGGGAATTGGAATCTCCTGCCCAGGTGTCCAGATTCTCGGTAGGACTTAGCGAAGGTCCATTGCAGTAAGGAGACGGGTTGCGGGCTCCTTACCTCCGGGCTGCATGAAACCGGGTGGCCCCCAGTTGGCTTCGACGTGACAGAGCCGGATATTCTTAGGTATTGAAGAGGGATTCGACCCGAGAAGTTAATTCGAATTTTTCATTTGGAATTCAAAGCGTATATGTCAATCATACGTTTGTCTTTTTGGTTTCAATCAACTGTTTGATTTATCAATAAACATTTTTCATTAAGTTTTCATAGTTCATTAATTATTTCCTCACAGTAATGACAAATTCATCAAAACGTAATTAAACTTCGCTATTTCATCCTCCATTATTGTAATTAAGAGATTCAGTTCATTCAAACGAAACTTGTGAAGGAAAGCGTGTGTCACTTTTTTCCTTCACACAAAAACACGCGACAGTCAGCTTTTCGGAGGGGTCATAGAGATGCGAAAGAAGACTCATTTTGCGCAACTGTCCCGACGCGAAGCGTGCAGGTGAGGCGTTAATACGCCCGCAATGATATTTCGACGTAATTTACTGCCAGGTAAGATGTGCCAAGCGACGCCGCATCGCTGTATTCTTTACCGCCCTTCCAGTTGGTCGCCCTGCTTGACAAAAACCTCCTTGATTTATGTTACATTGTTGCACGGCGAAGCACACTGGTCCGAAATAGGTCCACCAGTGCGCATAACAAGAAATTATAATAACCTAAAAAAGTGTTTTCAAAATATGCAGTACTTTTGTAGGTTAAGAGAATGAATATCGGAGCTTTAATAGATATGTTTGTTTGATTATAAGCAATAAAATAGTGTAAATTTGAACATCACAATGGTGATGAATAGGTGTTCCATTCATGTAATAAAATTTAAATTTATCTCCAAAACTTTCTTCGAGAATAAACTGTCAAATCTTTTGTAATGCTTCATTCCGTTATCTGCCCATTCTTTATATAAATAAGAAACAACGTTTCTCGCATTACATTTGTACTTTTCAGTTAATTATTGTTTGTCAATTTTGAATTCGACAGTTGAAATTATAAAAATACACTAATCATAATTGCCTATATTTTTGTTAATTTCTTTCCAACAAATGGAATCAACAGTAAAACTTTATTCAAAGATCGTGTCGAAGGTCGCATCTTTCAAAAGGTTTTACACACTTTTACTTCAGTTTGTTCTCCCTCTTGACACCTAACACAAAGATACCTTCATGATCCTGCACTCTGACACCAGAGTTTACAATCTCCGACATTTGTACGTTTCAAGTGGACTGAAAATGTGTAAAAGAGTAACGATTTGATATGTAATTACAGCCAAGCGATTTCGAAAACTAGGGCTCAAAATATGCTATCAAACGTTTTAACAACAGAAACAATCTAGATTTATGAACAATCGCATCACAAGATACATGAAGCACAGTTTTCTCCCATTTAACTGAAAATGAACGGACTTTGTTCTCTTCTTCTATTGTGGATTAGTGTTAGTGACAGTACATGGTATTACAAATGTCTTCGCTGTGACAAAAGTACACATCACATTTTAAAAAGGTGAGGATTAACAATACGAATTTATTTCAAATGGTTTCATAAGTTATTATACATAAATGTGTCATGAATATGTTACATTTATGTATTAAGTTATGTATATTATATTTAGTTAAGTAATTACTTTGACATTGCAAAACTGCTGTGGACTCTTTCGATGAGATTTTGGGCCACTGTGTCCGTCGTACCATCGTCGACGCGGGTTTCTTCTTAGGTACGTTCAGAATGGACATCTGCGGAATAATATATTCCCGAAATTTACAAGCGTCTGGAGGCGTTATTTAGAGCCAAGTCGACAAAAGACATATATAATCCTACTCGTATTTTCGGCAAATCGTGATTTGCATCATAATGTTACTTATCGATAAATCACTTCTTCGTCAAATGACGCCCAGAAAACAATATGGATGGTCTGCGTAATTTTTGGCGGAGAATTTATATCTGACGTGTTATAATTTTGACTTCCAGCTTCTGTCAAAATTACGATGCAGTAGCAAAGAATATCGTTGCTGTTGGTGTCGTTTAAATTGAATTAGAACCTTGAGTAGGTGTATTAGACTCGTAGTTACCTTGAATAACAAACAGTTTCCGGTACTTCACACAACTAGAGCAACACATGGAACGTTACTTGGCCAATGTATTCATGCCGGTTAAAAAGCAGTGGGAGCTGACAAAAAATTTATTATTATTTTTATTAATACTCCGTAAACTTTCATTATTCCCGCTGGATTTGGGAATTGATCACACTATTAGTTATTTAGGATTTGCGTAAGTCACTGAGATTCTTAACAATCTTTCTGTTAAGTCGAAATTTTAGTGATTCCTAGGGAATTGCAATAAAATAGCTTCAATTAATTGTCATTTTTTTCATTAGGACGTGCATAATATTTTCCAAATTCTTTTAATTGCATTTCCTAATATCTAGAGGGCTTATGAACACATACAAAAAGTCATTTTACTTATGCGAATAAACAATTTTGCCTCACTATATGTATCTACACAAAAATATAGATTTTCATAAAATATATTTTTGAAAACACAAATAGAAATCACAGAAAAGTTTTTTAAAAACAATAATCAACAAAATTAGAGAAGTTTAGTTAAATTTTGTTTTATTTCTTTTAATGTGCTAGTCTGTTTCAGTTTCCGGACAGAGTGTGTTCCAAAGAGATTCTCTTATTACACGAATAAAACATCGTTCGTTAGTATGCAAGGGAGATGGGAAGAAAAAAGGGAAACTGGTGAGCCTTAATTACAGAACCGGTTCGACATTTGCATGGAATGGGCAACGAAAAACTGGCAGGGAAATGCGAGTCGTGCATTAACGTCTACTAAAGAAGGCAAATGCGTTACATTGAATAATATTTTGTTACTAAACTAAGCACAAAACCAAAGCAACCGTTTTAAATTTTGAGATTAAGAATTCATTCATCCAATGATTCAAAAGGGAAGTATAACTTTAGCGAAAAGAAATTAATTCAGTGTACGTAATTAAGATTTATGACGACGAAGAAAGTTCCATCAACAAAAGTATCGTAATTTCAGGAATCGTTAAAACAAATAATCGGAATAATTTAGTTGTTACATTTTTATGACCCTGTAGACATAACTTTAAACACGTAAGATATGTGTTTACTAATACATCATCGGACCCATATTTAGCGATATCAAAATGATCTATGATAAAAATTGTTGAAAGAAATATAAATAAAGGGTTGAAGTAATATAGACCACCTGATACTCATTCAAATAGGTTAATTACTAATTGTTTCTTCTCTTCTTACAATATTCTTACAATCAATACTGTATTATGTACTTGACGCGACAGCCCGTGAAAGGGCTCAGGGCTACCGGCGACGTCCCTGCCTCGCCGCCGTGGGTTTAGGAGGAACGTGTGGTTAGCACGTAGACATCCCCACGCCGTATGTCGGTCTTCTCAACCTGAGAAGTGAATATTCTCATCGTCTCACATCAACATACACTGGAACATTGCAAGGAAACCGCACACTATAGGTTTGGCTCGACCGTGAATCGAACCCGGGGCCGCGTAGTGGAAAGCGAGCACGCGGACCAACAGGTAGCCTCGAGCCGAATACGTAGTTTACTTAATTTAAACTATGTGAAAGAATGGTTTTTCACTATCAGATAAAATTTTCTCTCCTTAAATATGCAAATGAGACGCAAAGAATAATATTAAATTACTTTAGGTTTCACAAACCTTTTGAAGTTGATAATCATTCATTTTAGTAGGCAGGAACTGGTTTTGTTGTTTCCTTTCTAGCTCTTACTAGTTATCTGCTACCAGTGCACGGAGTCTCAAGACAAATCATATTAGTACAGGTAAATTCATTGCGTAAAATTGAATTTTTGGGATCTGATTGGTCTTAATTTTTTATCAAAATCAGTATTCTGTACTGGGTGTGTACACAAGATATTATATAGAGAAATAAACAAATAAAAAATGATCAACTAGGTTGAATAAACTCTAATTCCGCATTCTTAAAAATGATACACTTGTGTACTCAGAATCTCCGAACTTGACAATTTGCGCTCGTGTTACTTGACAAGTGGCGCTCGTAATTTTTCACCATTTTCTCATCCGCTTCTCACGTCAACGGTTCGTAAGTCGGTACGACCGCCTTGACCTAGCTCTCCGTTGCGTGAGTGATACGGTACCCTGATCTCCCCACAGCTACGCGAGGAAGGTGAGCTGCGGTGCTGGAGAACGAGACCGCGTTGACTCCCCCGCATGAGACGCGACCCGACGAGTGCGCCGTTGGCCAGCGGCCAGGACCGGCACCTGAGCGGAAGCCTTTCCAGCTAATTGTTCTCCGCGCCGCGGCGCTTTCAGTTTATGGACGCGATGGGAGAGCGCGCGAGTACGTATTGGAGATGCCTCTGGAGCGCTGGCAATGTTTGTGTAGGGAGGTGAGATAGTTATCAGCCAATGGCAAGGGTAGGCGGAATTTCACTACTCTTTAAGCAGTGCAGCAATAGCTGATCATTTATTGTGCGTACATTAAAACAGAAACAAAACAATTCGTTGCATTGTTATAGATTGTGACAGAGTCCATTTGGGCCGCAACATCCGCTCACTCACAGTACTTCAGGTTTTTTTCTCTTTCATGGGGAATGGGCCATAAGAGAAAAAACAAACAGTCCCAATACCATTCAAGAGTTCGTCAGAGGTGGTTCAGGGCATCAACGGATGTCGCTGCAGTGTCTCTGGCCGGGAGGTCCTGAGGTTCAAATCCCGACGGTGTCAGGATTTTCGGCACAAAGCCAGATAGCTAGGTACAGTTCTGTCGTTGTCTCGAGTTCTACGTAGCGGCCTGCTTCTCTGATCGGTAGTTTTCCGTGGTTTCTCCGATCAGTCCCAGGTGAATGCCGGAGCCCAACGAAACGGGACACGGACCGCGCGCGATCTTTCTTTCTCATTCCTTGTCCTATTCGACCCTTTTCGCACACTTCCACTTACATGCACCATACTACCACACATTCCTGGGGACCGGTCGGAAGTTTAGAGGTTGTCTCGGCTGGGGAGGTGCCCCGCTGGTGTGAGATACGTGGTTGGGTGGAATCCCCGCTAACCGACGGTAGGTTGGCGCCGAATCTTGCCACCCAGCGGCGCTCGATCACCGCCACCTCCCGACGAAAAATCATGCATAACACGTACGGGACTAATAATCTCAGCCGCTGACGCCCCCGAAATCACAAGTAGTCAATCAATCAATCATTGAAGAAGTCAACGTGATCGCCATAGAGATCCGTTGGCGGCCCAGACGGATAAAAGAAGCACTGGAGATCGGTTTATTCCCCCAGAAAGTCGGCGGCGACGCGGGGTTGCTCCTCCACGATGACTGGAAAACAATACTGCCGAGTACGATCACGCGAAACGCCGGACCGATCCTGCTGTCCAATCTCGGACGGTTCTTTGCCATTCGATCCGACCGCCTCCTTCCATCTCTGCCCTCCCCCCTATTAGCCGGACAATTAGTTAATCACCAGGTTACTAATTAGGTCCAGTTACACAAAGTCCGACTGCACTCCAGCCTTCAGTCCTGAGGAAGACCACGATAAGATAGCCGAAAGGGCGGCGTCACAACCTTAAGTTTGCCAACCTTAAGTCGACGCGGCGCGGCGTTACCCAGCGAGAGAAGATAATTGGCAGTCTCAACACCAGGACCTGAGGAATGAAGGAGGAACGAATGTGGGGAAATAATGTTCGCGCTAGGTCCGCAGACCACCTCAAATTGACATTAAATACATTTTGTTACTATTAATATTACATAATTGTTACAAAGTTTTATTAGACTGTGACATAACTTTGAATTTCTTATTTTTCGCGAAATTTTGCATTAGAAAAATATCCAGACATTTCTGGCTTGGTTCTCTCAAATTTTTATTCCATTACCTGCATTAAATATTTTAGATGAAGGTTGAAGGGTTGTATAACCGACTGCAATAGTTTAAGTAATTGTGAGTCTTCAATTGAAGCTATGCAGACTGAGAGGTTTTAGATCATTGATCGCCAAACTTATTAAGCTTATGAGCAAACGTAATGTTTTTTAAGTGTTATGCTGATCTGCCAAAATAAACCGGAAATATATCAGAACTTTCATTAAAATGTTTGACGTTCATACGCAGAACATAACGGAAATAATCGATCACACAATCAACCATGAGACTGACAGTGACAGTTGTACGGGAGTATGCACGCAGCATGTTTTCGTGAGCCTGCGAGCTATAAGTAACTCGCGTTCGACGATTTGTTTAGAAGGTTCTAGACGGTGGTGGAGTTTCTATTCCAACTAAGTAGCTGGTCAAAATCGATATAAACCTTGACCACTCTGACCGATTGTTTTCGTGGTTTCCCTCGATCGATTCCAGGCGATGTCGGAGCAGTGCCTTAATCAACAGGACACGAAATGCGATTCTGTACTTCTGTGTTCTCCCCTACAACCATCCTAGTCGAGTAATGGATTGATTCTCATCTTGATGGCTCCCACAATAAAAAGACCAGCGTTAACTTTTTTATACATCAGGTATGTGTCTAACTGAAGAGGGATTCGTTTCCATTCAGGAAGTGTCCTAGACACATTTCAATTGACTTTAGACCTTCAACTGGAAGGAGATATAAAAAATAACATGGTATCAACATCACGAGAGAAATTATGACAACTTATAACTGCAATTAAGGAAATTGACTCCCCAGGTGAGAAAAAATTATCTTCTTTCGTGGAAACGTTCTTCGTTTGTCACTGGCCATAGTTTATAACAAAATAATCTCTTTCAACGTGATCGACGGTCCAACAACAACAGCCACCTCATCTGCTGTTACTTAATTTTAATGTAATTTAATATAAAATGAATTCAATACCTAGCAGGCCAATTCTGATTAAATAATGTTCACATGCACGTACATATCGAATAGCAGTTTTTTCAAGTGTATTTTTGTTTGTACATAGCCCTGTTTCCTGACCTAAATAATCGGTGACTGATCAGATGACAGCTTTAACAAATGAGCCACTGGATTCGGTCAAGTTTACGTGATTTCTAATTATTCTGAAGAATATAAATGTTTTTCAATAAAAATTGTAAGAACAAATAAAAATAAATAGAATAATTTGTTTAGGCTATAACTGAATTTACACTTTGTTTAAGTAGAATTTACGTTTATTGGAAACCTGGCCAGACATGTAAAACGTTGGCTCAAAACAAGTTTGACTTAGATGTTTGTAACGTGTCTCTGCACATCAGTGCTCCAGAGGGAATCCTAACAGCCGCTGAGCGCCGAGAGATCGCACGCAGCGGCCGGCCGCCTCAGAGCCGGCGCTCCATATATCACAGCTCTGCGAGGCGGCTGCGGCGGCTGCGAGGCTGACCTCGTGCTCCATATCGCGGCGGGCGCTGGAATCCGGACCAGGGCAGGTCACCGCCGCCACAAAGCGCGGGGAGCACCGCCAATCAGGAAACAGTGTCACTGCTCGCCCCCGCGCGCTTCCCGCCCCAGCCCCCGACTCGGCCACGCCGCCGTCCATCTTGCAGGCATGTCGAGAGATTTATTATTATTATTATTATTATTATTATTATTATTATTATTATTATTATTATTATTATTATTATTATTATTATTATTATTATTATTATTTGCGCATCGGCCATTTCTGATTAACGTTTGTCACTATGGAGATCAGCTTTTCGACAGTATCCCTTGGTTAGACAAGGTTGTTACGCTTCAAATTGTGAATTATAAGATGATAGGATGATGATGAGCGGTGAAGGGACGATCACAAATACGACCATGCCTACATAGGGCAAACTAACCTGCAGCCTCCTTGGCGCAGACAGCGACAGCTGCAACAGTCTGCGCCGCGGGGCCGGCTGTTGTTGTTGTTGTTGTTATTATTATTATTATTATTATTATTATTATTATTATTATTATTATTATTATTATTATTTCCCAATGTTTTCTGCAACTAGACTGATGCCGGGATTCTCAAAACCACTCAAGGCAACAGTAGTTGGCATGTTAATTGGAACAAGAACATGTTGGTTTTTTATTCGTCAATTCAGGCTTATGAATTTAGGACTATATTTGCTATTATTATTAAAATTATTATTATTATTATTACCCATCGTTATAAACATTATTATTGTTGTTATTGTACCCAACATATTAAAGAAGCGCTGAAATGTTCCGGATAAAATTGTTGTGAGTTTCAATTTCCACCTTGACAATGTTTGCGTTCCCCCTGTTATGTTCTTTCCATAACAGTATAAAAAATTGATATTATTTAATACATTTTCGTTCAAATTTCGTTAGCTAATTACACGACAATTGAAATTGGTAAATACAATAGTCCTCCAGTGGTCAATCTGAAGGAAATATTTCTTGGCGTCGTAATCCGTTGTGTGATGCATGGGTACATCTGAATTCCAGACACAAACGATTCAGCAGATGTATGGAAAAAATTTGCAACCTTTTTGCAATCCCCTGCTGTATAAATATATGCATTTGGTTGCCATAAATAGAGTGAATAGAACAATCGCTCTTCTATGAGTATATTCTTTCCAACAATTCAAAACTTCAATACAAAAATATTTCACGATCTTTCGAAAAGAAAAAAAACATGGTAAGACATTTCTGAGAGAGTATATTCCGTTGTATCAATCTCGATCAATATCTAGATATAGTAAATTGTTTAGAATAAACTCCCACTTCAATTCTCGCCACACTTTCCACGCTCAACAATGCAGCATCAAAAAAAGCAGCATTCTTATCTGCCCTAAATCTCCAAACCGAAACACGTGGGCCTGGGAAGTACTCGTTCAATTTCTACTCACAGCACAGCACATGCCTGCTTTACCTTTTTATGAAGCGTTCACCACGGAAAGTCACTGTTTGGACGGACGCTCACGATATCAGTGTCATAAGTAATAAATATTAATTAGACGTTGCGGCGGCGGCGGCGACGGTGGAGGCGTCGTCGCTAGGGGGCGGGGCGCGGAGCGGCGTGACGGGGAGGGGCGGTGAGGGGAAGCATGGCGGCTCCAACATCCCCCGAGTGATGCACCGCATTATTACAGCGTCAATCACCGACGCCGCGCAACATCAAACTCCCGCCAGGGATATTAAAGAGCGTAAAACGCCGGGGCGACCAGGTGATGCGTCCGTTGTGCGGCGAGTACAGTTAGGTCGCCCCCGCCTCCTCGTGGGTACACTCGCCGCCCTCATCGCCCGCGCCGCCCACGACGCCCGCGCGAAGCACCGTCTTCGCTGCCGCCCTCGCCGCTCTCGCCCTTCTCGCCGTCCTCGTCATTCTCGCGGCCCTCGCAGACGTTACACCCCCGCCCCGTCGCTCACAACACCCCGCCGCCGACCGAGCACATCCACCCCCGTCGCCTTGAAAACGGCTGAGGTGGCTCAGGGAATCAATTGATGTCACTGCATCGACCTAGGGTTCGAGTCCCCATGATGGCAGGATACTAACTAGAAAGCTAAGTAGTAATGTAGCCGCTTCCTGGAGAAGAATTTTAACGGCCGGCTGCTCAGATTGGTAGTTTTCCGTGGTTTCTCCGAACAACGCCAGATAAATGCCAGTGCAGTACCCAAACAAACAGGCCACGGTCCGTGCGCAACGTTTTATTCCTGCTCCTTGTACTAGCCTCACCTCTTACTGCACTTCCATGCACCCCTTACTTACACGGCCACATATGTCGGGAGACCAGTCGGGCGCTTAGTGCTTGGCCCCGCTGGGGTGGTGCCCCATTTGTAGGAGATATCCAGCGGGGAAAATATTACCGCCAACTTCCGAGATATACGCACGCACTACACGTACGGGATTAATGATTTTACCAGTTCACTCGCCCGGAAACAAAATAATCAATCAACTGACCTCGCAGTTTCTACTGTCTTCATCTCGGCCTCCGCCCCCGCCTGAAGAACTGTCGTAGCCTTGTTGCACAGCGCTCATTGGTCTAATATTGCAATAATCGGCCCATTCGTAGCGCAGCTGCATTTTAGTTTATTTATAGTATTGGGTATTTTGCGGGGGCACACACATTGACCATAGTTCCTACCCGTGGATTTGAATCAGGCTTCCTACCATGGAGCGGCTCCAGGGGTAATACATCGAGCAAGCGCGCCTCATGGGCGCCCCTTTAAGGGCTTGGGCGAGATTCTCACTTTATCAGCCAGATATCAGCCGCACTTAACTATATCCAAGCTGGTATTTAGTTAATCTGGATCCCATTAAGACGGGAAATTGCTGCAGGGATTTGATTTTGTTGGGTGTTCCAGGATTGTTTTACATGACTCAAGCGTAACACACCTACTGAGAAATATTCCGCCCTTCGTAAATCCACGCGCCTCAGCATCGATCCCGCGCCCACGGGAGAGGGGGGGAAGCAAAGGCAGTAAGCTGCTAACCTCTCACTCACCGAGGCGATACGTGGTAGTAGCACGCTGGGTTGACATGTCTTCTCATAAGAAAAGCGCATCCTCCTATTATCTTCCAGTAGATTTATTGGAACAATAACGTTTCCGGATGTAGTGCGACCATCATCAGTGCAAACATGCGTGGGCTACGAAAGTACTTTACATTTTTGTAATGATGAAAGTGCCATGTATCCGAAATCACTTTTACTGATTTTCAGTGTATCGGGTTCAAATTCAGGTCACACAAAACGGGATTAGAGGTTAAAACAGAGTTTGCGCCAGAAATTCTGTACGTTTTATCATTGCTCAGCACTTCATTATCATCATCATCTATATATCACCATCCCAGGAATTAGCAGTCATAGAATATGGTACAGACACTGCCTCTTCTCTCCATTCATTCTCTCAACGTATGATATATATATTTTGCTGTCTGCAATGCAGACACAATACTTTAAAAAATATTTTAAATGTGATCGCACACTTTTACATACATGACATACGCGTGACATAATTTTATTATATTAATATAATAATATGTAATTATTTTTATTATTTTTTTACTCTCTTTCGTAATTGTAACTTTGCTCGGCTGTAGACGAACAAATGAGAAAGAAATTAATATTATTTCACACAGACACTGAATTGCATATGAATATCATTACTCGTACTACAAATCACAAAAATCTGGTTACAAGTAAGTAATATCAATAGAAATTATCTAACTTCCCCGACGATTCTCAGTGTGCTTGTTCCCGAGTCCCCGCCACTCCACTGCCCCCGCCGCCGGTCTCTTTATCACTGACTCCTCCGTCCTGCACCTCAATCTTCTCCGCGGCCTTCTATGCTTCCATCGCCTCCACTACCTCCGCCAACTCCCCGCTCCCGCAACCGCTACCACCACCACAACCCCCGGCACCTCCCCCGCCTTCATTGCTCACATCACCTCCACCGCCCCCGCCCCAGCGCCAGCCACCTCCTCGCAGGGCGTCCCCGTCTCCGCCCCCACCCCTGCCACCGCAGGGAACAAAGCGTTGTCGTATGCGTGGGACGATCACAGCCTCCCACGGGCCGCTGCGTACATAGGCCGTGCCACGCACAGCGCGGCGCCCGTCGGCCGCCCGGCCAGCCGTCTGGCCCGCCCGACGGCATATTTCATCCGGTGCCGGCGTCGGCGTCGGCCCGACCCCCGACGCCCTGCCGACCGCGCGCGGCCCGAAATTTATTACCGCACGCGCCTCCTATAATTTTATTTATCAATCAATACCAACTCCGATCCCCGAGATGTGTCTCTAATAGAACGGAATCCTTCCTCTTGTGAATCGAATTCATCTCTTCGTACGGAAAATAATTTACGACCTGTTAAGATTGCCTAAATTGATTAAGTGCCGTAATTGCTTTATAGGAGGCGAAGGGAGGACGTACAGCATTGAGAAATCTGACCGCCGGTTAACTTGAAAATCCGGCGTGATAAGACGCGGAAGGTGCGGCCCTTTTTCACGCGACGTCCGTTAAGGAAGCGTATCGTATCTACCGTTAGATTAATTTTATTATTTATCCCCTCACTTAGCGACCGTGAGTGGTGTCCGGCCCTACAGAAGGGCGTTGTTTGTTTTGTGACGGCGGCGGGAGCCTCCCAAGCCCTGGGCCGACCCTAAAGCCGCCGCCAGCCTTTCTTTTGGGCAGGCGGGCCCGCCCCCGCGGTCGCACGGCTCTACCGCCTCACCTCGCTAACGAAGCCACGTTTCAGTTAACGGGACAGTGCGAGGCGTTTTACATCGAATCGTCAATATGTGTTGAGCGAATAACGGCGGGGAAGTAGGCTATGTTGAATTTGTTTGCTAGATGTGCATGAATTTATTCCGAATGTGTGCTACATGCTGAAGGTCCTTGAGATGGATAGCTGTATATCTTTGCTGCAAAGTAGAGAGGCGATCTTTTCCTTAAATTTGTGTGAGCGCTCATCAACTTTTATTATCGCACATGGACTTTCTCAGCGAGCAAGGAATAGTGATAGTGATATAGGTGTACCTGTAAATTTATGGAATTTACAGATACTCTCAAAATATATTACTTTATACGAAAAAATATTTGTGTATTTGATATTTCTATCCGCAATTTTGACAAAATGGCAGATTTTTGTTGGTTTTGGGAACAGTTTCACCCATTATTTTTATTGTACTTATACATAATGTATTTTGAATAATGAACTTGAAAATTCTTCAAAGAACTGCCTAATAATTTCACACTCACACTCGTAACATCAGACTAACAAGCAGTCATACTTTCAAAACGTAAATTCTCATTACAAATGAACTCCATACTTAATTTCCAGGCAGTTGAAAAAATATTCGTTCGGATGTCATGGCGATGAACAAAAATTGGGTAAAAAAATAATTTAGTGCAATATGCAATCGTTCAATCAAATTCTGGCCATTTTCTTCATTACAGTATCAAGGCCAAGGACTGGCGCCACGCAAACTCCATCCCTATGCGTATTGTCTCTCCCAAGCACGCGCAGATGAAAGTAAAAACAGCACGAGGAAGTCCGCTGCGCCTCCGAAGCCAGGTGCGCGCGCTCGGGTCGCTGGCCCACGCGCGCTCCGTCGCACGCGCTCGCCAAAATCTCGGGCCGCCCGCTCGCCCGCCCGCCCTGTGCCCTCCCCGCCCGCGGCAGCGTCGGCGCCGACGGCGGAGGGGACAGCAGCTGCCGCTAGGGGACCCTCTCATTTACACGAGGGTTTCCGCATTTTGTTGCTATATATAAAGAGAAAGCCCACTTTTAGCGCTGAACTTACAGGAGGACTTTGCTACAGACGGGATTCTGTCATAAATATTGTTATTATTATTAATAATAATAATATTTATGACATGAATTATATTTATTTTATAATAATAATAATAATAAAATTATACCGCATATGCATTGCTTGCCAACGCAATGTTTTTCACCGAAATGCATGTTAAAAACAAATGTTAATATTTACAATTGCAAGTCCAAAATTTGTGTTAAAGTTTAATATATACATTTTGAGGAACATAGAAGTCAACAATTGGTTAATCTAAAAGGCAAAATAAGAAAATTTGTACTTTTTACGAGAGTATTTATTTTTCTAAAAATAACATTTTAATAACATTTAAAAAACATACCCGTACGCAATTACACGCCTAAAGACTGAAGTGTAGAATTGATTTATCAGCAAATCAATGACCGTTGCTGTTTCCTGATGCGACTTGCTGGAAGCAGAGTCAGGAATGACGGCTGCAGAAGTGACGGTCTCGGTATCACCACAGGCATTATGGTGATGCCATAATGCCTATGGCGGAGGCGATGGCCGAAGCAGCAGCGACTGACAGTAGCGTTGGCTGTCTAGTGGTAGGACCGTAGTAGATGACTGAGAAGACGGCGCTGACAGAAACATTGGCGAGTCCAGAGATAGCGTAAGAGGGTCGGAGGCAGCAAAGGCAGGGTCAGTGGGGATGGAATCGTGGAGACACAACTACAACGCTGGCGAATGTTAGTTGATGTGGTGGCAGAGGTGAAGTCGTTGGCTAATATATAAGAAGATAAAGATTTATTTGGACCCCCAAGAGGCTTAATTGGCCAGATACCAGTCATAGATGTGTACAAAAAAAAAGATGATATACAAATATTACTAGGCAGACTGTACTGCGTTTAATCAACACATGTTTTGAACATCTACACTGACTTTAAATATTTCTGCAAGTTGTACTCTATTCCTATTTAAAATCATGGTAGAGTGCCTACGGCGGAGGCAGTGGCCGAAGTGGCAGCGGCGGAGACAGTAGCGTTGGCTGTCTCGAGGTAGGAACGTGGTCGTTGGCGAGGGCGGCAACGGCGGTGGCGATTCCAGAGTTCGAGGTAGCGGCGGCGGCGGCGACCGGAGGCTGACAGCGGGAGCGTGCGCAAGGGCCGTCGCGGGCAGATGCGGCGCGTCGCCCCGGGCCACAATTTCTTTCCCAAAAAAGCTGCCTGCGTCGATGCGTCGCTCGCCACTTGATTCTCCGCTTACGCCGGGGCGGAGGCGTCGCGTGCGTTGTCATGAGGTTCTTCGGCTTTTGCTTTGTTTTCTCGCTGAGCGATCCCTTGCTCCGGGAGCTCTTTCGCTTTGGTCCGCCCCAGTTTTGCATGTTATATGAAGAGTTGTTTCAGAATGATGGTGAAAGTGTTTGAATAATTTTGTTCGCGTATTTACATGACAGACACGTTCAAATGAATTGGCGGTTTCAGAGGTTTAGAAAAAAGTCATTAAATATTTAAGTAATGAATACAAATTAAAAGCAAATTATTGAAGGCTACATAAATAGAAAGAATAAAAAATATATCGAAATAAACATTGTATGGATGTCTATCTGCATGGGTGATTCAATCCTTAGAAATATTTTGTATCATTCTCCAAAGGTTTAATATTACTTACAACTAGTGAAATATTTCAACTTACAACACAATATCGAAGTAAACACGTGGAATAGATTTGCATGAATCAACAAGTCCAATTTGGCACAGTATATTTTGTTTTTATTTGTAGCAGGTCGCTGAATTAAAGAAGAAATACTTTTACTGGTATTTTAATAGTTTTCTTTTTTACACATTGCATTCGTCACAATCAATTCGCCATGAAGATTATGTCATTTACAGAGCTGCCAGGGGTTCTCAATGTTAATGTGGGATATCACAGCCCAAGAAGAATAAGAGTCAAGGAAATGGGTAACACAACAATTTTCGTTTATTTATCCACTTATTTAAGAATTAAAAAGATTCAAACAATATGTTTTGCAATGCAAATTTGTTTATGAAACATTCATCAGTTTTTTTGAAAAAAAACAGAATCAAATAGTATATTTCAAATACCTTATATGAATTTCACTATGTTTTGCAATATGTTATATGTACTGATGCAATGCTTTCTTAGCCTTTCTCACCACTCCTTTAGGTGGTTCGAATATATGACTTCTCAGTGATGGCCATTTTTATAGATAATGCAGATGATAATGTACCACTCAAGGTCTAAAAGCTGTTTTAGTTTTCGTCATCACAGGAAAACCTATCTTCACCATCATCATTAGAACGTGCAATTATAGGAACCAATTTTTGCTGAAGTATCATTTTTATTTTCTGGACTCAGAGACATGACTGACTGCACACGTTTCAGTATCACACAAAACAACTCGAGAGCCAAATACCGTAAGCATTTCCTGCTAACCCAGAAGAGACAGAAGATATTAAAATTCAATGTCTTTCAAGAATAATATGCGTGAGCACAAGTGCGTTTGTGTGTGAGATTGGCCACGAAAATGTGTCTCATGCCCAATGAGTGAGTGTTGGCAGATTTGTCTTTAGTCGTCCCACAGATATTTACTGTAATAAAATATTTTAATTATGTAAAGTTACTTGACTCTGCATCATTACTAAATCAAATTATCTTATTTCTCACTATTGTCTTGTCAATATTCCAACAAAATTCTTCTATTTTTTTTTCCAATCATTTTTCTTGAGTCTTTTGCATTCACTGTTTCGTCAATTATCTACACCAGTATTACTTTATTACTCTGTCTTTCTCTTTTATCTCGATGCAATAACATTTTCTGTCTCAATTTTTATGCACATTAATGTTACATTTATAATCGAATAGTTGATTTCAAAATAATTCATTCACTGCAAAAGCATTCAATACAGATATGTACAGCTCAGTGACTTAAAAGCAATTGCAACTTTACAAGGTAAAAGCTCGAAGTAATTTGAGTCTTGTCAAAATTCGTGATGCGGATTTTCAATTATTTCAGAATAGCCCTTTGGGTTTCAATTATGTATCTTCAAGTTTCAAATAAATACTTAATAATACTCATATGTAAACTTCTAGGCATTATTCTTTAGCCATTGCCACTGCTTCTTCTTCTTCTTGTTATTTTTCTTCAGGGCTTACTACATTGTGAACTCGCTGCTTTCCGTGGTCAAACATCTCCTTCGAGCCAATTACCTTTTTTACTGAACTCAGAGTTCGTGTTCATTAGCATGGCATTTATACAATAATAATAATTGATTACAAAGTCATTTTTATGGATGTGCAGCAATTTCAGGGAAAGTATCCAATCTAATTGCAGCGCGGCGTGTGGCAATGCCCCAACCGAATCGACGCGTCGCCTGACGATCCTGCAATTCGCCTCGGGCACACAGCGCATGCGTGCTTCAGTCGATTCTCTCCCGTTGTTACTGCCAACGCATCGGTCGAAGCCCGCAACAACCACAAGCACTGACAACATGGGGATCACTGACGAAGAGATCTCCTACCCCACCCAACATTTGCCAGTACTTTCAGTAGTTTATTCCCGTTCCACTTTTTATTATTAACGTAAGAGTTGCGTAAACTAGATTCACCAACCACCAGCACGACTCGGAGCAGACAGGAGATGGCGGTGTGAATAAGAGCTGAACTTTAGCTCGAAAGACTGAAAGCCTAATTAAGAAACAAAATGTCCCACGAACAATTGAATAATCCTCACACATCAAGACTTGCACTGCCTGTTTTTACCCTAGAACCCTGTAGTCGCTTTCTCTGCAGGGACCGAGAAGTCATAGGTTCAAGTCCCGACGGTGGCGGATTTTCAAAACCAGCTTTATAGGTAGGTCGAATTCATCCTCTTTTAGAGGAGAACTGTAGCTGTCTATAACTCTAATCGGTATTTTTCCGTGGGTTTCTCTGATTAATACCAGGCGAATTCCGAAGACGTACCCTAACAAACGGACCAGGGATCGTAATCATCTCCATCTCCCGGGATAAAATCTCTACACAAACCACCGTACTAATGACTATAGCAATTGAAGTGTCCCGAAACAAAGCAATCAAGATTCGCTTGCCTATCAACCAAGACAAGTAAGCAAACATAATTATCGCAACCAGTAACAGTAGATAATACTTGGTCCAATGAGCATAATGAAATTGGAAGTAGGTTAATATAATTTAGTATTGCTTATGTCAATATGTGGCCCCATTTTGCCGGGTGGAATTCTTTTTCTTTCGGTGGATTTCAGGGTATATTATAGATTTCAAGAATAGCTCCGACATCACTTCATCATTTAAAACCTATTACGTTTACATAGTTAACTTCTAAAAATCAATGCAAATCTTTGGCTTCTTCCAAAGTTTGCAAAGGTATAAGCATTAAAATCACGCTCAAATTTTATGTGCCCAAGACGCTCACGCTCAAATTTTATGTGACCTTCAGTATGAAGTATCTTTAAAGGTTTACTGGAACGGATATTAATAAAGGGCGTATACTTACAGCACTGTTATTTGAACGCTAATTGATTGATTGATTAGTGTGTCCTTGTCGCGTCAACTACTTAGGTCATCCCATTAGACCCGTAAGAGTAGTGTGCCTTTTCATTGCTGAAGGTGGTGGTGATCTGACCCCTTCCCCGAATGGCGACATCTCGCGCCGATCTACACGACGTCTTGTAGGGTTTTCCTTTACCAGATACCCCCCACCAGCAAGGCACCGCCCCAGCCGGGGCAAGCTCTAAGCTCCCGACTGGCCTCCCGGTATGTGTGATAGTGTAGTGCGCATAAGGGTAAGTGTATGTAAGTAAGGAATGAGGATAGGACAAAGAAGAGGAAGAAATGATCGCGCGCGGACCGAGTCCCGAATGTTAGGGTACTGCTCTGGCATTCGCATAGTGTTGATCGGAGGAACCACAGAAAACTACCGATCTGAGCAGCCGGCCGCTAGAATTCTCCTCCAGACAACGACTGAATTCAATCTAGCTAGGTAGTTATAATGTTAAAAATCCTGCCTCTGTTGAAACTCAAACTCAAGTACCTTCCTGTCAGAAGCACTGCAGTGACATCATTGATGCTCTGTGCCACCTAAACCGGTAATAGAATGCCGAAACCTATTACCAGTGTACAAAATAGCCAATTTTCTAAAGTAGATCTTTAATTTTCTAAAATATTATTTCTAGTCGAATTAAAGATAATCAGATATAAAATATGTAGTTAAAAATATAGACTCAAATTAAAACTAATATACTGTAAATACGGATTTTAATATTTAAATTTGGATCATATATTGTTGGTTTAATGTTCAAATGGAATATATCTGAATAAACATGTCTGTTAACAATGAAAATCATTCCTTTATGTAAAATTATATAGTGAAATATTGAAATTACCTTCACTTCTACGTATTTGTTTTTTCCTAAGAATACATTAAAATTTGGGTAACAAGTAATATAACAATATACTCGTGTAAAATGTTTAATTAACTTTAATTAACTAAATATTAGTTTTAAAAATAATTTTAAGGAAAAAATAATTACTCCTAGGTATTTAGGTCTTCACTGGACAAAAATAGAAACCTTTTACTGCTATTCGTACAAAAAGAAATTCAATTTTTATTAGTATTTTTTAAAGTATGAGTTAATAACAACGTTTTATTTGCCTACATTGCAATTAAACAAAAGAAAACCTAGTAAATAAGAGTGAGTGTGCGAAATTTAACTTCTACAATTACTAAAAAATGTATCTTCTTTGAAACATTGGCTCGATGAAATAATGATAAGTAGTTGTGTCAATATACTATCACTGTAGGAAAATAAAAACTTAGCATTATCCTTGAAATACGTGTTAGTGCCCTGAGTAACCGCAGAGAAAGTTTGGCTTTCTTCGTAACTTTTCACTATTGCAGTAAAATGTATTAATAGAATGAAATATATGTCTATCACAGCTGATTACCCAAGACTTGATGAATAATGAACACTGGTGACAAGAGTTTCGGGACATCACACTAGTCGACAGATGGAGAAAGATCAATCATGTCTCAGAGCCAGGAACATAAAAGAAGCCACAAAATAGGTTATCAGTCGGCCTCCTTGCATTGTGAGAATCACTTTCAAACTTTCACCATTCAAATCAGTACCCTTCAATTCTCACTCTGTCATCTATAATCACATTAACTGATGTCGTTTTCAAGATACTAATTAGAGTGAAGGGCGACTGCACCGAATATAGTACAGAAGTAAAAGCGAATGGCTACGATGACGTAATTCCCACAGACGCATTCAAAAATCAAGGATCCAATTCATGAAAATGTAGTTTATTAAACGGAAACAACTTTTTAAAGAACTAAACATATCATTCATATGCAATTTGATATAATGTATTAGATTCATAATTTTATTGAATGATAATATAAATTGACATATCTCTGGTTTTTCAATTGACACTAATGCATAATAATATGTAAGCAAATTTCATGTATTAAGTATATTCAATGTATAATTTAAAACAACTAATTGGGCAATATCTCGCGCCGTCACAATGCGAACTTCGGAAGATCGTGGGTGTGCATTACCTCTTGAAATGAGTGTTATTTTCTTGTCATCCGTGCATGTCGCGCGGTCTGCTGCTCCCAGTTCAGAAGAGAATGTCAGTATGTTAATTATTCAGAATGTTGGTTCAAGAGATGCCATACCTGTATCAATGGATTTCAGTTTCAGGCGTAAAAAATCTCTAACAAAAACAATAAATAACTAGTTGGAGATGAAATCAAATCACATATGGAACGCAAATGTACGAAAGATTTTAAAATACGATTGTTTCATATAAAATTTTGAATTGGTGGAATTATATCAAAATTTATATTATTAAATATTTTGTTGTACTACTATATTTTTCCACATTTGTTTGATAACATAATTACGTCCTCTCATTGTTACATTAAAAATACTCAGAGCTCTCTCAATATAAAGCTATCAAACAGATACGCTTCCTCACTCAATTGTTTATAGTTGGAAGAAAGAGGACGATCTCCGTGCCCGAATAAGAACACGTAATCAGAGTTATTTAACGTCGTTAGTACTCCACTCGGAAGAAAAACGGCCCCGTCCTGGAATGTTTTATGTCCCGTCGTTGCACCCCTCCGCCACGGCACCGCGCTGTCCTCGCTCACCCGTTCGACCGCCCGAGCCGAACAATAGAGAGTCACTGACGCGCTGGGGGGGAATTTCATTACGTACAGGATGTTTACACGGAGCAGTGGGAAGGCTGGCAGGAGGCGAGGGTGGAGGAAGAGCCGTTTTATCGGCCATTAACGCGATCGGTGCGCACCGCGCCGCGTCGCGTCGCGCCGCGCCGTTCTTCTTCTGTCGGCGCCTGCGTTGCAGCGCGCCCGCCGCGCGCCGCTGTAGTGCGGTTCCGCGCCGCTTGGGGCGCGAGTTGACGGACACCACCTCAACGCGCCCGCCTGTTGTGTTTTCAGCATTATTTCAGTTCGCACTGTGAATAAGTGGTGAAGTCAAATTTTTCTACTTTTCCCGGTTCGACTTTTAAAGTTTACATAGTTGTGTTGGCAACATTTGATTTGGAGATGCACTCTTTTAAATAATAGAAACGATTTTCAGGTTACTCTGGATTTGATTTCCTTTGATTGAACAGTTGGCAGTACTGCAAGATCCCTAGAGACCGACGGTGAATCCCCAACCCATCCTGCTAGAATCAGAATTAAGATATTGTAGAAATGTCACAAAACTTATGATGTTTTATGTTTCACACTCTCTATTTGCAATACTATCTATAGGGACTTTTTGCAGTAATCTTGAGTCGCCACACATGCGCATTCAAGATGCAGATGTGTGGATCTCAAAAGGGGTATGGAGGGCTCGTGCAAAAAGGCCGTGCAAATGGACGTGCAAGAAGGCTTTTATATCCGCAATGGTGAATCTACAAAATTGTAGCATCGTTATCAAACTGAAGCAAGCGATTCGTTTCATTGCATGTCTTATTATCGTAATATCGATAGTTACAACCACATTTATCCCTAGCGCAGTTTTAACCTGTTCCATTGATCCATACAATACAGCCACATTCACAAGAGGGTATTTATTATTTCCTCTAACTTTGTTGCGCCATACTTGACCTAATCAATGTTGTGTTTTTCTGCTCAGAACTTGTAATTCTGCTCAGAATTACTTATCAGTTTATGCATTTTTAATTCTGTATAATACAGAAAATTTGTGGATTAGCATTAAAGAGAATAAAGTTATGATAGTATGAAAATGGAAACATGTAGCCTAAGAGGAACAAAATACCGGACCTTGGAATAATGAGTCACAAATATAATGCTGCTATCAAAATAATATTACTATTGCAATGTAATATTCTGGAGGATGAAGAAGCAGACTAGTCACTTCATGTGAAATCAATTCGCTTCACCTGCCACTGCTCCTTTAACATTAGCATACTTTTAATAAGCACGAACTTTGTTGACATTTTCAAAAATTAAAACATTAAATGTTTTAATTACTCAAATAAATAATACATATTATCAGCAAAATTTACATCATCCCAAATATATCAATAAACTTCAGATGTGTAGGTTCCATTTCCTAATGCATGTCCTAAGTAAGTGGTCGCGCAACCGCTCGACATATCCTTGAAAAAGCAATACTACGGAGGTGGGCTTAATACATCAAGGAAAGGAAATTGCATCTCACAAACCTTTCCTGAATAAAATATCGTTACGGACATTGAAACCGACGATACCGACAAACCGACCGTACTGTAAACATCTAATGCGACATTAATGCTCCCGAAAATATTCCAAGCCCATATTTCGCGAGAAATCGATAAACTACACCGTGTCGACTCCGCCCAGCCGGTCGTATGTCGAGCGTCTGTTCGCCGAAGAACTTGCGTAACCCCGAGGGAGCGAAGGCGCGATCACAAAGCCAGTGCACCAGCGGGAGTGGCTTTCCCTCAGTCGGCGCTGCCAATATTTCAGATGAGCTCCCCAGACGCGGAGGAGAAATGAGCTCATAACGGTCGCCGAGATGGCCCCGCGCAGCACTTGGATCCCACTCGCGACTCCGCGGTCCACTAGTAAAAGCCCACGGGCGCCCGCTGACGTCACGGGTCGGACGGACGCCTTCGCCGGTGGTCGTGGGCTCCTTATTCGCGTATCGCCCGCGTCGCCCCGAGACTTCGGACGGACACCTCCCAGGGCGCGGAGCTTCCCTTGTTGTAAGGTGGTGCAAACCTTAGTTATATTAAATAATTATTTATGCACCAAGGGCGTTATAGGGGTTCTAATGATCTAATACTCGTGGTACATACATGATTTTATTTTTTACATAATTTTAATGATTTAGGTTGACTTGTTTACTAATTAACTAGATGTTAACTTGACTCGGTTTGTCTTTACATATTTCCCTCCCATACTTCCCTTTCATAATTTCCTCCATAAAAGAACATGTAGCACTATTCAACTGTTTTTATATTTCCCTCGTAACCACGATTCTCTCGGTCCAGATAAGTTATGCAGTGTATTGAGAACTCCGTCCCGAAGGCAAGAACGTATCAAAAAATAAATATTTTTTGTAATACAGTACTGTTATGTATTTACTGTTCTGTTATCATATCGACTTAATGCAACCAAACAGAGGAACAAAAAGCCTCTCTTAACGACCGGCGTCCATTAAGAACGATCTAAACATCAGTTCAGGTGGCTCAAGACATTTATGGAAGTCACTTCACTGCCTCTGATCGGGACGTCCAAGGATTCGAATACCAACAGTGGCAGAACTTTCGGCAGTAGCTAGCTAGGTCGAATTCAGCCGATGTCTAGAGAGGAATTCTAGCATCCGGTTGCCGGATAGGTAGTTTCCCGAGGTTTCACCGATCATTACCAGGCGAATGCCAGAAAATTACTCTAACAAACTGGCCATGGACCGCGCGCGATATTTCCTTCCCCTTCCTTGTTCAATAATTTCCTCTTGAACAGTCTTATACTTACATGCATTACACTACCACATATGTCGAGAGACTAGTCGTTATCTTAGAACTTGTCCCGGCTGGGGGTATGCCACGGTCGTTACCTTAGAACTTGTCCCGGCTGGGGGTATGCCACGCAGGTCGGAAATGGTTGGGGAAAATCTACGCAAGCTGACGAAGGTCGGCGCCGGATCTCACCAGCCACCGACGGAAACGTTTCACGATAGAACATACATTACTCCTACAGGACTAACGACCTTGGCAGTTGTCGCGCCCGGAATCATTAATCAATCAAACAATCCAGAGATAACTAAATTCAAATAAATTGTGTTGTGAAAGAGCTGTATCGAGTAAGTCTCTCTGTGGTTAAATGGCTTTCAAATAACCTACTTTCTGCATATTTAATACTGATAGTGTGGATGAATATTGTAGAAAAGGCTTTTCCACAGCGCATGCTCTAAAATATTTATTGAGATCTACACTCCCACCACACCACAACCATTGACTGCCACTGGGCAACTTACCCTCTCTCGTTGAACGTTATGTTGCCACGCATTCGACGCCAGTTACAGTTGATGCTATGCTAACACGAGACTCAGGAGTTTCAAGAATTCATATCCAGGGTCTTCCTTATAGTCAGAGATTACGGAGTAAAGGACGGTTCTCCTAGATTTCTAGAGACACGTCCTGCCCTCAAACTCACTTTCTACTTCGATACATCCATAATTAATAAAATTAATAGTAATATAATAACATTAATAATAATAATAATAATAATAATAATAATATCTTAAATTAGAGGCGAGGCTCAGATCAAAAGATCTGCTCTCCTTCCTGACTAAGCGTATTCCTCCCGTTCCTTATTATTTCTGACAAACTCCCAATGTGGGTTTACCATCCCTAGTTTTTGATAATATGCTAATAATTCGGCGAATAGTCGGTAAAGGTCGGTTTGATATGAGTTCTTGGCGCGCGTTTTAAAGTCGTTTCGTTCCGTGTGCCATTTGTTGATAGTCAACGCCTTTGTGCGTAGTGTTGCTAGTCACGACAGCCAGTTGTACAAGTTTTCGTTGTAGGACAAAGCTTATCGTGGGAAAATACAAGAGTCAGAAAGACAAAATATGTGATATCGTACGATCTGCTTCGATTCACGTTTTCAAAGCACCGGCAACCTATCTCATCTTTCTTATATCGGCCACGATCCAAATTGATAACAAAATGAAGTCGAAAATTTAAAGGTAAAATTAAAATGAAATGAGGTAAATATAGAATGCTATACAACAACACAAGAAGCCAAATCCAAACAACGCATAAATATTTATCAATTGTAAGAGATAACGAGAAAACAGTGGGCATGCATAAGATCCATATATCTCGGTAACACGTTCAGCACTTTGATGGCAAAAAATTGCAAATAGCGACTGAGTTAATGCTCGAGGTCGAGAATCTTTCTGAAAAGTAGTTTGAGATATTCTGAATTCATGTATCGATGTTGCGAGATTTTGAAATCAGTACAAATATTTGGAATGAAACAAACGATTTTCCGGACAATACTTTGAGAGATCGCTTGCTGAAAATTCTTGCACAAACTTGGAGGCAGCGGGGGAGGCAGTTGCAACAGAGGCAAGACAATGGAGGCAGCGAGAAGCAGTCGATTGAAACAGTGAAGGCAATGAGTAGATGCACATTGCCTTTAATTATGCCGAAAAAATTTCGTACACTTTCTGTTATTTAAAATTATTTACGCAACAGGATTTAACATTTGTTTTTCTTTTGTGGACAATTCGGAGAGTACTCGCTATTGAATTCACCCCTCTGCTTTACCATTCAACATATCGCAGCAGCAACGTGAGATCCGAAAGGGGAGCAGAATAGTATTTGGTTTGGGTTCCCGAAATCAGGGAAGCATATCTTTGACTGCCTCAGAGCATGTACCTAGCAAATACCAGAGCAAGATGCCTTTCCTACTAATTAGAGGAAAATGCCACATGTGTGACTTCATTTGAGATTTCCTACCATATGTTTATAGGCAAAAAGTGAGCAACTTCGATCCCTCAATATGCTCTAGACGTTTCTAGAATTTATTCCGAGCATACATCAGAGCAACCTAAAACAACATAGAGTAGGGTAATTAGATTTCAAAGCCCCTCAGTACTTCCTTTTCCACTTATGAAGTATTTTACTAGGAAATAATAGGAGGAGAATGGAGTTAATAATAATTAATGATTAATGGTAAATTTAATGTTACAATTAATAAATATTTGTTTTGGGTTGAACCATTCCCAGAGTTCCCCATCTTTTGGAACCATTTATGTCATGTATCACTTCCCCAAATTGTCAGCCTAAAAAAGAGGAAAATGAGGATTTGGTTCCCCCCTGGAGCCTATAATTCTGAAACACCTGTAAAAAAGCCCACACCTTACCGAAGACACTTCCTTTGAGCCCAAATTATCAGGAGAAGCATCAAAAGAAGGAGTAGGCGGACGGTACCCGCCCATCGGATGGCGGCAACTCAGAGCACCTCACGACACCGCGCGACACGACGCGACGCGACGCGACGAGCCGAGGCAGCGTCGTCGCCGAGGGCGCGGCCGCGGCAGCGCGCGACGCCGGGCGACGCCGGGCGACGCCGGGCGCCCCGCCCGCCGGGACGCGAACCTCGCCCCGCAAGGTCAGCGCTGGGTCACCGCAGGCGGCGGAGGCGGAGGCGGTGATGCTCCGATCGGGCCGGGCTTTTGGGCTGGAACGCGGAAACACATTACCATTGCTAATGCTCGTATGCGAGCTGGCCCGGGGCGTATTTACAGGCGCCTAATAGGAGTCCTCGGCCGTAACTCCCAAGCACCCATTGTTCGGTGACAGCCAGCGCCGCCCTGGATCCGCCGCTCGGTGCGGTGTCGCCGACGCCGCGGCCGCCCCCGCCGCCCCCGCCGCCACCACCCGCTCCGCCCGCACCGTATTCACGGCCTCCATCTCCCCCAATTCGTTGCCGCTATTACCTTGTCGCCTCGGGTATGCCACCTTCTCACCTGCACCGCAGCAATCGCCACCCCCGTGTTCACCACCTCCACCACCCCCGCCCTGCATTCACTACCACAACTATTCTCTTCCCATTGCCGCTTTTGATTCTGCCCTAGCCGACATACCTGCCCCACCTGCACGACATCCTTTGGTTCCCCCGCCTTCTCTACCGCTGCAGACCTCTGCTCTTTGCTTGCCTCATCTTCCACAGCCCTTTCAACATATGCTGCCACTCCATCGCCTTCACCATCTCCACAACTCCTGTCCTTATCTTCCTTGCTCGTTGCCCCCGCTGCCTTGTCACCTCCACTGCAGACGCTCCCACCACCTACGATTCTTCAGACTTCTCTGACGTCTCCCTAGCAGCACGGAACGAAACTATTTCCCAACCCCTTCAAAGCAGTTCCCCCTCCCTCTACCTTCTCTCGTCATCACGCCTCTCCGTCACCTCCGTCGTCTCCGCCTCCTGTACCCTCACCTTATGAGCCTGTTGTTTCAGAGGATCCTGTCATCGCTATCATACGAGCGAGGCGTACACTACCTGCCGACCAACACCTGTGCACTCCTCGCTCTCATTTGGCCCGTTAGTTCAGCCTACTCTACCAGCCTGCTTGAGGATGACTCACCTATTGTACACCGCCATCGCTGCCTTTTCTTTCTCAGTCTATGAAATCCGTAGCGCCGAACATTAAAATTTCATAACTTCATTTGTCGTATGGTTTCAGTCAATCCCCCATTTTTTCTTCCATTTTTTCCGTTGAATTACATAATTTCTCTCGTTTACTTTGTTCAAAGTCTTTACCTCCGACGCCATTCTTTTACTTTAAAATCAACATCTAAGAAAAGCCATTCTGTCTCCGTCCAGTGACCTTCCTTTCTATTCACTTACTCAAATGTTTGGCCAATGTACTACACAATTTTATTAATAAAATTTTACTCGCTAAAGTCGCTCTCGGCGCTTCCGAATGACTTTACGTTGCACTACGTAGTTCAAACTAAACCACTTGCAGGGTTCTCGACTGCGAAAATCTCAAAATATGAGACCTAAATCACACAGTACTAGGCGAATGACGGAGCAGTACCCTAACATACGAGCCAAGGGTCGGTCGGGATCTTTCCTACCTCTTCCTTCTCATATCCTCACCCCTTGCTTACACAAACAATTCCATGCACTACACTACCAAACATGTAGGGAGAAGAGCCGGGAGCTTAGAGCTTGTCCCGGCTGGAGCGGTACCCCGCTGGTGGGAGATACCTGGTTGGGAAAACCGGCTGGTCGGCGCCGGATCTCACTATCCAACGGGGAAAGATCACCTTCGCCACCACCACCACCACCACCACCACCACGCAATTAAACATGCACTACAGTTACGGGACTAATGATCTTAGAAGTTGACGCGCCCGGAAACGTCAACCAATCATTCATACACCGAGCAACTTGCCAGTTCATTCAATATAGCAAATGCCTTATCTTCTATTTAGCCCATCTACTCACTTGTTTTTGAGCGAGTGCCGTGCGCGTTGGGGTCCCGCGCAGGGGGCCTTGGACCGCCCAGGACGCAGAGTTCACAGGCGCTGCACCTGATGGCGCGCCCGTCCCTGGCTGCCCGCCCAGACGCCCGCCCGCCCTGGCTGCACTTTACGTTTCAGGTGTGCGCCCCACGCCCCTTAATGACTGCGGCGTAAATACCGGCGAGGCGCGCGGGGCCAGGGCGAGGAGGTTAAGTGCGCCCCGCAGCGCTCTATTGTCGATACACACGAATTGTTGCTCGCGTTTTGAGTCCGCTGCGAGTGTCTCTGCGGCTGCAGGGCAATAAACGAACGTCTGATTTGCGAGAGGTGTCATAACTGCGAATTAGCAGAGACGTTTATTTGCTAACGATTAGCTTTCTGTCGGCCGTGTCCTCGGTTTGTCACTATTAATAATCCGTTTACTTTCGAAAACATTTCTGAATCGTGAGCAGTGAACTTGAATAACATAACGTTCCTTTATTCTAAAATCACGCTTTCAAACTATTGTTCAAATCTGTTTTGTACTGTAGTTTTATTAGGTTGCTCTCAAATGCAAATTAGAACACTTATTTGAAAGACATTAGTTTGGGGTGAATTTGACATTAAACAGAACGTGCTTTTCCAAACATCCTCTATCAGAACTGCAATCATGTGAACTATTATTTTAATGAACTACTTGATTCTTTAAAAGTTCATAAATTAAGTATTTAAATGGTATTCTTTCTAAGCTCTGTTTAGTTCTAGTTTCTAAGCTTAGCACACATCCTTTATTAATGTAAGGTTCTCCCCGTACTAGTAGGTATCCTTAGTGTTCGGGGTGGGCACAAAAATACAGAATAAATTACGAAGCTATCAGAACATAAGGGTTAAGATCAATGAGAATTAAGTTGGTCATGGAAACAAATTGAGCCAATACTGTCAGTCCGAGCTTAATTTTAATGAGAAAACGGTATTAAATGGGTGTAATACGATGCAATTCTATGCAGGCTAGGAACCAAAGGCTATACGTTGTTAGGACAACCAATACACAAAGTGTAGTATTCCGTGCTTGGTGTCAAAGCGCTGTTTATTTGGGGAGGCACGGCCCCGGAGACATTATATGCAAGAGATACGGAGATAGCATTGAAAGCTTCAATTCTGTGGGAAGAAAAGTACAATAATTCTCTAAAAAAAAGCTACCGTGCTGAACACACGTAAGCAAGCGATGCGGTTCGAATATTTTTTTCAGCATAGACTGGGGTATTAGTTAAATGATAGTTAGGTGGGTAACTTATGATTAGTTTTGATAGCTTGTCATTGTGCAGAATAAGAGGTCGAAGGTGTTATTCACATTGAGTTATAATTGAAAATTTTGTTAATAAAATGAATTCAAATATTTCGAAGAGATTTATATTAGGATAGCTCCGTATATGTGAAGGAATTTTTAATACGTCGGCTGAAAATAGATAGTCGCGCTTAAGTGTTTCATCAGAAGCACAGATACGGCAATTAATTTAATAGAAATTACTGAATCCTATAAAGTATCAAATAGTCGAGGATATTCCAGGAACATTTGTAATATATTTTAACAGTAGGTAAGAGCGTGATAATAGGGGTATCCAGGACATTCTATATACAACATTGAGTACGAGGATATCCGAGAAGAACACCTGAGACGTCACTGCAATAACTGAGGATTTGGTGGAATTGCTGAGCCGATTCATACAGAAAGTAGGAAAGTCAGCTTCAATGGTCAGCTTCAGCCGAACTGGAAAGCAGGAAAACAGAATCAAGGCGAGCGAGTAGATGAAAGGGAAGATAGGAGAAAACAGTACTCAGACACATGGATCGACAAAAATCGCGCACGGAAATTTACAGAAGGCAAACGGGAGGAGCACGTTAAAGTCAACGCTAATGTGCAGGAAAACTAAAAGAGTTTGGAATACGTGGGTGAGATATTTCGGACGAAACAAATGAGGAAATAGTTACAATGTTGGCATTTCAAAGTATTAACATTTCAGAGGACGAATTATTAAGGGAAAATACGAAACGCCAGATTAAGCGGAGTACGTGTTTAGTTTTGAAGGGGCTTCGGTAGTGCTAAAAAACTCACCTTTCTCTCAGTTGTAATCTGAAATATAATCCTAAAAATACACCATCTGATTTGCAAAAATTGAGTGAGATATGAAGATAATGGAATCAGAAACATCATATAATCCACATAAAATATATGATTATCAATTTCTACTAATATTTGTTTTAAATTTTTGAGAGATGATTGAATTACAAAAATACAGAATGTCCACTTTCTTTGGGTGATGCGGTTTTTTCTACCACTACTGTATATAAAAACGTGGAAGGAGAAGCGATTCACGAGCAAACATTCGTGTAATTTCAGGGGAATTATATGACTGAATGAAGCGGAAAAAGATTGAAATTGATTAACTGCCAATACGAAAGTTAAATATTTGCGTAGCAAACGGACAATGAGCTGATGTAAAATGCCGATAAATGAGAATGGAATTTGAAGTGCATGAGTTCACGATTAAGTTTCCAGCAATTGTAGTAAAAGAATTGATCCGTCCGATCATTATCAACGTAGACGGTTTGAAAATGTACGTCAATATAGGTAACATGAGTGTGACGTTACGGAATGACATTAGGAATCACCATTGTTTGAAGGTTGAGAGCCAAGCGGACGAATTAATTCAGATTTGTAACGTTGCGGTAAAAGTTGAGTGACCTCCGAATCTATTCCATGAGGTGGCTAAAGATGCGGTTGATGAAAACGGAAAACATTGTGTGCAGGGAGTGAAATTTTTGTAGGAAAACTTCCGGGAAATATTTGAAGATTTTAAGAATCCAGTAAGGGAATATCATTTCCAGTTAGAATTGACAGATGACAAACTATTCTATCCGGTTCCACATATGTATAAACCCGAAGTCAGAAAGCAAATCGAAGAAAGGTTTCAAGACGATATTATAGAAAAACCAATGTCTCCGAATGTTAACCTGATAGTCGTCGTCCGGAAGAAGAAGAATGTAATAAGGTTTTATGTAAATTCTAAAAAATTAAATACCAGAACTATTACTCGATACAAAGCACCACCAAAATGAGATGTCAGAGGATAATGGAATAATGAAAATTAATACTAATTATCAAATCATTTATGGCAATTTACAAGAAGCGGCAAAAAAAAGAAAAAAGAAGCAGAAACAAGAAACTGTAGCATGCAAAGTAAAATGCGAGTAGTATTCCCCAAACACAAACAGAGTGTAACGGCTTCAATTGGTGATTCTATTCTACTCAGTATCTAAGGCTGGGACTAAGTCAAGGCTGAAATTTAAATGATGCTCCCATGAGTTGAAATGAACATTGTCCACAATATGAAAGCGGTCGTCTTCAAATAATAAAATACAACATCCAATGACCATTCCGACCTTCTAAGTCTCTTCCATGGAGTAATATTATGTTCAATTAAACAATCAATAATGGTAGGAAAGTGGACGCTCTTTTCTCACCGGGTAACACAAATGAAATCTACTTCATGTAGATTCAAAGAAATACGTCGATGAAGAAGAAATTAATTAAAAATAATATTTGTACCTATTATATTTGCGTCATTTTGAAATAATATGGAACAGTGCTCCTCCGAGTACAAAAACCATATAAGTTTAAATATTTTAATTTTATTAAAATTAGAATATTTTCTGGATTTTTTTTCAGGTAATGAATTTATTGGTATTTATACCAATAAATTCATTGTCTCAAATATAATAAAATATTCGGAAATATTACTATTTTTGGGCATATCTCAAACAGAATTGTGAATAACGTATGTTAAAGACCAGTTGCGAAGGACTAAGAGAATAAAACCCTCATATGTGAGTGAAAGGAGAAACAGGAACTGCGAAGGCTATGGAAGCTTGAAAAGTTGAAAGTCATTACATTTTCGGGACAACCAGTCCGGAATCGAATGCGGATCTTCAGAAAACAAGTTCTACACGCCACCTACTTCTCCATCTCGTTCAACACTATATTGTGTGTGTTTCGAAGAAGAAAGCAGGTACGTATGGCTAACAATACGCCCACAAACTTGATACTCATCACCTACATTTCTCTTTTGTCACGTGTCTCGATTTCGAAGTAATATTGGCAGGTACTGGGTTAATAGTAGAAATATCCATCTCGTTAGAGCAAAGTATTCCATTACACATAATTTTTAAAATAAAAGTTTTCGAAAATGTAATTATTTTACAACGGAATTCCAGTAAATAATGTGTACCCGACGAGGAAATCAATCTTTTCAATTATATGGGTATTGAACAAGAGTATTATAACATAAAAAATAATTAATTTATTATGTTGTGAATAAGTTTATGATCTGGGCTGTCCGGGTGACGCCGCGTCGATGGCTGATGTGCCAATCAGCCATCGACGCGGCGTCACCCGGACAGCCCAAATCATGACTGGCCGCGGAAGACTACGACATCAGTGAATAAGTTTAGTTACCGCAAGCTACATTTGATCAAACAACTGACTGATTAGTGTTTCCGGGTGGAAAGTTCCGGGCGGACTGATTAGTGTTTCCGGGAAAAATCGCCGCTAACCCGGGCGATGTACTACACTTACGGGATTAATGCCCTTAGCATTTGGCGCGCCCAGAATCACCATCATCATTCATTCAATCTTATTGCCGGACCCTGGCGACGAATTAGTGAATAAATCTTGTTTCACAAGTTCCGTCATTCCAGAGAGTCCGCCTGCCCGCCCGCGCGGCTGCCCTTGTGTGCGCAAGGCGCGCGCGCGGGGGCGCAGGTCACGGCAGTGCGCGCATGCAGCTCCCCGCTGCAGGCTGCGGCGCAGAACGGTTTTCGAACCGCGACTTTCAATTGGGCGCTTCAATTTGTCACCGCCCGCCCGCCAGCTCGCCCGCCGCCACCGCCGCCGCAGCCGCAGCGGTGCTGTGTATGCTAATGCGGCGGCGACGGCTATTAAGGCCTGCTGCCGGGTATCAATAACACCGAACAAAGGAAGCTGCGGGCGATTTCGTCGATAACCGTCCAGGCGAGAGCTGGGATGAGGGCGGGTCACCGGTCAGTACATTACGGTGACGATTGGGAAAGAATGTATTTGCAAAATTTTTCTCCTTTTTGTGAATTTTCTTCCAGAACATTCCCGTTTTTTAATTTGAATTTTTTTTCGATTATTCTATTACATTTTTGAACCTGTAATAATACTGATTTGTATGAGATTTCTTTATAGAATAGCAATACTTTGACGATAAAAGTAAAGAAATATAGTTATCGTAAGGTAATTAAATAACATAAATCTGGGAGTGGAGATGCAATTTTCAAGAGAACTCCACAGTGAGGTTCCAGTAGAAGGCGTTAGTTGCACCCATCAAAATAAAGGAATATTTCCTGGAGTAAAGTATGTGTAAAGAAAAGTACATTGTCAGGTTTTTCGAATATTGCGGGGTATAACATTGGCGACGTATGTATCCAACCGCCAGGCTGATGCAGTGCAAGCTACTATTATACTTCGATATTTCTAATGTGGCCGATGACATTAGGTTATTGTTACACCTCCTACCTTATAAAATGAATGTTATTAATGGTGGTAAGGTTGAGAAGGACGTTTACGAATTAATTAAAAAGATTCATATATAAGGCAGGAGGTGTGACATGACGTATGTCATCAGCCACTGTAGAAAAATCGAAGAACAGTATTGCGTATAATCAAGGAGACGAAACAATGAAAAGCTAAACTAAATTGATAACCGGACATGCTAGTTGGAAAGAAAGTTTTTCTGAAATATATTGTATTGTTTGATGTAGAACATCTGTACATTATAAGCTACTATCATCGTTCCGACATAAAATTCGCGCGTCTTTTTTATTATTTCACACTGTTCCTGGCAAAATAACGTGCCTACTTTTCACCGCGGAAAACGTTTCTGAGATCGCAGCCTTTTCACTTCCACTCCAATACTCCCTTAGTGCACCCTGCCCCTCTAGACAAACCGTTCAAGTATTACATAATAAAATATTGTTATTTCAATTCCCAGCGTTCCATAGAGATAGTCGATGTAAGTCTCTTGCCCATAACATTTTTACAACCATCAGATTTGTTCCTAGAAATCGGTTCATTAACTTCACAGCTCATAAATAGCTTCAAAATAGGCTAATGTGTTCTCTTGTGAACAAAAGTGCAATATATTCTTTCTCAAAATAAAACAGCTAAGAGCGCTCACATTAACTTGAATGTACCCCGTAACTGTCTTCGCAGTCGTATTTTCTCTCGCTTTTCTGCATCTAATAATCGATACTTTACAACTCGTACATCCAGTTCCACCCTCTACTCGTACTTTCTCCGCAACGACACTTCCCGTCTCCCTAGTGTTGGCCTCACCGATAGCCCACGCAAAACCTCGACCCGCTTCCACACAATCGAAATAAATTCATTGAAAAACGTGCAGTGCTGTTTGTAACCCACCCTCTCATTTCAATGCTCACTCAGAGATGGCGAATCGTTACCTCTTAGGTGAGTGGGTCTCTCGGAAAAGATTTATAGAAGAACGTCCTGAAAACCATTGTCAGACGGCGTATTGTTTTCGGTTATTGAAGCGCTCACGTTTGTTTGCTCTAGGGAAGAAGCTGCTGTAATAACTCACGTGGTCAGACCGACGAACTGAACAACAGTTGACGGTCTGGAACGAAATGCATTTGTCTACGGAAAGAATGAGGGCGGATTTGAGAACGAGAAGGAGAAAAGGCTGAAGTCGCAGTCCGTTCGAACGATTGGAGGAGAGATTATTACTCCTTATTTGCTTAAAAATTATGACAGCGCTATTAGTTTCGGCAGATACAGGAATGAATAATATGAACGGACGTAACGGAGCTTCGAGTAACGGGAATTCATAAACGATTCAGCATTTGAGCTTCGACACAAGGTAACGATCTGAAAATGTACTACTAACAGAAAATAAATATTTTAATTTGTGTTCTCCTCAACCAGATCTCTCATGACTGACTTACAAATGGCAAATAAAAAACCTCATTGGAATTAATGTTTTAATATAAAATATTCCGTTACAAATGTTCATGCATAATTTCCATTTTTATGGTTCGTGTTATAACTTATGAACATATATATATTTTTACGAAGAGTAACCCATCTTCAAAATTAATTCCTGCATCTAAAAATAACGTTTCTTAACAAAATTGGACGATAATTAGTAATGCAACATTTAAAACCAGTCATTTCTTCAGAACACGCCTACATTGCCATTGACACTGACTTGATAAATTCCACACAATAAAGTTCGTGTGTAAATTATCGTATCGGACATTTCACCTTTTGTGCAAAATTATATTAATGCTTGCGAAATGAGCTGTAGATATCATGACGTCCAAGTTCATTAAAGTTGACCTTTGTCACTTGTTCCTGAAACTACTTGAAATTCATAGGGAGACACTCCCCATAATTTCCAGCCCTGATTTTAAATAATTAGAACATAAAAAGTTTGCAGCTTTTTCATTACATTCATTCATTTCCATCACTTAATTTTGCCAATAAAAAACAGTACTTACTCTTGTTATTGAACAAGCACACCTGAATAGAATATGTCACAGAACAGAATAGAGATAACTCATATTCTTTTTTGAGATTCTATGATTGTGACTGAAGCACATTTATTCATCGTAAGTAAACGAGACCCAACAAACTGCAATCAATCGTGCCAGAACACCCTACCCAAGCGTCGACGGTCGGAGCTTGCAGATTACGAACACCGCCCGATAACCGCGACCCCAGTTCTCTCGGTGTGTTGCACCACCGCCGCACCGCGTCGCACAATCCCCGTCGCAGAGTCGCCAATTAGTCGAGAGCCGGGCACAAAAACCGTCGCCTGGAAACCAGTATCTGAACCGCTGGCGCAGCCATCTCGAGAGCAAAGGCTCGCGTGACTGTCGGCATTACCCCGGCCTCAGCAACAGCCCCTCCGTCAAGGAAGCGAAGTGCGCCGCCCCGCACAGACCACACAGTGGGCCGAAATGTGGATTCGATCGCGTTTATGATTCGAATTGGTTGATTGATTGTTATGTTTCTGGGCGCGTAATTAATCCGTAAGAATAGCATACGTTTTATCAGTAGGCGACGGTAGAACGTGAGATCCAGTGCCGATTCTAGGGCGCCGTTAGTGATTCTGGGCGCATCATCTTCTAAGATCATTGGTCCAGTAAGTGTAGTGTAAGATGTTTTTTTCCTCGGGCGGTAGCGGTAATCTTCTCTCGCTAGATGGCGAGATCCGGCGCCGACCTCCCGTCGGCTATCGGGATTTTCCCTAACCAGATATCTCGCACCGCCAGACTACGGAGACCGCCAGAAATCGCCCTAGCCGAGTCAATCTTTAAGATCCAGACTGGTCTCCCGATACGTGTGGTAAGGCATTTAAATATAAGTGTGTGTAAGTAAGGGATAGGACAAAAACAAGGAATAGGAAGAAAAGAATTCGCGTGGTCCGTGGCCAGTTTGTTTAAGCTCTGCTCCGGCATTTGGCGGTGTTAATCGAAGAAACCACGGAAAACTACCGATAGGAGCAGCCGGCCGTTATAATTCTCCTCCAGACAGCGATTAAAACTAGCTGAAAAGCTAGTGTAGAAAATCCTACCACCGTTGGGTCTCAAATCTAGAACTTTCCGGTCAGAGGCACTGCAGTGACATCAGTTGATGCTTCGAGCCACCTCTTCCGGCGCCGAACTTCACGTTCGCTTACAGGGGTTCTCTCCCTCCAGGTATCTTCCTCAGGAGGCCACCGCCCCAGTCGGAACAAGCTCTAAGCTCACGATTTGTCTCCTGATTTGTATGGAAGTATGGTGCATGTAAGTGGTTTGGGTGTAAGAGGAAGGCATAAGGTTGAGGAAGGAAAGATAGCGAGCCGTCTATGCCCGTTTGTCAAACACTGCTTCTGCATTCGCCTGGTATTGATTGGAGGAACCAAGGGAAACTACCAATCAGAGCAGCTGGCCACTAGAGTTTACTTCCGGACAATGGTTGAATTTCTGTTTGGTAAGTACCCACCTTCATCGCCCCCTCCGCCCCTTTCGTAAATCGAAACCTAGGACCTTCAGATCATCAAAGCTGCAGAGTCTGTGCATGTAGGGTGTAAACTTACATTATTGGCGTAACGTAATGCTACACATTGTGGCGTCACCAATAATATTGTAATAATTCTATTGTGGCGTCGCCAATAATATTGTAATAATTCTATCTAGAAATAGCTTCCATCGCGGCAAAGTAGGTCACGGGACGGAGCCTTTGTCGCGAAGACCCCCCTAACGACCACCAGGCCGCGCCCCCTACTTGACAGAGCTTGTACCGACCGCGGACACGTTTATGACCCCTCGTAAACGCCACCGTCCGAGCCACCGGGCAACCCCCCAACGAACAATACGCGCCCCCGCACCCTTTTTGCCACGCGCCCGCGTAAGAAACTCAAATCCCAAAGGGGTTATTTAGAACTTAGCCGTCGCAGGGTGCCGATCAGCCTCCGCCGACAGTTTATGGCCCAGAAGAATACCCCACCGCTTGAACACGTGTCCGGACAGCTGCGAAAGCAGCTTCTGGAATCACTCACAAAGGAGAGAGAGAGAGGATGGAGGCCCAAGATAGAAAGAGAGATCTCCCTGGAAAATTCCACAAAAGCTGCAACTCGATTGGAGAACTATAATGTTAAAACGCAATTGCTCTCAGCCAATGGGAAGTTTCATCATGGGGAAGGGGCAAATCCACAGATTTGGAAACGTTTTGGGAGGGAGAAAGAGAACTTACTTGAACGCGAGATGGGCAGAGAAATTTTATTACTATTAGGACGCTACTAGTGGAAAGACGTTCTCAGAGTGGAGATTATTATTATTAGAGCATTACTAGTAGAAAGACATTCTCAGAGAATTCTTCGTAGGAAGACATTCTTAAAACGGCATTCGAAGTTTATTATTATTAGGACGTTACTAGCAGAACGACATTCTTAGAAAGACAGTATTATTCTTAGAGAATTCTTCGTAGGAAGATATTCTTAAAACGGCACCGTAGATTGGCCACGGAGGAAACTTGGGCGGGAGATGGCAAGATCACGCGTAATTTCCGCGTAAGCCCATCTGCCTCCGCCGCCTAACGCCGTATCGGGCCCATCCATGCCCGCGCTGAACTACGGCCAGCGCCCGTGTACCCTGGATTGACTGAGCCCGCACGATCTGGCGACTCCGTCGCCGCGCCACGCTGCCAGCTGAGGAGGAACACCCCGTCGGAGGTCGGTGACCTGAGACCGCCCGCCGCCTTCGCCCCTGAGGGCCGCCATCCGGCCGGTCCCCGGAGCCACCATCAGCCAGCGGTGATAGTTATGACGCGGGGCTCCCTCGCAGGACATTCTGGCGAGAGATTAAAAGCGGCCGCGCTCAGGCCTTGTACATAGTAGACAGAGTGATGCATGGATTGTTAGAATTAAGTCATTTATGTTAGTTTTAAGAAAATTTGTTTATTAATGGTTCAAGTTACGAGCTCGCAAAGTAGATTTCAGAAGTAACCTATGTCGCCCTCTAGCGACCTGTAACTTCCCTGGCAGCTCATGGTGCCAGGAATAAACCCAAGTTTGTTACCAATGATTCAGTGTACTAATTCATGACCTCCCAACACTTCCATCCAACCACGTTGCAGGAACTGAACCTGGCGCCCCGCGTTGTGTTTACAACATGGAAATACAAGAATAAGTTAATGTTGTTTTGGCTGCTGCTGTTTCAAATTAGAAAAATTATATTCACGTCAAAAGTGATTAAAAGAATATTTTTAAATTACACTGTTTGATTAGTATTATCACATACTGATAATGTAATCGCTGTACGGTTATGAAATGTCTGCTTATATGATATTGCTAATAAACCAAGCAAGAGGATAATGTATAACTAATCTTTTGTTTCCCTTTTGACATGAATATTATTACATCTTACTATCAGAGATTATTGGTATTATTTATTTATGGTATGCGAGAGCTCTAGAAATGCGTCCATGGTTCACCTGGACATGGTTACTTCCGAAACCTTTCTTATACCATTTTTCTTACTTCTCTTGTAGCTGAATGCTGGATGTTTCATGAAGCAATAAAATGTTTCTTATACGAATTTATCATTCACGTAATTATGATCTGCAAATAATTGCAGTTAGGAAATAGACTATTTTAGCAACTGTTTTAACCGCACCATATAAATTCGGATATTATCTCACTTTAGATAATAAATTAGTTATTTCTGCTAGTTCTAGTTTTAGTGCTGCTGTTTCTGCAAGTTAATGACAGAATAACGTTATATATATATATATATATATATATATATATATATATATATATATATTGCATATTAATATACAAACTTATAATGAAATAAATAATGAATTATAGCTCTTTTACTTATCTCCCACTAATCACAGATATGCTAGCAGTGATGACTTTCATTTCACTTCACTCATTGATTATCCCATGTTAGCATCCTAATGTCCGATTCGGCCCAGTGTACGTCGGTCGCGTCTCGGCCGACGCATAACGCTCCAGTGCTCTCAGGAACCCTGGAATCTGTGAACCACGAATCGAGGTGCCAGCCCCGTCGCCCGCCTTGCCTTTCGCCCCGGCTCGGCTGGCCCCGGCCGCTGCGCCGCCGCCGCCGCCACCCGCCACGCGTGGCTGCGTTCACAGCCGGCTTATCGGCCTGCGCGCGGCGCTCGGCGTTTGTTCCGCGTCGGCCCACGCGCCGCCGGGGCCCCTCCCCGGAACATCAACTGTCAACAGAACTTCCATGAACGTTAAACCGATGCATTACATCGAACGTAGATAATTCAAGCTTCGTCGACTAGAACATCAATAACTCTAACCTCGATAACTCGAACCTCGGTCAATCGAACGTCGGTTACTCAATCTTGAAATTCAACCCTGATAACTCGAACCTTGAAACATTGAACTTTGATAACTCAAACTTTACTCAAATTCCTACAATGTCCATTCACCTTAATTTCGACCATCGACACAAAACAACACAAGTGCGCGCTACTTCAGGTTTAGGAATTACGAGTAGGTATGGATCACGCAGATTTAAAACGAAACAATTACGGATTAGATACAAGATTAGATTAGATACAGGGATTAGGTTAGGATACAGAGGAAACAAGAGATGCACATGCAATAACAGACGTTACAATCACACACATCTCAAATATTATGGTTGTTAAGCCATTAAAACCAGGATGTTTTGTAACCAGTAATCTGCAAACTGATCGTTCTATTATATTTACCCATATTCCATAGCACGGGTTGTCGAAAACTTTTGTTCACATACGTGATCAATTATGAAACTATTATACTTTTAAAACAATGATTCAAAAAACGCCTCATATTCTTTTTTAGGTTTCTGTAATAAGTACTGTGATTGATGTATCATACATCGCGAAATTAAACTTTTCAATTTTACAAACATTTTTCCTCCCTTCCGAATCTAGGTACCGGAATCCAGTTTGTTTATTTATTCAATACCAAACACTGTAAAAAGTATTGACGTTCAAGATAAGCGCATGCATTACTGACTTCAAATAAAGCAATGCCATCATCTCAGATTTTTAATTATAGAGTATGAGGATCTGTTTAATAGAACATATCACGAATATCTTTTATTAATACTTGCAGTGACTCGAAAAGTTTGTAGTGTTTTTTATAAATTGGAAAGTTCACATTTTTTAATCTAAGTAAAAGATGAAATATGAGCCAGAAAATAAAATATCTTGGAGTTTGTTCCACCTCGAACGTTAAACTTTGGTGCACCTCCGCATGCGCAGAAGTTAGTGCTGACGCAATGGCGTGCACAAAATCCCTATTATTAAATCTATTCTGGCGGAACAATATTACCTTTGTCTTAAATATTCCTGAAAAATGAGACTTTGCTATAAAATGATGTTTTGTTTGTACCATTAGTTCTATTTGAACAGAACATCGTGGAAAACATTTCTCGTTTCGTCGTATTAAGAAGAAAATTCTTCTTAAAGGGTTAAACGAGTAATTAACTTCTTGCAAGTATTTTATAATTATACAAATGACTTTTACATTGAGATGCAGTGTCTCTGGCCGGGAGATCATTGGGTTGGAGCCCTGACGGTGGCAGGATTTTCGACATTAGCTAGTCAGCTAGGTCGAATTCAGTCTGGAGGAGAATTCTAGCGGCCGGCTGATCTGATCGGTAGTTTTCCGTGATTTCTCCAATCAACACCTGCTGAATATAGGAGCACTACCCTAACAAACGGGCCACGGACGGCGCGCGATCATTTCTTCCTCTTCCTCGTCTTATCCTCACCCCCTCACACACACACTAACATGAGCTACACTATCACACATACAGGGTGACAGGTAGGAAGCCTAGAACTTGTCTCAGCTGGGGCGGTGCCAAGCGGAGATACCTCATTGAGGAAGAGTCCGCTATCCGACGGTAGGTCGGCGCCGGATCTCGCCATCCAGCGGGGAAAGAGCACCGGCACCTCCCGAGGAAAAAACACTTACGGGGCTAATGTCCCTTAGTAGTTGACGCACCCGAAATCATTGACAATCAATCAACCAACTGAGCTATCGCAGCCGATATGCGGAGAGTCACGGAAGCGATGGCGGCGGCAAAATATGCGATAGCAGTAGCAACGAGAAGCGGCGAAAACCGCGAAATCCACAAGTATTATTCCAGTAATGGAATAAAATGGTTAGAAAACCATACGACTACGAAACGTCCTATTCAATTTGTTATTAACTCAACATCTCTGGAAAATAATAGAATTTTTTGAAAATTGTATCATTGGAAGAAACTAACATAAACGTGCAATGAATGCGATCAATGATCAGGTTCTTCAGCCTGAGGTTCTCTTCACTGCCGCATGATAACATTGTATCTTTTCTTTTCGTCACTATGCTTAAATGCGTCGTGATCAAATGCAGTTGTTGAAATACCATTGTCTCAGAATAATGTTTTATATGTTACTGACAGTAAGAAAATTCTCTATTTTTTGACGCTGAAGTACATAGCTCAGATTTTATGTGTAGAATCCGATTTTGTCATCGGCCAGTGATGAACGGTAAAGATTCAGAGTTAAGTTGTGTTCCAGTGGGTGGAAAAGTAATATTCTGAGAAGGAGACTTCAAGCACATGCCACAAGGGCGCCCGAGACTAATGCTCAGAACCTTGCATTCAAATTGCAGTAAGATTTTGAATTTCCTTATAATTTGTATTTGATACAAAAACATACCATTGTCATTACACTATCATTGTATAAGTAATTACAGAAACTTGGAAATGGAGTACTTTAATTCAATAATTATGGCGGCAATATTATTCACATTCTAATAAATCTATGAAACTTTAACGTAGCTCTGCTATGATCTTATCAACTTAACAATATCTTTTGTGAGTACATTTCATTCCTTTTCATTAATTTTATTTAATCTTATTATTTCAAAAGAAAGCGTCGCTGAAAAGCTGGTTAAGTTTTGGGTGTGGCAGGCCACTAGTGCACAAGAAACAGAAGCGGAGGGTAGGCGATGGAGAGAGAGAGAGATATATATACGGTGTGAAGCGATGGAGGGTAGAGGGGGAGAAGAACTGGAAGATCGAAGATTGCGGGAGGACGGACAGGCGGCAGATGCTGAACGAAGGAGATAACGTGCAGAGTGATGGAATATGTAGTAGGGGCAGCAGGGCCACAGAAGATGCTAGAGAGATGGGACTTCGAGAAGTGGCGGGGCGGGAGAAATGAACGAGAAACCTGGAAGCACAGGGAACGGCAAGAAGTGCAACAGCGAGAGAGTGAGGTGGTGAGAAGCGACGGAGCGAGGCAGGGCAGCGTGGAGCGTGTAGGAAAGGAAAGAGTAACGAGAGGCCGAATGGTCAAGGAAGCGAAGACAGAATATGCTAAAGAAAGGGGACGACATACAGTGGGAACGGCAGTGGGATGGTGGGGGCAGAAGAAGACGCTTGAGGCAGAGGACGCCGAGAAGGGTGGCGGGGACGGCGAAATGTCCGAGAAAAACGAAATAAGGCATAGCTAAATCCTCGAGGTGGGGAGAAGCAGCAGGAACCTCAAAATAAACACGAAACACGAAAGGGAGAGGGCCTTGGGAGAAGGCGTACGCGAGGGTGCGAGGCGGTGTAGAAAGGGTGGCGGGGAAGGCGGAGGAGGAGAACGAGGAGCCGAGAGCAAAGAGGCGGAAGAGTCCGAAGGATGGGGGCGACCCGCAGTAGGTCAGGACGTGCGGCGAGGGCAGCAGAAGACGCGAGGGCGGCGCGGGGGCGGCGATGGCACCGTCGCTGGACCACCCGGGCACCGGCTCCCCCGGCGACGCGGCGCCGTCACCCGTGACCGCCCGCGCTCACCAAGATGGCGGATAACGTCGACGGTGTCTCCGCCCCCACCGCCGCGCCGCCGCCAGCTGACCCCGTCCCTCACAGGGCGACCCCGCGCAGCCCCCCGCAAGCGCCGCGCGGACGTGTCGGCTATCGCGAGCGGCATCTCCAGGCTGCGCGGCGCGGCGCGGCCATCCTGCCTTCGTCCTGCGCGCCGTCGTCCCCTCAGCATGCGTCAGTCCCTCGCCTTCATCAGCCCCTCCCTCTGAAACACCCACCGCCAAGGACTTGCGAATTGTCCTCGTAGATCTCGTTCACTCAAAGGACTTATCCTGCATCCTCTGTGATGACGTGGATACTGAGAGGTATTATGCGAAACGATACCTTAGATGTGCATTAGAGATACCTTAGATGTTCATTTAAAAAAAAAGTAATATTGATTCAGTTTAACGATTAATATGTTTGATTTAGATTCCAATAAATTACATCCCTGAGGAATTTATAAGAGTCGCTGTTACAATGTCCATCATTATCGTTTATATGAGTAAATGTTAAATGCCAACATTATGATTTAATCTTGTAATATTTCAAAACTTACTGGCTAGTTAATGTGGAAACTACCATTCAATTACAACGAGAAACCCTAGTACTCACTCCATTGTAGATCACTGAACAAGAAATATTCAGGTATTTTTTCTGAAATCATCCAATATCCCAATAACTTACTTTTGTTAATCAAGTGCGTTTTACGTATCATAATTTGAAATTGTTCAGAAATTTCAGCCGGCGTCACTAGCTGAATTCCTTTACCATGCTTCGTGAAGTCATGGAGGTTAGACTTACGGGTTCCTGGTTGGGTAACCGTCTAGGAACCCCAACATCTAACGATGCCGAGCCCTTGGCCGAAGGGATAAAAGGCACTGTCTGCATGCGACGTGAGCGGACTTGACAAAAACAATAAGGGAGGATTACTTCATATCGGCGCTCAAAGCCCGTCAAGGGTCCAGAGACGCATTGCATCAACGAAAACGCAACAAGGTTTTTTAAAATTATTTTTCCAATGTGTTATAAAATAGTTATTTAAGCTACAAGGCCGTTATAAGGATTCTAATGATCGAGCGGCGACAAAAAGTCCTCGGGCTCGAAGATGATTGTAGCCGCTCGATCATTACAACTCGTTTACGTCCGTGATACATATTGATTTACTAATTAACTAGATGTTAACTTGACTCGGTTTGTCTCTTCATATTTCCCTCCCATAATTCCCTTTCATAATTCTCCCTCATAAGAAAACATGTAGCATCATTCAACTGTTTTCATAATTCCTTCGTAACCACGTTCCTCTTAATTCAGGTAAGTTATGCAATGTATATCGAACTCCGTATCGAAGGTCATAACAAGCAATGACATGTAAGTAAAAAATAAATACGTTTTTACGTACAGCAGTAATATTAGAAAAGCTATTCTTATATAAAAGTGGCTTGATTTTTGAACTCATTCACTCATACTTTCAAAATAGCGTCAATTATTATTTTATTGATTTTTTATTAATACACGGATATTAATAAAATGACTACTTTTTGGTAAGAATTTGTATTATCATACGCGTTCTATTTTTCTACTATCTTGCTTTGCGGTGCGGTTGCGTTTCCACAGTTGGGAGCGCCATGATAACATCCAGAGTAGTCGCGACCCTTCAACAAGCAACTGTGTGTTTTGTTATATCTTTCTTCTGATTAAGCTTTAATTGCTTATCCAGTGCTAAATGTTTGCTATTTTCTTTCGCTGTTTAAGAAAAAATTCAAACGTATATTTTCGTCCTATTTCCTACATGCAGCTAAGATAAACTGATAATATATTTTTTCGGTTGTGAGCGTTTGAATGGAGATAATAAGCAAATGAATTGGCCGAAAGGAGAAAGAACACTCTCATTCGCACTTTCTACAAGATGGTATCTCAAATATAAATCCAACCGACATCGACTCAAATGTTTCACGCGGTACTAGTCTTGTATATCTCTCGCATAGCACCGAAAGCTGACAAACTCACGCGTTCATACAATCATTCGCCGTGACGCTAGTGAGTTCCTGGTAAACCCCCAGAGTACATTCTTAATACACATCAAATCTCAAGCGTGAAGTACTGAATAATCTCGATAAACCGGCAAGAAATCACAGTACAAATTAACTCCAATTTTCCACGCGAATCAAAGACTTTCGACAGCAGAGTTCGAAGGGTACACTAGCGCACCGCGAGAACGTGGATTTATCGACAGGTTCATCAGAAAAAGAACCACACGCCGCGAGAAGGAAAGTTTTCACGCACGAATCACTTTTCGATTTGGTTGAATAATTTAATGAGCGTGCCAGCATAACAAGTGCTGAAGAGTAAACAACAGCCAGCGAAGGTGCGAACAGGTTACCAATCCTTCAACGTGGCGCGCGCCGCTATCTGTTGCATCGGCTGAGGCGAGCCTCGCGTGAAAGTTAATTCTTGTTTATTAATGTTATTTAAAGCTCACGTATCCGCAAAGAGATCGACCGACTCGCGAACCTCGGAGCAAGGGTTAACAGTCGAGTATCAGGTGGTTTCATGCTGCCAAACGAGTTCCGAGGCCTCTCGATCACCTGTTCGACGGCGGGGGACGCAGGGGGTGAGAGTGGCGAGCGGAGGTGGGTGAGAGTGGTGATGCTGAGGCGATCTGACCTTTCAGGAAACGCGGAGAATAGAATGTGCATGCGTGGGTTTGGTTCGAGAAACCAGAAGTGTAAGCAATATTCATTTGTTTTTCTTCCAGAGTCGTTGGTTTATCGAGAATTTTACTTCCTGTTACAGTGGACTTGACAATCGACGCTCTGCAAATCCAGTTTAGTCCTGAGTGAGTGTAGCCTGAATTTTATAGGTTTTGTAAAACTATTTAAGTCAGTTCAAACAAATTATGTTGTTTCTTTATTAAATATTGACGAGATTGAGAGCTATCATAATTATATGAAACACGCATTGTTCGGACGTTGAACTCTTCTTTGCATAGATATGATGTAATACGTCACTGAACTGTTGTTTTCATTCTGAGTGACGCTACAAGCCCTTATCCTCGCGAGACAAATACTTTCTCTTCTCCAATACTACTTACGTAGCATAAAGAAAGTATTAGAATGCTGTAGTTTAAAATAAAACAAAACAAATTGTTGACAGAAAATCTACATTTGTTGGTCCCTGATATCGAAAATGAGGATAATTATTTTTTTTAATATTTATTGGCTACCTGTTCAATCATATACTTTTTTTTCACTGTGTTTGAATTCATTGATAATTATGTAGGTAAGTTGGCAGCACTAAATCAGTAGGCAAATAATATTACACATAGGTTAAAAGAAATAAAAATCCGTGTATAAATTACATAAAAATTAAGGAGACATGAATTGAAATGGAAAAAATAATTTAAGTTTTGGAAGATAGAAAATGGGCTTGGTAAAATGAGAACAAATTTGTGGATTGAGAAAATACTAATTTTGCGAATGAAGTAAAATTTTGTAGATGTAGGCGAAATAGGCATGTTGTTATAAACGTTTTATGAGGTAATGAATAAAGTACTTCAAAGAATCAATTTGAAGTTCTCTGGGTATTATTGGAAATAAATCATTGTTCATTTAATATTTTCCAAAGAATTTTGTTAACAATTTGGAGTTTATTTATATTGGAGGTATCATAATAATATAAATACATTTACTGTGGTCTTAACATCTATCGATATACTCATATCTATCAGTAATTAAAAAAACTCTTGGAAGAAAACAATTGACTACTGAAAAGCGTACTATTAAAGAATAATTTATTTAACCCGCCACGGCGGTGGGAACGTGAAAAATCCTGCCATTTAATACACTAATTAATTACACAAATAGTTTATTATAAAGTGAAATATGCAAATAAATCGTAGATCCAATATCAAGCACAAAATATTTCCCAATTTTTTAAATGTCTCTATTGACAAAAAACAAAATTGAAAGTAAACGAAGATCAAACAAAGAAAAGAAACTGTAGCATTAATTAATAAATACAATATTAACAAAATATGTCTGCATGACTAAATGTAACATAATGGAAGAATGTTTTTACAGTAATGTTTTATAATATGTTTTATGAAAGCATGTTCTACAATAATTTTTTCTGCCTTTTTGTTTTCTTAACCTTTCCAAGAAAGTGTATTGTGACCTACCAAAATTTACAATAATTTGCATTTCTTAACCCCAAAATATCAACTTCATTTATAAAAATTAGACTTCAAAGAGATAAATAAATAAATATATTACAAATAATTCAGTTTAATTTCTTGATTCTCAGGTTTAGCTTCTTCAATTTCTTGTTCAGAATCTGTACAGTGCGAACATTTTAGTTCAAATAATATGTCAGCAACTTCATCAGCACTTGATAAATAATCATTTTTTTCTAAAACCTAATTTACTAAGTCTATACCATTAGGATTTAATGCGTTAAAATATATTTTGGATGAGCCGGCCATGTTGTATAAACGTCACGTAAACGGGAACGTTGGGTCAACAACTTTAAGCGGGAATGGCACTCCACGTTTTTCTGATAAACTCAAACTAATGATCCTCATCTGTTCAAGAAGATTCAATTTGAAGGTAGAGTGGTGGATAAGTGAAGATATAATTTTGTTCACTTGATAGACGGCTTCAAAGATGTCACTGGGTGTGGCATACCCAACGTTCCCCCTGCCAGGTTAATTAATTTAGTGCGTAAATACGGATGAATCAACACAATATCTGAAAACACATCTAGGAATTGCATTCTTTCATTCAAAGGAAAAAGAAATTCAATTGGTTCAGAAGAAACTTGAAACGAAGACATGGCAGTATTCCTTATTTTTTCAAATATATGATTTATTGTCAAGCCAAAGAATGGTAGTATTAATAATAATAAGTGGAGGAGATTCAAACGGACACCGGAGGATAAACATTCTTGCTTCAGTTTTACGAGGATTATTACTATATGTAGTAAATAACTTTCTCACCGTGGTATACACGGAAGCCATTTTCTCCGTTGCCGAAGGGATTAGACGCAAACCTGACCTGGTAATAATTGGTTTACAGCAAAACATCTATCCGTCCGTATGTCCATCTGTCCGCTACACCATGAGCGCTAGCGGCTACACCATGAGGAAGGAGTTTTACCAAAACTGATATTCTCCGATCGATCTGAATGATGTCACGGACTGATGAACTTGAAACGGATATATTGATTTTGGGGGTACTTCACAAGACAATAGTAGCATGCAAATGTGTAATCTGTGGATAAAATCGGAACCCAAGTGACTGTTACAAATCAAACAATCGTTCAAAATATATAAAATGTAAGGGCAACCACCTAGACTCAGATAAGAACTATCCTTGCCAAAAAAAAAGGGTTTTCAACGTAAATGGTCTCCCAATTTTTTCGTGCAACCGACGAACATTTTCAAACTAATAGTGTCCCCGCCCATCTCGTACCATTATCCTTTTGCACCCAATTTTGCAAATTTTATACTCTTAATCTTCATCGAATTAACTCAATACCTGTCACCATCAGTCACTAGATTTCCTAAGTATTATATCGCCACCTGCTCATTCTAACATACCCAGCCTAAATAAGCATTTCATTAACACATCAATTTCTTTTACCTAATCATGTATTCAATCAGCTCAACTCTATTTAAATTTTCTTGCATCTGAATATTTATAAGTTCAGAAAAATCTAACTTTATTAAATGGGAACGACAACGGAATTCTTCCTGGTTTTTAATTTCTATTTTTTGAACATAAAATCGACTTGACAATTACATCTGAAACGTCCTTAGCCCACACAATCTTTAATTCTGTTATTCCAGGATACAGTTTATAGACCTGCCCTGCCATTGCCTTGCAGATACTCTTCCTTGAGTAAAGGCAGTGGGAGGAGTTACAATATTTTTTTAAATCCTCAATTGCTGTAGTCAATCACTCCAGGCGTAGGAAATATTGCAACAGTTTTAAATGAAAGATCATTTCAGTCCTTGCCATTGTTACAATACATAAACCACCGAATATGCCGCTCACACCCCAACACCTTCAAAGTCTGTGTCTACTTGGCTGTCTGACAGTCCCGCAGTCCGGCAGTCACAGGCCTAGAAACGAATTTCACCCTGTCGCAGCCGGAATGTTGGCATCTGTGCCTAGGAGGCGGCGTCTCCCGAACAGCTAAGTTCTGACTCGGAAGCTCATGCGTTCACCCACAAAGTCTTCTCTCCAATCCTGTTGTTATGAAATAAAAATATAAAATATGGTACGAGTTGTATAATCTCGTAAGAGAGAACAATTGAGGGATGCAGTGTCGGTTACTATGGACGCGAGTTCGTTCGAAAAATACTGGGTTGAGTTCGCTAGTGAATGGATGCCTGAATGTTGGTCGGAAATATTAACGTGACATTCTGGTTGTAATACCCAATTAGTAGCGACTTCAAGATATTGGAAATTTGGCGAAACTTTGGGGACGGTACTTCAGAAAATTTATCGGTGGTTCTATAGTAAGATATCCGCGGAAGCGGAGTAGGTAACATTTGTTCAATGATTCGAGTTACATAAATTCACGAATAATATATTTGCTTTTGGTTTGATACTAAATGTTCTCATTTAAATTTTCTCCATCGAGAAGCCAATTCGGTGAGTGGCAATACAGCTGCAGCTGAATTAGTATTGACGTTCAAACGCTAGCATAAACGGCATTAACGTGTGCATACGCTGTTGCGGAAAAACGACTTTAGTAGATTCGTAACACCAACCCAACTCTATCAATTGTGGACTTCAAAATAAAACATCAAGCTAGAGGCCTACGCTTAATAAAAAAGCTATTTTACATGTTGCAACCAATTCGAATAAGCAGCCCCCTCCAATGTACTCATCCATTTTAGCACCAGATTCCCCCAGACGTTCTAGAAATCATGGTGAGTAAACAATTCAATGCTCCAATTCATCATATTCCCTAACCTGAATCAAATTGTGGCAATTTTCCGGTTCTTATTTCCTTTAACACTAACCCTCCTTTTCTCCCACCTGTATACAAATCATTCCAAAAATCATTAACTGGCAGACTTTCGAAGCGCTCACATTCACATCCTAGCCCCACCTCCACCCACTTATACTAACAAAAGAGAAACAGACGAGGCTATTGTCAAGTTTTACGAAATAGTTCAAACATCCATGTGTAAAGTTTCACTTTCTAATCATTCTAAACACACAGTAATAAAAATAATACTATTTTCAAAGAAATGTGTTACTAAGTCAAAGCGAGTTGCAAGACGTCTGTCATAAGAAATTAAATTACAATTTATTAACGCTTAATCGTCTCTCTAAAGTTTCTGCGGCAATGGAACCATTAAGATTCAAAAAATTTCAATTCAACTCTTTTAATTTAAACAAATTGTCTCCTAGTTTATATAAGTTGAATAGTGATATTAACAGACTTCTAAGTACATTCCCCCTTAAAAACAAAACAGTACAACCGCTACTACTTCACCAAAAGCGAATTTGCTGGCTAATCTTTTGACATAATCCAATTTCAGACTTGATCTTCGGTAACAAAATAATATATTTTGTTAATAGCCGATTTATTCTCTTTCTGTATTAATTAATTTTATCTCTACATTCAAATTTCATTCAGTGAAATATTTTATAAACTTATCTTTATCATACTTAACGCCTTCCTCTCGAAAACTAACACAATTGCCTCTGCCAATATGGTTCAAATCCAACCACTCCACCGCCCTCCGTAGGAATAAGGGAGGGCTATCCTACAAGTTTCGCAGCAAAAGAATCCCGGACTACTTATTCAACGTAAATTGCATCTTCATACAATCGTACATTTTTCATCAAAATATATAATTACATTTCATTGCTGTGAACAAATCACGCTAATGTCCCTCAAGGTTGCTATCTTTCTATGATTAATGATTTGATGATGATGCATGTGCAGACTAAAACAAGAGGGAAGGCAATTACGTTTCTGCAGCAAGTGAAGGCCCAACAGCTACTTCTAGAAAGTAAATAAAATAATATATAATGAGAATGCAATTATAACTTTAATCATATAATTAACAAAATACTACTGATTTTGTTGAACTATTTACAAGGGTGTCAGATGGCTTGAAAATCCTATTCCCAAAACGTCTTAGATTTCCCCAAATTGTCATATTAAAATTGAGATAAAATCAGAAGTTGAACATATAGAAGAAAATGTTGTATTACTTAAGAGTATGGATACCTTTCAAATTTTTCAGGGGTGCCGAGTCCCCTTGCCGTTCACGCCCCCCGCTTCCTCAGCTTGTTAGCACGCCAGTGATGATAATTTCTTGAGTGACTACAATTATTATAGTGCTTCATCTACTTCCGAAAAAGTATCTCGCCTCCCGGTTCCGTACCGGAAGAGGTTACTCAGGCATCAACCGGTGCCACTGCAGTGCCTCTGGCGCGGAGGTCCTATGTTCGAATTCCGACGGTGGCATGATTTTTGACACTAGCTTGTCAGCTAGGGCAAATTCAGTCGCTGTCTGAGGAGAATTCTAGCGGCCGGCTGCTTTGATCGGTAGTTTTCGGTGTTTCTCCGATCAACACCAGTCGAATGTCGGAGCGGTGCCGTAACAAACGGGCCATGCACGATCTTTCCTTGCTCCTCCTTGACCTATCCTCACCACTGATACACACTTACACTAACATGCCCTACACTACCACACATGCTGGGAGACCAGGGAGGTGAGATTAGAGCTTGCCCCGGATGGGGCGGCGCCCCCCCCCCCCCCTGGTGGGAGATACCTGGTTGAGGAACACCCTGCTAGGCGATAGTAGTTCGGCGCCGGATCTCGCCCTCCAGCTGGGAAAGATAACCGCCACCTCCCAAGGAAAAAACATATACTACACGTAGTGGCCTTAGCAGTTGACGCGTCCGGAATTACTAACAGTCAATCAATGAATCCCGGTGCCGTACGGGCAATCCGCCTCAATCCACATCCCCCACCCCCCGCTGCTGCGCCGCCGCGCCGGGCGCCCGGAGGAAGTTGAGCAGCGGGCGACCTCCGCGACCTGGACTCAATGGCCCGTGCCACCGCCACCGCCGCCTCCGCCGATTGCCCATCCGAGGCGTTCCCTCGGACCTCACGTTTATGTTGGGCCCTGCCAACGCCGGAGGAAGGCCTTTCGCAACGAATGCTTTCTTCAGCGAAGCGAACCACATCGGCGCTATATCAAAATATCGCAAGGCACCGCGGAGCCGCCTTTCACGTGTATTCGTATCCGCCGGTCGCCTTTCACGCGAATGTACGTTTATCATCGCAAAATATACTTAATGGTTTCACACAGCGTTGCAGGAGGAGGAGGAAAGTGTTAGCAGTCGACGTAAATTCGCTCTGTTCCTTTCGTACAAACAAACGAGGGCAGGACTTTACTGTTTTGAAATAAGCTAGATTCCTCTTAAGATTTAAACAACGATCGACACTCAGGGGATTATTTCTAAACTTATGACAATTGCTAACCAAAACTATCTGTAATCGAGATTCACATCGGTTACAAATGGTCCAAACTCAAGCATAATTAATCTTAATCTAAATTAAAAGCTCGTTGGTCCCCGTTTCAGTTGCTCTTCCAAATACTAACAGGTCAATATTTTCACTTTCAGCTTTTACTTCCACCAAGAAAAGTGATATAAGCAATATTTATCATAGAAATAAATTTAAAAAAATATTTATCATTTTTCATAGAATATTTGAATGATATACAAGAGGTGTATATAAAGTAAGAAGAGAAGTTCCCAACATTCAATCTACTATTAGAGTTTATAGTATTTACCATTTAGATTATCTATTACAGGAGATAAGAAATTATATTAAAACAAACGTTTTAATGTATTACCTAAAGCATCGTTTCAGAAACTCACATCCCCTCGATTATAAATTTCCTTACCAGAATCCTCGTCAGCGTCATTTGAAGATTACCCACATTTGTCGACATTTATTAATAAATGCAAGGGTCAAAATTATTTTATATCATTCATAAGTGAAGGAAGGCGAATATAAACCGACACTAAGTTCCCTTTTCTGCCATTTCGATAACAATTTTATCTCCATAAATGAGCGAGTGGCATCAATTACATTTTAAGTAAACACACCTTCGGCCCATGGAAATGACCAGTTTCCAGAAACTCGTATTCTCTATCACGGAATGGGTTTGGTATAGCTGGAAGTCCAACAAATGCAAGAGTGTAATAAATATCGTTTCTTTAATTGTTAATGAGAATGGAAATCGACATTCGACAATCAAATGCAATCAGTGTCATAAAACATTAGTTTATCAATGTCTACTACCATTTGTGTACTAAAATTCATGTTTCAAGAATTCTTGAATCAGCATACTTCGATTTCAAATGTTTTTTTTAAATCAGCTACTCTTAACTCTCTTTCCATCTGCGGTGTTTAAATGGATAAAAATATTAATATTATTTAGCAAAAATATTTCTTTTATGCTTCAAAACAATGTGATTTTCAAGAGTTCAAAGGCCGAAGCTCGACCCGTGTTTGCATCTGCAAATGCCCTCGTTCCCACCATCAGTAACCACACTTCTTCCGCTAGGAAAGCGGACGGACTACGCTGATTGCTCGGAAACGTAGCATGCCCCTGACGCTAATTCTGGGGGGATACTACACAGTGGACCGAAATTCACATAGAAACTCACATAGAAATCGTGAATCAAAGGGGAAAAATTTAATGTTGAACATTTGTAGCTCAGAAATAATAATAAAATGTCCCATTAAGTTCATTACTTTCGTCACGATTCATGTTTACTATCTACATTCACACTTCGTATGAGTTGGATTCATTCCACTCTATTAGTATGATTAGTTACGTTAGAATGCCATGTGTGGAAAAACATTTTCATTTTATTTTCAGATTAAATAGTATATTACATAAAAGATTTCATTACTTTCTTCTCTGGACCTTTTTTATGTTCGTTATGAGTATTATTACTGCATCAGTTACAATGAATCATTGACTGAACTAATTCTTGGATTTCGGAAAATGATTTACACTATGTAATATATCTAAATTGTCATACTTTTCGTTTAAGGAAAGGTAGTACAATAAAATAATAGAATAAAACCAAAAAAATAATGTATAAGAATATGTTCATAAAATAATATCGCAACACCGATAAATGTATTTAAGGGCACATAACCTTGTGAAACTTAACTGAACGTGAATTGTTTGAGTTTTTGCATTTGTTGTATTAATGGATTTTTCTCCTTTTCGCTTTGTTTTTTCCCACTCCTTGTGCTTTTGTCCCTTTCAGGCCCAGTGCGTCCCATCCACCCAGCGACCTCCTTCCGCCCAGCGGTCGGCGGAGCGTTAACTGTACTGCAAAGGGTGCCGGCTCGCAAACCCACCCGGAAGGCGGTGCTCTTCCTCCGTTTAGCTGCACGGCACGCAACAGGTGATCGACAGTGTCTTGCTCCTCAAAGCTGCTGAACCGTAGAGCTGAGGTCAGTGCATGATTACCGCGAACAATTTATAGGCAATTGCTGTTGGGCGGCAGGACGTACGCGGCGCAAACGCAGGAAAGACAAGCGAAGCGGTGCCCCTCGTGGAAGCGGATGACTGCGATGCCACGCGCGCGAGGGCAGTGGGTGGCTGGTGACTGATTCATTGAGTGATCGATGTACCCGGGCCTATCAGCTAATATGGGCATTATTCCCATTCGGGGGTTGAATGTTTTATCGCGGGAGTTGGTTGATAGCTGGTGCTGATTTTCACGTCGGTATGCAGGGGACACTGGTGTAAAAGCAACAGACTACTTTTAAAATATATTCAGTTTTCTCAAAATTTTTGATCTACAGTATGAATTCTTTGAGTGAAATGTAATGAGTGACTAGCATACCTCTTTCTGAAAAGGTCCCTTGCTTAAAAATGGCTATTTTTATTTTTTTTTAATTGATTCATTTCCAAATCCCATTTCATTCCAGTTGTCGCCAGTTAAAAATTCTAAAATTTTGGTGGTCACATCAAATACTCGACTTGGTAATATCAATCAATAATCTACCCCTTTTACATTTTTGAGACTAAAAAAGTTTTAAAAAAATACCGATTCATGTTACGTTATTGCAATAAATATTAATACGATGTTTTCAGCTTACTCTTTAAATATTAAGTAATAAAAATAAATAAATTATCTTCGTTATAATCTTTAGGATTAAAAATCATAAATCCCACGTTCTGCCAGTTTGAAGCCAAAGGAAGCCTCCAATTATCTGTTTTTCAAATTTTGTGCTTGATGTGGGCCCTATTGACGCAGCAGCCATTATCGATGCCGTTATACGAATACTATTCTTTAGTATTTTGTTTTCTCCTATACGTCACACATTTAGTGGTTCGGAGACTCGCGGGTACCGAATCTCCTAATTTGAAATTTTCCGAATCAATAGGCTTGGCTACGCGAAGATGGGTGGTCAGCTCATAGCTCGACTCTAAAAATTGATCTCTGGTCGAGCTAGGGAAGGAAAGCCCGCGCGTGGTCCATATCCTATATTTTAGGGTGATGCTCGGGCATTCCCCTGGAAGAGATCACAAAGACCGTGGAAATCATTGATCAGGGCAGTAGCTTTACTGATTCTATCACGGCAGAATTCACGAAGTCACGGATTTGAACACATTAAGTAAAATGTACGGCACATTGCCGAGATCGAACACAGGACTTTCCCATCATTGGTACGCTTCCAATGTAATGCTTTGCCTTCGCACTCGCCGCTTCCGGTGATGGAACATTATTCACTAATGTTCAGACAGTATGCATTTTTAGGAATAAATTAGTATAAACAAATCGAAAAGGTGTAGGTGAGCAACAAACTTGTTAGTGGCAAGACTGATTACCTCTCATATATGTGAAAGAAGATATCTTCTAAACGCATCAATACGCGACAGTTAGAAAATTAAATGAACATTAAATGTTTATTATAACAAATGTTTGAACTATATACTCATGGGTTAGTATAAATCTAACAGCAAAATTCCCTATTCCTTAAGTGGGCAAAAGTCTTTTAGATTTTTAGCAGTGTCGAGTGTTGTGCACATATTAGTACACAAGTCGCACGCATCGTCGAAATCGGTCGTATTTTGACCGGGAATTAATGTTACATATGTAAACAAGAACTCACAAACAACAATAGAAATAATTTTCTTTCTTTTTAATGTTACTAAATTGACATTAATTGCAGTGAACCTACACAAACATTACCTGCTGAAATCTTTATGAAATAATTACAGTTTGGTTCTGAATAACTAACGGAAGAACAGACTAACTATCAGACGAATTACATGTACAAAGAAGGACGAACTGCATCTCACGATTCAACCCCACGATCCACTAGAAAGTCAAGCATTATTGTGCATAAGCGCGTGTCAGGTGAAACCCCGTGGAGGGTTGAAGGAACTAGAGAAAGATGTAGGTGATGGCGCTAGCTGTGAGGGGCGTAGACAAGCCAGCGATGAAACGGACACGTAAAGGGTCCCATCCATTCTCAAGCGAGGTTTCCACGCCTGGCGTTTACGGTTGTAAATCTGTCGCCACCGATAAGTTCACACACGTTATACATACACATGTGTGAACGTGTAACTGCGACATATTTCCAACCAGCATGACCAAGCTTACAAGCCTTGCTTGAGAGTGGATGGGCACTTCAGGAAAGAAGATACTAAGTGCGCAGGTAGGAGCGTGTGACCAATACAACGGAATCCATTGGGCATCAGCTTTGTGTTGTACTGGCACTTTTAGAAGTGGAGTGTTTTGCATTTTATGGATTTGTGATCACTGAGCACTCGGTAATCATCGACACGTCGACTAGTGTCATTTCTTTTCTCAACCGTAACGGCACGTTATGTTACTCTGGTGCAAGTGATGGCTCGTAATGCGCATATAATTATTAGAAAATGATTTCCGCACAGAATTGTAAAAATTGGTATCAATGATAACGGAGTTCCTGATTATTGGCAATCATTTATTATCGCAGCAACATTCAAAGAAAACATGGAAAAAATGATAAATGTTTAGAATATATCCTGTTCTTTATTATCATTACATGAATTACAGATGACTGTCAGTAATGGCGTTTTCCCAAAATATACGTTAACTATCTTTCCACTCACATTCCAAATGTTCAGCTTGAATTCAAGCAACAAAGAGTACTATTTTGACAAACTAGATCTCAAGTAATTAAACGGCACCCCCCTACTGCTTTGTGTCGTAGTATTGATAGAAGTCTCACATTTGTTCTTTTTCATCACAATTATCTTTTCATTTTCGATAACTCACGTCCATGGCCCTCTTGGTGTGACCTGGAAGACAATTCTAAAAGCTAGTTCCATCCTCACGAATAATCAATAACCGCCACCCTTCTTTGAGAGAGTGAGGGAGGAGAGAGATTCCAGTACCATAGTTCAGTTTTATGCAAACTGCAGGTGATCGCAATTAAAGAAGAAAAAAATAAGTGGTTAGTTGACGTACACTCGTGGATGTTCTCGAAACCCAGAAAGTACTACTCTAAGATTTCGCACATCTTAAACACACTTGAAGCGCAAGAAAACATTTCGAGTGGGTGCGAAGGTGTTCTTTGCGGCGCGGATATGCCTCAGCCGTGGGCGCGTTATGGGCGAGAAGAAGAATACCCCCCCCCCCCCCAATCGCCACTAGCGCCCTCTTTTCCGCCAGCGCCGCCGCTTCCGGCACCGTTCCACCTCCGCCCAACTATCTCTACCACCACCACCACCACCGCCACGCAGACACCGCCCCTGCCCATACCAGCGTTACGCCCACCTTCGTCCCCTCCCCACTATACCAATGTCTGGCCCCTTCTCCGCCTCCATCGCCTTCCGTTTCCACCGCGCTACAGCTTCCTTTACCGTCTCCCCGCCGTCACTACCCTCGTCTAAGCACTGGCTCCCTACCCTGCCCCCACGGCTTTCGCTCCAGTCTTTACCCGGCTTTTTGCCCGTCTCCTCTTCCGCCTTCGCTCCCTCCTCAACCACCTCCATGTCCAACTACGAGTTCCTTTGCATCCCCGACCCTATACGCGCCCCTACCCCCGCCACCAACACCGTCTACGTCACCGCCTCCGACACCGCCTCCTACACCGCCCCCGATATCGCCACAACATCGCCTCCGACATCGCCTCGAACATCGCCTCCGACATAGCCTCCGACATCGCCTCCGACATCGCCTCCGACATCGCCTCCGACATCGCCTCCGACATCGCCTCCGACATCAACTGACAACGCCTCTGGCTCCCAACCCGCCCCTTCTTGTGCCACAGCCATCGCCGCCTCCACTTCCACCTCCGCCCCCTTTCCACCCTCGCCCACGCCTTCGCCGCGCGTCCGAAATCCTTTCGCCGACCCACCGGTGCGGCGGCAGGTGCGGGCGGCCTCGTCTCGGGGACGGGGCGGGGGCGGAGCGGAGGTCGGCCCGCCTCGCTAATCGCAGGCCGCCGCACGTCACGGGTCACGGGGCACCGCCGGCGGCGGCAGAGGGGATTGCAAGCTCTTACTGGGCGAAAATATGAGCGCATCGTCTTTTGTTGGGTAGTGATTTGTGGCCAAGTGTTTGTAAATAAGTGATCTCTTTTTAATTCGATCTTCAAAAGAAATTCCGTATAATTTTCTTTGTCCATAATTTGAAATAATTAGCAAACAAGTTTTATGAAAGCGACTTACTTTTATGTTAGGTTTTACAATTATCTAAGATAACTACAAATTTGTCCATAAAAATAGATGGTTAAGTGCTGATTGATTTCCACCTTTCGAGAAAAACACTGTGAGTTATCAGAAACGTTTGTGGACTATCAGAAACATTTAATTCTTCTGGTGAATTTACTCATCATTTTCAAAATATTTTTGAAAAATGGAAAGAGTTCGAAGAGAAAGAGTTAAGTTTTCTTCTAAGAAGTAGGAAAGAGGAATCTCTCTCCTCTCTCTTACCTCTCTCTTTCCTCTCTCTTCCCTCTCTCCTATCTATCTTCTCTCCCTTATCTCTCCCCTCTCTTCTCTCTATCTCTTTCTTTCTTTCTCTACCTCTCTATCACTCTTTACCTTTCTCTATCTCTTTCTCTCTCTATCACTCTATATCTCTATATCTCTCTTTCTGTCCGTCGCTCTCTTGCTCCCCCTCTCTCCCTCTCATTGGCGGATCCAGGGGAGGGTGCATGGAGCCCATTTTCGAATTATGTAATTATTTAAATAATAATATTGTGTAGTATCATACTTACAGGATATAAATAATATACAACATAATAACAAATATTTTTTTATCATTTAACAAAAATCTACGATCCCCCTCCCCCCAAAAAAATTATTGGCTGAATCCACCCCTATTCCCTCTCTCCAATTCTCTCCGTCTTTCTGTCCCTCCCTCTCCTCTCTCATTTCCCTTTTTCGTTATCTTCCCTTTCCTACAACCCCTTCCTTTCGCCTTAATACGCCCTATCAGCAACACTCTCAGTAAACTCCGCGAGCACTTCGTCCAGCTAGTCTCAGGATCTCCTCGCGCGCGCGGGCGCGGGCGGGCGGGCGGGCAGGCGCATCCGGCGGCGGGCGCGTGACGCCCGCCCCTCCAACACCTCCCCCGCCTCCCTCCACTCCCACCCCCGCGGCCCCGCGCAGGTCAGCTGTTTACGCTTAACCTCGCGGCAGGTGAGCCGCGCGGGACGCCTCTTCCGAAAGCAAACGGCCCCGCCGTGACGCCGCGTCGAACCTTAGTTACACTTTAGCGTCGCGCAGGATTCTATAAACAGGTGATTCGGGGCTTATCGCCGCCGCGGAAGAACACATATTAAGTGGCGCGGGAAGATGGCCGCCGCGCGGCCGCTCCGCGTGCGTGGGATCCGTTTACGTTCGCCCTCCGGGGAACAGATGTAGCGCACACTGGTCTGGGCACGGTCCAAACGCACGCAAGGGATTTTTTTATTTTTTAAGCAATTGTTTATTAACAAATAATGAGTATCTTTGTTGCTTTTACCCGTTTGCGGGAAACTTTGTTCAAAACCTAGGGGAGAGCATTATACACTGAAGGTAGGTTTGCGGAACTAGTGGTGGTGAACTATTGAATCGGCAGTTACGTATGAATCAGCAATTCATTTTTCGTTTGGGACAATAAAACCCGTATCGACGTCCCTACAAACTTCAGAGAGCTGAACACCGAAATATAAAATTATATTAGTGTTTTTATATACCTGAAAAACGTAGGACGTGTTGGAGAGAATAAACTTATACGAGAGAAAATATGTAGCTTGATCGTAACTTTCTTGTTCAAAAAAATGTTATATTCTATTTTTTTTGTGCACCACCTAAATTATTGTATTTCACCTTTCAAAGACGTATTTTATGTTGTCATTTGAATTATTTACGCAAGTTTATATTATTTAATATTATTATTTTATATCTAAATCATGTATCATTATATTCAATCGACATATTTAAAAATCCGAAATATTTACATAAGCTATCATTTAAACGTTTATCCTTAATTTCTTTTTATTTATTTATTACCACGTACCGAGAATTTTACTTTATGTAGTATCTAATTGTATTGCTAATATAACTACGATAAATTTGTAAACATAAATTTATGATATATTTATAGTTATAAATTTCACGAATATTTTATTTATTCTTTACACATTAATTAATAAGCGAAGCTAATTAAGAAGCAATCAAACTGCAACCAATAAAGGAATAAATTAAGTGGCACTATGGTTCTTCTTTTCTGTTGTTCTTTGTTCTCGTACTACATTTTATTACCTTCCCTGTGCATGTCTTTGGGTCCTTTTCAGACCACTGTGTCCGCGCTACACGGATCGCGCGGGATATTGTGGTTGAGCGGGACGTTCGGCCTCCGGAGTCCGCGCCCGCCCCCGTCATTTTCCACGCGTTGCCCGACGCGTCCGAACAACAAACGGTGGGGAGGGGGGATATTTCAGGCGATGAGTACGGAACCCGCTTTCCGTTAAAGCATTCCCTCTTAACCTTTCAGCAGACGTTCCTCTCAATGCGGGTCATCATAACCCATCGAAGTTTTAGTGCGTTTCCTCGTCGGGAAATTGGGAGGATCCTTGTTGAAATGGTACTGCTTGTTGTGGTGGTTTTTACCCACAGAACAGCATTGAATCGAAACATAAAGTGTGCCACGCGTGATCAGGTATTTTTACTGAAATTGGAGAAGCCTTCATAGGACGTGAGTTAAACCTTTGAAATAGTTTTGCGCTGTTGATGAAAGTATGCTCTTACGTGAAATCAACAAAATTTCATTGTCTTTTCATTGATATTTAGGAAGACTTCTTAGGACGTGAGTTAACCGTTTTAAATAGTTTTGCTCGGTAGAAAAAATTATCCCCTTGTGTCAAATAAAACAAATTTCAATTTCATGTCTTTAAAATTGTATTAAAACTGCACCCTGCTTGAGGCAGTATGAATGTTCAGTAATCAATTAATATTAATTAATCGAAGAAGTGTACCTCAGCAGCAAGTGTGTGCGTGTCAAGATTGACTACCTCTAATGGATTTGAAAGAATGCCTCTTTATTAAACGTATTAGTATGCAGCTCGCAGAAAATAAAATAAATATTAAAAGTGTATTAGACGAAATTGGCTCAACTACATATTAGAGATGTGTTGGTACAAATTCAACAGCAAAAATCCCTATTCGTTAAGTGGAAAAAGTCATTTCAATTTTTATCACTATCGAGTGCTATGCGCATATCGGCCCACAAGACTGTTAACGATGCTTTTAAGACATTGTTATATAATTATAAAATATATGACATATTGTTCCATAGCAGAATCTGAAGAGCAAACCGACGACTTACAAGTTGCTACGGAACTGTGCGAAATAAAATACTATAATTTCACGTTAGATGTCGTTACATTCTGACATGGAAGGTAAATGAAAACCTTCATAACATCATTCTAAGCATATTTTATTTGTTCATTATTGCCCTGGAAAATCAAGTATCATTCTAGTTCTTTTTCATCCTGTAATGGATAAGGCAAGAAGAATTTCATCAAAACTTGCCAAAAACCAACCATAAGAACTACAAAATCCCATACGAAGCGACATCGCACCAAACACCTGAAAAGGAAATACTATCCTGCGCAAAAATATCAGTGTCCAAACCTTCTTCCTTCTCGGACCTCGCTGTAAGCGATATGGTATCTCCGATAGCGCTAGTATTCGCGCTGAGGAGCAGTGTGGGAAGCTGCACGGCCGGGATTCCTCTGAGAAAGAAGCGCTGGAGGACGCGCCGACCGCAGCAGGGAAGCAGGTGATTGATAAATAAAGGCTATTCGTTGTCTGGAGAGGAGGAATTCGGAAAAGCAGCTGAACCATGATGCTCGGGGTCAGCGGCGCGGCCGGGCACAGCCCTCCCAGACGCCCAGCCGCTTTGAGCGGCGGGATCGCGTGAAACATCGCTGCGAGCCGCCCCCGCCCGCGCCCCCGCCCGCGCCCGCCAGCCCGCCCGCGCGTCTGCCTCCCGCGCCGCCGGACCGCCCCCTGCCGAGACCGCGCCGTTGTACTCCATTACAGCCGCGGGCCGGCAGAATGCAGATGATTATTGTGTTCGTGAGAACCACGCGGTGGATGTAGGCAGCGTAGAGATGACCGAGTTCTGGATTTTCGTGACAAAGCTGCGATCTCATTCCTTCTGAAGAAGACGTTTTCTAAATGCTAACAACTTGTTCTGTTTGGTGTAATAATATGTGGATCTGTAATACTATCCTTCATAAAGTTCTGTATATTTTTGAATTTCATTACCTTTCAGGAATTAAAGAAGTCACACTATGAAAAAGCAAAAATACCTAACAGATTATGTCACTTTTCTCGCATTAATTTGCAAACAAATACATTTCTTATATTTCCATTTGTCCTTCCATGCTTTAACATGCTTCCTATAACATGGAGCCTCTAACATGTTCTTAACCTAGACCCACATAAGATGTAAAAAGTGTTCCTGAAGTATACTTTGGTTACTAACGTTTTAATAAATATTAAAATATTGAATTGTGGATTGCTTACCGCTTAATTCATATCGTAGTAGATTAGCACATTTGGTGAACATTGGTTGATGTAGCGAAACTATAGTTACACGAAGCATAGCTTGGTAACTGTGAACTTCGTGTGTGTGACGGACGGTGGGTTTACCAAAATTGGAAAACGTTGTTTTGGCGTCTTAAACATAGCAAGAAGCAGCAGACGCTGACGTAAGAGCAAGTGAATTTCTGTTTTTTCAAAGTCTCTGTCCGAGAGAGATGGCTCAGAGCATCAACTGATGTCACTGCAGACTCTCTGACCGGGAGTCCTAGTTTCTAGTCCCGACAGTGGCAGGATTTTCGACACTGGCTTGTCAGCTAGGTCGAATTCAGTCGCTGTCTGGAGGAGAATTCTAGTGACCCGTTAGTTAGGGTATTGCCGGGCATTCGCCTGACGTTGATCAGAGAAACCACGGAAAACTACCGATCAGAGCACTCGAATTCTCCTCCAGACAGCGACAGAACTCGACCTAACTAGTGTCGTCCGTGGGGACTCGAACCCTAAAACCTCTCGGTCAGAGGCACTGCAGTGACATCAGTTGTCGCTGTTCTGTGGTCCACCTATGCCGGAAGGGCAGAGCATGGGCAGCAGGGCGCAAGAGCGGGCTAGCGGGTGGACAGGAACAGTGAGCGCAGGCGGGCGGTGGGCAAAGGGCGGGCGGCGCTTTCTCCCCGCGTTCGTCAAACGGCGCGGCGCGGCGCGGCGCGGCGCGGCGCAGCGCGTGTGGCTCTGAGGCCGCAACAAAACGCATCGCGGCGGCAACGGCACCGCACTTCCTGCGCCGCCGAGCGAAGGCGTTCTTTTACGCGGCCGTATATTTAACGCGTTACGGCGCGCCGCACCGCGGCGGCGGGCGCCGCCCAGCCACCCGGCGACCCTCCTCCGCACAGTAGACGCTGCTCTGCGCGGCGCCGGCGAAAGCCAATGCGCGCGCCTTGCGCTTGCAAAAAGTCGATGACGCCTCCTGGCTTAGGTGGCTCAGGGCATCAACCGATGTCACTGAATGGTCTTTGAGCGGGAGGGTCTGGATTACACAACGAATTTAGCCAAAGAATTTTGAGAAAACTACGAAAACGTTTTTAACTGCGGCTACTACTAGTGCTTTTACCCTAGACCCTCATTCAGCCACCGATTCGAGTCCCGCCGGGGGCAGGATTTTCGACACTAGCTACATAACTATTCGAATTCGGCCGTTGTCTGTAGCATACTTCTTCCGGCCATCTGCTCTGATCGGTAGTTTTCCGTAGTTTCTCCGATCAACATCAGACGAATGCCATAGTAGTGCCCTTACAAACGGGCCACGTACCGCGCGCGATCTTTCCTTCCTCTTCCTTATTCCTCATCCTTACATACACTTACTCAACAATGCACAAGACTACCGTTCATGCCGGGGGACCAGTCAGGAGTAGAGGGCTTGTCCCGGCTGAGGGCGGTGCCCCGCTTGAGGGACATAGTGGTTGGAGGAAATCCCTCAAGCCGATGAGTAGGTAGGCGCCGGATCTCGCCATCCAGCAGGGGAAGATCACCACTACCTCCCGCGTTCAAACATACTCTATACTGACATATCTAATGACCTTAGCAGCTGACGCGCCCGGAATTACTAATCAACCAATCAATCTATCTGGTGCCGCTGTGTCGCTCACTGCATTGAAGTGACTCCCTTCGAAAATGTTTTTTCGACCCTTACAATCTACAACCGCTCTTGAACTCTCTAGTCCAACACAGATGTGTGTAAAGTCAATTTTAGAATAATGCTTAGGAGAACTGAACATATGCATGACCCCGCTCTGTAGCAACTCTCAATAATTGTTTAATCAAAATTTCCTATTAATTCATAAATATACAGAAATATGGTAAAATAAATTTATTTTAACTTAATATACTTTTAGTTACATTTTAATTAATGTTGATTTTATATTTTAAATATTACAATACTATTACGTTCCACAGCTTGGTCTTGCATAGTATCCCTTAAGTTATTAATTCGGTAATTCGCATTCTTCATAATGTCTCGTGTACTCTAGTCTCTGTTAGAATTCTTTCCTTTCACACTTCTCCTATTGGCAGCTTATATAGTCCGGTGGATCCATTGTTTATTCAACGAAGTCGGTTGTTAACTGTAGGTTTCATTTGATCTTTTTTTAAACATTTTTCTCCAATGACTTGTTATTACCTCTGCTTTGGTTTTTCGCAATAAAGTATACAGAGCTATTAGAAGAATCTCACATTTAACATATGCTGGCTCCATATTTCACTCACGTTCAATTTCATCATCGACATTGACGAATTTTAAGTCAACATTGAATAAAATGGGCAGAATATCATGACTATATTGTTTACATTTCAAGCTTTTCTTGCACTCGCCCAGGATTCAACTGTTATCTTTCATTTAACGTAACTCCCGATCGTTATATTGTGGTAAAACTAGGCAAACGTGGGCAAGCCTCCCTTGACGAGCCTGCCTTGCACAGGTTGTTAATCTGACGCCGTTGTTACATCCTTCATTGTTGGTAACGTCTTCAACGTCTCTTTAGAGGATACGTGTCTGGTTGCTTTCATCGGCAATATTTGTGTTTTTTCTAATCACTACGATGGGAATGCCGGCGCAGATCCCAAACAAAACAGGCCACGAACCGCGCGCAGTAATTCCTTCCTTACATTTGTTCGCCTCTCCACATACACACACACTTTGATGCAATACTCTACTACACGCTGTGGAAGACCAGTCGGGAGTTTAGAACGTATCTCCCTGGGGAGAGATACATAGAACCTCCCTCGCAAACCGACATGCAAGTCTGCACCAAATCTCTCGTTTCAGTGAAGGAGCGAGGGGTGAACAACTCAATCCCCCAAGACGTAGCATGCACTACACTTATGGCACTAATAACATACGTAGTTGACGTGTGCGAAAACAATATACACTACACTCACCCAACATTCGCAGCTAGCTGTCGGCCACTTTACGTCAGCTGTTTTATTTTAAAACGTTACGTATAATAATAAAAATCGAGGAGAAAGGAGCTTTCTCTTGGTTTAATGTGACCCTCAGTTCCTAAGTCTTTTCGCCCCTACTTTCCAAATGAATTGTTTGATGAATTGGTAATGGATGTTGATAAGGTGAATGATGATGGTGCGATGGTATAATCGCAGTCAACGGAAACTGGAGAACCCCGTGAAAACCTACCGAGATCTCCCTTTGTCATCCAGAAGTTCCTCATTGAAGGGCCCGGGATTTGAACCAGGCGGCCCACTGTGGGCGCCGCTGCGCCTGACAGTTTGCGGAGGCCGTCCCGCCCCGCGCCGCGCCGAATCGCAAGAGGTCGAGGGGTGACGCGGGGCAACGCGGGGCGCGAGGCGCGGGCGGTGGGCGCCGCCTTGTGGCCGCGAAATGGTCCGTGGCGCGGACCCGGCGCACGGAGAACAAAAACCGCCCCGGCACGCTCCCGGAACGCCCGCCCGCCCAGAGGGTGCAGGAGCGGGGCACTGGAGTGTCTGCGGCGGCATCCGTCGCGAGGGCCTCCGCGGAAGAAAGTGCGCGTCGGGCTCGTTTAGTCACGGCTCTTCCTCTGCGTTTTTCGAGAGAAAAGCCTAACCTAGATATCGCCGCCCGAGACGACATCTGCGGCACGGCGGCGGTCGCCCACTGCTCAGCACTTTGCCTACCAAATGCAGAGTTGGCGGGTTCAAAGCTGCCTGGTAAGTGGTGGACTTTTGAAGGGCGGAAAATTATAAGAGCGCCGCATCACACTTTTGGCCTCTAATCTTGGGTAAATACCATTAAAATTAAATCATTCGTCATTATGGCGAATGATTCTTGCAACTCGCAAAGTCACTGGTCAACGAAAAGTAGTGAATAAAATGGATGAGACTGTTGTTGCGATAGCATTGAGCTTCCATGTGCAACAACAACTACAATAATCAAAATCAACACCGACAATAACCAACTATATCAGTCAAAAAACAACCAATCATAATCATGGGCAGACCCAATAACCAACAAAAGAAACAACCAACACGAATAACAACGAATTGCCACATTAACGGTTCTCAACCACAGCCTCTAGGCGTGCTCAGCGCTGATTGCTGCAGTGGCAACCGCTGACAGGTTTCACCACCTCTGACCATTTCAAGTAAAAAAACATAAAAACATATTTCGTGGTCATAAATGACTGTATATCTTTTTAGCTTTGGTAACCCTTTTCGAATTAAATGTCATATATGTTATACTTAAAATTAAAAATATTATCTTTTGTTTCAGTAACCTCTTTCCGAAAAAGGGACCTATAGATGCTCTAGTCGTTTCGACATAGTCATCTAAGACGTACTTCTATTTATCAAAAGGAAAGAATTCATTCAATAAATAAATATTAAGCTAATTGCATAAAACCAGAAGCAATCCTTATCATTAAAAGAGTATCGCATTCACACATTACTCAAGTTAACATGCAAGAAGTCTACCAACGCATGGTGAGAGTGAAGGAAGGTTCTACTACCTATGTCACAACAGAGAGGTCGCGCCTGCGGAACTCCCAGCTTTTCGCAAATGTCTCAGAAACGTAAGTAAGTAAATTCTCTGAAATTAATTAAAGCTAATAAACATTTCCTGCCAAGCATTTTAAATGCATTTTGATCCCCTCCAATAGCGTAATTATGCATTGGTAATCAGATGTTGGACTGAATTATTCAATAATACATGGTTACAACTGTTCATAACAATGTTAAAATTAATTTGCAATGCATTCTCTCCAATATCACAATTACGTATTGGAAATTATAAGTCAAAATTGTTACTGAAAGTTGGACTTGATTACCCAATAATACATCTGTTAACCATTGAATATAACAATGATGGTGGCTGTAACGATAATCGGATCAAATGTAGCAGGGCGGGCCAAATTAGGCAGTGTAGAAAGGAGCTTTTTGTTTTCTAAGCCTTTCCATTCCTACCTAAGGTGAATGGCTTGATGAATTGGTGAGGGATGATGGTAAGATAAATAATGATGGAACAATAGTGAAATGACAGACATGCGGAAACGGAAGAAACCCTTGAAAAATCCTCCTCGTCCAGCACAATGCAGCAAAACTCCAGCAAAACCAGAATCAACCGGGATTTGAAACTTATGGTCCACACGAGATGCTGTGTGCCAGGGTGAGGAGGGTCAGGATAAATCTGAGCGTGTGGGAAAGGGAAGGGTCTGATGGGACGATACAAGAAACGGATGGGCAATCCAGGCATGGCTAGAAAGGGTCAGAACCAGGTGGGGTTAGTCACACTCCTTTTCCTAAGAGATGGCATTAATACGATAACACACAGATATAATTAATAAATTCCTGGGCAACGCGGGGTACTTCAGTTACTCAAATAATCAAAATCAATCATGAGTGAAAATATTTATTGGTTGATAATACTACCCATTAAAGAGATATGATGGCAAAATACCTGCTCATTTAGCGTCCAAATAATATCTCACGTCACATAAAATCCGAAATAAATAATGGTAAAACCAATAATAAGTAACAATCATCATATAAAAGAGGAAGAGAAAAACAACAAAATAATGAACAATGAAAATGCGAGCACTGAATTCACTCGAAAGCAGCGGCAGGCGTCTCTGTTAATCTAGGCCTGTCTATGTGAGTGAGGCCAAGGTGTTTGACTAGTCCGAAATGAGCCACGCTGATCGAGGACCTAGGAGTTCAAAGGCTCAGAAAATTTGTTCAAACATTATGTATCTGCACCAGCAAAAATGCTGCTGAACAATACAAAATGGTGTTCCAAAAGGTCACGTGGTCGCTGCTCAAGAACAACAAATAATAAATAATATCGTTTAACACGGCAATAAATTAAACATTTTGACAAGAATAGACTTCAGAAATTCTGAATTTGCATAGTACGCGAGTAAATTAGTATTCTGGTAGTGTGCATTCAGTACAATACTTCTTTACATATACATTTAAGAGATTATCAAAATTGTTGGTGTTCCGGAGAGGCCTCTTCCGTAGAAAATTGCTGTTCATGACGTCACCTGTGACGTAAGCAGTGACTCATTGCATATGAGAATTAAGTCCATACGCATAGCAGTATGAGAAATGGCGGAATAACACAACTATATATTTTCTTTTTTCTTTGAAAATTGGAACTGTTTCATTTTTTTAGATTTTTCCTGAGTTCCTGAGCATCTAACGCAACCATAGGCACCTTTCACCAGACCGGATGCTACATAGTTTTCTTTCAATTTCTGCGTGCAACGAAAACTAGTAATATAGCAATGGACATAGGTGTAAGCTGTAAGAATTAAAAGTTAATATAATTATTACTTATGTGTGACCTTAATAACAATAATTTATTTCCGCGAAACATTTATCAACTACCTGAAACTGTCCACCATTCCATGCTTGGTTCACTCTTGTTCTTGGTCTTCAGATCGTCGCGCCGCAAATTTGCGCGAAATTCACATTTCGTCCCCGCCCTATCATAAAGAGCGCGAGACGGCCTCTGATTCGTCAGGCGCCTCCAGAACCGCCACTTTTAATCAAAGCCCAAACGAAACCGCTAGCCACAGGGCGCCCGCACGGAAATAACAGTTATTACAGGGCCAATGTCATCAGGCCGCGCCCCGCGCGCGCTGCCTCAACGGGAGGAAGACGACTGAGGTGGAGACGGTGATGACGGAGGCAGGGGCAGTGGCTTGAGAGCTGCTCTAAGGAGAACGAGGGAAGAGTGTGGCAAGGGGTAGCTGTGGCGAGGAAGAAGAGACTGTGACACTGGAGATGGCGGGGACCGGAGATGGTGGATCATAGCACGCAGCGGAGGTTGCACGCTGGCGACTATGACGATAAGAGTTCGGAAAGTGGTGCTATGCGCAAAGTAAATATATTTTACCCCGCCTCCTGCAGTTATGTCGCTAGACGGGAAGCCTCTTTCCTAACTTTCACACAATCCATTGCCTTTGATAACTATGACCCCACAGGATACATTTTGCCCGTCATTTCTTCCCGAAAGTAAGGCAGAGTTCATATTTCTTTTGTAGAGTGCATTAGGCCGAATGAAAAAAATACATGTTTCCTTTCAAGAATTTTTCCTAGCACGAATGTTGCCCGGACGCTCCAGCGTTTTCGTCCTTCCAAGCCTTTCGAGCGGTTTAACATTTACGAAGAGAACAAGAATGAGGAAGGAATGATCACGCGCGGTTCTGGCACATTTTTTAGTGAACTGTTTCAGTGACCACCTTGAGTCGATGGGAAGGAAACCGAAGAAAGCAATTGGTCACAGCAGCTTCTTAGAATTCTCCGCTACGTTGTGGGGATAGTCGTCTCAGGTACTCTCGAGAAAGTCACCTCATTCGGGAGCTAGATCTAGGGAGTTCTTAAAAGCAATTTCATACACTTATTTTTCGTTACGGGAGAGGGTCATTTGACTGCATTCCGCACCCGTGTTTTCGATAGTCTCTGTTTTAAGGCCTACCTTCTTCTCAGATCTAGCGCTCGAGTGATTCACCTTCACCCCCCGATGTCGGTCTGAATTAATAATACCTAGTCTGTCGGTAGTGTCAGACTTTAGATTGGACATTGCTCAACGGATTTAATTTTGACGGGCACCTCCAATTGTTCTTTTGTATGCATCATATGTGAATTGGCACATCCACGACTTTCCGCTGTTTGTAAATACACCGCCCCCAGCTGAGACTAAATCCGCAAACGTGGGTTTTGGAAGCCAATGCGCCAGCCCCCATAACATCTGGACACCATGGATTATTTAGTGTTTCCGGGTGCGTCAACTACTGTGGACATGTGTCTCGCAAATGTACTGCTTGTTATATTCCAGGAGCTGGCAATGCTCCGCTGAATGTGCGACCAACAGCGACCTACACGTAGGCTTGAAGTGTTATCCCTCTTCATGTATTTCCACTAGCGGGACATCACTCCAGCCAGAATAATCCTTAACCTCCCGACTGGTCTCCCGTCTTGCTTGATAGTATTGTGTATGTAAGTGTAAGTGGGGATCAAGGATGAGAAAGGAAAGATCGTGGACTGACCAGACCTTTTGTTAAGGTAGTTCATCGGCCTTCGCCTTGCGGGAACGACATTTAAGCAACATGGACGCGTAACCATTAAGCTGTTACAACCAATACATTTGCGTCCAAATCACAACTCAAAAATAAACAAATGCATTAATTAACTACTTAAGTATTATAAAATATTACCGAAATCAAAACTTTTTTTTCGTGTAGACATCTAAGTTACGCGGGCTCCTTGAACTCTCGAGTTCGCTCCTATGGTTGGCCCGTTAGCTACGCCCCTGGGGCGGCAGAGGCGGCGGACAAGTCGCAATGTTTCGGTCACTATACGAGCGCACAGACGCTCGCCTATTTATCTGTTTATCCACAGCGGCCGGTCTCTAATTACACGGTCGTAATGAAAAAAGGACGGCGGCTCGCGCCCGGGCTGTGATTAGAGCGGGACCGCAGTGAATTGTGTTAGCACAATTAGGGACGGTGAACCCCTCTCTGGCTTTCTGACTCCGAGTTCCTCCCCTCGTCCGCACGTAACAGTCTGCTGTCGAGGATCTTTCACGGTGGCAATCGTAGAGTGGGTTTTTTCTTCGTCGCCGCTCAGAGATGCGCCCGGTAGAAGCGGCGTCTGAAATCATGGTGAAGAGGCGGCGACGTTACTTAATATCGACGTGCGATAATTAACTTCGATGTCCGAACGACGACTACCCATAAGGAAGTGCCAAAATGTGTCAATGGCTCTTTAATCAATTGCGTAGTAAGATGAGGATAGTTCGATTCATTTCGATTATTCATACAGGAAGTGCTTTTTAGACATTCATCTCAGCATAATATAGAAATAGAACATTTTTTTTTTTTCGGAAAAGAATTTCAAAGACAAATTCACCAAAACGAACTACGTGGTATTATAAAACGCTCTTCTTTATGTATTATATTTCATCTCTATTGTGAAAGATACAATCTGGAATGTAGAAAACTGTCAAATTGTCATGAAGTTTTTTTTAATAGCTTTGTGAAAGAGAAGATGGCCACCCCAACTACATCGATAATTATTTTTATTAGACTCACATATTCTCAAACCTTATAACCGTCACAATTCAGAACTGAAAGAATAGAACAGAAATGATTTTATTTGTCAATTTTTTGTCAAAAATTAACACTTGTGTTTCAGGAGGGAAATAATTTTACTCGCAAAATATTCGCAAAACAATGTTTCTTTCTTCTGTCTCAACTGAATTATCGAAATTTTTTTATCCAAATAAATGAATACAAAAAGCGAAGATGAAGAAGAAGAAGAAGAAGAAGAAGATGAAGAAGGAAGAAGAAAAAGATAGTTTAATTGACGTGAATGCACCTGAGAGGCAGCAGAAACGCAAAAAAAGGAAGAAAGGAATGAAGCTTTGTAGACACAGAGGAGAAAAAATAAAAATAAATGAGGGAGGAACAAGAACCCTAAACAGGAATAAGATATAGGAAGGGCAAAAGAATGCTAAAAAAATCGAGCACGAAATAATTGGAGAAAAAAAAGGAGAGATTGGTAGATGAATGGAGCCGGCGACACGATTCTAGAAAAGAAGAGGGAACGTTAGGGATAGGAGGAGATGAAGCAGAGGGATGGGGAGAAGGTGATAGCAGCATTGGATAGAAGCGCCATGAAGGCATATTGGTGCAGAAAGCACGTAAGAGGAAGAAACAAGAAGGGATTGTCACATAGCGGAAGCTGATTAGAGGCAAAGAGGCCGAAAGAGGATAAAGAGGTGACACTGGCGTTGAAGCAACTGAAAAGCATCAAAGAAAGGATAGAAAAAAGAGGGAATGACAGCAAATCGAGACAGCGAGTCAAGACAGGGATGTGAAACAGCGAACCCAGGTGGCGAAGAGACGGTGTGGAGGATATGTGAAAGCAACAAAGAGATTATGAAGAGCAAGGAGGGCTAGTGTAAGCGTTGAGGCAACGAGTAGATGAGGAAGAACAGAGTGGTGGCAACAGATGAATGCGAAGTGGAGACAGCTTGAAAGGCAAGGATGAAGGACAAAAACAAGGACAGCAGAGAATGGAGGCGGTCTGAAACTCATAGGGAGCTTAGAAACAGCGAGGTCGAAAGACAGGATGAAGAGAGGAATAGCAGCGAATGATGACGACATGCAGAGAGCATACACGCAGCTACGAAGAAAGAGAAGAAGCGGTAACAATGGATAAAGACAACGTGGAGGTGACATGGAAAGAGGATAGCAGTGTATGGAAACAGCAAATTCTAAGCCACGAAGAAGAAAGAGAAAAGAGGATGGAGGAGGATGGCAGTAGATGGAAGTAGCATGAAGAGAGCTTAAAGGCAGCGAGGACAATAGTCAGGGAGAAGAGAGGATATGACAGCGGTTGGTGGCAACATGCAGGGAGTTTACAAGCCATGCAGGGAGTTTACAAGCTACGAAGAAAGAGAAGAGGCGACGGATATAGGCGATAAGGAAGTGGCATGAAAAGTGGATTGCATCGGAAGAAGTTCACATGAAGAAGCTTGTAAGGTTCAATGACGATAGACAAGAAAAAGCGGGAGAAGGATGGCAGCAGATGGAAGTAGCATGAAGGGATCTTACAAGCAGCGAAGACGAAAGATACGAAGAAGGGGAGTGGCAGCGGATGTTGGTGACATGGAGCTTACTGGCAGCTATGAAGTAAGAAAAACATCTGCATCAGATAGAGGTGGTGTGTAGGTGGCATGGAGAGAGAATGAGAGTGATGGGAGGATGGCAGTTGATAGAAGAAGCATGAAGGAAAGTTCCAGGAGGCGAAGACGAAAGCAGAAAGAAAACGAGGAGGGACAGCAAATGGTAGCGACATGTAGAGAGCTTAGAGGCAGCAACGAAGAAATAAAATTAACTGCATCACCTAGAGGTGGTGTGTAAGTGGCATGGAGAGAGGATGAGAGTAGAGGGAGGATGGAAGTAGCATGAAGGGAATTTCCAGGAGGCGAAGATGAAAGAAGAAAGACAACGAGGAGTGACAGCGGATGGTGGCGACATGTAGAGAGCTTAGAGGCAGCAACGAAGAAAGAGAAAGAGCGGCGGCAACGGACACAGGCGGTACGAAGGCCGCAGGAGGCAGCGTGGAAGCGACCCCACCCACGAAAGCAGCGCGGCGCGGCTCGGTGGCGGCGGCGTGCGGAAGCCGGCAGCGGCGGCGGCGGGGGCGGGGGCGGCGGCGGCGCAGGCGACTGGGCGTGGGGCGTCTCGAGGCAGATGGAACCGAGATTTGATATTACCATTGTGTCCGCTCCACTGCTTGCTTTGTCTTTCTGGATAAATGGCTTTTTGTTCGGCGCCGTATGTGGGGTAATTGGGTTTCCGGTCAGTCACCCGGGTGCCGCGCACCGGAACGAATCGGCGTGGGCCGTTCCGCTGGAGGTGAGAGGCCCCGCCGGCAAGTGCAGCGATGCCCCGGGCTCCCTCTTCGCCGCGCAACGCATGCGAGGTTTCTCGAACAGCAGGAGAGGGGCGGGAAATGAAGAGACGCAATGTTGAGGACTTAATCCAATGTTCTTAAAACTCGGAGGACATGTCTATTAAAATCTTCCTTGAGGAGTGGCCAATTTTTAATCTTATGATTACTCCACTCGTGAAATTAACAGCAATAGTGTTTGACTATACATATAAAATGCCCCTATCAGGGCTGTGTATCTCAAAAAATGTATCGCTTTTTCTATCTGATTTTTCTCTCCGCTTCTCCCTACTAGCCAATAATAAGCTGCTACTCATCTGTCTTACATCTGTCTTTCGTAACAGAATGTATGTACGATCGCTGTGTTGTCGTGCAATAAACCGCATATGTACTGTAAAATAACCTGTTTGATTTTAACATACATTATTTTCAATATCTGGCACATTTTGGAATTATTTTGGACGTAATTCATTCGTAGTCCTATTAAATACGACTTGTGCTTTGGAAATTCTCAAATATATCCCCTCCTTGCTTCGGTCGGGGGTTTAACGACAGCCAAAGCCCTCGAGGATTACCTGACTATTCCACACGTGAAATTAAAACCAATAAAGTTTAACTATATATGCAAAATGCCCCAATCAGGGAGGTGTATCTCAAAAAGTTTATCGCTTCTTCTTTCCTATTTTTCTTACCACTTCTTCCTTCTATCCAATCACAAACTGTGACTTATTTATCTTAGGAGGCGGTATACATCGATCGCTATGCCGATGTTTAAAACCGCATATGTGTTATAACATGACCTCTTTGATTTTAAAATATTTTCAATATTTGACTCATTTTGGAAATCTGTTGGACATAACTTCATTCGTGGAATACTCATACGTAATACCACGAGTTCTTTGGAAATTGTCGACAAATTCCCGACTGGCGAAGCGAGGAAGGAATTTATCTGAGAATTTCCAAAGCACGAGTGGTATTTAATACGACAATTCCACGAGTAAAATTATACTCGACACAGTTCCGCAATGCGCCAAATATTGAAAATAACTGAAAGTGTATGTTAAAATCAGAGGTTATGTTATATATCATACGCTGTTCATTGGATATCGACATAGCGATTGATGTATAACGCCTCCTATGGTAGATGAGTCACAGTTTATTATTGGCCAGTAGGTAGAAGCGATAAGAATAATCGGATAGAAAAAGCGATACACGTTTTGAGAATCACCGCCCTGATTGCGGTATTTTGTATGTATAGTTAAACTCTATTGGTTTTAATTTCACGAGTGGAACAGTTTTATTAAATACCACTCTGTTTCGGAAATTCTCAGGTAAATCCCCTCCAAGCTTCGCTAGTCGGGGATTAATCGACAATTTCCAAAGCTCTCGTGGTATTACCTACGATAATTTTTTATTCCCTTCTTTCTGTGTGAATATTGGGAATTGTTAAATCTGCAAATGATTTTCTTACAGATGGGGTTTAGGGGTAAAGTTTACTACTTTTTATTTCACAATTTAATTGTGTACTTTTTAAATGTTCTGAAAATAATTTAAGTTTTTCATATATTTAGTTTACATTCAGGAGATGCGTTGCATTTTAAAACCTAAATAATTATCTATACCATTCGTCTAACATAATTAATATAGAAATATATTGATGCCATAATATCTTAATACTCTTTTCCTTGGAAAAAAGTAAGCATACGTTAGGAAGGGAATAAAGAATAAAATGTCTTCATTTACGTTTGCAGAGCACTCGAAGAAAATAAAGGACAATTATCTTTCATAGAATTCGTGCATTGACAAATTCTCAAATATTTCTTCTAACAAAATTAATGTACCCCGTATTGTTAATTATAACAAAATATACAGACACTTCGTGGTTTGATTATTCTGATACTAACGGTTAAATTGAAACACAGGAAACTAACATCAAGAATCATAATAATTCTCACCAGAGAGTAAGTTCTCGTACGCACATTTTCTTGAGAATAAGAGACGGGTATAAAAAATAGATAGTGGGTAACTGTAATTATCTGCTTGTCACATTCTAAATATCTAGGAATATAAATCAACCCACACATACCATGAGACCCCATGTCTTGCTCATGACAAAGTATCTTTTAGAGACAATGTTACATAATTACCTGCGGGAGTGTCGTTTCCATTCAAAACGTCTCCTCGTCAAAGCTCCTCGAAGCCAAAGAGCACTACTCGTACGACATTCCATCACATAGAGAGCGCAGGTTTCGTTTTGCGATATTTAATGCGACCGCATACAACTCCCACGGAGTTTCCCTTTTGCCAGCCTTTGAAGTCTCCGGATCTTAAATCACGCACGCACGACCCGAATTAGCATATGACGAATATCGTCGTAATTTACGTCTCCCTAAACGCTACGCTCTGTCGACCAGAGAATAATGAGCGCATTGAGGTCGATAAAAGAAGATAAAAACACCATCGACACATTCTCACTCGCGCCCCCTTACACCTGCCAATGGCGGTGATAAATCGGAAGAGAAACTCCATAAATTCCTCTGCCGCTTCGGTGACGACTCGTTTTATTGGTCGCTTTGAGGACTTTCTCGGTGCCACGCGGGCGTCGCTCAGAGCGGTGGTCTGCGTAGCGGTACGTGGGATTAACATAGTTTACAATTTATTTCTTTACTTAGCCCTCACGCGCACGTACATTAAGGGTGACGTCACCATCAGACATGTCGAAGGGGACGAGGAAAATGATTTTTAACGTAAAAAAACGTATTTAACAAACTCGCATTTTTCTATTTTTTGATGGGAGATAGAGCGGACAAAATATGGAAAATCACGTACATTGTTTTCCAACAAAGTTAAGCGAAGTTACGCGTATTAATATCAGAATTTTTAAAAACCGTTTTAACTCATTGGCGTGGGAAATGCATAGACGACGATATCCAAATCAACATAATAACTAGTAAAATGTGGCGTCGCCGATGTTGTAACTTTTTTAAAAATATTCAGTAAATTTTCATGTGTTGAAAATTTCTTTCAAACTTAGCTTTGTTCAAATATGTTCTTTCAGTGTCTGGCATTGGACTTACCAATGAATCGCAGAAGCTGATAATGTTATACTCACGTTTAAAAGTTCTTAACGCCCAATGACCTTGTATCTCCATATGGGATATGAACTGGTCTTATTGCTATTTCAAAATTATAATCGCCGAAACAAATACTTGCAGGTTTTGATGCTGATAGTTAAATTTTTGAACAGCTACGTTTTTACGCTTTTTTGCCAATGTGCCCAAAAATGCACATAACACATTTGCATTAGCACAAATGCTAAATGCAAAAATGCAGATCGCTCCCAATTAGTTCCGAATTCTGTCGCAAGATCTTTTACAACTACATTTGATTCTTCACCGGATTTCCTCAACACTCCCATATTTTTCTCCCCTAATTTTGGAAGAGATTAAAACTTCACAAACTCAGTCTAATTTGTGTTCACTTCTACTTCTGCAATTGCTCTATTAATTGTTTTGTATTCGAATCTAGCGTTGCATGTAAATCTAACATTAAAGTCTACTGTTTTGTATGTTTACGTGAATAAGATGTTAGTTAAGTTTAATAAGAATAAGTTATGGGTCACATTTATTTGAAAATTGGTATTTGCACACTTAAGTGAAAATGCAAAAGTGCGAAGTAGAACATAAGAACGTTCATTATTTCTCTAGTATTACTCACTGTTTTGTTCTCTCCATATTCATTTGAAACTCTTCAAGTGTAATAAGTTCCGAAGCAATACTGTTCATAGGTTTTCACAAATTTATTTTCGAAATTTCGCAGAGTTCAATGAAAATTAGATATGCGCAACGGTTTTAGCATTCGTTGCTTTACCCTAGGAAAGCATTTTATCAAGAAATTTGTAAATTTATTTGAGAAAAATTTTAAGGCTTCATTTAGTAGTCAATGCGAGCTTCTAAACCGTTCAGACCATTTTCTCCAAAATCGGTATTCCCCGATCGATACTCAAAGCCCTGCGAATTTGAAACGCATAATTTGATTTTTAAGGATACTGTGCATGAAACCTTGCCAACATTTTCAATGTTTTCTCAAGAATGGCTCATTTTTTTTTATTATTCCTTCTCCCCCCGATAGAGTATTTGGATGAATTCGGAATTTGGCGGGATGCAAAGTGTATTTATGAATAAGTATTTACTTTTGTGAGATTCGCAACGCTTATTTACGTAACATCTTACTGTGAACCGTAAATCCTGTACTCTCATCTCAAAAAATATTTGCTCATAATCACCTGAATCATTGCAAGAGAAAATAATCTTCCTCGCCATCGTCTTCTTTGCCTAAATTGAACACATCAGGTATATATCGCAAATTTGTGTGAAGGAAGAAGTGTGGGCATTGACTAGTGATAGTAATTACCACGTACTTGCCATTATATTTATATTGGTGCATGTGTTGTGTTAACCCATATATTTATTTTTATAAACAATATCTTTAGCATATTTTTTTTCAATTCATGAAGTCATGGGGAAATATTTCATTACATTACGTACATTATGGGTCTTCGTAGCACGTAGATAGACTTTCATAAATATAGAATGATGTATTCATGTCATAAACATTCATAAATGTTCACGATAATTCATAATAATAGGTTCAATTGAGAGATTAAATGTTATTCACGGCATTAGAATGTTCAAAACATGCTCGCCTTGAGCCGGGCGGTTTGAGATCAGGCAAAACTGTTGCCCACTTACGTCGTACTGCAAATTAAGATTTAGATTTAGATTAATTTAGTCAAAAAAACAGTAAAAACTGTGTGACGTATGAGGCAGAGGATCATCATTCGTTAAAGATCGAAACCTTTACAATGCACTCAGAATATATTGGTGAAATGCTGTGAATTACAATACTCAGGCATTCACAAGGATACTTACAACACGATTCACCAAAGCAACAATAATTAAACTTAATTTTGTTATGGTAAAAATTAATCAAGTATTTTAATCGGTACTTTTTCGTGTAATTTTCTGTGCCACAAAATTGACTTTTTAATGTGAAAATACGCACTGGAGACGTCACGTCAAACTAGTTACCTGTAATGTCGCTGTACTCATTTATATTACTAACTTCCAATGTGCGCAGAAATTGAAAGAAAAGTATGTAGCCTCAGGGCCTGTGAGTGATGTCTATGGTTTCGTTTGATACAGAGGAACTAAATACACTAACATCCATATTAGTAATTTCCTAAAACAACGCTCCGGCCATGAAAGAGATGTCTACGGAATTCGTTAAAGACTGAGAAACACGGAACAAATACAAAAACAATGAAGCAGTACTTTTTTTACTGAAAATTCAAATATTTGGTAGTTAATCCGCCTGTTCTTATATGGCACGAAGCGGCTGAATTCTCATACTCAGTATGTCACTTCTTACGACTCAGCTGATGTCATGCGACAACAAGGCTCTAAGGACTCAATAAATATCGCTAATTGTTTGTTGCGTTACGGTGTACCTATTCTTTACATTCTCATAATTTCTTTTATATATATATATATATATATATATATATATATATATATATATATATATATATATATATATATATATATATATATATATATATATATATATAAGAGTGGTTCACTGTGACACCTTGTGACCGATGTCCATTAACGTTGACACATCTGCGGGTTTTTTCACTCAGAAGATTTATAAGCTGTTAATATTCTTGTAACTTCACTAGATGGCGCTGTAGAACAAAACTAAATATTCACGTCAAATACAACCCGCAATACTTGACAGAATTTTTTAAATCTATATCGTTAAATAACTCCGAAGTGTTCTAGGGCATTAAAAAATAAAAATTTGAGATCAAAGGTTTGAAGATACGTTTTTCACACTTCATTGGAAACATTATGTTAATTTTCCGTATATTAAAGAGAAGAGAGTTCGGATATCCTGGCATCCTCTGGAACTTAGTGTCGCGATGGCACTATTGGTCCCGGCTTTGGAGCACGGAGGAAACGACCTAAAACACACCCACACTGCGAAAACCAAAGCAATCGGCAAGAGCGCTTTCGGAGCAGATATATATATATATATATATATATATATATATATATATATATATATATAAACTAGAATAAAGTAATAGTACATACAAAAATGATATCAGTATTCATGGAAACTATTACTCCCGTTTACTGTTTATTGCTGCACCCGTAAGGCGAAGCAGCGTGTGGGCAGTCATGTAAATCAAACACTTGGTACAGCAAAGCACTATGAATGAACACGACTACCACGTCACAGAGTGTGAAAAATTCCAAGATTACAAGAGTTTATTTGGAAGATTACGTTAAATCGAATTAAAAGAAATTCCGCAGCGCGTGTAAAAGTTCCTTTGGCATACTCAATTTCGGATTCGATTCCGATTGTCGTATCGCCTCGACCGAAAACATTCATTCATACACCAAAGATGCCCTCTCTGTATTAGTTAAATAATTATTTTAGCGATAAAATTGCGAAATTTCCCATTGTGCAATATGGGCGTGCCTAGCGACAAACAAGAGGGAGCAACTACATTTCAGAGGCCCCTTTTCTATTCACCTTTTTTATTTTTACATATGACATATGACAATTTGCAAGTAAAAATAAATATTTTTTACACACGGAGGATGGAATGATAACTTTAATCTTTGAATGAGTGAATAAACAAACACAATTCATTTTACGTCCAACCATTTACAGGCGGCTTGAGGAGACTCTCTCAAATTATCGTTAATCAATTCCCCAGATTGTCAGGTTAAAAAGGGAGAAATTAGAATTGAACATTTTTACGGAAATAAGACGTTTTATTACGAATGATTAAGAGCCCCTTACAAGTTTTCCAGCCCCCCCTACGCGTTTACTTACGCAGCTGATGAATTAGTGTAATAAGAAGAATGAAATTGTATTTACGTTAAAAATTGTAATTCTATATGAAATTATATAACTCGTGGTGCTGCAATAGCACGTATTTTCTCGCGTTATTCTAAACAGGTAAGTTATATTGAAAAATTACATTTTCTGCGCTACTAACAACTCACCCATTATTTCAATTTGTTCAATTCAACCAAGAAGCAAGCAACGCACTGTTGCCAGCGTAGCGTTGTCAAAACTATGTACATTTGCTAGGCTAATATCAGTACAGTTATTACAATATATGCAAATGACCTCAAAATAATTACAAAAAATCTGACTGCTCATTCCTGAGTTGCCTTGCATCGTAAGATAAGTTGAGTTAAGATAGCGTTTCATTTTATCAGAGACTTCTAACATTCACACTTCAGTTACGAGAAACACTATTGCGTTTCACAAGGAAAGAGTCCATGGTTTCTCGGAACAGAGATAAAATGATATAAACAAATAAAGTGCTTCTCAAATATCGATATGGCATTGTTGCGAAATTTCTATTAACCTTTGCGGATTGCTTCAAAAGAAATACATCAAAACATAGACAATACACATTCACTAAAAAGAGAAAAAGAGAATTAATATTGGCATTTTAATAGGAAATTACAATTAAGATTAAATTAATTGTTTTTAATATCATTCATTCAATTTTCCTCGTGACCCGTATAGTTGGTGTGAATCCTGTATATATTTCATTAATTTCAAGCAGAAATTACCCCCAAAAAACTCGTTTTTTCAAAAAATTGTACACGAACTTTTTTAAAGAGCTTATTTTGTACAACAGACTCTGAGGCAAAATTCTCTATCTACAGACGTTTAGCCGTCAATCGATTTTTCGGTATGAAGGACGCAAAAAACATGGATTCTGGCTACACCACATGTTAGAGGAATTTATTCTATATTTAGCAACTGGATTAACCACCTTTTCCTTACCAGGACCCGGCAATAAGGGTTTTTGTCGCACGTCGAAAATTTGCCGTTTTCCGTCGCACGATTTCAATACTTTCTCTTCTTACGTTAGTAAGTGCGAGAAAGTAAAAATAGAAAAAAATATTTAAGCCTTCAATCTGTGATAGTGAAAATTATAATATATAGCTGCATACGTCATTATAACATCTCTTGACATGATAATAGGCATTAAAATTAAACTAATACGTCAAAAATACGTTCATGAAAAATAGAAACGTACTTATTCTATTATATTTCTATGATTACAATTCGTTACAATTTCTCCATTTATTATCAGTTTTAAATATTCGTTCGGAATTCACAAGAAATGTGGTACGCTAGGAGCGTTTTTGATGCCATTTCGGACCACTGAGCGGTGACGGTGGAGTCGGAACCTCGAAGCAATTTATCTCGGCCGCGTGCTCAGTGAATACTTTCCAGATTAGTGCTGGACAGCCGTTGTATGTAGGCTAATTCGGAGCGCGCGCCGGCGGACGTGCGTCGACGGGGAGGGGAAGGAGGGGCAGAGATTTATGCGCAGCTGACTTGAGGCTCGGACCGCGTCCCGAGACGGTCCCAGAATACCAACGCCGCGCCCGGAACGGACAGTCGCCAGCCGGAGCCACTCTCGGGAAGAAGGCGGGACGCTCCGCCTTCCGGTTTGTAATCCGGTTCATTTCAAATTCAAAAAAACAAAATAATCACCGGCTGAGTTTAGGTCAGAGCCAGCACTGCCACTCTCTGCAGTGCCTCTGACCGGGAGGACCTAAGGTTTGAATCCCGATGGTGGTGGATTTTCGTTCCTTCCCGCATAGCTAGGTCGAATTCAGCCGCTTTGTGGAGGAGAATTGTGGCATCCGGCTGCTCTGATCGGTAGTTTTCCGTGGCTTCTCCGATCAACACCAGGCAAATGCCGGTGGAGTACCCAAACAAGCATGGACCGCGCGCGAACTTTCCTTCATTGTCCTCCAGTCCTTGTAATTGTAATTATGAAAAAGTGATTAGTGGTTGGGGAAGTACGAGTACACCGCCACTTTCCGGACTAACACTCACTTCATTAACAGAACTAATGACCGTAGCAACTGAGTGTCGGAAAACATCAATCAAGATTTAAATTTTTTCACAAAGTTTATGTTGCAGCGAAAATTAAAGGTGCTACAGAATGGCACACACTCTTGAATCTAAATTTTCGAAAATTGTAAAATTTTGATTTTTTTTCGGCGCCTTCCTACAAATATAAAATTAAAGATAGAGATTTTACCTTCAAAATAAAATTGGTTTTCCATGGTGAATTCTTTCATTAAGGTCATGTACTTTTTTTAACTTTTAGTAGTGTTCGCACAATATTACGTGCAATATGTGTATTTGTTTACAAAATTACAAAAACAAGATTTTCCCAAAAATGGCTCCAAATTTTTTCTTTAAACTTTTGGTTGGGACCTCAATTTATCCACTTTTTTGTTATCAGGACCCGGCAATAATTTATTATATATATATATATATATATATATATATATATATATATATATATATATATATGTATATATATATGTATATATAATAAATTCTGCATTCTGCATTCTGTCTTGACGCTATGTAGCATATATCTAAGTGCATTGATAAATTGATAAATTTCCGTGAAAACGTAGGAAATTTTATTATCTGGCGTCATTGTTGCTAAGAGTGATTCTTGAAACGGCTCTGATAAAATTTACAAATGAACGCAATGCGCAGAGATTCATCATGAGAGTATATCAGAATTTTCTCTCATGGTGAATCTAGAGGTATTTGGTGCTTTCATCGTCGATAGAAGCATACGGGGAACATCACATGTGTTGGTATTCGTAAACGAATGCGTGTGTAGGCTTTATTTAACTTAAATATTATAAGAGGAATAGGCGCATTTAGAACGAATAATTGATGTTTTTATTTAGTCTTTACCTAACCAGATACAATATTTATGCTGCTCGAAAACCATACATTGAACGTGTGTACCTATCGTGAACATCCGATTGTGAAATTGAAAGAAGTAATGTACTCTTTTTACAATTAAAAAGGCGAAAAGTCCTGGCCCAGAAATACACGTTTTCATAATATATTAAGAGCGAAAACCAGACAGGATACCTATCGCAAATTTAAAGAAGCCAGTCAAAGTCGATACATGCAAAAATTCTACTGCAGTAGAAAATTTACAAAACAACTTTCTGCCATGCAAGAAAATGCAGGTTGTGTTGCTCAATCGAATTATTCACTTAAACCTTTGGAACTGACCTCTGAAAGAGATGAAAGCATATCCCATTCCAATGAAACTTCCTTTACTGGTGAAAATTCATGTGGTTATGAAGTTCACAATGTAGACATAATGCTAAATTTCCTCTGGCACAAGAAAGACCGAGTTCGCATTTTTACATTTGAATCTTGTGCACTACTGAAGAGAATATACAAAAATACCAAGTCTCAGAAAAAGAGAAAGACTCCTAATGTTGTCATAAATGAGGTGCAAGAGACTCCAGGTAGACATCTCGATTTTACTGTAATCAATCACATCGTATATACTCTGATATTTCACCATATTTTAGGACCTTCATAAAACGCCGAGGATCGATAGCAAAACAGAGAAGACAATTCGTAACTCCCATGAACAACATCAACACACCAAACATTGCAAACTAAGATTGGATTACCGTATACAGAAGCGGTTCTTTAACATAGACACTAATCATTAGGAAGAGGATTTTATTGAAATGTCATTGTTTTTCTTTTCCACTATATAACAAGGTATTTTTGTATAGAGATTAATTTTGTTATGATAAAAGCAAATGGCCCATTTTATAGGGCATTTTTTGCATCTTTCGTCGATTTCTACTGATAAGTCATTTTTTTCGTTTTGCTTTTTTAAACCATTTTTCGCTGATTACATCCGTTTTAATATTATTTTAATGGTAATTGCTCCAAATAATATGTACGAGATGCAAAAAGTGTTCTCCACAGAATTACTCAGTAACCTATTCGATTCCTTCGCTCAGAAATTGTAGTCGGCCGTTGTATGTAATCTAATGTTTGCACGGAAGGAAGAAGCCTCGATTACATCAGTAACATATTCATCACCTTGAGTTGTTCATCTGAACTGGTTTTGATTAATTTTGTAATAATTTTGCTTTGCTTTGAGGTCATTTTTAAATCATTTTAAGAGCATTTTATTGATCATTTTTTATGTTTTAGATCATCAAAATCCGCCCCCTAGTTGTCATTTATCAAGACGACAATTAAGTTACCAAGAGGTCATTAAATCTGATGAAAGGAATGGGAATAGTAATGTACGTGCAGCAAAAGTAGTGGCGTAGGGTCAATGGATACAAGTGTTGTGTCGCATCTCTAAGGTTTTCGGCTCTTTTAAAACTTAAGCTAAGAATATTTTTCTAGTCCTCAAGTGTAACACTCTGTTCCGTTTGTACCTTTCCTTTTTTCCATGCGCTTTTCGGGAGGAATTTGTCATCTCCGTGGATGTGTCAGGCTGTGAAACATTCCTCATACCAGTGGTGTAGCGTCCACAGACGCGCTGGAAGCGCTTTTTTCCTTTCAAATTGCCCTTACGAATTTCCATAACAATTTTTTACATTTTAAATGTGTTAGTCCGCTTATCAAACTCTACTTCCCAATTCCACTCCCAAATTTTACTGAAATGTTGGAATTTCTATTGTTTCTACCGTGCCGATCTTACGTGATTCTCGTAAATTTCACGAGCTTCTTCGTATTTCCCTCACCCTAAAGATTGTCAACAATGTCAACTATCATCATGGAGTAATCATATATATCTCCTTAGTCTATGCTATCATAATTTGAATAGGGCGGACGGCGCGGGAAACATTGTGTACCCTGTTCGAGGCTACAAGACGCGCACTCCTTAGGAGACCGTTCAGCTGGAATAGTGTGTTTTGCTTGTCAAGGACTGTGATTGAAACGTTACTATTGAACTGTGAATAAAGCGTGAACCGAGCATCAATACACGTGTAAATATCAATTTTCATAGACAACTTTTTATTTTTATTTTGGAGATTCGTCCATATCTGTTCCAATGTATTCCTTGCATTGGTTATTGTAGGGAGACAGACGCACTATGGGCAGGCACTTCCCGAGTATTATGGAACCAGCTGCGGCTGCACCCCGCGCTGTGAGTTCGAATTGTGGTGATGGAGCATCGCAGTCTCTGCTATGTGGTTGTGTAATTGAACATTTAAAACATAATGAATTTTCAAGCATTTCCTTTGTGGAAAAATAAAAAATATATTGGGACTGGAAAAGCTACACCAGACTTCACATCTTCACTTCACTTCAGTGTCGTTCGAAAGGAAAGAAAAATTGCATACGATATTTTCGTGCACAAATTTATGAAGATGTTCCGTGGATAAGTGGGTACATAAACACCAATAAATTATTCTTTTTATGTTTGTTTTCCAAAGAGAAACCCGTGTGAAGACAAGGAGGATTCGATGATCTTCACAATATTCACAAAGCAGAGGCTCACCAAGAAACTTCAGTTTCTCACATCCTATCCTTTAAAAATTTAAAGTCGTTTGGAAAACAAAAATTGAATGCAGTGTCAGTAAGCAGTTTTGGTTGTCTGTACAACGTCACGGCACAACGAAGAAGTTAAAAAGAACAGAGGAATGTTGACTCATATTATCAGTATGGTTTGTCTTTTAAGAAAACTGGGATTGGCGTTCGCGGACATAATGAAACTGTCGAGTCTGATAATCGAGGCAACTACACTGAAATTCTTAAATTTTTGGGTAATTATAATCACGAACTTTAGACTCTTATGGAAAGCAACAACGTGTATCGTGGAATATCGTCTGATGTCCAGAATGATGTTATCGCTGCAGTTGCGGAAGTTATGCACAGTTTCTGAAACTAAATTTGTGGCATTAATATTTGATGAAACGACTGATGTGACCACGAAATCGCACCTCACAAGCTTGTTGCAGTGTGTTTCAAGGAATAGCGTTCAAGAAAGATTCTTGCATTTTACTCACTGCAGCAGAGACAGATCCGCATCTGAATTATTAGAACACGCGAAAGGCGTTATTAGCACGTACAAGTGCGAAACAAAAGTCAAATGTATGACGGCGCACCAGTTATGGCAGGGAAACATACTGAACTTTAGGTCAAATTAAAGAAAATTTGTAAAGAAGCAATCTTCATGCATTGTACTGCTCACAAATTAAATTTAGTCTTAGGACAATCTGTTAGCTCCATTAAGGAAGTGCGAATATTTTTCACATCCTTGTCAGGATTGGGGGCATTCTTTTCCGAATCTACTAGGCGGATTTAGACACTGCAGTGAAAAAGCGATTTCCAGCAGCTGCACCAACACGTTGGAATTTCACCAGCAGACTTGTACAAACTGAAAAATCATACCAGTGATCTGCAAGAATTATTTGCTTTAATGACAAAATGCAAATATCTGGGACTGTGTGCTATGCTAGAGGCCAGTTTAATTTTTTTAAATACTTTGACTTCAGTTTTTTCTTAACTTTGTATTCTTCTATTTTCCCCCATTCTGACTCATTATTTAAAATTTAACAAAATAAGTCCAATGACATCGAGTATTGCATGAAAAAGATAGAAGGTGTTGGGAAATATCTGAAGCAATTTAGAGACACTTTTGATTGTTTTGGGGAAGGTTGCAACAGAGAAAGTAGTGAATTTCAGTGCATCAAGCGAGCCAGGGTAGAAAATACGGAGGGTGAGAAGAGCGTGTACAAGAGATTGTTTTTAGTAGTTGTAGACAACTTAATATGTCATGTATCCAATAGATTTTCTGATACGTCTAAACTGAAATTCCTAAGCATTCGTCATTCCCCATTGAAACGTCTAATAGTAGTTTATGGTAGGCATTCTGACTCTGTGCGACTGAGAAACGAACTCACTGTCATTTATTTTTATAGTGAGTTACACAAGAGTGTCAATAATTACATGATTACTCAAACAGCATGAATTAGAAGATGCCTTTCCACAAACCTGTATACTGACCGCTCTGATTCTCACTTAACCTACTTCACGTGCGTCGACGGAGAGGTCATTTTCTGCTCTCTGGAGAGTACAAAACAATCTTCGAAATTCACGAAGTGTTGAAAGGTTTTCTAATTTGAACTTACTGAATATCCAAAGACAGAAAGAAAGATATCTATTTTCTAATAACAATACTCAGAATAAAAATACTTTTATCAAGAAAGTTCGATGAACGGTTCCATTAATAAGATCTTAACTATTCAAATCTCTTCAAATCATCTGTGAACGACGTAGGTTGAATACAGAATATGCCATTTCCTCTCAAAAAATCCACGCAAAGCCTCTGCCTTATACAGAAAAAATAATCCCTTATAGTTACCGAGGGCATTGAACTGTTTCCATGTGCTGCGACATTTCGGGTGATGCGTCGCTGTTGCATATCGGACTTATCATTGGTACTTCTATATCCCCCTCCTAAACCTTCAACATCGCAATGCATCGCCTCCTTCGAGCACCTCTTCTTTCAGTGGGACTGGGAATCCCAGGGCTCACGTGATAACGACTCTGGAATCCGAAGCGGGTTGGAGGGGGCGGGAGAGTCTTGAGCACACTACACACGCATGTTAGCCAACAGTCCTGATCCAGAACGTTAATTTACTATTTAATGAGATGTGGTTTATCAGTACTGACAAATAACCCTTACTGCAAGCGACTGGTAATAGTTCTTTATTTTTTAAACTTTTATTCATTTTTCAACTACTTGTAGTTAAAATGTTGGAAAGGGATTCTGGAACTCAAGAAAACGTGCACAAATGATCTCCCCCATACGTCACACAGTTTTTACTAAATAAATAAATATTTCTTAGTACTTGTAGTCCCTGTAGTTATTGTTTTTCCTTTTGTTACTGTATACGGTACGTACTACCTTTATTTCGTATTCACATGGGTAAAAAAGAAATTTACAAGTTCTCTACAATATACTATGTAACAGCTGATTTGGTCAAGCATAACCTCGTGACAAAATCTCGATCGTTATAATTAAAACCAATCCATTCTTTCCCGCACCCTTTGTCTTCGCACTAGTAGGTAATATTCCGAATCATTGGAGGAATCGTCTTCAAATACTTTCATTCGTAATCGCCGGGCCTTAATAACACTTTGGAGGTAAATGCACGTTGAAAACTGAGCTTCCTCCGTAATTTACCCGACGGATTTTCGCAGTGTAAAGTTACTCTCGTGTAAGCGATTTACACTCGAGTAAAGTGTTGGTGAAACGCTCCAAGAAGTTACTCTCGAGTAAACATGATTTACTCCAGAGTAAACTCTTACTCTTTGTTTGGTGAAACCGGCCCTAAATAATTCCTAGACAAAGCCTTCAAGGGCTTCAAAAACTAAAATTTTGAGGCCAAAGGCCTCAAAGAAATGTTCCTCACACTGTAATCTACAAGATGAGATATTCTCGGGCATTCTCTTAAATTTTTTACCGGTTCGGCACTTATCGGTACTACCAATACCACCTATATTTCATCTCTTTGAGACGTCACGCTTAGAAGGCTTAGATTCTCCATCTTTTATTTACGCTTCCTGTTTTCACTGTGGATTGAGAAGATTGACGAGGTTTATTTGCATAATTATTAATTCGGGATTCGTTCTCGCAGCAACAACTAGAAGTAGGTACTGGAATCAATCGCATCATGAATGCAACTGGATCTCTGGTGTCTCTCGAGATATTTTTTAAGCAAGCCAAACACACAAACGGCCGACAGCTAAAACATAGTAAACAGCTTCATCCCTCCCCCCCCCCGTGGGGCTGTGCCATGGTGGCCATACCTCCCCCCGGCCTAGTTTTCGTTTGTTACCTTATTTTACTTCGCAAAATTTATTTAAATATTTGTTGGAATTATGTAATTATTTAAAAAATAAGATTGTACTATAGTATCATATATACACTACAAAAATAATATACAATATAATAAATATTTATTAAACAAAAGTCTGTGATGACCCCTTCCAAAATGATCGTCTGGATCTACCCCCGATACCCCCATGGACTAAAAGAATTAAGAAGCGCAGTGCCGACACTCAGTGTGAAATGTCACTCTTGGCCGAGGCATCTTCTAAAGTTAAATGAAAAATACTCCACGTTGAACAAAAATAACAAATTCAAAATGGCACAAGGCTAATTGTAGCTGAGAAGCTAAAAGAGAAAACACGAGCATGGACTCAAAGCATTGGACGTTACACATGTAGAATAGATTTTCGTGTACAGAATCGCTTGTTTGAAACAGACGCGAAGAGATTCTATCGCATCTAAGGGCACTGCTGTCCCCCTGCATAAGATGACGTCAATACATTTTGGGCAGGAATCTGGGAAGAAAGCAAATTCTACAACAAAGGCGCATCTTGGCTCCAATCTGAAGCTGATGCTGTCGATGAACTTGTAGAAATAGTAGAACATGTTCACGAATTCTCGGAAGAGCACATCTTCCAAGCAATTAAGAACATGGAAAACCGGAAATCTCCTGGGATTGATAAGAATCAGAAGTATTGGATTACGAAATCAACATCACTACATTCTAGAAAACCGAGTGTACCTCCCGGAATGACTCACACGCGTCATCAAATTTCTGCTTCCCAAAGGGCGGAGACAGTTCCTTGGCGGAGAATTACCGACCAAACACTTGTCTGCCAGTAAATATCACAGGCCCGTGTTAACGCACGGGCTCCAGTAGTTCTTAAAGAAGTATTTAATACCAAAGTTTTCAAGAAATTAAATAGAAAATTGTAAAAAAAATGGTGTGTGATTGAACTAAATGCAAAACATTGGCATAAGCAAGTGATGTGTCAAACATCACTGGCCAATGTTCATAATATCGAATGTTGCTGGTTGATGAGAGAATGCCACTCAGTGATAAAAAGTTTAGTTTTCTTAACAAAACTTGTCTTTAAATAGACGCGGAGGGGTAGATCGGTGAAAGTAAGAATAGGGGTCCCCACAGCTCTTGAAACAGCCCTGAAAGCGCCAAGTAATATCTATAGTCATTGCTAACATGCAGACACCAGAGAAGAACTATCTGTTGCCAGTTGAACAGAAAGGATGTCATAAAGGTTCCTATGGCTGTAAGGAAATCTTGTCACTAAATTCATCAGCCTTACGAACCTTTACGGCATCCTTCCCATTGAAACCCCAAGCATAGGTGATTGCTAATGAGAGAACCCCCCTCGTTTTTGCTGACCATCCCCTTCATGTGTGTTACGGGGGTATGCTTTCTGAATTTATTCTTTATTCTTTTAACACACCTGAAAAAATGTTTGCAAGATTTTATTTTATTACATTTTTGAAGACCCGGAAAACACGTAAACAAAAAAGTGAATTTGTGTTCGAACATAAAAAATCACGATGTAAAATGTACTCCCTTTCCTCTTTCGTTATATGTTGTCATTGAATTTGATAGTTGAATTTATGAGCTCAAAATGTCTCGATATTTAATTCACGGTTACAAAAAAGTGTCGGCAAAATACAAAAAACACGTTTACTTTCCCTGTCCGTAGGGACCCCAGGCTATTGTCTAGTACTGCCTATTGGCCAATACACCAATGGATATAAGAAAACGAAAACGTAATTTAAGCATGGCTGAGTTGTCTACCAGAATACCTTTGGCAGTGTATCACATGGTTGGATTCTGAAGATCTAAAGATCTATCAATTTAATCCTAGACATGTTGAGTTTTGCAAGGATAGTATGAAGTCGCAGAATACCAGGTTAGAAAAGGAAGAGCAGAAAGGAAGTAGTAGAAACAAGAAGTATTCTGATTAACAGGGAAATTTTTCAAGGAGATTCGCTATCCTCTCTGATGTTTCTCAGAACTTTTATTTTATGCATGCAAATGAGAATAAAAGTAACCTGAATATTCCATACAAAATTGTAATCCACAATCCAAATGTCTGCCTTTCAAACTCTTTTCTAGTTTCTGCAAATGGATGCAGCACTGCTACATGAAAACTATGGACACAGAAAATGTGTTAAGGAAATTTTGTAATGTGTAATGTGTAAATTTGGTTCCTACTGTTTTGTATTATTATTATTATTCCCTTGCTTGTTGTGATTTTCTATCATATTTAAAATGAAAACTCTTGGTTTCAAAAGTTACTTTATTTGTGGTGAGAATTCATGTGAACAATAAAATTGTCACCTCCACATAAAAAGTACTTTGTTCCTCTTAAAACTGAAGGCTGGTTAACAGCCTGTATAAAATATTCTGAGAAAAAATATGAAAAGTTCACACATCCAGAAAAATGTGGAATATTTAAGTACTGTAAACAACAACCAAAATAATTTTAGCTTGCATTCTCACGAAATAATTATAAACGTTGTCATTGCCAATAATAGTATTTATTGCAAGAGCAGCTTTCGATGGCTTAGCCATCATCATCAGTTGTCTGGTACAAGAAGAAAAAACAAAACATTAAAACGTGAATATTCCTTTGATTTTACAACAAAATTATATTAAAGGTTACAAATAATTTACAATTTTTTGGCAAATATATTTAACATTCTAGAAACTGGAAGAAAGAAAAAAGTAAGGGGGGGGGGGGTAAGTCATTAATACTAAAGAATATGAATGAAATAGAATTAGGACACGTAAAATTTTTTTAAACAGAAAACATAGAAATGTAAGTTGAGCCATTCCTTACCTGCTGAATGGAAGCCACAAAAACGACTACGCGGGGTTGGGCGAGCCAAGGGGCTTAAATATCCGGCCGTGGGGTGGAGGAGGGCAATAGCCTGGGTGCGGTGCACTGTCACTGTTTTTTCTTTCTTCCAGTTTCTAGAATGTTAAATATATTTTCCAAAAAATTGTAAATTATTTGTAACCTTTATTATAATTTTGTTGAAAATCAAAGGAATATTCACGTTTTAATGTTTTGTTTTTTCTTCTTGTACCAAACAACTGATGATGATGGCTAAGCCATCGAAAGCTGCTCTTGCAATAAATACTATTGTTGGCAATGAAATGTTTATAATTATTTCATGAAAAATGCCAACGATAACACACCACAACACCTATATTGCATTCTCACACTTATTCAAATAAAACGTATCATCTTATAAGAAAAGGTTTTCTTGGATGACAACTATTATACCTAATTGAATTAATTTGAGATTAATTCTGGTAGATTTGGACGTTATAAAATTACACGATCAAACAATCATCGAAATATTAAATATGAATGACTTTCTTACTTGCAGGAATTCAAGTAACATTATCAATTATTACTGCCTGTAAAAGAACTCAAGATTTTGCAGAAAAATTTGCATATGCTTTAACAAATTCTTCACACATTAACTGCAATTCTGAAATGAAATAATTTTCTTCGGGAGAAATTACTTGCACAAGCTATGGTCTTAAACCTTATCAAAATGAGAAATGATATTCCAAAAATTTAAAGAATTACACACACTGAAAAATATGCAACGTAATATATTTTACAAATTTATTAATCAATATCATCAGTCATGAGTGAGCATATTTACACCCACTAAGGACATTTACACTCCACCGATATAATACTTGAGATAAATTTTTCAACAATGTGACATTTTGAGAAACAATATTTTTGTGTTTTCCTCAAAAATATGCATTCAGCAAGTACAAAAGTCAACATAGACTAAGCGGATCTATGTAAAAACAAGATTAGTGGTAACACAATCTTTAAAACTGACAATAAGAAAAAGGATGCTCTACTAGTCATTGGAAAGAAGCCTCTGCTAATAAAATGCCACACTGAAAGCGCAATGCATACAATCTCATTTCCATAGCTATCCACATTTCTTCATGATCACTTAATGTATCAAACCTTCTTAGATGTTACAAGAAAAATATAATACCATTGGTGCACCATACACACTTCAATACTGACTGCCCGAGGATGAAGTAGACTAATCAGTTTTCCTTTCATTTCTATTTGACCTGGAAAAATTTTATTAAAGCATGTCAAAATCGCATAGACTTTTCTAATTTTTTTTAAAAATAAAGTGTTTCAAACAAATTTCTTTTTCTTGTGTATTAATTTTTTCATCCCCAAAAAAATAAAATAAAAATAAATCTTAGTATTTTGCCACATATGTCTAAAACATACTGTATGTATTTACTTCTATTCTGAGAAAACTACAATCAGTCATAATATACTGTGAATTGCTCATATCCAATTCAGAACTGTTTGCCAGATGGCTGGTATTTTAGAGAGCATAATTCTGTGAACAATGCCCTTTGACTTCCGCTCTTGTTAAGTAATCTACGTAACAACTAAATATCACTCCAACTCAAACAGACTAGAGCACAATACAGAAAATGTAATTTATTGTATGCTGTCATTCATTGCTCACTGGAGAAGTGTGGTAAACTGTCATCACCCAATGAAACTTATGGCCATTAAAAATTTTTGAAATCTTCAAACCAATATGCATACAGTGCAATACATTTACACTCAATTTCTGACATAGCAATGTACAAACAATGACAAAAAAAGAACTACTACTACATGAAAATGTCATAAGCAATATCTGCAAAAACTAGTTAAAGATTTGAGTAACAACATTGCAATTCTATTCATAATAAAATAGTCTTTGAAGATCCAGTTCTGCTTTGCAGTGCTACTTCTTACACTCTAAAATCAATTTCACATCTTTCAAAAGAGGACTGCATCATAACCAACAATACAAACATTTGAATACTAGTCCTCTGCACTAACCACAATGAATAAGAAGAAGTCTATATCACAATTATTATAGATGGACAGTAAAATATCTTTCTTGGTGTTTTCAGAAACATAATACAAGCCTAAAACTTCTGATTTAAGAAAAGAGTGATATATAATAATAACTAACATGGTAAACTATTAACAAAAATATATACAACATATACCCAATAAAAAGAAAACTGAAAATCACATAAAATTTATTATAAATATTGGGCAACTGGTCCCAGAATATCTATGATCACAATCCTCCATAGTATAACTTTTATCAGCAGCCCCAACACTTGCAACTACAAACAGGCGGTACGAGTGAAGCTTCCAGTGCTAGTTCATGCCTTCTGATGACTTATGAAGATCTTCCTTTGGCAAGGGCTAATCCTAGACCCACCAGTCCACCTATGGCCAATACAGCTCCACCAGCCATTGCAATTCCAATCAAGCCCTCTGAAGAAAAAAGAAAAAACAAATAAATTTCAATTACAAAACCCTTTGGATTGAAGCACAAAAAATTTGTACCTGTTAAAGAACAGTTACTACACTGAACAAATATTTTGCTAGCCACTTATCACACTTGCTTAATATGGCAATTGTTACATAAATTCTTTATTTGCAACTAGTCAAGCGTATGAAAATGTAAAAAAAAACATTAAAAACGACATACTTAATTGTAACCATTTATATACTATCATAATACATTTCAATATTTCTTGATCAGCCTCACTCAATCAGATACTTTTTAGATCAATACTGTTATAGTCCAAGTGCCAGAAGCTGTTCTAGGCATTATACTCACATACAACTTTTTTTTTTAAATATTTTAAAAGGAAGACTAGAGGGAAAAAAACTTATCCCATTCTATCCCTCGCAGATAAGATAAATACAAAATTACAAAAATATAAAATATAAGAATAAAATGTCCATACATATATTATCTCCACAATCAATTATTTAAATTGCTAGATAACTTTCAAATATAAGAATAGATGTATAAGAATAGAAACTTGGTCCACTAAAAAAAAAAAAAAAAAAAAAAAAAAAAAAAAAAAAAAAAAAAAAAATACTAAAACTCATAATTAAGGTAAAATATTTCTAGTCACAAAAATCCTGCATTAAAACCAATGCATTTCCATCCCTGATTTAGAGCAACTTGGTATATGAAACGCATTAAAGGGATTGGAATGACAATTACTTATGCTTTTCTCTGAAACTAAGACTTACAAAAATAAAGTTAAAACTCCACTAAAAAAATTAGGGTCTCCGTGAAAAACACACATCAACGTAATAATGGAATATGAAAAAATAATCCTTAGGAAAATAACATCATAACAGGGAAAAGAACAATGAAATCAATGAATTTGCAAAGAATTAACACAAACAAACATAACTCAAGGGCAGAACTGGAAATTAACAACTGTATTAAAGGCTGACAACTATCATGAGCAAAAATCCTTCACTCCCTATAAATGTTTCTTCTTGGTTGTCACATCATGTGCAAAACATCAAGAGGATCAAGAATATTTTTTATGCCTATTTTCTAAATTGGGAGATTTTGCCTACTACTAGTTTAAAGCAGAAACATTGTAAAAACATAAGGTAAAAAAACACCTTGTAAAAACACAATAAAAAGTTTTTAATGACCTGTTAACTACGATCAATCAGCAGCCACTTCAACTAATGTCAAAATCACTGTTATTTAATTTGGAGTATGGGCACATTTTACAATCTTACCCAGCTAGATTTTCCTTACTCTTTGGCGGTTTGTGGAAATTTATTACAGATCATACATGTTTATCACTACAAAAACTGGTTTTAAAATTGAAAGAATACTACCTCACAATAGATTTATCTCTGTGCGATTAGCTACCGAATGTTACTTCAGTAATCATTATGGATAATCCAAAATGGTTTGCATCTCTTCATTGTCTGTATCACATGGATACTTAGTAAAGTGATGTATTCGGTATTATATGTAAGCTATATTCTAATATATAAATATGGTAATGAAACAATTAATCAACTGTTTATGCTAAATATACTGGTAAAGACATATTTCTTGATTACTTGTTAAATGGGTAATTCCACTCAAGAAATTTTAGACAACAACATGAAAGAATTCAGATCACACAAACCAATCAGAGATTAATTTGTGCAAAATAATCGTTACCGCCTTCTTACACATAGTAATTATTGATGCTGTTCTGTTTTCAAAAAGACCATACATAATTTTTCTGATAAATACACAGAGCTTGACAGATGGAACAGAGCAAGATAAGTGTCCACAATTCAGAGCAGGTCAGGCCATGGCCGCAATGCAATATGTATAGAACTCATTCCTTTTCTTGCATAATAAACTATTGTGATAAAACCCTGACCATGCAGAGTACTTCATGTAGTTCACTGTGTAGACAACATAAATGCCAATTTCAATCCGTGTAATTTCTAAAAATGCTTAATGAATAAAATACAATCCCAGTCATCTAATAGATAACCCAAAATTAGGGTTGCAAAAAAATCCGATTTTTTTTAAAAAAAATCAAAAAAATCGATTTTTTTGATTTAAATCAGATTTTTCTGATTTAAATCAAATTAGTTTCAAGTTAGAAAGTTCAATTAGAATATAACGAATATTGCATTTCTTTTTATTTATACTAGATCAAGAGTGTGCTCTACGGGCTCGTGCCTCTGATCTGCATTTTTAATATTATATAATATCACTAGCTGAACCCGTGCGATTAAATCGCACGGAAAATCAAAATAACATAACACATATTAATATAATGCACTCTTAGTGAAAAAATATATTTTCTAATATAACTTGGAATCATATTTGAATTACTTTGAAAATAATATGGTGCATGTCAAATAATTATAGTACAAAAGTGTACATTCTTTTCATTTTGTAAACAAATATTTTTAGCTACTTGCAATTTATCTTTAGAGAACTGCAAATATATCGCACTTTACAATATTTACTTGTGTATACGATCATATTGTATAAGGCATACACCATTTATAGTTCGCGCCGTTTTCCGGACGCCTCGCCAGAGGTATCGCGGGTCTCCGCGATAATGGCGGCAAACTTCCAACCAATCATATTCCTCGAAACTGTTTCCAATGTAATTCTTATGTAAAGGTTTTTAATAAAATAAATAAATTCTAGCATGATATCTTCTACGAAACAATGTTACAAACGATCTCCAATATTCCCTCTATCGATACGTATAGTTCATTTGTTAGCAGGGGCAATAGTTTCCAAGTTTATCGCGGTCGAAAATTCAAAACTTTATTTTGTATATATTATAGATTTGATTTGATAAGTAGAATGAATAATGAAATTTAAATTTCGCTCTTTACTTTTTATTAAAGGCTATAACTATAAATTTCATATTTTTACGAACGATTGAATAGACGATTGAAACTCATTTTGAAAGTGACATTGTTACAAACATAACGTGATTGGAATACTTGAGACAAAAAAATACCATTATTTATTCAGTGGTGGCTTTATGTTGGCAGCCAGTCTAAGTGAGATAAGGTTAGGCTAGATTAACTTTCAAAGAATTCAAATCAAGAAGACAAGAGTGAACACGTACATTAAAATTTGAAGTATAAAAATGAATTCGTGTGGTCGCAAAAGAGATGCTGTTTGGGATCACTTCACTGAAAAAAAAAAAGGAGAGAAATGGAACCGAGCAGTATGTAACCACTGTGACAAAGATATGCAACCAATTGTTGCTCGCATGAAAGCCCATTTGCTTAGTTGTCCTTTACAAAACAAAAATGAAGGTATTTATTTTGTAAAAATTAATATTATTCAGTATTTTTAATGCATACTAGTAATATATAATACTCAATTATATTTTATTTCACAATAATAGTAATATTTGACTTATTATTTATTTAGTTATTATTTTTTTAGCATCTTCATCGCAAGACAAAAGATCTGCGCCATCGCCATTGCAGTCGTCTAAAAAGCAGAAAATGTCACACGACAACGTTATGGGCAATTTTGTTATTGTTACAAGCGACGCACATAAGAAGGAAATTGATGAACAGCTAGCGAAGTTTATTTTTGCAACTAACAGTTCTTTTCGCATAACAGAACATCCAGAATTTAAAGAGCTTCTCAACAAACTAAGACCAGGATATAAACCGCCAAATAGGCAACAAATAGGTGGTGAACTACTTAACAGCATTTACGAAACTGAGTTAGACAAGATGAAGCCGGAATTAAAAAATTATGTTGTTTGTTTGTCCATTGATGGGTGGTCGAATGTGCATAATGAACCAATTGTCAGTATTTGTCTCACCACCAATAACGGATACACATATTTAGTTGACTCCACCGATACGTCTGGCCATCCTCATACTGCAGATTATTTAGAAGGAATAGTTCATGATTCAATTAAAAAAATTGAAACTGTATATGAATGTTTAGTCGGAAGTGTGGTTACAGACAATGCTGCAAATATGGTTCTTATGAGAAAGAATATTTCAAAATCAGAATCTATTAATAAAATTATTTCTTATGGATGTTCAGCACATTATTTAAACTTACTGGCAAAAGATTTTGAAAATCCAACAACTACCAAACACATTGAACGAGTGGTAAAGTATTTTAGAAATAATCATTTTGCCAGAGCCAAATTTAATGAGTTGCAGACTGCTGGAAACCTGGTTTTACCACTCGAAATAAGATGGAACACTATGTGTGAATGTCTTGAAAAGTATTTGGGAAATTGGTTGATCTTATTTAAAATTTGTGAAGATCATAAAGATGAAATAGATAATGATATTCGGAATATCGTATCAAACATTTCGATTAAACGGAATGCAGAAGATATCATCTCATTTTTGAAACCTATTGCGAGTGCCTTAACAAAAGTAGAAGCTAACACCTGTACTATTTCTGATGCAGTATACTTCTGGAAGGAACTTGAAGAAACTTTGGGCAATGTTTTCAATACTGAACGGAAAAACATTTTTCGTAAAATATATGAAAAGGCATTGTCTCCAAGTCACTTTGCAGCATTCATGATGACACCTAATTATGTTTTAAGCAATAGTTATAAACTAACAACAGCGGAGCAGGAATCTGCATTGAATTACTTGAAGTTGAAATTTGAAGGTGCTGGAACCACACTTATTCCGAAAATTCTCAAATTTCAAATACGTGCGCAACCATTCGATGGCGTTTTGTTTACAGAAGATGTTGCCAAAGCATTAACAGCTATTGATTGGTGGAAAAGCTTTCAGAAGATTAATAAAGTCTTATCTGTTGAAGAAGAAATGATTGTTGCGCAACATTTAACTGCTGTAGCTTCGTCTGCAGGTGTTGAACGCATATTTTCGACTTTTGGTTTCGTACATTCAAAGATCAGAAATAAGTTGGGCACCGAAAAAGCTGCAAAACTTGTATTTTTATATAAAAGATTGAATTAGAAAGTAGTATTTTAAGTTTGGATGTCTAAGTCATTGGTTACAAAGTCAAAACCGAATAAATGTGATATTGATTACATATTAAGAGTTAATGTTATATTGATACAAATGTTATAATAAGCAAAAATGTATGATGAAAGATTATAACTAATTACATGTAATATTTTTATTTAATGTCAAAGATATAATTAATAAAAGTTTTCCATGATTTAAATCGTGATTTTTTTACTTGATTTAAATCCTGATTTAAATCATTGATTTAAATCAGATGATTTAAATCATTGCAACCCTACCCAAAATGTTTACTTTTCACATTACTCACTCACATCACACACCCGGCAAAGTTGAAAAACTTCTTACAGTTTAATGAATCCCTTCATTATTGATGAGTTACCCCTATTAGTAATATATTTGTCTAAAGTAACACAAAATATTAAATAATCACTGAAATTGTTCGTAAATAGCTCTGTATTTTACAGAACAGTATGAAAGACAATTCACATGAATAAATATAAATCAATAAAAAATTTCCAATGAAACTAGCAAATTGGCACAGGAGGGTAGACATAAAAGTCTATCATATACCAAGACCAATAAGATACATTTAGAAAAACCCACGAATGTATTTTAATTTTCCACAGACCTACATTCAAGTATTGACATTTTTTAGATGAGGAATTATGAATAACTTGAAACTTTTGGATCCCCATTTGACCTCACTTATTCAAACTGAAATAAGCTTGATTTTTCCCCATTTGAAGTAAAAGGCAGTTTCTTGAAGTGAAAGACAATTCTTTTTTCACACATCTCTGCAGTTTCTACAATACAGATATTACAAGCTTTCCAAGCCACAAAAGCATTTTAGTGTTTCATTCCCTAACAGATAAACAAACAAATGGGTAACTTACCTTTCTCCATTCTCTTCTTAATCAATGTTTCTAGGTGTTGAACTTGCTGATTGCCTGGTTCAATTTGCAAAAATGCTCGAACATAATGTAAAGCTTTACTATATTCCTGAAAAAAGAAGGGCAAAGTACAAAAAAGTACAACTTTAGGAACATTTAGGTAACTTTCTTTATGACATAAATTGGTGGTTAGACAGAAAAGAAGAGTTTCTCAACCTGTCACACCATGTAGACATTTTAATACTTCATTATTACTGTATTGCAAAGTACAAAACAAAAATGTTAACACTTTGCAATAAATAAATAAAACTATTCCAAAAAACTTAAGTTACATTACAAAAAACCCAATACTAAAGGCAAGGGCAATGAATACGTCGAACAAGAGTTGAAGAAGTGAAATGTTATCAAAACAGAAAACAAACTGAAATTTTTAAATTAAGTACCACATATACATTTTAAGTTAAGTACCACAAGAAAATGTGGAAGTGAGAATTTTCTGACACTATTTCAGTAGAAACCTTGTGAACTCTTAAGGTAATATTTTTGCTTCACGCGGTTATCTTGGGTTGCATCACTCAGCTGCCTTGGCTCAGATTTTTTAAAATATGATTACATAATATATTTCTGTGGTCAAGAGGTAAAGGTTTTTATATAGATAGGTTTAGTGAAGAACTTAAGAACTTTTACCCTCCATCCACAAACTTCACAAGCTTACATAAACAGAATCCTGTATTTCCCAGCATCAAAACGTGACACAAGTGACACAATTTGAAAACAACAAAAGAAAGTACTAACTACAACAATTACCTTAATTCTAGCATTTCCAATTGCTAAATAATAAAGGTAGTCCCGTTTTCCTTCAGCATTGTCAGATTGAAACAGACCTTCCAAGAGAATTATTCCTTTTCTTATGTCAGCCGAGTATTTACTTCTTACCAAACACCATGCATATTCAAACTGGGCCTTGTGAGTAACTTCCCCTTTGTACAGTTGATCATTATACACTTGCTCAAATTTCTACAAAAAATAATGTGTACAAATTAAATGTATACAAAACATCAATAAAAAACATTCACAAGAATTTTCCATTGGGTAATGCACATCATCTATGATGAATACCCGAAATACAGTGACAGATCAGAATCATAACCTCGTCCAAAAACCAGAGATTAAATATAAAAACAAAATTATTTTAACAGAGGTTTGTCAAGGTACCTTCAAATCGTCCGAAGACACTACTTCGTCCAGAACATCTTCCATTGCTAGTTGACGATTGTGATCACTTATAAAAGAGTCTGATGAAGTGTACGTTTCCTCGGCTCTCGAGAGTTCCGTGCGTCACCGTCACTTATCAATTCATTGTACCCACAATCCTTTGCAAGTACCATAATACTCCTTGAGTACCACTGCGATGAACACCACCGAACGTCCTGGAGACTTCTCCGCAACTATAAAACTGCTTTTCCGTGAACGTCAGTCTCCAAAACAGGCGGGAATTTTAAACAATCATTTCTCTTTACTTTCCCGCCCTTACTTGTAAGAAGAGAAAGTATTGTAATCGGGCCCCGGAAAAGGGCGAATTTTCTACAGATAAACTCTAATTACCAGGCTCTGGTAAAGAAAAGTTGGATAAATCTTGTTCTGATGTATGGTAATAGTTCCTATACATAGTTTCCAGGTTCGCAAATAGGTTTTAACCTTTGTGAAGTACAATATTTATTATATTATTAATGTAATTATTATTATTAATGTAATTATTATTATTAATCGTGCGGTTTTATATATTGTGCGGTACTATACGCAGAGCACTAAAACAAAAGACCAGACAAGACACCCAACTAAAATTTTACAAAACTATGGCAGTCCCAATGCTAACTTATGGATGCGAAAACTGGACAGTCAATAGGTCAGACAGAAGAAGGATCGAAGCGGCAGAAATGAGATTCCTGAGACCATTAGCAGGATATACACTACTAGATCATAAGAGAAATGAAGACATCAGAGGTGAACTACAGATCTCCAGCATACTGGAGAAGATCGACTCAACGAGGAAGAATTGGTTCGAACACCTAACCAGAATGCCACAAGAACGGCTTCCCAAGACTATCCTCGAATACAAACCAAAGGGGAAACGATCCAGAGGCAGACCCCACACAAGATGGAAAGAGACTCTTGAGAGCGGAACGGGCCACTAGGCCCAAACCTTGTTGCTGATGATGATTATTATTAATGTAATTATGATTATTAATGTTAATTATTAGCAGATAATTTATCTACTGTATAATATCTTAATCTAACTGTAACAAGTATTGTATTTCTAGGTCAATGACCCCATCTCGATCAGGTTTTGTTCAGTTTCCCTGGTCCTTTGAGCAAATGCTGAGATGGTCCCTTGTTTGCTCCTGAACAGTAATATAACTTCGCTCTCTCCACCCAAGGCATCATATTGACTCGTCATACACGATTGTAATTGTATATGTGTCTCAATAAATATTATATTATTATTATTATTATTATTATTATTATTATTATTATTATTATTATTATTATTATTATTATTATTATTATTATTATTATATCATTAAGTAACACACACACACGTGCGCACACATAATATTGAACGTTGTGCAACATTGTATCTTCAATGTAATACACCAGAAAAAAAATATTCAGAAAAATTACTTCTAATATACTCTTTGACTTCTAACACGTGAAATCAGGTGAATCCATGTTTTGTGGGTCCTTCATACCAAAATATCGATTGACGACAATACGCCTGTATGCCCGACCGTCCGTCTGTCTGAGGCCAACGCTATGCTTGTGTTTTTATTTCTTGGAGCGCTATTCTTTGTCTTCACGATGGAATATATCAAGTATTTCGCATCTTTCTCAGTCAATCGTATCGAGCAGTCTTGGCGATCATGCGACATCTAGCGGCACGACCAAGAAAGACGCGGTTTAAATGAACTCGAGGCTCTCTGAGTGAAACGGATATTTGGATTTTAGAAGTACTTTACATGAAGCCTCAACAAATTTTGAAAATTTGCTAAAAAATTGTTCCAACTTACATAAAACTGTTCTCATATAGCGTAACAAACGCTTAGGAGAATGGTGTAGACCTCACTGTAGTTGATATCCCTGATTTTTTCAAAAATTGCAAAAGTTCGAATTTTTGGGGGGCATCTTCTGACATCTAAAATATTGAAGATAAATGTTTTAATGAAATCTGCTCTTTAGATACAAGTCCTCAAATACAGTCATGTACAATTTTTTGAAAATGTGATTTTGTGTGATGTTATGTGAAATGTAGCAATTTTTAAACAATTATTTCCTCAATAGCGCTCCAATTTTTTCTTTAAATTTTTTCCTCGCATGCATCAAAGGATGATAAAAAAAATGGAGATATAGCGCGTCCAAGACTAAGAATGAAGTACAGGGCCTTATGGGCTTTTCCGGTAAATAAACATTGCCCCGTTTTTAAGATTTCAAAATATTTTAAGTTTTTTTTAAGGAAGGGATACGTTTGTCGGCTGTTGGATCAGCCACAGTTGCGTGCTTCGTTTTGGTTATCATACTGTGCTCAGAAAGTCCACACTCCGGTTGTTTACCACACTCCGGTTGGATATTTGTTCGCCGGTGTTTAGTTGTTTTGTTTGTGAGATTTTTGGTTTCAATCACATCAAAGTTAAATGTAATTTCGTTTACTTTTCTTCATTTTGATTTTTAGGTTGTGATACGGTTATTAATTTACAATTTTTGAAATTTAATTTATTTTTCTTTGCAAACTTGATTTAGAAGTATGATTCACCAACCGTAAAGCGCAAGAGTGGTAAAGTCCTCCAGAGTGGGGAAAACAGTAATTAATGTTTATAACTATTTAACTATAATTGTATTTTCGAGCGGAAATCGTACTCAATGCCTACCGCGAGATAACTGTCCGCTCTCCCGGTGCGAGGCAGCTCGGGGTTTCTCGTAAATCAAATCAGTTTGTTCCCATGGGCTCGACTTATTTCATCGTCAAAGAAATTTTAAATATTTTGTTAGGTAATGAAAACTTATTATTTCTGTACTGTTGAAAAGGAAACGAAAGCCTTGGTCTTCATGCAACTTTATGTGGTTGGCTTGAATTTTGGATATTGTATTGAAATATGGAGCACTTTAAAATTAATATTTCTTCCTGATATATTAATGATGGGGCACAAAGGACGCGAGGCACAAAGGACGTGAGAAGCTTAACAGAAATGTTTCCAGTGTATCAGTTTCATAGGAATAGTTTTAGATTTGAGGAAAGGAAAGAAAATACGCGTTTATAAAATTGGAAAGGTTTGTGGCTAACTACTTTAGCGCTCCGATCCATTGCGAAATTCGTTGTTCCCATCGAGCGCGTAACTTTAAGATTCATACAGTACAGCAGAAATGCGCCACGTTTGGCATCACTGATGCCAAGAGCCCGTACTTCATTCTTAACCTCAAACGCGCCATTGTCTCATTTCCGGCGAACACTGCATTTTCGAAAATTGCAAAAAGTTAACAATGCAAAACTACTGTAGAACGAGATATTTGCCTTAAACAAAATCGGTTCTAAAAATCCACTTAAAAAAAATTATGTACAATTTATTTTAGGAAAAACTAGTTTTCGCGTAATTTTCGCTTGAAATTAATGCAATTTATAAAAAGCATTTTGTCAAAAACCGCTTCAATTGTCTTTAAATTGTTTCCTCTGATAAAACAAGTGACGCTTAAAAGAATGGCGCATGCTTCATTTTTGTTGAACTCTGAATTTTCGAAAATGCTGAACCAATGATTGATATTGTATCAAAACTTCAATTCTATTTTAAAAAATTCTAAAAAATGTCACCAAAAATTAAGGCTGGTACGATTTCAATCATGATTTAAATCAAATAATTTTTTTTTAAATCAATGATTTAAGTTAATATTTATTATTTGTAATATTTGAAAAAATAAGTTATAGAGATGAAGACTTAAATCAATTACACAGTTTATACAAAGAATATCATATTTCTTATAAACTTTTTCACATAATTGAACAATTTTGAGAAAAAAATACAATGAAATATACATTAAAATGAGCATGCTTATGAAATGAACAATAAACAATTTGTAGTAGTTATTTACTAATGGACTTGGATGATATAATAGTTTTTATCCAGCATTTCATTGTCTGTAGATAATAGCAAATTTAGGAACAATACACACACCGAGCTAGTTTAAAGAAAAACGCGTTAAATCTTCAAGCATAATTGTAATTCTAGATTTGGAGTAAAATGTTTGCTAATGCCACATAAAGTATAACATCTTAGAGAAGATGAGCATTAATAAAAATGGAATTTTATTGATACTTACTTAAGAATAAAATTAATATAGTTAAAACTAATAAAAACAGTATTTAATCTTACTAATTTTAATAATATTAACCTTTTTCCTTGTGTATATTGATAAAATACCATTTAAGTGGGGAGGAACAGGACAACTATTAAACAGAATTTAATATTTCAAAAACTGTCTAATGTTGTAAGTTTTTTTATGAAATCAGTTGTTTTCAACAGTAAGAGGTTTTTTGATTCAGGAAATATTACAGAAAAGATGGTAAAATTATTTTGGACAAAGAATGTCTTTTTTCTGAACCATGCTAACAGGTGTTGCCACAAGCTTATTCAATAATGTGAACACATGACATGTGATGAAACTATAAGTACTCAAATTTAAAGATTTTGTGGGTTAGGGTGGTATTGCACCAGACCCCTCAAATGTATAGTATCTATGTGGAAAAAAACAACTAAAACAAAAAATAAGGAAATTATCAATTTAAAACTTCATGTTTTCACTTTTTTCTGCTTTTAAAGTAATTAAGGATAAATAAATCACTTTACAATTTTGGTTTTAAGCAAAAACATCTAATACAATATTTAAAAATATTATTTAAATCAAGTTAATCTGAATCATAAGAAAAGCAGATAATACTCTTGGATATTCCCTACACGCACCACATCGCACAACCTTACTTTGAAAATGCGCGCCAAAACGCAACAGCTGCGCTATCTGCACCACGCCCGTGACTGAGGAACCAAACTAAGTCCCCCGCCTTTTAACATTGAGTGAACCGGCCCTGCTGAAACTTGAACTGCGCGTGCGCAGAAAATCGATAGTGCTTCAACTATCGTTGGTACACATGGCATAATGTTCAGGTTATATTGATCATATAAACATCAGCTCCACGTGGGGTTAAGTTCAGCTGTGATGTTTGGTAATGTGTTGTGCGATATTATGAATATGACTTAAATACAATGCGCACATCATTGTTTTGCAGAGATCAGGCTGTGTTACTTGTTGGTGAGGGTAATTTTTCATTTAGTGTTGCATTAGTGAAATTGAAATTTAACTTAAAACTGACATCCTGCTGCTTCGAAAAGCAACCTGCATATTCGTCGACCGAAGAAAATATTCAGTTTTTGGAACGCGAAGGTGTGACTATTTTCTATATTATTGTACAGGGTCCTTTACATTAATTGTCTTGGGTCTGTCATATATTTTAAATATTTTTTTTTTTTTTTAAATTTCAAGGGTCCAATTTATTTCATTAAAATAATTGCGATTGTATGTTATTTGAAGTCTTGGATAGAACTTATTTATTCATTTAATGTTCTTTAATTGTTTCTTTGTACAATATGTAAGTCACATACTTTACTTTGCTTCTAATTTAAGTTCTTATTTTGTGATCTGATTTTTTAATGTTTTAAATTATTCGTAAAACATATTCTATTGCTTCATAAGATGCAGTAGCAAACTTGACCAGAGATTCTGTCTGTAGTGAGTGTGGGTATTTTGCTTTACAGTGCAATTTGTCTTTGCACAATAAAGTCCAGTCTTAAGCTGTTTAAAATAGGTCTATCAAAATCCAGGATGTAAACAATGATGTTACCTCTTAATTTTAGTTGTATATTTTGTGAGGAGTTATTACAATAATAATTACATTTATTTTCCCACAGAGAAATGCTGTGATATTTTTTCTTTTATCACGTGTATTTGTTAAATCTTTTAGTTATTAGTGACAAAAGGATTATATTCATATCTACAGTAGAGAAAGATGCAAAGCAACTTTCATGTCTTTTTTCAGGAGTACGAGTACTACTGGATATAGACGCTACACGTTTAGGAGAATACAAAGAATTGAGAAGCCATACATTTCATCGGATTGTCTTCAACTTTCCTCATGTTGGAGGAAAAACAAAAATTCATTTGAATCGAGAATTGTTATGCAACTTTTTTAAAAGTTGTACTCCTTTGTTGGCTCTGGGGGGAATTGTAATTGTGTCATTATGTCGTGGTCAAGGTGGGTCAAATCGTGAGACAGCTTGTCGACAATATGCTGACACATGGAAAGTTGTGGAAATGGCTGCTCATGGAGGCCTTGTTCTCAATGCTGTTGAGCCATGGGTACAGAATTCACCTTTAGGGAATTATTCTTGCGTGGGACGTCGCAGTCGTGATTCCTCTTTTAAAAGAGAAGGTGCACTGGTACATGTATTTTGCGTAGCACCTGTTCCCTTTGAGTTTGTTGAAAGGAGTTCGAATGTAATGAATATTCAGCAAATAGTATTGCCAGAAGGAACTGTTAACTGTTCTCACCTTCAAAGTAACCTTTTGAAGAAAAGTTTAGTTTTTGACAATTCTTCAACACTTTATCATCTTCTGCAAAGCCTTGTGATGTATAGTAATAAAACCTACCATACTAAGACATGTCAAGTGTCACCAGTAATGAGCAATGGTGGATTGCGTCATTTTGAAGATATAGGTTCTTTGATTGAGGAATTAAAACAAGAACAGTATTGGGGAAATGACCATATACAGCTCTTTTGGGGAACTGCTTTTATAGATGTAGGAAGGGATTTCACATCAGCACCTGCATCATGTTATGTAGTACTGTTGGGATCAAAGTCACTTTCTCTTTGTCAGGAATGGTTGACTGAAATACATTGTTCCTCTGAGATATTTTTAAATGTTGTGAAAGAAGTAGACCCAAATACATGTTTACTCTACTTGGATGAGTTGGCATTGAATCTGTTTCGCCTGTCAGGTTGGCATGAGCTATGGGCCTTGGGGGCTAAAGTTGTGATTGATGAAAAAGGTTTGCTTTCATGGAAACCTGTAAGCATTTCTCCTCCTTCTTTTACATTTGACTTAAGTGTGGCTCACCAGCTAGAGCCACCTGACATTGAATTAATATGCCAAGTGTTGTGGCAATTAGTTGGAGAAATTGTGCAGTGTGTTGAAGTTGTGGATAACTACAAATCACCAGAAGGTTGGTTCAGCAAGTGCCTGAGAGTGACCTACTGTTCATACGAAATTGCTTTACACAGGTCTTTGGTTGTAAAATTACAACAAGAAGTGATAGGTCCTGCATTAGAACAACACCTGGGGATGACGGTGAGATAGTAGTAGCTGGTGGGATTAGTGATTCTGTTCAGACATTTCTCTTCTAAGAAATATCATGCCGGATTTAATGAATAAGTAGTTGACAGTGGCATGCTCTGTATTTCATAAACTAAAATAATAAAGTGACATTTTATCTATTAGTGAAGTATCATTCATTATTTTATTATTTCTCTTTGGATTCCTGATATCAGCGTTGGAGAAACTGGCACGTCAAATGCTTAGTTGATAGGTTACTTATCTATTTATGATTCACACTGTAAAGACAGAAGAAAAAATAATTTAGAAGAAAGTTAGAAAGTAAAAAACTTAAATGCCTTGGAATGTCAGATAACTCTGAGGATTTAGGGAACATTTTTTATTCTAAATGCTTACACGAATTTAACAAATGTTTAATGGTGAACAAGCGAGTCTTGTGTCCCATGAACTGACATTTATTATTATTTTGAGTAAAGAATGTGAAGACTAATTTCCTCCTGTGTGCAAAAAATCAAATATATTGAACAATTGTTTACTGATCGGGCTTGAGAACTTTTAAAATAAAATAAATTGAAATATTTTCATAGTACATTTCTTTGCCTGAAATAAACAACTTTGTTACGAGTCCCATACCCATACTAAATAAAACCATCTTTAACCATATATAAAAACATATTTCCATAAATATGTTTAATTCCCGATTTTAATCTTTTTTACCTGACAACTTGGGAAATTATTTTTAATTTAGGGTCTATGCTCTCCAAGCCATCTAGCAACCCCATAAATCAAACCTGCATTGAATTTTGCACTTTCACTGACCTCAAGAGTCGGGAGCAAGCCACTCAAGTGCAATTCCAGGCAGTGTAGAAGAGTAGGGATGATACTCGTTCTAGGTGGGGGAACCACCACTGGGAATGTGCAATTTGAATCATAGCACGTAAAGTGAAAGATCAATTGGTGAGAGCATGGCAGTCTGTTATGTACAGTCCAAGTAATATTGCATTTTATGTTATTTCAGAAATATTTGTTGTCTCTAGATTACAATCTGAAATATTAACCTAAAATAAATTAGACATGCATATTTGATTTGGGCACCTAGTGTTATACTTGCTTTCAGGACTGGTAATGTAATTTGTTTTGCTGCAAAGTAATCACAAATTTAGTGAGGTGCTGAAGACAAAATTGTAATATTGAATTGTTTTTGATGACAGCAATAAACTATTTTAAATTGAATAAGATGGTTATTCTATTAAAGTTAAGCAAAGTTAATAAAAAAAAGCCAAGTAAAGTTAAGCCCCAAAAAAAAGTCTTGAAAAATCATTACTTTATGCTGTAATTTTTGCCTGTACATTGCATTTTGACAAGAATACATTATATATTTCTAATATCTAACCAATGAAGACTATATATTCAATATTGTTTACGACCTTGATTAATTTAAAATATATTGACTGAATTTTATGATTTTAATGTTGTCCATAAAACATTAATTAATTTGAAGATTATAACTTTCCTGGTGAAAAATCAAATTATTTAATTGTGAATGAATGGTAGTTAAAATTGAACTATAATTTTTAAAAGAGGCCACCTCTTTCAAATATTGTTTGTCACAATGAGCGTAAACTAAAAATAAATTTAAAAAAATGTTATATAGCAGTGCAAAGAACATAAACTGTACATTATGGCCTTTATAGCTACAAATACAGGACATCACCCGTCTAAATAAGTAGGCAAATAATTTCACAGCATGGATCATTGCATTAGAAGCCCAGGCATTCAATCTGCGTTCCTCACTTCCACTGTGTAATAGCAAGCTGCTCCCCTCCCCACAAAGCTGCCTAGTCCATACTGCTGGCACTTGCCCTGCTCTCGCGGGCAGGCCCCCTTGAGTGCACAATGTCTTTGGGAGCAAGCGTTGTGCAGGCCTGCCATGATGGTTCAACATAGAAACAATTACATAAATGAGTTACAATATCATTCTCCTTGTAGAAAGTTTTGTATATTTACTAGAAAATATACCTTATGTAAGTAAAAAAATGTTAATGCAAAAGTCCCCCTCCCTCTTGCTTCAGGCATTACACATTAAGGCTTTATTACATTACAAAATATGGCCCATGTATTCTGTAGTTTTTGTTTCCTTTTTAGGTACATTTTGAAGTAATACAATACACATTTATTTATTAATTTTTCTTTTGTTGTACTACTCAACTTTCAAATTCTGACAGAGTGCTTTTCTGTCCTTACTGCACATCTTCATTTGTCAATTTTTTTTACAGATGTTGCTGTTACATAGATCATTATTTTGCAGACCAGTGACAGAAGTACTTTTTACACAATTTTCAAGATTGCTCAATACATCTGAAATTCCAGCAGTATTGCGGGATAGAAAGAGTAAATCACAACGCAAAGATACGGTGTGCTTCCTTAATATTGTCCAAAATTATATTTACTTTTCTGGAACCTGGGATCAGTTCAACAATAACTCTTTTATTGATTTCAGTTGAAGAGGTTTATTGATAGTATTAGAGTTCGGGCAATGGGGGGCAACGGTGGAGATGGCTGTGTCTCCTTTATGAAATTGTGGTGCAATCCTAATGCTGGTCCTGATGGTGGTGATGGAGGGAATGGTGGCCACATACTCCTTCAAGCAAGTGCAGAGGTGTCTGATCTGCATCATGTTAAAACTATTTTGAAAGCAGATGATGGTGAAAAAGGTTACAATGACCACTGCCATGGGCGCAGTGCATCACACACTGTGATCAAGGTAAGTTGCAAAATGAATGTTGAAGACCATATTGCATTGCTGCACAACTTACATAAAAGCTTCCAGTTAATATAGATGCAGCTGATAACAAGTTCATTGTTTATATTAGTATATGTATTCAATAATATTTACAATTTTTGTTACAATTTCCCACCTTAAATTGTTGTTATAAATAAGTCTGTAATTATTTCTGTCCGTTAATATAATTCACACTTCTCAGTTTATGTAATGATTCTTATACATCATTGTAATACAATGTAATATTACTGTATGAAGCTCTGCTTTTGCTATTATTAAAAATGAAAGTATTGTTATTGAATTATTAATATTGAATATGGTTGTTATCCTAAAACTGACCTTGCTTGATACTTGTCTATAAGCAATAACTTTTTAAGATAATAATAATAATTATTATTATTTTTGTTAGGGAAAGGAATTTTAAGTACTAAAAAATTCTTGAAATATGCTTTTAAAAACAAGCATTTAAGATCTAAAACATTTCTCAAATATACCCTTAATATGAAATTGAAATCAACAATATTTGAGTTCCTGCTTTAACCTTTCTTGATAAAATTCAGAAGCATGCTTAGAAAAGACATATTTCTGTGCAAACAAAAAAATAAGTAAATATTCACCTTAGTGAAGTACAATGTAAGTCTTGTTGCATTTCTTCTGACTGGTTAAAAAAAAAAAAAAAGAAATCAAGAAATTTCCTAAATTTGCACAAGTATTTTATCTAGAAAAAAGAAAAACAGTGATAAACTCTTTGTAATCAATGCTCAAAATAATAGATTATGAAAATCTGAAACGTTTTAGAGAAGTCTCTGTTTTAACAAAATATGTAAAATATGCCCCTAAAATTACACAAATATGCACTAAGAGGAAAAATTGACCAAATACACATATTATACCATATTAATCTACACAGCATCCAATTCTAACTAAATGTCAAGAAATTTTACTTAGCTGTGCCTTGAAGCAACAGACAAAAATATGCAAAATCAGATAAATCTGTTTCCAATTATTATTATTATTTTTATTTCTATTATTATTAAAGTTTGAGATGTGTGTACTGGCATTATTGTAGAGGTTAAATACATTATTTTTTTTTAGGTTCCTCTTGGAACAGTAGTGAAAAATAGCTCTGGAATAATAGTTGGGGATCTCCTTGAAGAAGGTGCAATGTTTGTTGCTGCACGTGGTGGTGCTGGGGGAAAAGGGAACCATTTCTTTGCTTCTGACACCAATCAAACTCCTCAAGTTGCTGAGTATGGAGCCAATGGAGAAGATAACATTTATTACCTGGAATTGGCAAAGATAGCTCATGTGGGACTGGTAAATTGCAAACTGCTATTTTTCCTTCATTTTTTCCAATAAAGATTTCATGAACTTGTTTCATTTTTAGATAGGCTATCCTAATGCTGGCAAAAGTACATTACTACAAGCTATTTCTCGAGCACGGCCCAAAGTAGCTCCCTATCCTTTTACTACTCTACACCCTCATCTTGGGATTGTGAATTATGAAGACCATGAGCAAATCGCAGGTCAGTGTAGCTTTGTGTGACAAAACATCTGCTTTCCATTTTGAGCTACTACTGTAAGCACAAGACATAATTTTTAAAATAAAAAGTAGTTCTTTAATTTTCATTCTGTTGGTGCATTTTCAGTTGCTGATTTGCCTGGCCTTATTCCCAATTCTCATCGCAATAAAGGATTAGGAATAGCTTTCCTCAAACATGCCGAAAGATGTCCTATATTGCTGTTTCTCCTAGATGCATCCGAAGATGACCCATGGGAAGCTTTGAACATCCTACGTGATGAAATGAGGCATTTTAGTGTCAGTATGTTGTCAAGACCACATCTTGTGGTTGCTAACAAAATGGATTTGCCTTCTGCCCAGAGGAATTTTCCTCTTATGAAATTAAACATCAATGACCCTATCATTCCCATATCAGCAAAGAGTGGCACTAATTTACACATTTTACTTAGTAAGATTCGTGAAATGTATGATGTAAATAAAAGGAAATTTGTGGAAAAGGAAGTTCAAACTTCTTGAAATAAGTCAAATCTGTATAAGATTTTTTTTTTTATTGTACATATTGCTATGTAAATAAAACTGAGTGAATGGCACGTAGCAAGTAATATCACATCTCCTGATAATCCCATTGAATAAACCAAAACCTTCAAAAAATAAATAAGACTTTCTGGAAAGTTCAGTTAAATTTAGTGCATACTATCAGAACAGAATATTAACCAAATTCTGCAAACATGAAATGTGTTTTATGTCAAAACATCAGTTATTTAAAAACCTTCCCCTGGTTGAACTTCCTACCACCCTTGTCACTACCAGACCATGACAAATATTGCTCTATCAATTGTTTAGTTTCAGGCTTAGAAACGTCTAATTTGGTCCACTCATAGGATTCATAATCTACTTGCCAATCAGGAGATAAAGGAAAAGCAAGCTCATGTCCACACCACAACCATACACCTGAAATTGAACTATTACCTGTATCTCCAAAGAGACACATGGATGCAAAAGCATGTTTACGTAATTTGTCTAAGCGTTGAAACATTCCAGTAATTAGATTACAACTCATGAAAGGTTGTCTTAATTCTTCAGGATATTTATATTCACAAAACCAAAATGACCAATGCTGGGTGTCTAACTTTTGCCACAAATGTTTGATAGATACTGCTTCTTCTTCATTAGAATATACTCTTTTGAACTCGTCTAAATTGAAGGATCCACGAGGTACATCTGCCAAAGGATCTTTGCTTTTAGGTTCAGCAGCTAGCACTGCCTCTGTTTCATCTGGTTCCTCTTGCTGCAGAGCCTTGTTTTCTTTCTGCTTATCAGCCTTCTTTTCTTGCTTCCCAGCTTTTTTCTCTTCTTTTCCAGATTTTGCTGCTTTGGGAGGCGATGTCTGCAAAATAAAAATTAACAAGAGTTCTAGATTTTGACAATCCTCTCAATTTGTTATTTCTAGACTGAAATTACTATGGTAAAATTATATAAAATATTTGTAGCAACTTCACAAATCATGAAAACACAAAATAAAATGGTACAACCAATAAACCGAGGAGACAAATACAGTATATACCAAAAGAATTTTTTTTCTCATAACAAAAGTTTAAATAAGTAATTAGGAATTTTATCAGAAAGGAACACACACACCTTTAAAAATTCATTTGGCTCCAAAATAATATTACACATTCCCTCTTTCTAAAAACACATAAGTATAGAGAAAGAAGGACCTCTGAATGCCACAGCCTATTTGATTGCAGAGAAACTGCAATTATTACAAGCCCCATTGGGCCCATAACAGTACAAGTTCGAGAGATAAGAACACTACCCATAAGAAAAAAGTTGAAGTATATGAATGAATGCCTGTACTGCTTCATGTTGTACATCTCAGAGGAATTATGTTACCAACTTTTACTAAGAAATACATTAATTAATTATCCATAGTTCATTCATGTTAAATTTGAATGCTGATAAGCAAATAAAATATCTTTATACCACTTTATCTTGTAAATATTACATCTGCTTCACTTAAACTGGATTATTATATTTGATGTTATGACTTACAGACACCACAGCTATTCATGTTATCCGTATGATTTGTGCAGTTGAGGAATCAAGGAACGAGGATTCCATGATGGGAAAGGATTATCGATAATTTCCTGCCGTTTCTCAAATACAGACTATATCAAAATTATCACTACAAAATGCATTGAGTGATCCAACTTTAATACTGGCTTTATTCCAGTGTTGAGAAAAATACTGTAAAGAACCACAAATATGAGAACTGAAGGCATCAACAATGTAATATAACATCATCCATAACAAGGCATCAAACCTTTTCAAATAATATTTTGTTTTTGCTTTGGATGATTGATAACAAAAAGCTTTGAGTTTGAAACAGTTTCAAATAGGTTTCCCTGTCTTTCTGTTAAAATGTGAGATATATTTAAATTAATTACTTTGTCCTAAATACTACCAATGTGCATATCCATAATTTTTAGTTGCTCCAGGAATTCGTGGGCTGTAATCAAAAAAACCTTTTTCTGATGCAGACAATAAAACAAAACAACATATCTTTTAGAAATATTTTCAAAACGTCTGCAATCACTAGGATCTACCTCTCAATGCTTGAACCTAGAGTAACAAGCTTTGAGATCTTAGGTTTTAGTAATGAAGGACCACAACATCTGGATATTTTCAACAATATATTACCAGAAAAATAACTTATACAGTTTCAGATCAGTCTTTAAAAGATTTGGTTTGATGCCTTTATCCACACACGGTCATAATTTATTAATCTTCCAATAATTTTTAATTATATTAATGATTCACTTTCATGAACTGAAGTAGACATCTACACAAACAAAAAATGGTCATTGTGTCAACCCTTTTCTCACAATGGGCTGCAAACAACAAAACCAATGTTCTGAATTATGTTTTTGGTTCCATGACTTTGCTAATCATATAAATATATAAAAATTCAGTTTTGAATTTTCCTTTCCAGAACATGCATAAACTATGACTTCTGTGAAGTACTTAGTGAATTGTTACACGGGTGGAATTGAGGATGCTAAAATTGTTTAAATAATGAAAAGGTTTCTAGATACATAAATATAACATTCCAATTTAACGAGTATACATATATAAATCAAGACTTTTATTAGTTGATATTTAATTGAAGACTGCCCTTATTCATGATGGACACATGCTTCCTGTAACAATTTTCCTGGATTCCAATTGCAAGAGTGTGTATTGTTACCAGATGCCTTAGATTTTGTTTCACGTGGAAAATTAAAATCTTTCTTTTGTATATTTATAATATTGGTATCTAAACACGGACCCATTTTTAATACATAAAATTTTGCACCTAAAAATCCCGTCTATATTTCTATTTAAATTTGAATTCTTGTTTATTTTTACTTTAAAAAATTCATTCATTTACATCCAGGATACTGCGAAATGAATAAAAAGTAAATGGGGAGACCTTTGTTTAATCACTGTCAACACTGTTGTATTTTCTATAACTACAGCCTACTGGTTTTCATTTCTAAACCCACACTCAGAATACTTCTGAATTTTGGGTACCGTAATGGAATGTAATTAAGAAGAGAGAATATACACAAGAGCTTAAGTTTGGGGTTTTATCTCTCCATTTGTTTACGAAGCGACTCAAATTCCTTTACCCTTTTTTTATTTTTATTACGAGAAATCTAGATTTGCTCGTTTTTGACATGTGCATCCCATCCCTTTACAGACACTTCGTCCCTTCACAATAAACCACGTACTTCTGGACAGGTGCCTGAAAGTGCAGCCTCTTTCTCAGTGTTAGATTCATTGCAGGTGCTCAGCAAGCTAAAATGTTCTAAAATCAGTGGAAACCCAAGAGATTCAATTGCCTGGAAAGTTTGAAGCCAAATCCTTTTCTTGTCTGTATATTTTTGTACTTTGTTCATCTATTCAGACAGGAAAAGGAATGCAATCTGTCTATAGTCTATTGTGGCATCATATCAGTCACCTTGTACAAACGTGACAAAATATTAGCCACACGCATTTCATGCATGAAATGCATGAGGAAGTATTTTGCCACAACAGGCAGCGCTGGCAGGAAGGGGCGCCGGGCTGAACAATGGCAAACCTAGGGAGCGGAAGGGAAGGGGTGTAGTGTCGTGGGTGGCCACTTGTGAACCCTGTAGACATGCTGACTGTGGAAACGTGTTGGCGGAAACAGCGAGGCGATGCAGTTTCATTAGCCGGCCCAGAAAGTAATATACGCATTCCCTGACCCCGATACTACCTGCCTTACTATCAGGCAGTGCATTTCAAAAAATGATTTTTTCACATAATGATGTTTATATAACATACACATAGTAATGTAAACTATACATGCAGACATTGAGGACTTCCAGCTTTCAAACAACACATTAGCTGCGATTTACTGAGTAGTGTATTAAGAAATAGGGATGTTTATATAACAAGTTGGAATTTGTAACATTTGTACATTGTGGAAGTCTAGTTATGTAACACCGATTCATAAATCCGGTTGTAAGTCTGATATCTCTAATTATAGACCAATATCCATTTTAAGTTCTATTCCGAAAATATTTGAAATTATTATTTCAAAAAAAATTAATCTTCATATCAACTCTTTGATTATAAATGAACACGGATTTGTGAATGGTAGATCTACATTGACAAACCTGATGCTATTTAGCCAAGATATTCATGTCAATATGGAAAATGGTCAGCAAATCAATGCTATTTACACTGATTTTTCAAAGGCATTCGACAAAGTTCCTATTTGTTTATTGATTGCGAAACTTGAGAGTTTTGGATTTGATAGATTAATGTCGACCTAGTTTCATTCATATCTGACTGATAGAAGACAATATGTTAAATATAAGTCTTATGTCTCGAAAGAAATGAATGTTACTTCAGGAGTACCACAAGGCTCACATTTAGGGCCAATTTTATTTATTGTTTTCATAAATGATATTGCCTCATCTTTTAAACATTGTAAATTTCTACTTTATGCGGATGATTGTAAATTTTACCGAACTGTTAATGATATTAGTGATTGCGTTAAAATTCAGGAAGATTTGAGAAATTTAGCATTGTGGTGCTCTGAAAATGGCATGTATTTGAATGTAAACAAATGTAAGTAAATTAGTTTTCATCGGAGTAGAACCTTCATTGATTACAAGTATATACTATCGGATATACCTCTTGATCGCGTCACATATATTAAGGATCTTGGTGTCATATTCGATACTAAGGCTACCTTTAATCAGCACATAGATTATGTTGTAAATAAGAGCATGAAAATGCTTGGCTTCTTGAAAAGAAATAGTGTCGACTTCAAAGAGGTATCAACATTGGTAACTTTGTACAACACTTTAGTTAAACCAATCCTGTTATATTGTTCCCCGATTTGGTCTCCTCACTTTGCAACTCATATAAAACGCTTGGACAGAGTACAGCATAAATTTTTTTCATACGTAGCATTTAAAGCTAAACTGCGAAATCCAGCTAGAACTCACGATTATTCCGAAATTGCAACCTTAACTAATTTGAGTTCATTACAATCATTTAGAAATTATAACGATGCATGCGTTTTATATAAGGTTGTAAACGGCCTGTTTATCTGTCCTGAACTATCTGCATTTTTTGTTTTTAATGAACCCAATCGGCATCTCCGAAGGAATCGATTATTTAATGTTTCAGTTCATAGAACATTGTATGGATTTTATTCTCCTGTGTCTAGATTGTTACGAATGGGAAATGATGTGTCTTGTCCTTCATTGTCTCTAACATCGCTTCGTATATTCAAACGTCGTGCAAGATCTGCATACTTGCATGAACTGTATTAAATATTCACCGTTATCACCTTTATATGTCAACATGTTGTGTATATTATAACCATTTTTAATCCTTTGTACTATACTGTATACTTTTTATTCTTTTGTATTGGGCTTTTAGCCTGTTGCTAAATAAATAAATAAATAAGTTATACAACTACTATATATATTACCTGATGTTTAGGTAGTGTGTTTTGCAAAGTACAATTTTTCCAAATTTTTAAACCGACTAAACTGGCTATTTTCTTAAAAAATGAATTGAGTACTGTTGATGTTGAATGTAACAAGGTAGTCATTACTAACTGTGTAACCTCATGGGATTTTGATAATAGAACTTCCTTAATTTTTCAACATCAATGGGGGCAGTCATTTTTAGGAATAAAAAAAATTGTATTGAGCCAGGAAGAGGAACACGGGCACCAAGTGTTTAGTTATTCTTATCCACAGCAACTCTTTTGACAATTAGTTTTATGATAAAAATGTCGCTATCAAAAGCAACACAAATATTAAACACATCTGACTGTTTCTAAGTGAAGTATAACTGGCATCACATATTAGAAGATTTGACTCGTAACAGTAATTCAAAATTGAGTGAAATTGTGAAACGCACACAAATGCTTACCGAAACTTTCAATGGCTTCTCGCACAACTTGAATTCTGGAATCACTGCAGCAACAGAAGGCTGATGTAAAATAGTCAAAAACCATCGAGTTAAATTTTGGTACTGGGCACGTGCTGGTTTATCAAGGACTTGTGCATACAGAGGCACAAGAGTGGAAAAGATGCACAGATCTGCAAGACTGATTCGTTCCCCAACCAAATAAGTATGAAGCAATAAATTGCTATTTATTGTTGACAGAATACGTTCAGCCTCTTTTCGAGAACCAGCTTTATCTGGAGCATTAGGATGTATCCATCCAGCTATGTATGGGACTAAGTGGTTTCGAGAGAGTTCCATCCATTGCAAAACTTGAGCATGTGCAACAGGAGAATCATCTCTACGAAGTGATGAATTTGCTAAATGGAGAGCAATAGCATTGCTATCAAATAGATACACCTGAAATAACATGAAATTTCTTCAGATTATTCACAAGAACATATGAAAATAAACCCCTATTTTACATATTTATTTATAGCAATTTTTAAAAATGCTCCTGAAATCTTACCTTATTATTAGGATCTTCATAGGCAGGTTCAAGACCGAAAAATTTCTTTTTATACTCAGGAGTTTCACTTGCACTCTTGCTATTTTCAAAGGCAACACATTTCCCTGCATACTGTGAAATGATTTTGGCAAGTAAAGTAAACACAGAAGATTGAGGAGAATAGACAACCACAAATCCTTTCTGAACTGGAGCATCTCCTTTTTCCAAACATGTTGATTTGGGAACATCACCTTTATCCTCAATTCCCAGCTTGCCTCTTGCAAAATCAAAAGCTGTTTTTAAAGCTTGAGCTAAATTCTGAATATTTGAGCCGGATGCCTGGGCTGATTCAGCTTTGCCTCCACCTTTCCCCCCCATTAATCCAGTCACAGCTCCAACCCATTCATTTGCTTTCAAGCCTCTATTCACTGCATTCTAGAAGAGAAATGAAATACATTATAATTAACAAAACTTCTTAGAATGAAAGCAACGAATCACAGTCACTTTACAGACCTACCTTTGGAACAGAACATAGGCACACAATCTTTCTTGCATCTGGATCAATACTAAAAAACAAAGCAGCTGTTTCTGGAGACAGTGTTCTCACTTGTTTCAATGCGCCATCTAATGCCTGCAACAAATAACTGCAGTTAATAAAAACCAAAATCAAAAGTTTAAATGAAAATGGCTTTCTGCCCACTGAAATCACTGTCATTTGCTCCATTCCTACAAAGGTTTAAATCTTACAGATAAAAGAATGTTTGTTACTTGATTCATACTAATGCGCTGCTGTACTGTTCATATGATTGCGATAAAACTGTTAACTTATTGCTTGCACTTCCAGGAAGAATATAGCCATAGTATGATGGGAATGCATGCGAACGTAGACACGCGATGATTTTATGCTGACTCAAGCTCCCTTAATAGGGCACTCTATGTAACGGTGCTAGTCGCAAACCGTTGCACACCAAAGTATGATTATTACTACATTTCCATTGTGTATTCTGCCAATGCGGATGTGAAATATCTCTCGAGATAGATAGGGAAAGACATCATGAACTGCAGGAAGAAAGAACGGGAGGCCTGTTCCTGGTTAAGCAGTAGACCTGAAATAATTCAGTCCTCCAGGTGCTACTGCATGGTCCATTTCTTTCTTGGTCTTCCTTTACATCTCTGTCCAAGTGGTTTATATTTTAGGGCAGCCTTTGGGAATGGCTCTTGGTAACTACCTCTGTTATGCTTGTGGTCTTCAATCTTTTCCTCGTATCTTAATTTCTCTGTCAATCCAGTCTAGTGCAGCCAAGGTGTCTTGGAACTCCATTAGAGCTACTTCTAGTCTTTGGTCGATTCTGTTTTATGATCTAGGTTTCTGGTCTATATACAATAGTATTGTTTGGCTGTCATTTTGTGAATTCTTAATTTGGTTTCCTGTGTAATGTCCTTCCCAAAAGGTCTTTTAATGATTCCATTTAGTATATTTTATTTCAAAATTTTGTGTTGCAGGTCTTGGAAGTTTTGTTCAATGACATTGCCTAAATATTTGAATGTTGAAACTTGATCTATTATTTCTAAACCTACATATCATCCACACCTTACAGTCACATTAAAGATAATATTAACATGAACGATAATTCAGGAAATATAGTACAAATCTCATTAAATGAACTAAAGAACTTAAATTACAACTGACGCAGATTTTTATAGCAATCTTTGGGTTAGCTGACTTTTCTCATTACCAAGTCCTAATAATAATTTCGTCATTTAGCTTTCAAAAATAAACTAAGAGGTATTATTTTTCAATATACAGGGAGAGTCACATTATTTTAGCACCTCCTATAACTTCTGAACAGTTGAAATTATTGCAATGTAGTTTTCACAGAAGTGTACGAGGGAATGGGGCTAATTGATACGTGTATTCATTTCTATTTTATCACTTGTATTTTATGAGATTTTGAGGTAACTTTGTTTTTTCAAACAAAACTATAGATATTTGTTTGGCCTATCAAGATGAGCATAAAAAGGCAAATCCAATACAATTTTTCGTATGTTTGATAAACATTTTTTTTAGTAATTTTGATTTTGTTGCAACTAGAGTTTAAGATATTTTGAATATAACAGTCCGCCACACAAGGTCACGCAGTACTCCCCCAGCTAGCATGCAGGTCATGCGCATTAGGTCGACAGTTTAATTAATTGCAAAAACTACACTAATTTTGTAAAGATCTCCCTAATTTCAAAGTGAAACACACATAAATAACATTTTAACAAATTGTTTGATCACTGGTACACGGAGGTAGTCCACTGTCTGCCAGACTCGCTACTCAAACTATGTTGCATCAATGACACGACGCATTGTGACATCCAAACACAGCAACCGTTAGACATGTCATGCTATGAATAGCAGAAACACATATACAGTCTCAATTGAAAGTCTTCTGACGAAATAGGACTATTAAGTTTATTTATAAACAACTGACACTGATAGGGTCTGCATGAAACAGAAAAGCCTTCTTTCTCAGATATGCTGAGTTAGTTTTGTAAACAGAGGAATCCACGAATCAATACTATTGCTATTTGCATTAGCTTAATATGAAAATCTATAATTGCAGAAGGGTACATTTAGGTTGTACTACCAGCATTATTGAGAAGTTGAAAATTAACTTTTTGTCGTCAAAAAAATGTTGTAATATCGGAAGAACTGGTTTTCAAAATTCCTTCTTGTGACAAGACAAGTGCAGTTTTTGATTATAGAACATACTTGTTAATGCCGCAAATATGTAGGGCAGTGAAAATGATGATTAAGCGTGCAGTGCTGGTCCTGATCACCCTAACGTATCACCTGTTACGAGTAATACAGAGACTGAATAAGTAAGTTTGTCTTCTGTTTCTTCTGCTGTCTTCAACCATCATTTGCGGTCTTCTGCTCTCTTCACGAGACAAACATAAAATTTTATGCTGGGAATTTTCATTGTCCAATGTGATTTTTTTTATAAAATTATTCTTCTGTACTTGAAGTGATTCAGAGACTGCTGTGAATAAATGTCTTGGCTTCTCTGCATCCTTTTGAGCTATACTTCTGAGAAAGCAAAGAATTTAATTTTTTTTTTCTGGATGCCTGAAGCACGACATTAGTTCAATTAAGTTTATGACAGTGTTAACAGCCATATATTTTGGATGGGGGCAGTGCCCAGTATTACAAAACAATGTGAATTTACGCTTCCACAAAGAGGTCTTGAATGGCATTTCTTTGCTTGACTCTTCGAAACTTTTATGAATAGGGACCTTAGGACATAGTGAGAGGGGGGACTAATATTCTTAATAAAAGCTAGCCTTCAATTCTGTCAGGAACATATTAATTTACGCAGGAAGTTATTTAAGTTGATGATAATGTGAAGAACATTACCTTTATATTTTTAGCAAAGCTGAATATATAGAAAGAGGACTATTGCAACAATGATATAATAAAAAAACAGTAGAAGGCCCAGAGAAAAAACATTGTTTCATTTCCTCATAAAAAAGGTCATATAACGATATTCTCTGTAAAATGAAGTGAAAGAAATATCAATTTAATTAATTGTATCACATACTCTTATTCATACAAATATTCCACTGTTTAACACTAAACTGAATCGGTTTAACACTTATTAATTAGAATTTAATCAGCTCTGAAGGTCTTATGTATATATCTAACATATAGTAAGATGTGAAGGGATACTTCTTTTTATTGCTCTGTGAAAGTATACTGATGGTAATCATCTACTGCTGATTGGCTTGAGGGGTGACGCTCTAGCAAAAGAGCAAGTAGTCTATTTATATTTATATACACTGTATATTTATATATCCTCGCAACCCATGTCTGGAAAACCACCTCTTATTTTGGCAATTTAGCAACACATGAAATACCTTTGCCATCCCTTTCACTTTTAGCAATCCACAGCAGCACGCCCTCCAGATTTTGGAGTGAGAGATATGGCTAATATTAGTTGAAAGAAAGAGAAAGCACTTATTCTGAGCTTGTTAAGTCTAAAACGTACTGTAGCCAATTCATTGAAAAGGGTAAACGCCTTGGCAAATGGTGGTCACTTTGAGCATTTATTCGACAGTCAGTTTTTTGACATTTCAAGGAAATTATATTTTATTGATTATTTTCAATAATTATTAATTTACTACTGATTTATGTACTATTAGTATTTTTAATAATTTTTTTAAGGCTTTCTTATTTGCTTAATCAGATCCAAAATAATAATAATAATAATAATAATAATAATAATAATAATAATAATAATAATAGTAATAATAATAATAGTAATAGTAATAATAGTAATAATAATAGTAATAGTAATAATAGTAATAGTAATAATAATAATAGTAATCTAGTAATAATAATAATAGTAGCCGATCAGATGGCCGAGATCGCTAAGGCAGTAGTGCCGGAGTGGTTTCGGTCCAGAAGATCGCAGGTTCGAGTCCCGCCTCGGGCATGGGTGTATTTGTGTATGTCTGTATGTGTTGTCCTTTCACCCCCATTATCATCATATCATCATTTCATCTTCCATACCCCCAGGGCTAACAACCGTGGGGGATAAAAATCTGATCCAGCTAAAAATGCTGGTCCCCCCAAAAAAGTTGTTGCAAGCACCTGCCACCGTGATAATAAATAAAAACTGAGCCACGGTAAATGCAGGATGCTTGCATGCGTGGTCCTAGTCGGCCGATTAACGAAAAAAAAAAAAAAAAAAAAAAATAGTAATAATAATAATAATAATAGTACTAATAATAGTAATAATAATAATAACAATAATAATAATAACAATAACAACAACAACAATAATAATAATAATAATAATAATAATAATAATAATAATAATAATAATAATAATAATAATAATAATAATAATGTCGGCCCCGTGGCGCAGACGGTTGCGGCAGCCGTCGTCTGTGCCGAGGAGGCTGCAGGTTCGAGTCCTGCGTAGACATGGTCGTATTTGTGATTGTCCCTTCACCCATCATCATCAACCTATCATCTCATAATTCACACTTCAAGGCGTAACAACCTGGTCGTAATCCAAGGATACAGCTGAAAAGCTGATCCTGGAAGAATTACACACGTTGGTCGTGTAGCGTGGTCAGTAATGACCTATACGCCAATAATAATAATAATAATAATAATAATAATAATAATAATAATAACAACAACAAAAACACATTATTATTATTACAATTATAATACATTATTATTGTTAAAAATAATGAAGAGCTTGGCAGTAATGTTTCACCAGATATCTTTCTGATTTCTATCCAAGCCGTCTTTTATTAAATAATAATAATTTTTATGTTGGTGTTTATGAATTGAGATACTGGACAGAATCGCCTAATGAGACCTTTTGTTTGTTTCTTGCTCATCTCTCTGCTCACCTCTTCCTACCCAGCCACTCTGTACAGAGCAAAAAACTTCCAGCATGTGAGCCGCGTACCTGCTCACCTAATCTCTTGAATGGGAAAAACATAGAAACAAAAAAGTTGCTGCATCTTATGATCTGAAGGTCACCTTCCGCTGCTGTCCCAATCTTCGCAATCTCCTTCCTGTAGTCCTCTGGCAGCCATTGCAGCTTGTACATCTTGGGCCCAGTTTCTTGGTGGTTGACTGTGTTTTCTTCTCTCGGGAGAAATCCATTTCCATATCAATTTATTTATTTATTTATTTATTTATTTATTATTCTACAGGCAACCGCCCAATTTACATTTTGATAATTCTTGGTACAATAGTTCGTTTGACACAATTTACAGGTTTATGAATACTGCTTTTTCATTTGTAGTCATTTAAGTGTAACAATTTAGATCTATTAATGAATTGTGTAAGTGATATGTTGTATATATCTATTTGACTATCATTAGCAATAGTATACATGCGCCTCACAGGAGCATTTAGACCAAGGTTTGTTTTGGCAGATGGGATTACAAAAGTCGTTTTTTCGCTATTTCTCGTATTACATATTGGAATTTTCCAATTAACGTTTGACACCAGTTCAATACTATCAATTTCATTTGTGACTATTTTATGTAGAAGTAGATGATCATTATAAATTCTATGAGATTGAATTTAGGCCATCTAAACTCCTTCATTCTTTTTAGATGACCATAACAGAGGAGGCATTTGGTTTTAATTTTGTAGATAATATTTCTTTTAACGCCCATAATATCCCTGTTCCAGTTTAGAAATGACACTGCTTCTTCTCGAAAAATCCATTTCAAGTGCAAGAAATCTGCCTCATTCTCTTTTATTTTGTTCCCACACTTCTGCGCCGTAGGCAGTGATACTTTCAACTACTGAGGAGTAAATAATATCCTTTGTTCTTTATTATATGGAGTTTAGTTGCTGTATCTCTCTTTTACCTTGTCCAATTTTATTATTACTGTCATCACAGCTTTCACCATTGGATGATAAAGTGACTCCTAAATATTTAAAAGTATAACCTTTAATCTTTTCATTCCCTACCTCTTTCAGTCTACATCTTCCGGCTCATCATTTCTCACTTTCAGATACTCAGATTTATACATATTAATCTTTATGCCCCATTTTTCATATTCCTCTTTCAACTTACGAAGCATATAACTCAAGTCATCCATATTCCGGCCACCATGACCAGATCATCGGCAAAGAGTAGAGTATATATAATTTCACCACTGACTGGAAAGCCCATACCACATTTCCTATTCCACTCTTCAAAGGCTTACTCTAAATAGATCTTAAAAAGGGCTCGTGCTATAGTACATCCTTGTCATAGGCCGTTCGTGACCAGGAATTCTGAGGAAACTATTGCCCGTTTTACCATGTAAAATTGCTGTAAAATTCTTTTACGACAGTAACATAAGTTGACTTTTTATATCTTTTTGATAGCTACAGAAACCCCACTTCAAGCTCTCTCTTCCTTAGGCACCCCACTATAAATGTGGATGTACCCATTCATTCCTTCCTTCCATACCCCTTCCCTTTTTCAGTTTCTGTGAATCCTATTATGTCCATATCAAACTTTTTATTTCTCTAAATACCTCCTCAGTTTTTGTGTCAATTCCTGATGTGGCATGTATCAATATTCAAAGCCCATTTCTGCACATGTTTTCGTCTTGATGATCCATCCTGCTCCCAGGCTTTGTTGGGACAAAGTAGACATTTCTATTGTATTTAATTTCTCAAGATCATCTCGGTGGCCCACCTTGTAACTTACCAGACTTACATACAACATTTGAGAGATTACAATGGTATTTTTTTCAAATTTCCAAACTGTCGATTTTTGGGAGAAATATAAGAAATAAAAATAAAGTAGGACAAAGAGTTATTTCAAAAAAATTAATGAATTCAATACATTCATCAAATGAAGGAGCATATTTTATTCTTTAATGTTTCAAAATATTAAATTTCCGTAACAATTACAACAAGAGTTAAAAATGTTAAAATTTAGCAATGTGAGCATTTTTTCGAAAATTTTGAAAATTAATACAACCTTAAAAACTAATATTTGGGAAAAAATGAAAAACACATGTTTTGTTTTTGCTTATTCTCTTTCCAGAAAAAAGTTTTAAAATCTGGGACATCACGGTCAAATTTGCATTAAATTTGTGCAATTTGACATAGAATGACATGTACAGGTATGTTTGACAAAAAGTTTGTTTCCCCAACAGAAGAAATCTTGTTACATTATCCAAATTTTAGAAATATATCTAATAATACATCAAAAACATTTGGACACAACTATTGAAAAATCCAAAAATCCAATCCAACAGAAGATGATTCCAGTTGCTTACCTTATTATTAGCAAAAGCCTTCAGTTCTGCAACAATAACAGGCTGATTCTGTAGTTGGGTAATTAGCACTCTTGCTTCTTCAAGCACATGTGTGGTAACAGCAGCCTTTGCCTGTCTATCACTATCATCCAAGCGTTTTTTCATATCTCGCAAAACATTTCGTAGTTCTTCCTGAAAATATATATATATTTTATTTTAATTCTAAAATACGTGGGAAAAGTTCACAAAAAAGTAATCTTTTGATTTCTCACAGGTTACCTAAAGCTACATGCAGAACACAAAGTATTGTCATGCGAAAAATTGTGTTGATGATACAGGTTTATATAGAGGTTTATAATGCCGATCAGATGGCCGAGATCGCTAAGGCAGTAGTGCCGGAGTGGTCTCGGACCAGAAGATCGCGGGTTCGAGTCCCGCCTCGGGCATGGGTGTATTTGTGTGTGTTTGTATGAGTGTGTCGTCCTTTCACCCCTCATTATCATCATCATTTCATCTTTCATACCCCCAGAGCTAACAGCCCTGGGGGATAAAAATTGGATTAAGTAGAAAATACTGATCCCCCCCAATTGGGTGAAACATACACCTGCTACCGCGATATATGAGACTAAGCCACGGTAAATGCAGGATGTATGTACGCGTGGTCCTATGTGGCCTATTCGCGAGGAAGAAGAAGAAGAGGCTTATAATAGTTTTCTAGTAAACTTGCACCCACAAACAATACTGGCCTCTAAACCAAGCACAAGATTTTCTTACGTAAATACTTTATTACATCACTTATAAAGATCATTGTTTTAATGTTGGGTCTGTTAATTCTAGATGGAATCTTAATAAGGGAGGATTTTATATTACAATGCCTTTATTTCAAAACTTTCCAAAACATTGATAAAAAAATTATATAAATTTCTTTATACAAACAGATTATTATCTGATTTATTATTTCATATGTCAATTTTGAGTTCTGAAATTATGAAAATTTTAAAGTGTCAATAAAATCCTATATTTAATTGATTCATTTTGTTTAATATTACAATATTTACAAATAAAACCATTTTGTTAATTCATTTGTTCTCAATATTTTTCTACATTTTGTGTAAAACCAGTTGATTTTGTTGTTTTTAATTATATTTTTTTACAGTTCTGAATCCCTTCAATAACCAAGGATGAAATTTTGCAAGAATTAAGTACAAGTACGTAGGAGTATTTTGGTTTTTGAAAATCAAAAAAAGACTGTTTTTTCACAATCGCTTTTTAGATGTTTACCCCATTTATGCCCTATATTATCTAGAAAAATGTTTGTTGTGCAATTTTTCTTTTGCTTGACATCAATAGAGTTAAAAAAATATTACATGAAACATTAGATACACATATCTTAGCTAGGAATTTTTTAACACAACAATGCTGGAAAAGGTAGTTAAATAGTTAAAAAATTGAATTATTTTTAGATAAAAAATAGTGTTTCAAATAAACAATTTTTCTTGTTTTTATATCATGCTGAATCCGAGAATACATTTATTTTCATGATTTCGGACCCATCGATATTTCTTGACTGTTTGAACAAAGAATGTCCCCATTGATGAACTTGCTTAAACCTACAGCATATTAAAGAATATTTCTTATGTAGATAAGTTCCTTCATAGCTTATTATTGATAATTTACAATAAAGTGGCGTTTATGCAACTTCGGAATTAGTGAATATGTAGTCTTAATATGTTAGAACAAATGCAATTCCAATGTAAGCGCTGAAGAATAGACATGTTAATAAACTTTGTGGAATGTAAATGTTGAAAAAAATGTTAAAAATATTATTTCATAATAGTTAAAAATATTATTTCATTGCTTGGCCTTTAATGGGTTAAGCAAATCATTGAAAGAAAAAGTTTGTGCCGTATCCTACGATCCAGTGGGGATGATCAAGGCCACCTCCCACAATAAAAACCCACATACTAGAATAACGACCTTAGCAGTTGGCATGCCCAGAACCACCAATTAATCAATCAATCAAGATGTAGGGCACATGATTATAGAGAATGTAAACAAAGCCAGGTGAAGATTGTGCAAAAGCCTTAAAATTTACAAACCAAAAAAAAGTAACGTTCCTCTTTCTTCAAACTCTCTTCAGTCATTTCATGTAAAGATGAATTGATATACCCTACTGTCCTAAAGTTGCATATTTGCAACACTTTATTGTTCATTGACTAGTAGTTGGAAAAATTTAGAAATGTGTTTTTTGTCTTTTTCTAGTGTAATATTAGAATAAATAAAGAATATTAGTTAAAAATATTATTATTTCATTGCTTGGCCTTTAATGGGTTATGCAAATCATTGAAAGAATACACATCTTAGGAAAAGTTTCTGCCAAAAGTAGTTGCATGGTCACGTTACTAGCATGGCCAAGTTGTAGCAACCTAAAGCTGGTATTTTTTATAAAAGCTGAAGTGCTTTGCAGTTCTGATAAATACACTAGTGGGAATGGATGAAAATGTGCTTTAGTTTCTCTGAACAGTGAATAAAGTTTGGTTCCAGTTCAACACTTAGCTGTTGAATGCACAACACAGTATAGTTGCAGATTTTTGTTTCCTTTTGTAATAATTATTTTGGGTGCAAGAAATTATTAGTTTATTTGAGTTCTGTACAATCTTGTTTGTAGATTGACAGAAACTATTAGTTATTTTTTGCCCATAGGTGTTCTAGTTTTTAACCATTATCCCTCTCTTAAAGAATCCAAGGCTAGTTCAGAGCATTATTGTGAGTCCTATTCCAAGTCTTTCCCTAACGTCTCAGAACCCTCTCTGGCCTGAAGTGCATGAGCACACAATCCAATTACTAGTTCTCTGTAATATCCAGCATATAAAGCATACTATCCAGTGTATGTGTACACACACACACACAAAGTAAACAAATACTTCAAATTATCATTACTTAGGTTGAAAAGGTTTTCCAAGAAAAGCAACATTTTGTATCCAGTATTTCAAAGGCCAACAAGATAACAAAACTCTCCAGACTTTGTAGCTATGCGTTTTAAATATTGTTGCCACAGTAAAGTACTGCAGTGAACATTGTTGATATTAATTTGGTAAACATTGATTATTGACAATATTTACATCACAAAAGTTTATTTTTCGCTGAAAATGATTTTTATATCACATTTAAAATTTGATGTGGTGCATTACGATTCAAATGAGTTAGTTTCTTTTATAAATCTGAGAGGTGGTTAAAAAACAGGTAGGAGTCTTTCAATATCCTGAAGATAGATTGATATGTACACTTATATGGAAAGTAAATCTGTAGTACATTGCAGCACTATTAGTATTAACTGCACTGAAAACAAATTCTTACTTTCTTCCAGTATGGAATTACGGCATGTGACACATCATCAGTCAACTCTATGATCTTTTTCTGCAGAGAACGACCATCTCCTGGAGGAGCTTTTACTACTTTCTCCTTTAATTCCACAACCTCTCGTTCTAACAAAGCTGTTTTATTTAAAGCTTTAGTAGCTTCAGGACCAGTTAAGGCTACAATTCGCCTCACACCTTTTGAGATTGCCTCTTCACTTGCTATTACAAAATCACCAATATGAGCAGAATTTTGTAAATGCCTGAAAGGAATATTTGTTAAAATATGAACAACACACCAAAAAACAATCTCCAATCAATATGATATCAAACAAAATAGTTACATTAGTCAAAAACACAGAGGTAATTCACTAGGCACCTGTTCACTTACGAGCAAAGAGGACAATACAAAATTAACAGACACAAAATTCAATTTAATTATTTATTTATGAATTATGATCAGTTATTAATTAATTAAATATACTATTAAAACTTAATTACTCATAAACAGAAACAATACAATACAAAATAATATAATTTAGAAATAATACATCACAAAAAGACATGAATAGAACATTAAGAAATTTCCAATACATTACTTACGTCCCACCACAGAACTCCACTGAAGTTTTCATACCAGCCAATCCATAAGGATCAGCTTCAAGTTCTTCAACAGGTACTCCAATGCTTACCACCCTAACAGGATCTGGATACACTTCATCAAACACTGCACGGAGCCCTTGAATTGTTTTTGCTACAGCTAAGGCAGAATCTTTTGCATACACAGGTAATTTTTTCCGTATCAACGCAATAGCTTCTTCTTCCGCAGCTTTTACTTGTTCTATTGTCATGGCATTCTGCAAAAAATAGGAGAAAATATGCCCAATATTTTCTGATAATTCAGATTGCTATTATTGCAACAGTGGAAAAGTTGTACAAACCTTATTGGTAAAATCAAATCTCAGCCTATCAGGAGCAACAAGAGAACCTCTCTGAGCAACATCTGCTTTTAAAACTGCTCTAAGAGCATAATTTAGCACATGTGTTCCTGTGTGATTATTCATAACTAATCTTCGTCTTTCAGTATCAACATGCAAATCCACAGAATCTCCAACTTTCAATTCACCTTCAACACAACCCACATGTAAAACGTAGCCTCCAGATACTTGTACATTCTTCACTGCCACTTCAACACTCTGAAGACAAAGATATTCAAAAAAAATTCTGATAATTTTTGTGAATTTACATATGATTAACTTCCACGCAATTCATTAATTTCAAATTCTATGCAACCCAAAATATTTTTTAAAAAGCAACAAAAAATGTAACAAGACAATTCAAATATCACTTACATCATCACCAGTTTTTACAATAAATCCTTCATCATAAATCTGTCCACCAGCATTAGCATAAAATGAAGTTTTATCCAGAATAATTCCACACTCCTCTCCAGATGATACTTTCTCGACAAATGCTCCGTGTGAACGAATTGCAAGAATACGTCCAGAGCATGGTGTAAAATCTGAATCAAAATTGCAGATTAACAGTTTACATCTCAAGACATTATCTCAAAAACAAGAAAATAAACGTATCCAAATTGAAACCTTAAACCAGCACAAATGGAAATTAATGTGCTGCAAGAATACATTCTTTCTCATATTATTTGTAACAGAACATTATTATACTACTACAATTCAGTTTCTGTTGTAATTATACAACCTACATGTTAGGAAACACAACAGAAAGCTTTTCAGAGACTTGCCTCGCACCTAAATCACCCCACACAACCTAAATAGACCTTATGTCCCTATTTCCCAATCTTCACAAATTCAAACAATATTTGTGCAATCATGCACTTTGTTTTGCTACACTTTGCTCCAAAGTAACCTGCCACTATTTTTAACTTCAGGAGAACAAAAGCAAAGAAGACACATTCCAGATATTTTGAAGGTTACAAGGGCTGATAATTTGCTATTAGAAGAAAGAATTGCCTCAAAGGTGTTCGGATTGCTCTCAATGGTGTCAGAGAACGTAGAAAGATCTTTTTCTGTCTATTCAAACTTTCTGAAAGACAAGCATTTAAATTTAAATTTCGGTAACGTTGGGATGTAATTCAATTCAATATAATATATTTTTTATGGCACAGAGAACAGTGATATCATTTATGACATGAACCAGTTTTAAAAAATATAGTGTAAAACTTAAAAAATAACTTACCTATTTTTCTTAAACATTTCATATGCATTTGTCATGTAACGATATAAAATCATGTATTTACATTTGCACTAAATTTAATTTTTTGCACCTAAACATGCAACTATCTGTAATATTTTTCAAACCTATTTTACCACCTAAATTAGAAAATGATTGCCCCCTGAAAATCCGGCCTCTAGACTGCATGACAATCTAGATCAGACTGCATAACAATCTTCCCCAAAGCTTTAAAAAGAAAGATGAACAAGAACTCATTGCCAAAAAGATTCACATGTCATATTAAAGAAACATTCTTAGACATTTACAAGAAAATCTGGTTTTCAAAATTTTCTTAAATTCAATGAAAATTATATATTTGCATACAATATACTGATCATTTCACATCAAATCACACAAATTTAAGGAAAATTTGACCTTGGTGTTGTAGATTTTTAAACTTTTCTTTGTTGTGAAGAGTATAAACAAAAATGTGAATGACATGTTTTTCATTTTTTCCTAAAATTCGAGATTATATTAATTTTCAAAATTTTTGTTAAAATTCTCGCATCCCCAAAGTTAATCATTTTTATCTTCTGTTGTAATTTTAACGGAACATTAATATTTTCCACCCTTAAAGAACAAAAGATGCTCTTTCCATTTGTATGTATTGAATTCATTAAAGTTTATAAAAATTATTTTAGACCTCTTTAATTTTTATTTTTTCCAAAAACTGACAGTTTAAAAATTTGAAAAAAATATCTTTGTAATCTCTACAAAGTTCCACATGAGTGTGGTAAGTTACAAAGTGGGAAACCGAGATGAATCTGAGAAATAAAATACAATAGAAATGTCAACTTGCTGTTTTGCTGCCGTGTCTGCAAGAGCATCACCCCTCAAACACTTGCCAACATGCAGTAGACGATTACTATCAATATACTTACACAGAGCAATAAAAAGAAGTATCTCTTCACATCTTACTACATGCCAGATATGTACATATGATCTTCATAGCTGATTAAATTCAAATTAAAAAGTGTCAAACTGATTCAGTTTAGTTTTAAACATACAGAATATTTATACGAATAACAGTATGTGATACAATCAATTAAATTGATGCTACTTTTACTTCACTTTTCAGAGAATATGGTTAATTGACCTTTTCATGAAGAAATGAAACTAGAATATATTTTCTTTGTGCCTTTTTTTAATTTTATTTTTTATTATATCATTGTTGCAATGATCCTCTTTCTAAATATTCAACGTTGCTAAAAATGTAAAGGTAATGTTCTTCACATTATCATCAACCCACTTAAATAACTTCCTGGATACATTAATAGGTTTCTGTCAGAACTGAAGGCTAGCTTTTATTAAGAATATTATAGTTGACATAATTTACTTTTTTATTTTTTTAAATATGTGACAGTATTTATATGCCATAAATCTCACAATTGCATTAAGTTTGGATGTCATGATGCGTCGTTGACGCCCCAAGTAGCAAGTCTGGCGGGATGCCAATATGTGCTAGTGAACAAACTATTTTTTAATGCTATTTATGTGTGTCCCACTTTGAAATTTGGCAGATCTATACAAAACTAGTGTAGAAATACAAGAGTATTATTTACAATTAATTTAAGTGCTAACCCAAAGTAAAAATTTGCATTTAAAAAATTAAAATATACTCTTAAATACTTAAATAATATGTATACAAAAATTATATTTACATCAAATGAAAGTATATATTTTTAAGTTAAATTTTAAGTGTAATTTTTTTCTGTATAAAACAGTATCTGTGCAAAAAATTTTCAATCCTAGAACTTACGAAAAAATTTTCAAGTTGCTAAAAAATAAAGATGTTTTGTGAGTGTGCAATTTGACATGGAATGACTCGCATATGTTTTGAAAAAATTGCAAATGACCATATTTGAAATCTGTATTCTTGGCTATCGGCTCTGAAGAAGGCCACAGTAAGATGGGCGAAATGTCAGCACAATTAACCGAGACGCGGGTCATTCCGGATAGTCAAGAATGCATTGACTCCGGTTGCGGAAGCTTACGAACACTTATTTGAAATCTGTTTTTGACACATTTCATTAAATCTTCAATATTAATTATTAATATAAATAAATCTCCAATACGGCAGTAGTAGGAAGATTCTACAAAAATTTATACTTCCCAAATTCAGAGTGAGCGAGCGAGAGTGTGAGTGAGCAAGCGAGAGTGTGAGTGAGCGAGCGAGAGTGTGAGTGAGCGAGCGAGAGTGTGAGTGAGCGAGCGAGAGTGTGAGTGAGCGAGCGAGAGTGTGAGTGAGCGAGCGAGAGTGTGAGTGAGCGAGCGAGAGTGTGAGTGAGCGAGCGAGAGTGTGAGTGAGCGAGCGAGAGTGTGAGTGAGCGAGCGAGAGTGTGAGTGAGCGAGCGAGAGTGTGAGTGAGCGAGCGAGAGTGTGAGTGAGCGAGCGAGAGTGTGAGTGAGCGAGCGAGAGTGTGAGTGAGCGAGCGAGAGTGTGAGTGAGCGAGCGAGAGTGTGAGTGAGCGAGCGAGAGTGAGTGAGCGAGCGAGAGTGTGAGTGAGCGAGCGAGAGTGTGAGTGAGCGAGCGAGAGTGAGCGAGCGAGAGTGTGAGTGAGCGAGCGAGAGTGTGAGCGAGCGTGTGAGTGAGCGAGCGAGAGTGTGAGTGAGCGAGCGAGAGTGAGCGAGCGAGCGTGTGAGTGAGCGAGCGTGTGAGTGAGTGAGCGAGCGTGAGTGAGTGAGCGTGTGAGTGAGCGAGCGAGTGTGAGTGAGCGAGCGAGCGTGTGTGAGCGAGCGAGCGTGTGAGCGAGCGAGCGTGAGTGAGCGAGCGAGTGTGTGAGCGAGCGAGAGTGTGAGTGAGCGAGAGTGTGAGTGAGCGAGAGTGTGAGTGAGCGAGAGTGTGAGTGAGCGAGAGTGTGAGTGAGCGAGAGTGTGAGTGAGCGAGAGTGTGAGTGAGCGAGAGTGTGAGTGAGCGAGCGAGAGTGTGAGTGAGCGAGCGTGAGTGTGAGCGAGCGAGCGTGAGCGTGTGTGAGTGAGCGTGAGAGTGAGCGAGCGAGCGTGAGCGTGTGTGAGTGAGCGTGAGAGTGAGCGAGTGAGCGTGTGAGAGTAAGCGTGAGAGAGTGAGCGTGTGAGAGTGAGCGTGTGAGAGCGTGAGAGTGAGCGTGAGTGAGTGAGCGAGCGTGAGAGTGAGTGAGTGAGCGAGCGTGAGAGTGAGTGAGTGAGCGAGCGTGAGTGAGAGTGAGCGAGCTAGTGTGTGCGTGAATGAGTTAGTGTGAGCGAGAGAGTGTGAATGAGTTAGTGTGAGCGAGAGAGTGTGAATGAGTTAGTGTGAGCGAGAGAGTGTGAGCGAGTGAGTGTGAGCGAGTGAGTGTGAATGAGTGAGTGTGAATGAGTGAGTGTGAATGAGTGAGTGTGAATGAGTTAGTTTGTTTTCTCTTCATAAGTGTGTTTTTCTATATCTGATAAAAATATTAAACTAAAAAATTTGGAGTGATTGTTGACAAAATTTTTATAACGTCTTGTAAACTCCCCAGAAATCAAAATATCCATTCCAATTTCTCAGAGCCTTGAGGGTGAATTAATCGATCATAGAACATTAATTTGGGAGTTAATCCTATGAAGAGTATAAGTGCTAGTTGTCAACAGACAGCACTTAGGCACACACATTTGGTCGTAAACTAAAGTTTAGGTATAATTGAATCTTAGAATATTTTTCCCACATTGAACAGAGAGAAATCCTCCAAAAAAAAAAGTATATTATATCATGTCTCCTCAGTCAGTTGTCACGAGTACTGCATATATGCCTCCTACTACACACTCCTGCATCCCAACCAGCAGCCAGATTTGGGAAGGAATTAGAAAAGAGATAGGGATTAGGACACTTCACAGAGGTTGGACTAGCCCTTGTGAAGAAGCAAAACTCGTTTTGTTGGAACAAATTTCACATGAGATTGTCCGGGAATCAAACCCAGGCCTCCTTGGTGAAAGGCTCTGGGCCATGAGATGACATTCGTAAGTTTCATTCCAAAGTCTACCCAATCTCCATTATGATGGCAGACAACAACCACTGAAGGTCTGAATCCATTAGTCTGAAGACAAAGGCTCAAAAGAGAAAGTGGCTTACCATATTTAGTGTTGGGATCAGGAGATGATGATTTGTAGTTATATTTTGGCATATCGTTTGTAGCAGGAATCCCTCGGTTTTGTAAATCTGATATATCATGAACAGATAAGGCAATCTGTATATCAACACCTCCACCTTTTCCTTGAGAAGCAATCTACAAAAAATAATTATTTGAAACAAATCATCAAAACATGCTTCAATAATTTTTGATGTGGAAATCTTTTAATTTAGAAAATGACTGTGATAACTGAGTATGCTGTTAATTTCCACACACTCTTTTCCTAATTTTTATAATAATTTGTATGGTCTTATGACTTTTTTCATTAACTACCCCAGTAGTTTCCCAATTAGGTAGTTTCTTAATCCTGCATACTTTGAACTATAAGCTACATTCTCTGTTGGAGAACATTTGCTCTTGGATACAATGCAAATTTAATGCCCGGGAAATGGATGATTATTAAATTTTGCAATTAGTTAAATTTAATGCCTGTTTAAGAGACTTCTGAGCATTTCACATTTAATGACTAAGACTCATGTTTGTTAAATCTCAAAAATGCGGATATTATACAGGGTGAGTCACGTAACTCTAGTACCTCCTATAACTTTTGAATGGTTGAAGTTATCGCAATGCAGTTTTCACGGAAGTGCATGAGGGAATGAGGCTATTTGATTCATGTAATTATCTCTATTTCATTACTTGTATTTTACTAGATGTTTGAGGTAACTTTGTTTTTGCAAATGGAACTATACATATTTTTTCAATTTATCATGACAAGCGTAAAAAGAAGAATCCAATGATATACAAATTTTCATATGTTAGATAAGCATTTTTTTTTGAGTTATTTCGATTTTTTTGCAACTAAAGTTTAACAGATATTTTGAATTGTAACAGTCTGCCACACAAGGTCACGCATCGCTCTCCATCCTTCCATATTTTCATCTTTTTTTAATTACTTAATGATTAAAAATTCAGACTTGTTGCAAGTTGTATGTATTGAAACATGATTGTTCGTGGTAATGATGGAGGTCGTGTCTCCGAAGGGGTGTCACAATGATCTCCTCGCGTCTTGACCGACGAGATGAAGAGGACCAAGGCATTACGGAATCCTTGATTCTCGTGAGATTAAAGTCTGATTTCTACCGCTGTTTGCCACGTGCTGATAATACGTTTGATAAACAGCTTGGTATCGTTTTTGGGACTGTGAGGATGTCTACCTCAGTTTTCTTTGTGGTGAGCTTCGCTGGTCAGCAATTTCGTTCCCTATTATCCCAATGTGACCTGGGATCCAACAAAAAACCAAATTATAACGAGCTAGAAAATTATGGATTAGGTATTGGATGATTATTGTCAGAGGGTCGCAAGGAGAGAAGCAGAGGATCTTTTTGAATCACTACAGATCACACCTGCTTTTAATGTCATCGATTCAGCAAACTTAAGTGCCTCCAAGAGCGCATATTTTTCTGCAGTATATGCGCTGCACGAAGAGTCTAGTCAAAGACTCTGCATGGCACTGTGGCAATAGACCGCATACCCTACATTACCAGTCGGGGAGGAACAATCAGTGTATATGAAGGTATAGCCTGGATACATGGATTTCATCTCCTGGAATTCCACCAAAATTGGAGCGGAGTTGGGGGGAGTTGAGGATTTGGGGAAGTGTGATAATCTCAGGTTTATTTTAGGCCAGAGATGCTTCCAAGGGGGAACAAAATTTCGGGGGGGGGGGGGGGGTACAGGGATGGGGAGTTTTATATCGAGTTTCTGCAAGAGCGTGCAGAGGATGCCCTGAGGATGGGGTAACGATGGTTTCAGTTCGTAAGATGTCCTGTGGCTTGGCGCAAAGGCGTATTTATGGCTGATATTTTATACCGATATATGATACCGAAGGAGCCGATTACAATATCTCACCTTCAGCTCAGGAATGGTTCACCAGCCTTGGCCAAGAGGCATTCAATGCCACTTGTGCAGTAGGTGCCTATGCTGATCCGTACACCAGCATTATGTATGATATTCAATGAACAGAGAGTTGATGGAGACGCTGACCCATACACAATACACTCATAATACAAGATAGGACGGACGATAGTTATATGGATGAATTTTCCTGTATAGGCGCAAAAGACATACTCTGAGCCCCATGGTCTACCAGTAAGGGTGTGAAGAAGGTTCAATGGAGATACAGTGTTTCTTCAAGTTTTGAATGTGCTTTCGCCATGTTAAACTCTTGTCAAATGGCATGCCAAGGAAAGTGGCAGATTCGACGAAGGGAAGTTGATGACCCCCCCTAAAAAAGATCAGGATGATAATGGAGTTGATATATTCTACAGAAGTGCATGCAACTGGATTTTTAAGGCAGAGAACTTTAATCCAGTTTTATCACTCCATTCTAGCAATTTGTTGAGGACAAGCTGAAACTGCCTCTCAATAACTTGCATGCTCTGGAACAGAATATACCAAAGTTGTCAACTAAGGGCGATGTCTTCACAGGCTCTCAAATTACTGATGCGATACTATCGATAACAACAGCAAACAGAGTGACACTCAGAATTGATACCTTAGGAACACCGTTTTCTAACTGGTGACTTGAGAATAATGTGTCACTGAAGTGGACACGCAAAGATCTTACCGAAAAAATCTATGAGAAACGAAGGGAGCTTTCCCCCAAGGCCCTAAGAATGCAAGGTGCAAAGAATGCCGTACCTCCAGGTGGTGTCATACACTTTATGTCAAAAAAAATTGCTACCAGGTGTTGTCATAGCACGAAAGAAGTGGAGATCTGAGTGGCAAGGGAGACTAAATGGTCCATGGTTGATCTGTGCTTCGTGAAACCACACTGAAAAGGTTCCTTTGCTCCAGGAGCCAGACCAGACGTTTGTTTACTATTCGTTCTCAAAGCTTCCACACACAGCTTGTGAACGAGATTGGGCTTTCACTTTAAGGGATTGTTCTGTCCGTTCCTTCTTTAGGGATTGGAATAACAATGCAGAGGAGAAAGGAATGACCATTTTCTGGCGGGTGTTTAAGCATTTGATTATGTATCTGGTCTGGTCCTGGAGCAGAATCTTTTGCACCAGCAAGGGCACAGGAAAATTCATCCATGGAGAAAGGAGCATTGTAGTCTTCCCTCACGCAACTAGTCTGCAGTTCTCCTATCTTCTTTTGGTTTTCAGAAAGCTAGGAGAGTAGTGTCCGGAGCTGGAGATATGCTCGTAGACAGAGGCCAATTCTTCAACTATATCTTCTGGAGAGGTGATAAGATTTCCATTTACCAGAAGCCCGGAGACAGCTGATGGAGGAAGTCTTACACCAATCTGTCAAACTTTTTGCCACACTACTTTACCGCAAGAGAGTGATGAAATACAGGCTCTCCAGAACACTGTCTTACTTTCCCATATGGTCAATCTAGCTCTGGCTAGTAATCTTTTATAATTGATCAGATTATCCATGGTTGGGAACCTACTAAGCTTTGCCAAAGCCTGATTTCAAACCCACACCATGGTGGCACAGTCGGCATTCTACCATGGCACAGGAGGATGTTGTGGGTGACCCGATGACTTCAGGATGGCAATGAAGAATCATCATAGCATCAATATCATTTGGGCAGGTTTTTGATATCCATATTTCTTTCTCGAAAGTTGCTCACTCAGCTCAGTGGATTAGTCAGCGAGAGGGACAAGCAACGTTTGGGTTGGGAATATCAAAATTGACCAGAATGGGAAGTGGTCACTGCCATGCAGGTTGCCAAGGACAGTCTACTTGATGGTAGAAAGACAGACTACAGAGAGCCAGATGGACGAGAAAGTGTTTGAAGGAACAGAGAAATGTGTGCTTTCACCAGTATTCAGACGAATTAAGTTCTGGTTGTCAATAATATTTTCAAGTATATTGCCTCTCAAGCAGGTCCTAGTGCTATCCCAGATGGAATTGTGGGCATTAAAGTCCCCCACAATAAGAAAAGGGGTAGGCAACTGAGATAACATATCTCAAGTTTCTCTTGCAACACAACTTGGCCAGGCTATAGATGTTGCAAATAGTTATTGATATAGTGCGGAAGTTCACACAAATGGAAGATATATGAAGTGTGGTTCATACGTCTATTTCTTTGGACACCAGGGAGTCTGTGACTAATGTAACGACACTGCCATTTGCCTGGAGGCCAACATCAATGTCTTGCCTATAGCAGCAAAAGCCACGAAGAGAGAGGGAATGCTCAGGAAGATGTGTTTCCTGCAGGCAGATGACAATGGGTCTATACAGAGATATTATCAGCTTTAATTCATCTAAACGGGTGTGAAAGCCATTTAGGTTCCATGGGAGGAGAGCCATAACTTTTAGATGTTAAGTTTCTTACTTCTAAAGGAATATTTTCTTCCCCTTTTTCCGTTTATGCCTCTGTTGCCCGAAGGGACGACTGTCCACCCCAGCTTTAGTTTCCTCTGAGGCTGATTCCTCCTGAGCACTGCTTGACAGGCTAAGAGATCGCTCAGTGCAAGTCTTAGAAGTGGGGGTAAGTGGTCAGAGTTTGAAGGAACAACCTTTTTTAAGTTTGTCTGGGCCAGAAGGCCAAGTGACATCGGCCTTCATGCAGGGCTGAGAAGGGGATTCTAAGTCTCTTCAACAATTTATAGTTGGATGGAATTATCTTCCTGCCTGGTAGAGGCAATGTCTCCTCAGGGAAGTCTCCTGGAGACACCTGGCAACAGAAATGAGCAACTAAGGGAGTAGCAGATGAAGTCTGACAACTTGCTGTTGCTTTTGCTGTCTTGGCCAGAGTACTAGAAAAAGAACGCCCGAGATGTACAGGGTTCTTCACAAAGTATCGACATTTCACCTCGGGAAAAGATACTTTCTCCATCACTCTTATATTTTGGATCTCCCTCACCCTCAGATATGTAGGGCACCCAATCGAGTTGGCTGCACTGTCTCCTTCACAGTTAACACAGCGATGTGGGAGGCACAAGGATCCATATCATGCGTGGATTTGCGCAAACAGGGCTTACGGCCATGCAGTGCTGTTAGGGGTACGGTGAATGGTCAATTCCACCTGGAGGCCAGCAATTTACCTTATTTTGGGGATTTTTTTCGATTTGCTCATCAGTGCATGCTTCGAAGAGAACGGTACCATTCCTCTGATGCACCACCGCTTGGAGATTATCGAGACGGCCCTCAATGGCTCACGTGAGACGAACCGCACAAGAATTTTTAAATATTTCTCCTTCCATGCATGCCATCAAAAGGAAATGTGGCTTCTTTGGTTTATCTTCTTCCCTAAAGAGAAACAACTCAAATCCACTGTTTTCTCAAAACATCACCTCTTCCTTCCGGAAGAGGGCAAGGGGTTTGTTTTATGCTCCATAGAATCGAAGCGGATTCGTCACCGTGCTCTCCACACACCACGGAGTCCAATAAGGAGACACCCCACTGGGATGCCAGGATTGACACGAAAATATAGTGGGAAGATGTCACAGCGCTGCCCCGCCGTGGATACCACCGCTCACACTAGAGTACAAGTACGTCAGCCGATTGATCGGGAGTGGGTTAGCTCCCGGCTTGTCTAGAAGAGACCAAGGCGAAAGCAAGAATGTTGGAAACCTACAAGGAATGTCCCCCAAAATACGTAAACAATGTATCCCTAGGTGCAAGACAGAAAGTATAGCACAAGGAGTAGTTGGGAAAGAAACAGGTCCCTCAACTACCAGGACACACCTTCCCTCCGACACGATGTGCCATGCACGGCAAACACATGGGTGGGCGTTCTACATACACGGGGGCCAGTGAAATAGAAGGGGATGAAGAAGAGAGGCAGGATGTTATAAAAGAACGAGAATAAATAATGGGTAAGCTCAAGATGATTGGTGAGAGAAAGGAATACTTGAGAGCCCTCCCTGCATCCCCCCATCAGGACGAGGACCGACCCACCCCGATGTGATGATTGTTCGTTATTTCACCAACAATTAAAGGAGCGTCACACTACAGGTTATTAATGGGGGTCTTGACAATAAACACACTGCAACGGTTTTATGAATAATTGAAATATGTTTAGTATCTTCAAATATTAAGATCCCTTCCCTTACGAGAGCGTGCACTAGCAGGGGAAGCGCTGCGTGATCTTGTGTGACAAACTGTTACATTCAAAATATCCGTTAAACAGAAGTCCCAGAAAAATCAAAATTACTCATAATGTTTATCTCACACATGACAATATGTACATCATTGGACTAGTCTTTTTAGGATCATTATGCCTGACTGAAAGAATATGTATAGTTCCATTTGAAAAAACAAAGTTATCTCAAATATCTCATAAAATATGTGATAACATAACATAACAATTCACATATCAATTAGCCCCATTCCCTCATGCACTTCTGTGAAAACTGCATTGCAATAACTTCAATTGTTCAAAAGTTAAAGGAGGTGCTAAAGTTATGACTCACCCTGTATATGAGTAAATACAAAAATCTGTACAAAACTGGCTGAAAGCCAAAATTTTGGCTGGCTAGCTCAATTCAGGATCACTAAAAATGGTTTTAATATTTTTTAACTACATTTTTTGCACCTTAGGTAGGTCTCAGTTATTCAAATCAGAAAACGTAATCCAGGAATTATGTTCTAAATGGAAGAGTGTTAAAAGATACGAATATTATATATTCAGATCTGTGGCTTGCTTATCAGAGGGTTCATTATACAAGGTGTTGAAAATTAAACTTGATACCTGGGCCTGCTTTTTAGCTTCTTCATAGGCATTCATGTCGATTTTTAATCCCTTTTCTTCAGCCATGAGTTGAGTCAAGTCAACTGGGAAGCCGTAAGTATCATAGAGTCGCCATGCAACATCTCCTGGCACTGTATCTGCCCCCTCCAATTTAGCAACAGTACGATTTAGTAAACTTCGACCACGAGATAAGGTCTTCAAAAACTGAATTTCCTCTTCATTAATAATATCTATGATTGCTTGAGGGTCACGTTTAACTTCTGGAAAAGTATCCCCAAGCAAATCAACAACAACATGTACGAGTGACGATAACCATCCTGCTTTGGCATTTAGTTTTTCAGTAGCATACCGCACTGCACGTCGTAAAATTCGTCTCAACACATATCTGTGAAAGAGAACAAAATATTTTAAAGCTACATAAATTAAATGGAACAGAAAATAACAAGTCAAAACAAAGAATTCTAGATGATCAAACTGACCCTCGACCAGTATTATCAGGATAGCCTCCATCAGCAAGGGCTATAGTTAAAGTTCTAGCATGATCAGCCAAAACTCGGTATGCCATATCCACTCCATCAGTGTCTTCACTTCCAACAAGGCCAGCATATGGTCTTGAACCAGTGCCCTAGTTACAATCACACAATTTTATGTTTTATTTTTAAGTAAGTAACCAATTGAAACATATGCCTTTTGAAGTTATACAGCGTATAAAACATACCCACGAATATGTTTCTTTCCCAATCATAACATTCCTACTCTTCAATAAAGTGTATGAACTCAAAAGATCTAAATTGACTCGTTATCCTTTTCAAATTTATTTTACTTAATTTCCCTTTAAAAAATTTTAGGCTGAAGTAGAGAACATGGTACAACTTAAGGAAGGCAATTAAACCAGCATTTCTTGCTGATACAAGGGAGAAATCAATAGTGGAGGTGACGAAAGATAATTAGGGAATTTTGAGGTGCAAATCTTTCAATGGACAAGGGTAGTGAGGGATTTACATAAAATGTTACATTATTATAATAAGCACAGCATGGTTGATCTAAATAAATTTTAAAAATTAAATTACTAGAATAATTTTAATATTTCACAATTGTTAAATGCTTTGTTACATCATGTCATGTCCTAGTGTCTTGCCAGAGTGCCATTTCTATTCTGATTGTTGAGGCAGAAGTTGCATAGTGGAAATTTTGTAGTTTTATTTTGATTTTTTGTGTAGGTCGGGGGTAGCTGTCAGAGTGGTTACATAAGTTTCAGTCAACAATTATGATCCTTGGCTCTTCTCAATGCTTGTGATTTGTGACTTTATCAGTGAGTGTTCATGACATGATTGTGAAAATAAATTTGATTCTTAATGTGTGGTGCTGAAAGGGGCTCTTAGCCTTGATTAAGTGAATTCAAAAACATAGATTGTGACAGCATTTATGAACATGGTGTGCAAGTGTCCTGTGAGGTTGGCCAAGTGTGTGATAGCTTCGAATGGAAGAGGCCATTCTTATGCACACGTGTTGTGAGTGAAAGGTGACATTGTTCAAAAGAAGCAAATTGAATATGAAAGATTCTTGCGTTTCTTTTCTCCAATTTATATGAAACATTAAGAAATCATACTTAGGTAAGTTAGAGGGAGGGCAAATGGAAACGTCCCTTCTACTATTATTCACTACTCCCTCTTCATCCCATCCTTCCCCTACCATTCCTCTGCTCACTTCTCTAGGGTGTATCATGTTCTCTACTTTAACAGTCTTTTTTTTATTAAAAAGCTTTAATGAACCTGTTGGATTGCTTGAAAAAGAGGCATGAAAAGATCAGTGTCATAATTTGATCGTTTTTGCTGGATAACTGACACAAGTCGTTCCAAACCCATACCACAATCTATGTGCTTCTTTGGTAGCGATTTCAGCTCTCCTCCAACCTCTCTGTAACAAGTAATTATGACATTAACATTTTCATTTTATTATACTCCAACTATAAAAATTCTAAACTGGAATGTAGAAGGGTTAAAAAAATATAATAAATAACGCAAAAGGAAATCCATTCAAAGATATAGATATAGAAATACAGAAACGTTCATAATGCCAGAAACGCATATCAACATAAAAGGTTTCTACAATATTTACCCATACGCAAGTAAAGAATAATAGGGAAGGCTAATTGGTGGAATATTATGCCTAATAAACCCAAACTTAGCACCGATCCAAGTAAGTCATAAGAAAGAAAATGTACTAACAATTGAAACAAAGTATATAAGAATAATAAATGTATACTTCAATTCAATTTGTGGAGCTGTTGAAATAATCTGAGAACTCACTAGAATGCTAAGAAGCGAGACATAGAAAAGTGATAATTGCAGGAGATTAAACTGCAGAATAGACAAATGAAGTGAAAAGACAAAAAGAGCAATGCAGTACCAGCAAGAGGGACAAACCCTTGTCAATGACCCTAGCACGGAAACATACATCGCACCCAAAGGGAAGAGGGCAACAGATGTAACATATGATACATGGGTTAAAAACCCATGGACAAAACGAGATGTGGAATGTGGGTAAGGCTGTACTAAGGAATCACATCCCCATCCTGGCATTAAGGCAAACGGATTTTGTAACACAACAGAAGGAACACAAAAAAGAAGGAGAAGACAACTTCAAATGGCACACAAAATACACAACACACAACAACAATGCTGAACTATCAAGAGCAACAAGAAAAATGCAGCAAATGATACAAGAAGTCGAATTCCATGAACAGAACATAAATCACCAATATGGCTTGATAAGGAATGTTAACACAACATGTTGAAAAATCAAAGAATGAGCATGATAAAAACGGAAAATTACACTAAAATTCATGATAGAAGGATACAAATATAAAACATTAATGAAATGAAAAAACAAATAGAAAAAGAAATGAATAAAATAATTGAAAAAGCAAAAATAGAACCTCATTGCATAGAAAGAACAAGACAACCCTGATTTCAGGCTGACATACCAATGAAGATATGGGAAGAGCATGTAAGATAAATAAACGGATACAAGGAAAGGAGGCCACAAACAGAGGAAACAGAATGGGAGCCATGTACAGTGATCACCAAGAGAGAAGTTGAGAAACCTATCATGACATCAAAGAAAAGGAAAGCAGTAAGACTAGACGGTATATTCTATGAATATCTAAAAATGTCATTACCACCGCTAGCAGAAAAATGGACAAATCTAACGAATAAATGTCTAGAAGGTACAATTCTGCAAGAATAGCAGATAGCCACATTGAAATTACTGTACAGAGGAAAAGGTGATACAAGTACACCAGATGCATATTGTGGAATAGCACTAGAAGTGACAATATTCAAAATGTTTACAAAACTGAATGTAAGAAAGCTAATGGCAGTAATAGAACCAATACTTGCCAAAGAGCAATTTGGATTCAGGGAGGGACACTCTTCAAAGGCACTGGAATGTCTGATGAAAAATATAACAAGCCACCTAGAAAAGCCTAAAGGAAAATTATATACAGTATTTGTAGACTTCTCAAAAGCATTCGACAGAGTAAACAAGCAGATAGTAACAGTGAAAATAATAGAGACAGAAGGAAAGACATGGCTCATAAAACAACATGCCAACCCAAAAGAAACTTGAAATAAATACAAAAAAAACTGAATTAATATTTAGAAGAGGAGAAAAATTTCACCAAAAGAAATAATAACTTGTAACAGAAGAGTTAAAAAGAACAAAGACACCAAGATACCTAGGAGTAACAATACACCCGAAAGGAATATTTACAATGCACCTAAATGAATGACTGAAAACTGCCACCAGGAGCATAAATAAGATAAGACACATGAGAAAACCGAGCATTAAAACAGCAATGAAACTGTTTGAGGTAACAATGATACCTACGACCACATATGGAATGAGCTTAACATGACAATTAACAAAAAAAAGATACAAATGTTGGAAAAGCTAAAATCAACATATACTGTATGAAAAGAGTGCTAGGAGTGTCAAACTATATACAAGACTAGAATATGTATTAATAAGAGAGAGACAGATTGAAAACTTAAGGTGCCAAATGCTACTCCTCAGAACAAAAGCATAAGAAGCAGTGGTAAGGGAACAGAAGGAGAAAGATGAAATCTGGCAAGAATTTTACACAAAAAATTCTTGACTATCCGGGAGATCCCGCATTGTTGGCTGAGAAGCCAACAGCCAACGACGGTGTCTCCCGGATAGCCAAGAATTTATGGATTCCAACCGCGGAACCTAGTGCAAGAATTCTACAAAACAGATGCTGTGATAAACTGAAATTGGACAGAAACAGGATGTAAACTGAGACACGTAGTGACACAACTAGCAATGCATGGATTTCACCAGAAAATATGCGAAACAAAACTTATCCATGACCAATGTGAAAAATGCATCTGTAGTGAGTGTGGAGAAATTTGTGACAGATTCCATTTGGTAAAGTGTATACAGAGCACAAAATCCATCACAGAATAGACAAAAGAATAAACACTGATAAAACTGAGATGAAAGTGCACATTAGTGCATAATTCCTTCGACTATTTTGTGTTCTAAGCAATATATAAATACAATTAATTTTAGTTTTAAAAGCATTTTCAGTAACTTACAAACTATTTACTTTAATTTACAGCAGAAGCAGGCATATCTATTCTCATACCATCTTATTCAAGTTTAATGTATGCAGATATATCAACACTTGTTGTATTACAGAAAATATTTTTTTTTTAAATTCTGACCTATTGAATTGTATGAAAACCAAATTCCATATTTCCAAAACATCTGGATCATCTTGGTTCACAAGATGAGGTACTTCTCTCCCACCTATTCTGTCAAAATGCAATTCAGAGCAAGGCCCACAAGGTCCTGTTTCACCCATTTCCCAAAAATTGTCTTTCATACTTCCGGGTAGTACATGAGATTCTGGAATACTGAACAGAAAAGAAGGGTTAATAAAAGCAGTAAAATCAAAAATTAAGAACTGAATGTATGACTCAATTCATATCAAAAATCTAAAATAAAATAAAATAAATAAATTGTAACACATACCCTAAGTCAATCCAAATTTGTTTGCACTCGTTATCAGGCTCCAACCCAGCACTAGGTTCGCCTCCAAAGTATGTAACATACAAACGGTCAGCTGGCAGCTTATAGACTTCAGTCAACAATTCCCATGCCCATGTACATATTTCTTTCTTGAAGTAATCTCCGAACGACCAATTGCCCAACATTTCAAAGAATGTGTGATGATAAACATCCTTACCCACATCATCCAAATCATTATGTTTACCACCTGCCCTAATGCATTTCTGAGTATTCGTTGTTCGCACCCACTTTGCCATGTCACTATTGGGATCTGCAGTCCCCAAAAAAATGGGTTTGAACTAAACAAAGAATATTGTGTAAGTATTGAATAGACACTGAGCTTCAAATTCAAGGCAACTGAATATGTACCTGATTCATTCCTGCGTTAGCAAAAAGTAGAGTGGGGTCATCCAGTGGTATTGTTGATGATGAGTGAACATATTCATGCTGTTTCTTTTTTACAAAGAAGTCAATAAACATTCTTCTGATCTCTTTAGCTGTCAAAGAACTATCCATCTTCGCCTATATTATGAAATAATTCTGTGAAAAATGATGGTATTTTAATTAACGGTCACTACAGATAAGCTCGGAAAGGCAACCCAGACAGGCATATGGTGAACATAAAAAAGTACGAAAAAAATATATTTCTTATTTGTCATCCATTGTGAAAGGTTCAATTAATTCATACTCACAACCGAAAAACTAACAGACACGAATATGCTAGTTAAACAACTTCCAGCACGTGTACGTCAACCGCCGAGAAACCATGCGCAACGTGCTTCACACGAACGATGAGTGCAAGAGAGAGAGACTACGTCAGGTAGCACTTGGCATGAATGGCATGACAGATGCACAGATATATACTCTTTGGATGCACTGTGAAGTACTACCAACTGCTCAATGGCATATAAAATTGGGTATACTGCAATAAGATTCTGAATAATGACCAACTTATGATACGAGTTGAGTGGAGTTGAATTTATACTAAATTATACAGTAGATGAGAGAACGAAACACCAAGGTTTTTCATTGAATTTGAGCATGAATGAAGGTTACTTATTGTTAGAACGTAAGTTCGAAGAGAACGACAATTTTCTTGACGCCTATTACAGTCTGACCCGAAACGAAATATGAAATTAGTGTACACAAAATCACACGTGTAAAAAATTCATCATCTCAATTCTGCATGCAAGTCTTAATGTACTGAGACCGGTGCTGTTATTTGTTTAACTATGTAAGTATTATTTCATGATATGTATATAACCGCAGAAACTCTGTACTTCTTTGAAAACTAATCTGTGGAAAGGAGAAGTTACTTGTTAATTGTTAAGGATCGTATAATTGTGTGTGTAAGCCTCTGTATTTTTACCCCATGTAGTGAATCATAAGTGTTGTATTGTTTCAGGAAACTGAGTAAAGCTCAAAAAAACGCAGTCCTTATTCTACTTTCGTACATGTCACGACATGACGTATTTTCATTAGCACGTACGATTACAAAGAATCAGGCATCTCCTATTTCAGCCAAAGGTAATTAGGAATAAGATAAATTTTAATAGTGAGTTAATCTTGCATACATACGTTTTAATTTTCAGTCTCAGAAAGACAGAAACAAAATGTAGGAGTATAAATAGTTTCATCGGCTGGATTCACAGACCATCCCAATGTTTCCAAAAGTATATTTAATTAGTATATAAATAAAAAGCAGCTTGAATTGAACAGTGATATATATATATATATATATATATATATATATATATATATATATATATATATATAGTTGTTTGTGACAAAGACATGTAAATTTTGTAAATAGATTTTTTTAAGTGATACATGTAACATACATGTAAGTTGGATGATGATCTTAGATTTTTGTTTGTTTTTATATTTTTTAGATGGCATCCACAAAAAAGATTTTGTTTTTTGATTATTAATTTTACTTTGTTTTTTCATGTTTTATAGTATATTAATTATTGTTTTTGTAGTATGGTTATTACAATTCAAGGAGATGAAATATTTATGACTTTCCTTTATATTTGTGTTTCTGACTTATTGAGATCCACAATAAAACTAAATAAACAAAAATACTCTTCACCTTATCTTAGAATATTACAATTGTTAGTGCGACTTTTTTTTTTTTTGTAGATGCCCAAGAAGCAATCATTTTACACGAAATTGATTTACAAACCTTTCTATCAAGGAAAAAAGTAACAAGAGAAATTCTTTTTAAATATTTACATGATAATAGAGTTGACATTCCAGGAAACAGTGATAAAAGTCAATTAGTTAGTAAAATAATGCAAATTTTGACACATCACACCAGAGAGGTAAGTTTCTTTTGCTAGCTGTAAATCTTCTAACTTTATTACCAGGGTTCAGGATGTATTGGAATAAAAAACTTAAATTATGTACATAATCATACATAATGTGTGTTTGTGTGTATTAATAAAATAAAAATACATTATTGTGTTGAAAATTACAATGTATGAGAGAATTTTCAGATTTTTGGACACAGTAGTCATTGAGGATTCAGTTGTAAGGTTCATGACCTGACTGTCACAGAATTTTGGCACTGGCAAAATTGCTAGGTTGAGTTCATACACTGGAGGAGAAATCTAGCAGTCTGTAGTTTTCTGCGGTTTCTCTGATTAAAACCAGGCGAATGCCAGAGCAGTAAGGGTGGACTGTATTACCATTATTCTACAGACATGTTTGAGTACTCATAAAAACAGGTCATAAACCTCATACAATATTCTCTTACTCATCATTGTACCTTTCTTGCCCTTACCCACATACACACACATTTACCTTCATGACCCTACCTTGGAATTCCAGACTGCATGTTCTGGGTGGAATGGTTCCATGGTGTGGAAATAGTTGGAGGGTAATAAGCCCACAAGCCAATGAGTAGATAGTCCGAAATCTCGTGTTTCAGCAAGGAAAGAATGCCACCATCTCCAGGTATATACACTTACAGGACGAATGATCTAAGTAGTTGACAAGCCCTGAAACAAAATGTATTCATGCAATGTTGTAATTGACCTCAAATAAATGAATATAAGTGCTTATAAATGAATATTGAGCTTGAGTGAACAGGATTTCATGAATAGATTCTGAATTTTGCATCCCTGACACAGGCATATATTTTTCGTGGGGTGCAGCAAGCACCATAAAACAATGGCCTGTAAGAAATGTGTGTCAGGTTTCAATACAAGTTATACATGAGGTGTATAAATCATGAGCAAACACGACATTGCGATACACTTAACTGTTCAACCATAGTGCTGAGTATGCAATTTCCAAGAATCAGGGTACATTTGACAGTTCATGCCAAAGGTCCAGAGGCCACTCGAGCACAGTATTATTTCTTATATTTGTAAATGACCTGCTAACATAATTGAAAACAACAAAACCGTACTTTTTGCTGATGACATTAATATAATATTCAAAGAAAGAACAACCAAAGCTTTGCAAGACAAAGCCAATTCAGCCATCGACAAGCTAGTACAATGTATTCGCCATAACAAACTAATCCTAAAACGAGACAAAATAATCACAATACCCTTCCACAACTCCCACTCAACACAACAATACTCACCAAATTTAACATTAGAAAGAAACACCCTCACACAACCACAGAAAACAAAATTTTTTGGAATCACCATACAATCCAAACTCAAATGGAACTTGCACCTAGAAGATATTAATTCTAAATTGAGCAAACTTAATTATGCTCTTTGAATAATAATAATAAGAAGAAGAAGAAACAGCACCATTGAGACAGCATGAACAGCGTTCTTTGCAAATGTGCCCTCTATTCTCAAATACAGGATAATAATATGGAGCCAAGCACCAGAGGCTAAACGAACATTCAAAATACAAAAGAGAATCATTCGAACAATAACAATAACAATTACAAAAAGAACAGAGTCTTGCAGACCTCATTTCAAAAAACTTAAATACTTCCACTGCCTTGTATTTTTATTTATGAAGTTATCATGTTTTTAAATAAAAATATAGTAAACAATTGCACACTTAACAAATTTAACTCAAGCTTACACCCCTATAACACAAGGCAAGCATGTAACCTTCAACCAATGTGCACAAGCATATTATACCAAAAGGGTTCATTCTCTTCAGGTATACAATTCTTCAACAAATTAGCAATACATCTGAGTTATGACACGCTTGTAGAGCTTCAAAAAAAAACTCAAACACTTCCTTGGAGAAAAACTTTTATAGCATTCAGGAATACCTCAATGACTAATACATGCAATGTGATTTCAGGTCCTGCAGTAGGACTAGGTGTAGAAATAGAAAAAATCTGGCCATAACCTGCCTCCTCACAATTTCATGATTTAATCAAGGACTATGCTAATACTGTTAAATCATATCACACCTCCAATAGAAGAGTGACACAAGTGCAAATTTCTGATTTCTCAGAAACTGCTATTTTAAGTTTCGTAGTTCTGTACTACTCTTTATAGATTGTACCAAATATTCACCTTCTAGTGGACAGTAATTGAACTAATTCAAAATCAATTTCAGAATAGTAGCAGTACCTCTTGGTAACATCCTATCAGCTTTTAGCTGAAAAATGACGATTTCGCACTTGTCTATTGGAGGTGTGATGTATAGCTGTTACCATAATTGTTATCATGTACTGTTAGTATTACTACTATCATCATCATCATTAGTAGTAGTAGTAGCAGTAAAATCACTATGCCAAGTAAATTTATTTTGAAAAATGAAACAGTACAACTCTTGAATTGTGTAAATATTTTAAATTAAATTGATTTAAGTTAAATGTTCAACTATTTTGCTACTAAAAATAATTATCTGATATGTGATATCTTAATATATCTGTAACAAGTATTGTAGTATAATCTCTAGGCCAATGACCCCATCTTTATCAGGTTTTTTGTCCAGTTTCCCTGGTCCTTTGAGGAAATGCTGAGATGGCCCCTTGTTTTGCTTCTGGACAATAAAAATAAATGTAATTTCACTCGTTGCTCCCAAGAAGATACATTTAGAGGGAGTACAATCGCATACATCATATTTGACTCGTCATACACGATTGTAATTGTATATATGACTCAATAAATATTATTATTATTACTATTACTTTACCTTGTTTCACAGACAGACAATTCAGGTAACATTTATTTGCAAACGTGAATCTGAAATACTCAATTTTTACATGTAAATACACGTAAATGTAAAGTAATAGCTAGTAATAGGTAAAAACCTGTAATTCTACCAAAATATGTAAAATGGTGGTTTTAATGCATTCAAAATGTGATGCAAACTATATTAATTATTGAATGCAGATAACTTCTACGTGTAAAAACATAAATTTACAGGAAAATTGGTTCCTTTGTCATTACTTACAACAAAATTCCATTGAAGTGTTGGTATTCATTGCAAATCTTTGTATGTATATGAAATATGATTCAGGGGGGTTAAAAGTTTTTTGGAAAAATACCATACTTTAATCATAATTAACATTTACAGAATTGAAACTTGTTCATATTGCTTTATTGCATATATACTGTTCCTTACAAATGATGTTCATTTGTGTGTAAAAATGTGTGTGTGTGTGTGTGATAAAAATACTTTCCAGTCTGCCTCTTTTCATTGGGACAAATGTAAATAATTCCAGATAAATACAAAATTTAAGGAAATATTATTGTATTGATTATAACATTCTTTTTTAGTCAACATTTTAAATAAAAAATAATGTTTTTCAGGTAAATCCTTCAAGAAAAACAATAGAAAATGAAACCCCAGAAATTCAAGCTGGAGATGTTCAAACTCTAGCAGAAAAATTTACCTCGTGGTTTTATAGTATGTTAAATGATTATGTAATTGGACAACAAAGTGATAAGTTATGTGTAGAGCACTTTTGGAATGACTGCAGTTTACATTTAGTGATGGAATCTGCAACCGAAAATGTCATTCAAGATGTTCTCAGTAATTCAGAAAGTGTTGTAAATATGCTGAGAGACCTACAAATACAACATAAATTATATTTCAACCCTAACATTTCAAGTTCTGGAATTCGAGGAAAAGTGGATGCTCACGGTCTTGTTATGGTAATGGCATGTGGTACGTTGCATCAAGTAAATATTTGTGTTGGAATATTTCAGCAAATATTCGGCCTTGTAAGAGACCCTTTTATGCAAAACAATTGGAGAATTAAATCAACCAGTATAATACTGAGGAGTCAAAAAACTTCTCAATTACCCACATTAGAAAATGAGTGTTTCAATAATCTTTTATTACCAAGCTGACTATTGAAATTTAAATAACTTTTCAAAATATTTTACACAATGCATGTACTAAATTTATGCATGGATATAGCATATAACAACAACTTGACATTGTCATTGTATACTTCTAACTAGATTGATGTGGAAAAAAGTATTTATTATCATAATTTCTATATCTGACTAATTCTTAAACATACAGGTAGTATGGAAATAAGAATATTACATGTATAAATGTAAGATATGTATATATTATGTTATTAAAAATATAAATAATTATTTTAATGTTCATTCAATGTTGTGATGAACAAGAAATGTATATTTTTCTAAGAAATGTGTATAATGTATTTGTGTTACAATTAAAAAGAAAGTTGGGCTACAACAAAATGAAAATCTAAATCTCTACTAATTGTACTCAAGTAATTCTTGATCTAACAAGTTTTCATCACAGTTTAAAGTATGAAGAGAGAATTGTATTATTACAGGAAAAATAACATGTTTGAACCTAGTCTTTCAGAATAAATTCTGAAAAGATGTTTCCTCAGTTAATTGTGAGAAAAAAAGAGTACAATAAACTTTATTAAAATTATACATTTTATTCACTCTTTTTAACTCCTTTCAAATGACAATTATAAAAAAAAGGTACTATTAGGAAACTGATTATTTCTTAAAATAATTGGTCTCCTAGTAAAAAGGAAATATTATTTTAAGATTATTAAAGAACAGTAAAACTTTGTACCAAATGGCAATATTCTTTTCAACATTTAAGCTGTTTTTAAGAAAATGGTGTTTAAGCGCTACTGGAAATTCTAAATTTGAAGTTAATTTTTTTTTACAGGAAGTTTTTGGTTTTTCGGCAATTTTCATTAGAAGTCATTTGAAACATTAACTCACAAATACAATAGTGTTTATAAATTGCTGGAAATGTGCATATTAAAAGTATAAGAGAATTGTAAAAAAATTGCATTTGTGTAATTTTAGAAAAAACAAAAAAAAAATCCCTAAAATGAACTTATTACCATGTTAAAGAGTGCAATTACACTATCCGTTCGAAAAAAAAAATTGAAGCCATTTATGAGAAAATGGCGTTTGAGCGTTTCTGAAAATGCGGAAATTTAAGCCAGTTTTCACAGAAAACTACTTTTCCAGAAACTCTATCTGGCATTATCTAAAGCACAAGTATGTAATAACGTTAATATGCGCATCGTGCGTTATCTAGCGGCCCGACCGAGAAAGATGCGAAATTCAGTGACAATGCCACCGTTAAGACCTTGAGCGGCAAAGTTAGAAAAATCGCCGTATAGTAAAAAGCAAGTTTTGCAAAACGGCGGACTTATCGGCAGAAAAAATCATTACCACACCCCAATAACGAAAAAGTGGATAAATTCAGCTGCTAAATTAAGAAACTTATAACACGCGGTGATTTAAATTCATTTAGTCAAAAAACAGTAAAAATTGGGTGACGTATGGGGGAGATGATTATCTGCACACGTTTTCTTGAGTTCCAGATTCCCTTCCCGTCATTTTAATTATAATTAGTTGAAAGACGAGTAAAAGGCAAAATAAATAAAAATAAATTTCAAAAATCGCAAGATAAGAATTCTATATCAAATGAAGTGATATTGAACCTCATACAATGTTGTCAAAGCAGATATACTATTTCCTCGACTGCTGGCGTAGGCGGCAAATTGCAAAACACGTCAATATGCCGAATACTTACATTGTAGGTCTTCGCGAATTCTTTAGTTCAATCTCGTATGTACGACATATGACAGTAATATTTAAATATGTGATTTATTAAAGTTTTGGAAATATATTTATCTGTGCAATGTAATTGAATTTCCCTCACTATTCAAGAGAGATTATTGTCAAATTGCCGCCTTGCGAAAGATGAGGCGTCAAAAATCGTTACACTAGTGGGAACACTTTTCAGGTTTTCAACGTCAAAAGTAATTTGTTGAAACCGCAAAGTGTGAAAGTGGCTTTTAGATTGTACTATCTCAGGTACTAAAAACTTCGATTTATAGAGGAGTCTACTGCACAATAATTCGAGTACAAAATGGCAATGAATTGTTGTTTTCAATAATATTTGAGACTCTCCAATAATCACTACGAAAATCAGAATTCCAACGTTGGTTTTGCATCAGAATCGCTTACAACACCACCAACAAAAAAATCTCTGCCGTCATCTTGAAAGACGAAAAGGAGATTGTTGCCTTCTAATCTCATGACTTGGATAATGGAAAACAAGAGACGGTGAGTGATCCATCAAAAACATAATTCGAAAACTGCAGAACTCGTCAGTGCAATAAGTCGCAGAGACAACCACTCATTTTTCATAATTTTTCGTTGGTCAGTCACAAAAGCTTTGTGTTCTCTCTCTTGTATCTGCCTGTTAGTCTGTGCAACAGAGATTGTGAATGTATTGCGTGTCTGTCCTACCGACTCCGGTCTCACAGGTCTACCCTTGATTTCGGTACTTTTGAATAAATGTAAATAATAATAATTATTATTATTACACTGTAGACAACCACTCATTTTTCATAATTTACTTTTTTCATGTTACAAACATAAGATGTACAAACTTTTAGAATTTCGTTGGTCAGTCACAAAAGCTTTGTGTTCTCTCTCTTGTATCTGCCTGTTAGTCTGTGCAACAGAGATTGTGAATGTATTGCGTGTCTGTCCTACCGACTCCGGTCTCACAGGTCTACCCTTGATTTCGGTACTTTTGAATAAATGTAAATAATAATAATTATTATTATTACACTGTAGATAACTGCGGCTACGTGCATAAAAAGTACCAAGAAATTCAAAATTATAATTTACTTTTTAGTTTACGAGATAAAACTTTCCCCAATGTTACCAGTAATTGTAGCTCGCGTCATGAAAATTCAAGCCCCCCTCACATCGTTTCGCCACTCTTCCTGAAGCGTTGCCGTGGGAGACGCCAGATCTGTGCAGGATCTGCGGTCGCTTCCGATGACATACGAGGGTCTGTGTTCTTGCCTTCCGCTTACGGAGTTAGGAGAGGTGTCACAGCAGGAGCGGATCCAGCCTATTATTTTTCGGGAGGTGGGGGTATATTTTTGTATACATATATTTTTGTAAATAATAAATGAATTTGTTATTATATTGTATATTATTTAGAGATTCAATAGATGAACCCTTTAAAGCAGGTAAACGTCGTTTTGAGATCAAAAATCGAGTTGTAGGATAAAAGAGCTCGTGCGTATACTCCGCTCATTCTTTCCGGTATTTGAACCCGGAAGATCTTAGAGCAAGGTGGAATGTTAACATAAAACCTTAGAAGTAAAATATATCTAAAATAAGATGTGAGGAGATGGAATAATGGTGATATTTAGAAAATTAGTTCATTTTTTAAAAAACCAGTTCCAAATCGGAATCGATATTTTGAGTAATGCTTCAAACAATTTTAAGATGGTATTAGAAGGAAGACGGAAATATGTGAAAAAGATAGTTATGTACTACTATTACAGACCGTTTACCTCGGTCTGTAATAGTAGTATAGCATCTCTAATTTGGTATCTGAGGGAAAATAGATTAAGATGCAAAGTGACGAACGCATAAACCGACTGTCTGGCTTGCGTATCCCGCAAGTCCCGCCTCCTTTGCCGGGTTTGCCGCACGACTCTGCCTGGCCTGGTCGTGCCCCCGCGCCGAGAGAGGGCCCACAACAAACGGGTGGGTGACGCAACGGCGCAGAAGGGGAAGGAGGGGGGGGGGCGAGGTGTTTTTGTAAATTTCACTTTACGACGCTCCTATTCGTCCGATTTGCATGATTGTCACGGCGTTGGATTCAGGAAGCATGTCGCTATCGCGCTATAAGCCCACATTTTTAAATTTTTTCTCGGATGTTTGAGAACTAATTTCAAATTCGAGATTTTGCTAGATTTTTGGAAAAAGGGCTTCGTAGAGTAAATTCTATTTTAAAAAGGCGTCAAATGCCGTTTACAGATCGAAAATCGGGCCATTGGTTCAGACGTTATCGGTAAAGTAAATTCCCCTGTGATAATGCTGCGATCTATTGAATTTTCCTACAAGTATTTTTCGGTGCATTTAGCCTTAAGAGAAGCCCCTGGAACATGAAAAAAGTACCAACTTTTTTTATTATATTTTGTTGGAGTGTGAAAGACTTTTAAGAGAATGGTGTGAGTCACCTTTCGTTTTAAACTCGCTTATTTTTCGAATTTTATTATTGTTCCCTTATTGTTCGAATTTTTCAAAGTCCTTTATTTCCTGAATTTAAGCCACTTTTTAAAAAAGGGAGCAAAAATGAAATTCAAAATTACCGACCAATTTCTCTTTTATCAGGTTTCTCAAAAATGTTAGAGAGGCTTTTCTATTCGTGAATGGAAGCTTTTCTCAGGAAAAACGAAGCGTTTTCAGACTCACAGCACGGGTTTAGAAAATCAAAATCTACGGGAACTGCCATTTTTTTTCGAAGAGCGTCTTAAAGATGTTGCTTCATTAATGAAATATTTTTAGATCTTTCGAAAGCTGTTGACGTTCTTGACCATAACATCTTGCTATCAAAATTACCTTCTTTTGGAATTCGCCCTAGATTGAATAACCTCGTGCCTTAAAATCGATCATTAATCGAAAATTAAACATCGATCTCAAAGAGTAGAAATACCGTACAGGCACAAAACGACATTATTTACTTTTCTTTCCAATTCTTTACCAATTGAATATGGGGTCCTGCAAGTCGTAATTTTCAATCTTAGGTCCTATCCTCTTTCTGTTATACGTAAACGATATGCCGTCGTCCATTAAAAACGGAAGAACAGTTATGTTTGCCGAAGACACGAATACTCTTTGCAAAAAAAAGAAACAATAAATAGTACGATTTTAGGAGTTTCAAATTGGTTTTCTAATTACAAATTAATAGTTGACGTAGCAAAAACAGTTTCAATGCATTTTTGTATTTCAAATCAGCAATCCCATGCTCCATTGAAAATGAACAATAAGCTAATAGCTGATGTTCAGGTAACAAAATTTCTAGGTCTCTCAATTCAGTCAAACCTCATATGGAATGTTCATATAACAAAATTTAACACTAAATAAAGTTTACGCATTCAGAATTCTTTCAAATTCTGTTAGCCTTCATACAGCTCGTCGCGTGTATTTTGCAAATATACATTCCCGCTGAGATATGCCATATAATTCTGGGGAAACTCCAAATGTAGTACTCAGACCTTTAGATTGCAAAAGAAAATTATTCGAATAATGAAAAAATGTCATCCGCGTGATCCCTGCAAGCCTCTTTTCATTGACCTTGGAATCGTACCACTGACTTGCCCATATATTTACGAATCTGTAATATTTGTCAAAAGTAACTTACTTAACAGTGGGAACATATTTTCATGCAATACTGATATTTATAATTACAACACACGTAAAAATCACGTTCATCAAGTGTCAGTATCAGCAGCTCGCTATCAGAAATCCACATACAATATATGTACGTTACTTTACAACACATTGCCAGATGACATTAAACAATTGAAGTCGGTGCACAAATTTACGTTAAAAGTAAAATATTTTCTGCTGCGTAACTGCTTATATACAATTGGGGACTATATTGATTATCAAAAAGAAAACTAATGTTTATTTTAACAAAACAGTGATATACATACGTACAGTGATATTATATATATTGAATTAGTTTACATTTATATTGTAATTTTTTTAAAAGACTTAATATGTTTGTAACAAATAATGTTCTTCTGCTTCCGGGTCAATGACCCCCCCCCCCCATATCCAGTTTTTGTCCAGTTTCCCTGATCGATTGAGCAAATGCTAAGAGAGCCCCTTGTTTTGCATCTGAACGTAAATGTAGCTTCACTATGCGCACATTTTGTTGAACTCTTCTTTTGCTTGTAATGGTAGAAGAGGTAAGGGCAAGTTACAATTTTGTTAGCAATGCAGAAAAAACATACTTGCAATTCGTTTACCGATGCAAATACGTTTTCCATAATACGGAAACGAAAATGTATTTTTTTTTTCAAATATCACTAATCTCGCGATTTTATTAAATTTATTTATTTTAAACTTTTACTTATCTTTCAACTACATATAGTTAAAATGACGAGAAGGGATTCTGGAACTCAAGAGAACGTGCGCAAATAATCTTTTCCCCCATACGTCACATAGTTTTTTTTTTTTTTGACTAAATAAATCTAAAATATTGCCAAGTTCACATTATTTTCGCCTTCCTACAACTACAAGAATGAAGTTTTTTTATATGAATGAATTTTTGTCTCTATAATTCTTTCATTAAAGTCATATAAGTTTGTTTTTCTTGTTCTAAAATTTAGTAATTTTCGCACTATGTTGAGTGAAGTAAATGCAGTATAAAAAATATCAAAAACAAGAATTTCTCAACATCGGCTCCAAATTGTTTCTTTTAACTTTTGGTAAGAATGGTTAATATATTTGAGATATAAACATAATTTTGCTCTATTCTTTTGTTTTAAAAACTTACACTAATGCAAATGTAATTTTATTGACCTCTGTCATTAATAATTGCATTACTGGTAATTTGTACACATTATTGCATTTGTGAGTGCATGTGCTTTAAATTTTGTCATATGAAGTTCCTTGAAAAATGTATAATTTTTGGAACAGATAGTGTTCAATGCACTGTGGAATGACATAAATGCCACTTTGATGACTTATTTTCTTTCAAATGTAATTTTCTTTTTAAATATCTCTCAGATCTTTAATAGTATTTAGAGTACCCGCAATTTGTATGCAGAAGTACTTACAATCTCACAAGTTTTCCATGGAAAAAAGCTTCAAATTTTGCTTTTATGCTTAAATGACGTTTTCCCAAAATTGACTTCACATTCAACGAAAATTACCATACAGGGTGATGTTTTACTCTTCATCACAAGATATTCAGTTCTACCATTAGGCGACTGAAAAATTGAGAAAATGTAGTTTGGGCAGTGATAAACGGCAGCTGTGAGAAGGGTGATGTATAACCGAAAATCTAGTCCAGACCAAATAAATTAGAAAAATAACTCGTAAAAGATGCCACTTTGATGTCAATTTTTGAAAATTGCAAACAAGAAGAAAATTAACCCTGAAAAAGTACAATATTAATGATTACGATTTTTTGTTAATTGACATGTTTTAAATAATCTGCATGTGTGTGTGTGTGTGTGTGTGTGTGTGTGTGAATTCTCTGTTTTCCGAAGTAGGCTTACAATAGTTAGCCCAATGATGACATTCATTGGGGGCAATGAAATTTCAGATAAATCTTTTTGTAAAGTATTCAATTAACTTACCTTTCCAAATCTTCAAACAAAATTCAAAAACATAACTTTTTCAAAAAAATGTTTTTAATAGTGAACATAAATTAGGTTTTATTTCATACATTATCTAAAAAATCGCATTTTCTATGTATAAAGCTTAAGAAACTAAGTAAATTATGGTAGCCAACAGTGGGCAACAAATTAGCGGCAACAATGTGCCAACTACACTATAAACAACTTCCCAACAAGCACTCACTCATTCTTACTTCTGCTCAAAGGTTGCATTCTAATTTTATTGCACATATAATTCTGATTATCAGATTATAGAGATTGTACAATACATTATATTTCACTGATTTATATATTTATTTATCATCTTCACCCACTCTCCAACAACACCATTAAGGCAGGTATATGCATTACTAAGGAACAAACAACCATAAATAGAATTTTTTGCAGTGCAGGCCAATAAACAACAATTCATGTAACAACAAAGTCTCAACAGTGTGATTATAGAAACTCTGTAGTGAATGAAACGTACTGATGTTACCAAACAAATAATATAACCACCAACAAAGGCACAGTCTTTTGTGTTGTAGCAGTAGCACATACTCTTACTGGTACAATTTTATTCCATTTCTCACTTTAACAATATTATATTCTTCACAAATCATAAAACCTAATTTTACATACACTGAACTGGAGGTATGCAAACCTACATATAACTCATTAATAAAATTCAGGCATTTCATTTATGTTTCTTAGCAGATACTTCTTCAGAAACACCATCATCCACACGCTGCTTATCAACAGGATATAACCTAAAGAATTCATCTATGCATTAGTAAAAAACAGAAGTTGTCTAGTTCATATGTCAATATTTACAAAACATTTTACCAACCATCGTTGATAGAGATATATTAGGAAGACCACATCATCTCTAAAACATGCCACACGATGTGCTGTAGGCATGGTAATAATAAAGGCGAATAGATCGTCAATAAATGTGTTGAAAGCCTGCAAACACAGATTAAATTAATTGAAACAAATTTTATTACAATCTCTTATAAACACTACAAAATAAGAATCCACTTGCCTTGTACATAAATGCTCTCCAAGGTAAATGTGCTACAGATTTCAACTGGTAATTCACAAACAACTGAGGCAACATAAATAGGAAACCAAAGGCATATACTCCATTCACAAGGCTATGGACACTCCATGAATACCAGCTGTGGATAAAGAAATAATTCTTTTTGAATTAGCAATTTAATCATTAAATCCTACACATGATAACAAGGGAGCAGAACAGAGAAAGTTAGTACACTATAATAGAATATTAAAGGTCTATAACTACAATTTAAATTCCTTAAGGCTATTTCTTTTGTCATTTCAGCACATGAAAACAGAGTAATCACAATGTAATTATGGTGCATCATGAAATAAAAATTAACTCTTTGGAGGTCGTGCAGGAAATGCTAACATAGATAGTTAAGCAAGAAGCCTGCTAAAGCCACACAAAATGTATATTTCACTGTATGGTGAAATAATACTGGATATATTTCACCGTATGGTGAACATAATAGTTATCAAAATGAAATTCAGTTGAAAAGGATAACTATGAAACATCTGATGCCTCATATTACAGTAATTTATTGTATTCAAACACTGAATATAATATTTTTTACCTTACAATACTAACCTTAAGTAAATTTTACTCACTTTACAACCTTTTTGTTCTGTACTCTCAAGCTCCTAACTTTACACAAAACTGTAATCTTTAGTCAATTTGCAATAAGGGGCCATCAATGAATCACATAAAGCAAATTAGGAGTATTTTAGATACCCTCTCCCCAGCAAATTATGTAAAGCTTGCTCCCCCCTGCCCTATTTATAATAAAAATACATAACATGTGCCATCAACTTCATTTTTAATAACAACTAAATTTAACTCCATTTGTCACAGTGAATGAAGGGAGGGAGGGGAGAAGATAGGAAATTTTTCAGTTTTATTGTGAGAAATGTAATTCTTAGAACATCAACAATGACTCGTGAAAATTTCTGCCGAGAAGCTGGGCAGTTTCAGATGAGGATGACACAGTTTGGCAGTCTCCAGTACTAATTTAACAGGATTTTAGAATATATTAGTTTTGAATAATTCCTTCATAATCTAACAGATTTAACTGACATACTATTCATGAAAAAATATTTGTATTTATTATAAAAATTATTCATCATAACTTTTTTTATTATTTCGTGTATTTTTAAATACATTTTTATCTTTTTTTGTCGTATTATAAGACCGAATGAAAGGAATTGTTTATGTAAGTAATGAAAAATTAAGAAAATAAATAGTATTCCGTAAAACTAAACTAACACCTCCAACCCCTATGTAGAGCAGTTTTATGTTGCCTCAAACCCCCTTTACTCCTTTTGGCACTAAGTAATTTATGACCTGAGAGAAACTTGCCTTAAAATGATTCGGTCCACTTCAATGATTTTATGAGTGACAGTAAGTAAATTCTACTCATCTTTAGTGTTGCAGCGTATTTCGAAGAAAGTTAACAGAGGCACGATCAACTTTCCCACGAAAAACTGTAGTTAATATCAAAACATTTTGCCTCAAAGCAAAATAGGATTAACTCTTTAACTTTTACAGTGTGTACATAGATACTGAGAAATGTATCTAATTATAACTTCTTTTTCCCTAGCTCTTATTTCAAACTTTTTTGATACTGGTTGGTTTTGGGGTTCTACAGACCACATTCCTCAAGATATAAGGAAAAAACAAGTTTCTGAAATCCATTTTTAAAAACTTTGTTTGATTGAAATTATTGATTTAATAATTTTTAACAAGTATGTAAAATAAATATTTATTTTGATAGGTTTCTTTCAAAGAGCTAATAATTGCAAAAAGTATTGAGAAACCTGGATGTAAATAATTCAGAAATGTTGCTATTTTTTTTTAAAATTCAGAACAATTACATGGTAAAAAAAAAAAAATTATACTTGAAGAACAACGCAACAATAATAAACCCTTACTGATTATTGTTACGGTTCATATTTTTGTATAAACACAAGGCATGTCAGCTTTTTCGGTTCCCTCAAGGTAAATCATGCTCCTCCCTGGGAGAAGTAAAAGGTTTCTTTGCCATGCCTCCTAAGGCATAGTCTACTAGTATGCATATGAAAGGGCTATGGTTCAACAATGCCCTCAGTTCTTTTCTTGCACACATCCCATGCTTATTTGTTCTACATTCTAAGTGTATGGCATTTTTCTGTTGTAAAATTTATGAAAACTTTCTCCATGACTTCCAATACATGAAACTCAGTTTTCACGCAAAAGCACTTAACAGGACTTTTACAACTGAAATAATTTTTAATACTTCACTCCACCCTTTCCACAGCATCCACAAAAAGTGGCCAATTGAAACTTAAGTTTAATGAATACAATTTTTTTAAATTACCTTTTGTGAGGTTGATATAATAGTGAATACACAGCACCTCCAATGCAAAGAGGATACAATAGGTAACTCAAGTAACGCATGCTCTGAGCATCAAGTTTTTGTGTATATTGTTCTGCTTGAGTAGAGCCACGAAACGAAACTTTAGGGACAGGAAGTATAGAAAACCAGAAAGTGATGTTAATGCAAACAACTTTTTGTAGTTTCCAAATCTGAAACACATCAGAAAGATGTCAATAATAGGATCCCAATTAAAAAATAAAAATAAAAAGCAACACTACTCTGATTTCTTCATTACCATAAATCATCTCCTCCTATCCAATTATATAAAGTAAAAAAAAAAAATCTAATGAAAACTAGTCATGTAGTATAATTTACATTTATTGCTCTTTTGTTGGCATTTTGAGATTTTTTTATGGGAATAAACCTTTTTTCAAACTTTTCTCCAGAAAACCTTGACTATCATTATTTTATAATAAAAATGAAATCATAACTTACTTCAATAAGAGTAGCAATTGCAGATGGTACTAAAACTAACAAAGATGTATCTTCATCCAAAAGATATAACAAAACAACCGTTTGGCTAAAAGCTCTCCAGGCAACTGTATAGCAAGACAGTCCAGCAAATGAATCTTTCTGACGCCAAAAATTTACATCATGTTTAAAGGCCAAGAAATCGAACAGCAACTGAAGATAAAGAAATTTATATTTATTATATAACTATCGTAGTATAACATTTAAGAACTAGATATATATTATTGATAAATCATACATGGATTGCTGCCACAAAAATAGTAAGTCCTAGGAGATACATATTAGTATCTGCAAAAATACTCTTGACTTCATCAATGTCTTTAGGAGAAAAACCAAATGAAATCAATGAGTGAAGAGCAGTTTCCAAATGCTGCATTAACCTGAAAATAATTTCATTATTTAAAATAATACTAAACATTTCAAAATGAAATCCATACAATTATTTTAAGTATTACCTGAGTTTTCCTATTCCAGTTGGCATATAGGACAATGTAACATTGCTAACAGACAGATTAATCACGGGTACAAGATCACGTAATCTATTATTTAGAAAATCATACTGCACAATAGGAAGAAATTCACCAGATGAAGTAATACTGAAATATGTTTATAAAATATTTAGCACAAATAAAAACAAATACATTAAAATCTCTATGTGCTTATCAAGGAAACTTACCTCAGAAATTGCATCAGTTCAGGAGGTACGTTAGATCTAGGAAAGGCTATATTATCAGTTAGGATATTGAATGTAACATGAGTTTTCATATGTGTCACTGGAGGTTGTTTGGAGGCTCTCTTATTTGAATTATGTTTTTCAGTGTCCTGGGGAAAAAAAATAAATAAATAAATAAAAAATTACATTAAAAAATTACAACAAAGGCAAATGAAAATATATGATCTCTAAATTAATGAACTCACCGTCATCCTTTGTCCTCCAAGTAATTGGAATGTAGCTGCTTCAGGTACATGATACTGAGTGAGACGGACTCTTGTATGGACTGTCAACGCATCTTGAAAATGATTGGAATATTTTGGCATATTATGTTGTTGACTGGTTAAAAATAGATGAAGGTATAAAGTACCATTCTTCTGCGTCGATTCAGGTAAAACAATTGACAATTCTCTGATGTGGGGGTAAGAGAAAAGAAATGAAATAAGAAGCAAACAACTTCAACATACAAAACAACACTTTACAAATATCAATACCTGTCAGTTGGCTTTGTATAATCAAATTCTTGTATACTGTCAATGAAAACTGCATCTCGTTCCCTATTAGGATGTGGTGTAACTGATGTATAGAGATAGAGCTAAAATATGAAAATTCAAATCAATTTTATTCTTACTTAATTTAAAAATAAATAAATAAATAAAGAGGACATACCTGTAACTTCGGGTTGTTGTTAAGATAAGATTTAATGCAATTGTCCTTAGGTTGACATGATGGTGGTATGAATAACTGTCCTAAAGTCCAAATCGAATGTAAAACATATCCTATAAATAATCCGGAGAAAATAATAGAAAGAGACGGAAACTGCATCCCGAAAACGATAGTTACATATTCTATGTAATGTATAATTCAACGCTAAAATAAACTACAGCTATGAACCGCTCACTCAAAACTCGCATTGATAGCGGGACTAATACACATATACACAGGGATCGATTAAGGAATCGATTACATTCCTACGTGACAACTCGGCGATCTCTTTCGATAAAATGGGATCGACAAACAAAATTACGAAACGACCCTCGCATCATGGCTGCGTTGTAAACTTTACAATATAAAGCGAAGAAACGAAAGCAAATGGTAGCGGAGTTGATAATTGGCAATAGCCGGGTGGTGATACGAATTCGGTGACTATTGAAGAGTGTTATAAGAGTGGGACGTTACGTGTGACGAAGTGACAAATAGAACTCTTGGCTCTTCAATTACGATCTATGACGTTATGAATGTCAAAATAAGGATACTTCTTGTGCATTCTAAGTGTGTTAATATATTGACAGGTGTATGCAACTATGTCTGTGAACATTGCTATTCTTTATTTATGTTTACTTCTCATCAATGACAAAAATGATAGTGGCTGAAGCTCTTCCTAGTGAGGGAGCTCGAGGTTTTTGTCCACACATGAGAAAACAACAATAAACTTAATTCTTGGTGATAGGAATTATTCAGGTAGGGATTAGACTTTAGAAACACTATCGTTCGTTACATAATGATTTATTACAGTACAACAAACACATGCTCCATGGATTCTGTAAACAACTAATTTGAATATTCACTTGAAAATGAAATAGTCCATATCCTCTGATTCAATCCAACAATAATTGCTAACTAACTCTACAAAATTTTCATCATCACTTTCTCTGATCATTTTACAGAACTCCATGAATCTTAGGAACTCACAATCGTGTTTCAAAATGCGTTGCCCACCATCACATTCACAAGCATTAAATTGTCGAATCACATTGATACCAAAAGCAGAAAATTCATGGGAAGATAAATTACTGCTTTTACACATGTCAATGAGCAATTTTGCAAGATGTTTCTTCCCAAAATTCATATTGCCAAAATTATATAGTCTAAGTTTTGCTTCAGCAACAACTGCAGGTGCATCAAGAACAAACAACACAACAAGTATGTCTCTTACAATTTCTGGACCTTTAGTGTTGTAAATCCAACTCGGTCGGGATACTGCTGCTATTGTAGGACCTGTTGGGTTCCCATCTGGAGAAGGCGGTCCGGGGCTTCCTGTTCTATGTTCGTCAACAACACCATGAATTACTTCTTGAACAACGTCTTGTACACCGTCATGCACTTCCTCAATGTGAGAAATCGTTGGAACTTTATCATCTGAAGGTGCAAGAATGATTGTTGCCAACTCACTTTTCACTTCGCTTTTCGGTCGAATTGTTGAGACATAAAATTCCGGGTGTTTTTTGCGAATATGGCGAATTAAATTCGCGGTCGAACCCCCACTTATGGAAATTGCAGCAGTACAAGTATCGCACTTTGCTCTGTTGATTCCTGACGGGGTGAAAAAATGCCATATTGCACTACGCTTCTTTCCCGTTTTAGGAGTATAGTCCATTGTAAAAATTATTTTAACTTGCGTCACAAATTAATTTTCAAAATTTATATTTGTGAGTCGATTCTTGTAGATTCACGGACTGTACCACACGCAGTTCAACAAGATTCGTTCTGATCAGCTTCAGTTCGCTTCACTCGCCATCACGCACTCGGATTCCTTATTAACCTGCGACGGGACGCTCGTTTTCAGATCGTTACTAACCTGGGCAAATAACCTGAACCTCGAGAAAGTTTCACATATTTCCCCGGAAAATAAAATAATTGTGCTTTTTAAAAATTAGGTACTTATTTTATAATCACCATCTTATGATTGAAGTGAGTTTAGTTGTGAGATAACTATTTTTAAAGGCGGAATGATACAGTAAATGAGAACTGTACTGGAGGCCGTTATTGGTTATTACGCAGTGTGTAGAATCTCATAGCCAGCTCATAGCTTTGATTATACTAACAGCGGTTGGTTATATAATATAGTTTCCTTGAATTTCTGGTAGCCAAAATCTAGACTTCCGATGCATTTAAATAAAAGAACACGTATGCCAGTTAAAATGTAGATTACGCTGTGGATGGACTATCTTTTGTTTTGTATGTAGTAGAATATTTTAGTTCTCATTTATTCAATACTGATATTATAGTCCGGGATAGTAATGAAACGATATGAGAAATCGCCGGACGAACTGCGAGATTAGCCGTGCAGTTTGTACGAGAAACCCAACATTAAATGCGATATAATACTTTCCTGGTACTGGCGAAGGGTTTTTCACGATGTTAGGGCCACAAAGAACATGTCAATAATTGTGATTTTACAGAGGTTTTGAGGAAAAGAGAAGGGTACGTATATTGCAGAGTCAAAAAGGGCATAAAGCTTGTGTCACCGGCTGCTTTATGAAATTTAATTGAATGTCGACCATTTTAAAAACATTTTCTTACATTGATGAAAGTTACCGTTTTTGTTAATGTCTCTTTACATGTGGGACAAACAGTTTTTATATGAAGTTTGTATGTGTAAATTTGACAAATACATATGTTTATTGGGTGTTTTGGAAATTCCGAGAACATTGTTTCAGAATGTTTTGGAGATCAATTTTGCTTTTATTGACAGTGTTTAGTTCAAATCTTTTTGAGTTTGATGTGATATTAACACTAATTTCCCCGTGCTGAAGATAATGCAGTGCAATGGCTGTCATGCTTCACTGTGACTAAGTACAAATAAACAATATTTTCTCAAAAAACCCACAAATTTAACACACAAGTACAAATAAAAATTTTACCAATAATCTATGCTGAACTGTCTTTAAGGAATAATATCTAGTTTTACAGGTCTCATGATTTTCTCTGACTTCCAATGATTCTGCAATTTCCTTGATTTTTCTTTGACGTTTCCAGAGCAATGAAATTCCCTGACATTTCCCGTTTTTCCAGAAAGTGGCCTCCTTGGGTAAGGAAAGACGCTGACCACACACAGCATGTACGTTTACACTATCTGATGGTATTGGTATTGGGAAGATTTATTCCTCCTCCCCCTTCCAATTTATGAAATTGTCAAATTCTTTGTCAATCAAATATTGAAAGGAAAACAGTACACACAATAACAGTACACCAAATAACAGGAATATTCCACAAAATATAAAACATCCAGTAATTAATATTGGGTAGACCCACATACAAATGGAAAAATAGTTTAATTTACACAGTACATGGCAATACAGAATTGTCTTGTTTAAGTTTCTTCAGATGTTGACACACTACATAATACTCTTAGACACAAAATCACAAGCCAACATCTTTTAGTGTTCCACATAACAGTTCTTGCATTGAATGACCTATTCCCTAAAATATATTTTATACATTTAAGCTCCTTTACTGTAGTCTCACTACAATACAAAGGACTTACACTGAAATGCTGTCATTTTACCTTCAACTTTGGAAGGAGGATGTGAACATTTTACATGTTGCATTCCTGCTGGAAGATTGCTACAAATAAAAAAAAAAGCAGTTCTGGGTTATTTGGTGCTAAGAAATCCCTGTATTGAGAGTTATTTCTGAAAAAATTGCTTTTTATCATCACAGTCATTTAAAATATAAACCATCAGAAGTGTTGTATTGTATGTCATACATCACATTCTTTCACTTTTCTAAAGTAATATTTGGAATTCTTCCTATTGGCTCAGTATCTTTAAATGCTTTTACAGAAATGCTTGTTATGACTTGTGACAGTCTTCCATGTGGTGTGTAGTATACCAAATTGAACAAAACATATGTATCTTAATTTATTTGCGCATGCATATTTTTTCCACCGTATTAACTGCAGGATATTATAATGCAGTCTTCCACTTAATAAATAAATTAAATACTTTAAAATCCATAAAATCTACTTCTGAAAAAGACTTGTAATTTCATGAAGGAAAACGACTCAAAAGAGAAAAAGTGGTGATATTTGTCCTCAGTATTAGTAAACCTTTCACTATTCACAATGTGGTTGGGAATTATGCACATCAAACATCAACAAGTCTCTCACAATCCATTACTTCAATTTTTTCCTGCAAGAGTGAGGGGAAGGGGAACGGACATTTCCTCTTTTTCCTTAAGGTGAAAATCTTTCCCATCTTATCCAGATCCAAATTCCTACATTCATTTTCTGTGGCAATAACAATGTAAAAAGTAAATACCAATGACATAATATCAACTGTCACACTTTGTCTAGAAAGTCCAATTACTATACGACTCATTCCATTACTTTTGAGTATTTTCTCTGGAGCCATTTGGACACAGCCATTTACTACAAGTTTCCATTCATCGAATCAGAATACTGTGGATATTTACAAACTTAGATAAGCAAACGCAACTTCTTAGCATTATGTTGCAATTATCAGTAGGCTCCAAACACAATTTCTGAAGATTCCTACAATGAATACTAAAGGAAATTAAATGAACACAGGTTACTTGAATCTGTGGGAAAACTTGTGGGATTAATAAGTTCAGTGAAATGTTTACATCTACTTTCAGCTTGTTAAAGTTTGCTTATAAAAAACAAACTGAGGTGTTAAGACATCGCTGTACACATTCTGTACTTTTGCAATACAGGAACTTTAAGATGTATTTACCATTTATTTCAGAAGTAGATAGCAAATCTTGATAAACAATGATTTTCAGATCTTACAGACAGCCTTTCAATGTATTAACAAAATATCTTGGTAAATTGCACTATTTTAGTTGTCGATTCTGCACAATACTGACTCAAATTTTCAATAATCTTTCTACGAGTCTTGTATTCTTCAGAACGATGAATAAACTTTTTTCACACTCTCTTAATTCTTCTGATTAAAATCCTTGCAACATTGAAAGCAATCACTTCCAGTACAGTCAGCATCACATTTTCTAACAATCATAGCTACTTACATACAATATTACTATAGTTTTTCTTTTATGACTTCTCACGTTTTTTTAAGGATCGTTTATTTCCTGATCGATTAATTATATCTGCAACGTGATTCTTATGTTCAAATATCTTCATTACTTGACTTTTTGCTTCCTGCATTTGATCAGAAGTCACTTTACTACGCTGCATGTTACCCTACAAAGAAAGAAAAATTACAGATAAATCAACCTTGTACTTATGATTTACCTATAATTATCTTCACTCTGAAATTTCACTTCTTGACTGCTTAATGCCAGAGTCAATTTAGAAGGCAAGAAGTGCACAAATATCTATAGATCTGACTCTTTTAATAGGATGTAGTTCTATGTGACATTGGAAAGAAAATTTAAACCATTTTTATTTACACCATATGTTTCTGGTGTAAAGTGTTTGAGAAAGTTGAGATGCATTCAAAATAAATCATTGATAGTTTGGGCACATCACTTTTCTATATTCTTACCTTAATAAGTTCATTTATTCGATTTATGTCTTTCTCAAGTTCCTTTCCCATTCTCTTTTCCATGAGCTTAAGAATTCCAGTTAGTCTTTCAGAAACCTGTTGCTCCAACTCAGACTGTAAATAAATTACATTCCATTAAAACTTGTGTAAAACACTATTAATAATAATCTTAATGTAAGTGAAGTAAATTAAAAATCCTCTCAAATTATTAATACCACAGAATATAAGAAAGATGGTAATTAATTAATCAAACCAACCAATTCCTCCATTTGAGTGCTCAAATGGTGAACTTTCCAGCCTTCCAGCTTCTGGAGAACTTGTTTTTGAGCAGCAAGTTCTGACACAGTGGGTCTTCGTTCATCTTTTGGTCGTACATCACTATATCTTACATAGTGGTTGTGCCGAGATTTCCAATTGTGCCTATACCCAGCAAGGAGTGTAAGGCCTCGCCGTCGTGCTGGAGGAAGTGGAGGTTTCTCTATGTGTTCTTCAGGTGGTGGAACTGAAAATGAAAATTAAATTTAATAAAAATAAATTGATTTGAATTGTGTTGATTAATTCAAATAAAGTAATATCCCAATATTTCTTACATATTTCACAACAGAATAAATTAAAAAGAATAATCACTAACAAAACATGACACTAAGGCAAGCATGAATGAGGAGAATAGCTGAACCGACATTTTCCATAAACATTGTAACTAATAATAATAATAATAATAATAATAATAATAATAATAATATTAATACAATTTTTTTAATTAAAAAATTATTTATTTAAAAAAAATTAAATCAGCAAAATATTGAAATTATTATGGAAAAATTATGTCAAATTGAATTGATTATTTGGTTTGAAATGACTAATGGTTAACAAAGAATAGAATGTTCATATGGATTGGTTGATTGAAATTTGAATAAAAACATGCAAAACTACAGTTGACAGAGTAGAAGTTCTATAATAACTATTTTACCAGACACTGTGTTCTATCAACTGATTAAACAACACTAACTTGTAACATGTGATCCTTTGGACCTAAAATTCAAAACATACTGACACCACTGCATGAATTATTTCACAGAAAACCTTTGAAGAACAACTTCATTACAGTACTTCATGTCTTACTTAATATACTCATTCCAACACAATGAATTTTTCTTAGGATTTCTTTCTATCGTTGACTTCATACTTACAGTTTAGTAATAGAACACCCTTTTCAGCAAAATTTATGATATCTAAGTATTTTTTAGAACTTCAGGAATAATCTGGTTTGAAAAATTAATTTTGTTCAGTTCTTCTTTACACTTTTGTCCGAGAAGAAAGTTTTAAACATAACAAAATTATTTGAAAAGATGTTGAAAATGCATGCTCTGTGTTGTCCTAGGTGATGCCATGCTGTAGGCTCTGATGCCTATTTTCACCATCACATTCTGGTCTTCAGAATGAAATGAACTCCAGCCCTGTGGAGGATCAGGTCATGACTGCCAAAACATCATTATAGCCCTAAACATGTAGTCACCAGGACAGCCAAAAGTATTTGCATTACTGGTTGTAGGATCAAACAACTACGCAGTTAAAAGAGACATTCTAAATCTCAAGTCACAAAAATTAAAAATACAGACTACATAACACTTCATTGAAAGAAAGTTTGGAACCTAGATTCAAACAATTTACAACTAGAATAAAAAGAAATAAAAATCAACAGCTGCATCTCTTTGCTGAGAAACAAGACTCAGAAGGCGAACATTTCTAAAACATATGATAATTACTTTTGAAAATATTGACAAGTCAACAGTATTTACCTGAATGTAAGGTGACCCCCTTGTTTTGAAGACGTCTTCGGAGAATTTTTTTTTTAAACTAATTATTACTGTTAAGTTAAAATGAAATTTCTTGTTACTTAAAATCATTATAATCATGATTTTTGTCTATCATGTGATGTATATCATCACCATCTTTATGTATATTAACCCTTCAGCATGGTATGCTGTCTGTAGATGGCAATTTCCTTTCTCTTCTAAACACGGTATCCCGTACCTGGACAGGCTGAATTTTCCTTTCCATTCACAGTAGCTGTCTCAGGACAGAAGTCCTTGTCTTGTCCTTTGCTGTGTACTGTCTATAGACGCTGGTCACTTGCCGGTGCTGTGACGGAGGGAAGTAGTGTGTTATGGCGAGTTTTCGGTGTCAATAATACGGTAGTTAATACGCATTTCAATAATACGGTAGTTAATACGCATTAAATTAAGTGTTTTTATTTTTTCATGGATGTGTTCTATATAAACAACTAGTTTACAATACATTGTCTTCTATGTACTACTGACACTTTAAATTACTGCGATTGTCAGACATACTATAAATAAAACAACAGAAATTGCCTTAAATTTAATACAGCTATTGCTAAATAAGGCCACACTTTATGGATGGGCAATTACTATATCTCTCCATCATTAGTTGCGATGTTAAAAAAATGGGAACAGTTTGAGTAGGAACATTACATTTGTACAGAAAAAATGTTCCAAAACTATTGCAGGAAAAGAAATTGAAGCAAGGTGAGTACATCGCCAAACTATCGGACCCCTTTCAGTGTTGAAATGGATAGATAAAAAGATTGTTTCTATGATAAGCACCTATTACAAAGATGAATTCAAAACATTACAAAGAGAAAAGAAGAAATTTAAAAACCAGCATGTGTTCTTGATTACAATAAATCTATTGGAGGGGTAGATCTGAAAGATCAGTACTTGCAAATGTACGTTACTGAAAGGAAAAAAAGTAAGAAATGGAATATGAAAATGTTCATAAGATTATTAAATGTAACTGTGTTGAATATATTTATTATTTGGAAAAAGTATCATACTGGGACAAGAATCGATTCTTTGAAATTTCTTTTTGATCTGGTTGAGCAATTGTTATCGGCTAATTCACAAGACAAAACAGCAGAATGTGAACGTCATTTGGTGTGTGATTTACATCACTTGTCAGGAAAAGAAAAGAATGAATTCCACCTCAATGCGACAAAATTAAACAATAGAAAGAACTTGTGATAATCACAAGAATGCGAGACGTTGAGAGCCTACATTCTGGTGCCCAGATTGAAAGTTAGAATTAACACTGACACTTGTTTTAAAAGCTATTGTACAATAGAAAATCATTAAGAGTATCTCTAAACAAAATTATTTTACCTTATTTTCAATTATGTTCTACTATTAATAAACATTGATGTAAATAAAGGAAACTGTGGTGTAGTTATTTTAATTTTCTATTTTCCATTTTTAATTTTCATATTATTATTATTATTATTATTATTATTATTATTATTATTATTATTATTATTATTATTATTATTATTATTATTATTATTATTATTATTATTATCATTATTATTATCATTATTATTATCATTATTATTATCATTATTATTATCATTATTATTATCATTATTATTATCATTATTATTATCATTATTATTATCATTATTATTATTATTATTATTATTATTATTATTATTATTATTATTATTATTATTATTATTATTATTATTATTATTATTATTATTATTATTATTATTATTATTATTATTATTATTATTATTATTATTATTATTATTATTATTATTATTATTATTATTATTATTATTATTATTATTATTATTATTATTATTATTATTATTATTATTATTATTATTATTATTATTATTATTATTATTATTATTATTATTATTATTATTATTATTATTATTATTATTATTATTATTATTATTATTATTATTATTATTATTATTATTATTATTATTATTATTATTATTATTATTATTATTATTATTATTATTATTATTATTATTATTATTATTATTATTATTATTATTATTATTATTATTATTATTATTATTATTATTATTATTATTATTATTATTATTATTATTATTATTATTATTATTATTATTATTATTATTATTATTATTATTATTATTATTATTATTATTATTATTATTATTATTATTATTATTATTATTATTATTATTATTATTATTATTATTATTATTATTATTATTATTATTATTATTATTATTATTATTATTATTATTATTATTATTATTATTATTATTATTATTATTATTATTATTATTATTATTATTATTATTATTATTATTATTATTATTATTATTATTATTATTATTATTATTATTATTATTATTATTATTATTATTATTATTATTATTATTATTATTATTATTATTATTATTATTATTATTATTATTATTATTATTATTATTATTATTATTATTATTATTATTATTATTATTATTATTATTATTATTATTATTATTATTATTATTATTATTATTATTATTATTATTATTATTATTATTATTATTATTATTATTATTATTATTATTATTATTATTATTATTATTATTATTATTATTATTATTATTATTATTATTATTATTATTATTATTATTATTATTATTATTATTATTATTATTATTATTATTATTATTATTATTATTATTATTATTATTATTATTATTATTATTATTATTATTATTATTATTATTATTATTATTATTATTATTATTATTATTATTATTATTATTATTATTATTATTATTATTATTATTATTATTATTATTATTATTATTATTATTATTATTATTATTGTTGTTGTTGTTAGTATTATTATCATTATTATTATTATTATTGCCGTGAAGCAATGCATTCTCAGGAAAGAGCACGTTTCCAGAGTTGGGGAGCGCAATGCTGTGTGAACTAAGATGCTCCCACAACAGAACTTGCTAGATTCACTCAGCTTGCTACCTGCCCCCGAGATGCCGCTGACGACACCTTTCACTGAAAGCCGCCTTGCAATGCGCTCACCCTCGGCACCACGATGAAGTGCTAATGTTTCATTCTTTTTGGTCCTCCATTCATTCTGCAACATCTGACTTTCAGGAACCTCTGAAAGTTTTGTGTTCTTGGTTTTCATTAAATGCCATAGGAACGTTCCCTTCTACCACCAGATTTTCTATCTGTCCCGCACTTGTTGATGTTTTGTTTATAGTTCTTTTACATTCAGTTCATTCACTTTCACATTTAACAAAATAAACTTGAAAATAGAATCGTTTGCTGTTCATGTGTTCGAATTATGAATTGAACTCGTACATCTCTGTCCCTCCGTTTCGCGCGTAAAGTGGGACAAAGCAGCAAGTTTCCAAGTTTGGGAAGTTTTTGCCAAAAAAAATATATCCTTTATCCTCTTCTGTGGTTGGATTTATACTCCAACTAAACCAGAAAGTTCTTTCAAGATCATGCACTGGCAGGAGAGGGGGTACTATCATTGAATTGTGAGCTTCGTCACAACTTTCATCAATCTGAATTTCCTAGCAAATTCACTTTGGATGCCAAGAATACGACCACTAATTCATTATATTAACCATGGTTTGTAAGTTACATTTGTAACACTATGCAGTAAAATCAGCTTTGAAGTGTATGTTTTTACTACGGTTTGTTTGTCACATTTTTCCGAAGTAACCTGATTAACTCTAGGTGTTGTTTTATATATTTCTAGGAATTTGTCCAAAAGCTTGCCTTAATAATTGAACTTAAAACCCCCAAATTCTACTATTCAAACTTTGCTTTTCCTTGTTTGTGCTGTGACCTCATTTTGCTTTTGGTGATGTAGATTGTTTTAGTTAATTTGGTATTTGAAGGTCATCACCTGATTACACTGTTATTGTTACGTCATTTGAAAACAAGATAAACTTTTTTCTCCTTTTTTCCTTCCGAGGTTTTGTTCATTTTTCACAATTCAGTTTTGTTTCATGATTTCATGATATTCATATGATTTTCTGATCTTGCAATACATCCTGGCATACATGTACAAAGAGACAATGACAAATCACAACCATCCTGGTTATTAGGGTCATCTACATGATTCAGAAATAAACCTGTTATTAATTTTTATTCTCATGAGTTTGATGATGATTATGATTTGCAGGAAACACCAAATTCCTTTTATAATCTCAGCAGAAACAGCTTCTTCCAAATGGTCTACATGTTTTCTGAACCCTGTTATTTTGGATTTAATAAAGACAAACTGTAGGATTGTACTATTAGACTCTCAGTTGCAAATAAATACATTTCAGAACATGCTGAAAGGTATCATGCAAACCAATGCACTCTACGTGTACTCAGATAAACAAGATGTGATAGGATGTGAAAAACAAATCTAAAATCAATCAAATTTGTACCAGGCACTTACATTGATCAACCTACAAAGAGCGTGCTGATTATTGAAAAGAAACTCACTGGAAATACGTAAAACTGTTTCCTCCGCCTCCCTCAGCCTACCTTCTTTCACCTCCTTCTTTATTCTTTCCTCTGAGATGAATTCCATTTCATCTTCACTGAACTTTGGTTCGTGCAATTCATTGCCAGTTCTGTAAAAATAAACATAATAACAATAACTAACTATTGTATGTAACTAACCTTACTTTAACACTCGCTTGCCAAAACTCACTTAAATACTAATCTGATTAAACCAAATTCTTCTTAAAAAAAAAAAAAAAAAAAAAAAAAAAAAAAAAAAAAAAAAAAAAAAAAAAAACAAAACAAAACAAAACAAAACAAAACAAAACAACATCAACAACAAAAAGACCTCTCGCTAGATTACTCTTACAATCTAAATTATATTGATAGTCTATTCTAAGTGCGTACACCAACATGCACCACCACGAAACCCTTTTGAAACTCAACACCGACCTTCAGAGAGCCTACAAAAATGTAGAGGCTGCATTCCAGCAGGTAAATGGAATAAAAGATGAAATCCGTAGGCTGGAGAAGGTCGTTCTAAACACTAGTGGCTGGACAGTAATTTCTAGAGCTAAAACAATCAAACCCTTAACCAAGCCCAGCCGTCCACTTGCATCACAACATACTCATACACATAATGCCCTCCCTACACCAGGTTCCATCTCCTCCAAGACCCTGTTTTCCCCCCTCACCAATCCTCTACCTCGTTCTCCACAAAACCTCTACACAAACACGCATACAAAAAAAACAACACAAATTGCAGAGTCTAGACAGATTACAAAACAGACTTTAACCAATGGTCTTGCAAACACAACTTGCAAAGACAACACACACTCTCAGAAACAGAAAGTGTTAATATTAGCTGACAGCCATGGCAGGAACATGTCCTCCAAATTGAGAGAGCTTCTTCCCTCCAAATATGTGGTCACAGGCATTTTTAAGCCTAATGCTTGTTTGGCAGACATGACTAGTGACTTAGAAACACTGACACAGCACTTTACAACCTGGGACACAGTAGTTATAATAGGTGGGCAAAATGACATTAACCAAGACAGCCAGCTAGAACCAAGCAAACAAATACAAAAAATACAAAAGGCTGCCCCGAAAACAAACGTAATTATGACCACTCTGCCTCTTGCAACAACACCCTTGTTAACAAGATCAAGAAAGCAAACAACGTACTCGCACAGGATCTGAGAGATACACAAATTACATTATTTAACTTAGACCTTCTCTCAGAGACTCAATTCGCCTGGCATGGTCTCCGCCTGTGACAAGCTGGTAAACAGACACTACAATGCAAGCTAGCCACACACATCCTAGAGGCTCCTTCACTGCTAACATCATCTCCTGCACTCTCTTCAACTCCACCAACCCCATTTCCCTCCACACCAGCCCCTTCTTCTACTCTTACTAATTCAGCCTTGTCCCCTAGTCCTGTGACTCCCACTCCCCCTATGCTGCCGGAGCCGCCCAGCCCTCCAATCTCCCAAAACTCTCCCTCAATACCCTCTCGATCCATACCCTACAACCTGCGTGATGTTCCAAAACCTATCCAGCACCTGGGCCTGTAGCAAACAATCCATTCTACACCAGTCATCACTGAAAAACACAGAACCTGTAAGATTCTACATCAGAACATTCGATCCTTAAAAAACAAAATACACAAAATAGAAATTATGCTAACATACCACATAAAACACACTAATGCAATCTGTATAACTGAACATTGGCTTACGGAGTATCAAATAAAAATGACACAAATACCAGATTTCTACTTACACGGTTACTTCTGTCTTAGGGTCAATGACACCAATATCAATCATACAGGTGCATAGTGGTAAATACATATAGATGGTCAACAACTGCTATTCCAAAGTAAATGAATTCAAACAAATAACATCCGACTCTGACATAGTATGTTCAATTGTAGAAATTCCAAAGCTGAATATCTCCCTCCTAAGCATTTATCGAGCACCTGATGGAAATCTTCAAATATTTTTTAAAAACTTAGAATTAATCTTTGATAAATCAATAAAGCGGGTTCATTACTCTATCATAATCTGTGGTGATATAAACATTAACTTCCTATCTACAGCTAATATTACTCACGAAAAAGACAGAATCAAACTAATAAACTTAGTACACTTTTATAATTTAGATGCACTAATCGACACACCAACCAGGTCCACCAAGCAAGGATCCACACTAGGCCTGATATTATTTCTTATATTTGTAAATGACCTGCCATCAATAATGAAAACAACAAAACCAAACTTTTTGCTGACAACACTAATATAATATTCAAAGAAAGAACAACCAAAGCTTTGCAAGAGCCAATTCAGCCAGCGACAAACTAATACAATGAATCCACCATTACAAAATAATCATAAACCGAGACAAAACAATCACACTACCCTTCCACAACTCCCACTCAACATAACAATACTCACCAAATTGAACATTAGAAGGAAACAGCATCTCACAAGCATCGAAAACAAAATTTCTCGGAACCACCATACAATCTAACCTCACATGGAACTCAGCTAGAAGATATTAATTCAAAATTGAGCAAACTTAATTATGCTCTTAGAATAATAATAAGAAACAGCACAAATTATATGACAGCACGAACAGTGTACTTTGCAAATGTGCACTCTATTCTCAAAAACAGGATAATAATATGGGGCCAAGCACCAGAGGCTAAACAAACATTCAAAATACAAAAGAGAATCATTCAAACAACAACAAATACAAAAAGAACAGAGGCCTGCAGACCTCAATTAAAAAATCTTAACATACTTCCACTGCCTTGTATTTTTATTTATGAAGTTATCATGTTTGTAAAGAAAAAGTTAGTAAACAATGACAAAAAAAAAAGTTAGTAAAAAATTTAACTCAAGCTTACACCCCTATAACACAAGGCAAGCATGTAACCTTCATCAACCAATGTGCACAAGCATATTATACCAAAAGGGTTCATTCTCTTCAGGTATACAATTCTTCAACAAATTACCAATACATCTGAGATACGACAGGCTTGTAGAGCTTCAAGAAAAAACTCACTTCCTTTGGAGAAAAACTTTTTTATAGTGTTCAGGAATACCTCAATGACTAAAAAATGCAATGTTTTAGTTACTAATAATAATAATAATGCAGGGGCTGAAGTAGGACTAGGTGTAGATATAGAAAGAAAAAAAGAAAAAGAAATAATAATAATAATAATAATAATAATAATAATAATAATAATAATAATAACAATAATAATAACAACAACAACATAATATAATTTAGGAAAACGACTCAGATAATAGTTTCTTAATTCATTATTCTACAATGAAGTATCACAAGGAAGTTCATTTAATTTTGATGTGTACTGATCAAGTTCAATTTTGCTGCGAAACTAATTGAGGGTTGAGAATTATAAATGCTCAATCCATAGAATATGATCTGCCTTTTTGTTGTCTGTTATTACAGATCTCATATTATCAAATGAGACAATAGTCTAGAACATTCCTTGAGCCAAAATATTAGAAAGGTAGTCTCTGCTCCTGAACCCAATGAAAAGCGTGGATTATTTCATATAATCATCAGTTGCAAGGAATAAAAGTTCCATGATAGTGAACATTATTAGAAGATAGAAGGCCAACAGTAAAAATACAGAAAGTGAAACAAAATTTAAGAAAGTGAACAAGAAAGTTTCAAGAATGTGTCAACTTCAAGTAAATTAGTTCCTGAGAAAGAATTATAGAATGTGACTTTTCTTAACCTCAACATAGGAGCAATCTATGAAACATTTTGAAAACAAAGGTTACAAAAAGGTTTTGAAAGCAATAGTTATCAAACGATTTGTTTTCTATGACCTTTTGGCCTGATCAAATTCAGCATGGATTTGCAGACAAAATCAGACAATTCTTTTTAGCTCCCATATTTCTTCCCTGTGACAGGAACCTCAAGTCACATTGAAAATTGAAGAGAAAAAAAAAAAAATGAATAAGTCATGTATGAATCAATGTAATTCACATGCTTTAAAAATTGGTTCAAATTACTGGAGTTGACTAGACTTGTAAATCAATTTAAAGTGCAATGAGTGACCAATATATTTCTGACTTAACAGCATTTGCTTCAGAAATGTTTAATAAACCAAACTTTTTGTTGAATTTAATCAAAAGTGTCACTGAATTATGTACTGAAAATGAAAAATCTAATTTTCCGCTATTCAGGTACTGCCTGTACAGTGTAGTACAGGTGATGCAGAGAGTTATCCAAACAATATTTGCAAAATTGGACAACCCCTCCCTGCACTTGTGAAGAAGTACAAACAATAAAATTCTGTGAATGGATCTGCAATCTAAGACCTTAAGTATAAATGGACCTGTAAATAAAAATAAGGTCTTCTGGTGTAATTTTTTATTCAATACAAGATAAACCATCTCTTGAAGAGACTGTTGATTGCGTAGTGAACAAAGAGACTACAGGAACCTGTTACTAAGTAAACAAATTTTCTTTATTAATACTTTGTACATTTTCTCTTATTTGTTTTACTAAACATAATTTTGGAAAATTTTTATCTTTATGTAATTGTGTTGTGTAATTCTTTTACAGATAGACCCCTTCTACTTTTAAGCTTATCTGTAACAACAAGGTATAAACATTTGAAAATACAAAAATAGTTTATGATGGCAGTTATAGATATAGATATTTTGTTTATAAATACATAAAATATAGAATTTACAAACTGTTTTCAACAGTACTGTGACTTGAGAATTTTTTTAAAATGAATTGCATAAATTTCAAGCACAAATTCCACAAAAAATACTAATTTCTTCAAAAATTCTACACGACCATTTTTAAAGATATGATTTTTTCCAACATACTTTGCCTAAGTAAAAAAATACAATCTTCAATACTGTAGTTTTGAAATGTAAACTTTGCAATTTTTGAAAACATGGAGAGCCAAACATGAGATGAGCACCATATTTTTTTACTCTCCCTTGATACATACGAGGAAAAAAATTGAAGAAAATATTTGGAATGGTTTTTGAGGAAAAATAGTTTAAAAAAGTAACTAGTAGTACAACAGAATGACACAGACTTCCCTGTATTAGTTTTCTAATTCCTTTGGTTTCAGCTAGCTACTTTGACTTGCAAGATACTCTGGGCAGCTGCTATCACAGCCGAAAGTACATTTTTTGGACATTTTCTACATTTTTCGGTTTCCTAATACTAGAACGGAAATATTATTTTAAGAATATTAAAAAACAGTAAAACCACATTCTAAATGGCAATTTTATTTGAAAAATTTGGAGTGGTGTTTAAGGGCTACTGTACATTCAAAATTTGAAGTTCTTTTTTCACAGATAATTTTTGAGTTTTTGAAAAACTTCATTAGAAGTAATTTGAAGCACAACTCAGAAATACAATAGTCTTTACAAATTGCTGGAAATGTGCATCTTAACGTCATGAGAGATCTTTCAAAAATATTACAATTGTGTAATTTTTGTAAAAACAAAAACATATCCAAGAATGAACAAATTTGGAGACATTTATGAAAAAATGGCGTTTGAGCGTTTCTGTAAGGAATTAGGAATTTTATGCCATTTTTCACACAAAACACTTGAGTTTTTGAAAAACTTCATATTACATTATTTAAAGCACATATACTCATAAACATAATAATGGGAACAAGTCGCTGATAATGAAAATACTAACGAATAATAAAAAAATTGAGTGTTTATGTCATCTCACGGAGTACATTTAGCACTATCTCTTCCAAAAATTTAAAGCAAAAAATTGAACCCTTTTTTGAAAAAAATCATGTTTTTCTTATTTTTTAATATTGCACATATTTCTCGCATTATTGTGCGAAATCACTATCTTCAATTTTGTAGTTGTGGGAAAATGCCGAAAAAAAAAAAAAAAAAAAAGAAACTTTTGCAATTTTCGAAAATTCAGAGTTCACCGTGGAAATCGGACCTAAGCCACCTTCATAAGTGTATTTTACTCTACCTTTAAAAGATATTAGAGAGAGAGAGAGAGAGAGAGGGAGGAGAGAGAGAGGGAGGAGAGAGAGAGGGAGGAGAGAGAGAGGGAGGAGAGAGAGGGAGGAGAGAGAGGGAGGAGAGAGAGAGAGGGAGGAGAGAGAGAGAGGGAGGAGAGAGAGAGAGGGAGGAGAGAGAGAGAGGGAGGAGAGAGAGAGAGGGAGGAGAGAGAGAGGGAGGAGAGAGAGAGGGAGGAGAGAGAGAGAGGGAGGAGAGAGAGAGGGAGGAGAGAGAGAGAGGGAGGAGAGAGAGAGAGAGAGAGAGGGAGGAGAGAGAGAGGGAGGAGAGAGAGAGAGGGAGGAGAGAGAGAGGGAGGAGAGAGAGAGGGAGGAGAGAGAGAGGGAGGAGAGAGAGGGAGGAGAGAGAGAGGGAGGAGAGAGAGAGAGGGAGGAGAGAGAGAGGGAGGAGAGAGAGAGGGAGGAGAGAGAGAGAGGGAGGAGAGAGAGAGAGGGAGGAGAGAGAGAGGGAGGAGAGAGAGAGGGAGGAGAGAGAGAGGGAGGAGAGAGAGAGAGGGAGGAGAGAGAGAGGGAGGAGAGAGAGAGGGAGGAGAGAGAGAGGGAGGAGAGAGAGAGGGAGGAGAGAGAGAGGGAGGAGAGAGAGAGGGAGGAGAGAGAGGGAGGAGAGAGAGGGAGGAGAGAGAGGGAGGAGAGAGGGAGGAGAGAGAGGGAGGAGAGAGAGGGGGAGGAGAGAGAGAGGGAGGAGAGAGAGGGGGAGGAGAGAGAGGGGGAGGAGAGAGAGAGGGAGGAGAGAGAGAGGGAGGAAAGAGAGGAGAGAGGAAAGAGAGGAGAGAGAGAGGAGAGAGAGAAAGAAAGAAAGAAAGAAAGAAAGAAAGAAAAGAAAAAGCTGTTTTTGAGAAAACTTGAAAATGTTCGGGGTGCTACATATAAAGTTTTTTGAAGAAAAACAAATCAAATTTTGAAGAAAGTTTTTCAAAATCGCGGCACCTTGAGTGGAGCCAGATCGACCAGGGAATATCCATTTGGGGGGAAAATCGTACGTATGTTCCAGGCCGGGCTGTTCTAAGCTGCCTGCGGGAAGGCACGTGGGCGCCCGCGAGCCTCAGGCATTGGCGGGCATAGACTGCTGTCAACATTGCTGTCTGTGCCTGTCAAAATTATAAGCCCCCAGGGCGCTAGTTGGCCTTGGCCTTCGGTAGCAATTCGCCTGATAGCCGAAGCAGGGAGCGGTGGGCATACCAGGGCTCATACTCAAGAAAAAATCTTTAAGTTTAACAGGAAACGTAAAATGCGATTCAATTCAACAATACTATTTTATGAAATTAATTTTCAGACAATTTTTCTTAACAAATAAAGCAATATCTGGTGTCAGTCCTTGAGCTGTAGCGATGCATAAACTCTTCAATGTCTTGTCCTGAATTTGGGTTCTTTGTGAGCAGAGAAAAGCTGCTCACAACATATGTTGTTCCAAACATAAATGTTGTCATTGCTGTATTTTATGAAGCTTCGGGAAGACTTCCGTAAGTAAATTCTGATACCATCGTGACAAATTTGAGACTGTCAATAAAATACATGAGGCAATTTTTCAATTCTCCCTCCCCCCCTTGGTGTTATGTTGATTTGACTCGGAATCCCCTCATCCCATCTAATCTAACGTGAGATTTTTCAAAATGCATATATTTGTTTCGTGATTGATTGCATTGGGATATATTTAAAAACATTATTTGTTTAATTATATTTAAGACTAGATATGACTAGTATTTAGAAACAGAGAATGAATTACAATGCAATAATTGTAATTGCAATTATTCATTGAAATTCAGTCCACGGGAACGGTAAGTAAACCCAGCAGGCCCGCGGCTTGTCCGCAACCTGTCCACAGTAGTAATGCGACATCGATAACAAAGCATCAATGTTAGCAAACATCGGTGTTCAAAATTAAAACATGAATGTTAAAAATATACAGATTAAAAAACATCGATGTTTTTAGACTGTATTAGTAATCTCTAACATTGGATTCGTGTATAATAAAATTTAATTTCACTGTCTTCGTGTTCACCAATTTGCCGAATAAGGGCAGGAGAAAGGTGCAGACCCTACGCCCACAGCGTATTTGTTGACCACCCCTCAATGTCCGAAATGAAAATGAAGAAAGACGAAAGCCAAAGGCGTGGAGGTCATCTCGGGCGAGAGAGTTTGGTCGATAAAGGTAATAAAATTTATCTCATTAATGAGGTAATTTTTGTTGATTCTTTTTCTCAGTACACTATGCTACTTATTGTAGCATTACATAACAGCAATAAAAATTATTGTGCACGATTTAGCCATAGTTTAGAGTGGAAACGTGTTTTACTTAACTTGTGTCGGTGTTTCTAGCCATCTAGCAGTTTTTAGAGAAAAAAACCCAACGTGGTATTTCCGAGACCCCCCCTCACCACCCAAAGGTTAGGTGAGATTTGCCTTGACCCCCTCGCCCCTAAATGCCTCAGGTAATTTATGGGTGGTCCCTTACGGGTATTAAAATATATTTCCTTCACAATAACGAGTTCTGCAAATCTATTGTTTTCAACTCCATCGGCGATGACACGGTATCCGGTGAGACAGAAAAAGGGGTTGTGGCTTCCTCTCCCAGCCATCGCAATACACTGCGATTTTCGCAACTCCGCCACTAGCAGGTATCAGCTGTTGACTGACTCATATAATCGGGAGTCTGAACGTCACCACAGAGACGTCACTATGGTGACGTTCAAGCTCCAGATTGGATGAAACCGTTAACAGCTGATACCTAACAGGGGCGGAGTTGCATAAATCGCAGTATACTCACATTGCTTCCACGAAACTCAACGCGAAAGTGATAGCGCTTCCCCCTCCACAACCTCCTCGTGGGCTAGTAGGGATAGCACGCGGGCTCCCGTGCCCGTGAGAGGTCGAATCTGGATTAGGCGCTATCCACTTTTTCGTCTTCAGGACCCGTCAATGATTTTTTTCTGCCGAAAACCCGCCTTTTTTCGCCCAGCATTACTTATCTTTCCCTATACTAAGTTTATTACTCCGTATAAACGTAAATGTGAGAAAGTAAAAATTGACTATTTCGCGCAAAAGTACACGAAAACTAGTCATATTTTGACAAATTGAACACGACCTAATTTTACGATCTGTCTTTAAAGGAATGATTTCATCAAGAAGAAAAAATAAAAACCAAACAAACATTGTAGTTGTAGTAAAATGCTTCTAAGAAAATTACCCTTTCGCAATTTTCGAAAAAAATCAGGGATTTCAACGAACATGAGATCTGCAATATTTTCTTAAGCGTCCTTTACGCTACCAAAAGCAAAATTTAATTAAAAAATTTGGTGCAATTTTTGAGAAAATGTTTTTGAGTCTACATGTAAAGTACCCTCAAAAATCAAGATAGCCATTTTAAAGTTCCAAACCCTCGAGTTCGTTCAGGAATATCAATTTTGGAGAAAATCCGCTGAACTGTTTATGCGCTAGCGTAATGCACAGACGTTTTGCCGTAAATAGATTTTTCGGTATCAAGGACCCACAAAACAGATTCTGACTAGTGTTAGAGGAAGTAATTTGTTATATACAGGAAAAAATATTTGTTCAATTTTTCCAGAGGCGGGATTCACGAGCGGCAAGGGGGGGGGGCAGCACTCCCCCATGTTTGTACAAACTTTTAAAAATATATTTAGACATTTTATTTCGAGGATTTTCAAATTCATATTGTAAAAGATTTACTTTTTCTGTATTTTGAGAAAAAATGTAATCCCTTTACAGAACTTGATTCGTGTGCGGATTCGTGTGCGGACTTGATTCGTGTGCAGAACTTGATTCTTGTGCGTGTGTGCGGATCCGTTACTCGCTGTTAGACCACTTCTCGTGCACCAATCGAAACGTATGAGGTGTCATTCGACGTGTCTCGATCTCCTGGTGGGGAAGTAATAATTTGTTTTCGGATCCGGCAAGAAGATTCTATGCAATTTCCAAAAACCTGTTTTCGCGCTGCCGTCTTCACTGAGTATGCAGGGAATTACACCAACGCTACCCAAATATATTATGTAGATTACGTTGAATGCGACAAGTGAAGCGCGGCAGATTTCACTGAATTTGCATCTATATCAACGCTTTTTTTAACATTCGTTGCGTCTGAATTGACGCAACGCGTCTCTAAGCCCCGGGGGCGTTGTGCGCTTCGCGCTTGGTAGTAATTCTCCGTTAATAATCGCGCTATATTTATAGGAGTAATCCTCCATTAACATCATCTGTTATTTAATGTCACGTCTCGTCGCAGTCAGTAGTCGAGAGGACCGCCACGTAGCATCTCCGCGTACGCGCCTCCTACTACGCGCTCCTGCGTCACTACCCAGCTGCCAGAATTGGGAAGGAATTAGGACAGAGGTAGGGTTTAGGACACTTCACAGGGGTTGGACTAGCCCCTGTGAAGCATGCAAACTCGTTTTGTCGTATCAAATTTCACATGAGGTTCTACGGGAATTTTTAAAAATCCCTACCAACAGTATTGCCTTGGAACTTATTGAACTTGAACTTGAGGTAAATACGTATAAAACCAAACTGTGAGTTATGTTACAGAATCACATTTACGCTCTTACGTTCGACTTCTCGCATTTACATTAAGCGTACAAATACCGATTTTGAAATGAACGTATTAACCTATTCTTATAAAACGTAATTAACATCTTATTCACATAAACATACATAACAGACGCCATTTAAAGTTTATATACATTCGCCTACAAAACGATAAATAGAGCAATTGCAAAAGTAGAAGTGAACACAATTAGACCGACTTTGCGGAGTTTTAATCCCATCAAAAATTAGGGGTCAAAAACATGGAAGTGTTAAGCAAATCCGGTGAAACTAAAATATAGTTGTAGATTTTGAGACAGTTTTCGGAATTAATTGAAAATATTTTATTTGAGAAAAACGCTAAAGATCAGCTTGCAAGCGATTTTTTGTGCATTTTTGTGCATATTAGCTAAGACACGTAAATAATGTAGCTGTATTAAATGCTAAACATTTAGCATCATTCGTAGCTGCCAGTATTTTTACGGTGTTTAATTTTGAAATTGCGATATTACCAGCTCATATCCCCTACGGAAGTAACATTACTCCCGCAACGTTTCTTGAACGATGACCTTGCTTCCCCCTGTCTAGCACAATAAACAGTTGAAGGCAAATGAAGTCGTAGACTTCCGCGGCCAGAGTCATGTGGGTGATCAGGGCTGTCCGGGTGACGCCGCGTCGAGTGATGCCTCGTCCGGTGATGCCGCATACCAGCCCTGAGGAAGACCACGACAGGATGGTCGAAACGTCGGCAACTCAGCCTTCGACGCGGAGTCACCCGGACAGCCCAGATCACCCAGTTGAAGGCAAAAGCTCGCAGCAATCACTGATGACAACATTCCAAATACATCTTCACTGGCGTGAAATAGAAACTATTTTCTTTTGAAGGCGAATTTCCAAAACATCTAAAGAAATGACCAATGCAGGTAAAGATCTATCACAGGAGATACCTCGAACTCCTGAGAAAGTTGGAACGCAAATAATTGAAAACGTTGCGAAATTACTGATTCTCCAGAGATTGGCATTGCTTCATACAATCTAGTGGTCGATTTCGTAACTACCCCGCTCTACCCATATTTCTTCAATCCATCATTCAAGAAAAATTGCGCGAGTAATAGTCATTCGGGGTTGGAAATTTTTGAACAGGAGTAAAACATTATTAGCTACTACGATTCATTGGTTTGTTAAATGCTAAATATTAAACGTGTTGACTGCAAGAACTAATTTGAACAAAACTATGGATGACATGAATTTTCAACTCGCGAAAGAACTTTTAAAACAGTTTACAGCGTCGGCAACGGCACAGGCGCAGATGATTAAATGAATATCCAGGTACCAACCTTCAAACGGCATATTCGTGGTAAATGTGGGCAAAGCGAGATCCTCTAACACGCAGACGCGCACGTGCACCCTCTCCCCCCAACAACAACAACCTGCAAAACTCCTGATACTTCAGATTTATTCAGTCAAAACAACAACAACAACTGTATGTGACGTAGGGGGAAAATTATCTGCGCACGTTTTCTTGAGTTCCAGAATCCCTCCCCGTCATTTCCCTACAAGATCAGCAATATTTGAAAATAGTCATTTTTGATTCTGAGTTATAGAAAACGTATTTGCATCGGTAAACAAATTGAAAGGATGGTTTTTCTGCATTGCTAACAAAATAGTAAATTGCCTTTACCTCTTCTCCTACCATTACAAGCAAAAGGAGAGTTCAACAAAATGTGCGCATAGTGAAGCTACATTTACGTTCAGATGCAAAACAAGGGGATCTCTCAGCATTTGCTCAATGGATCAGAGAAACTGGACAAAAACCTGATCGATACGGGGGGTCATTGACCCGGAAGCTGAAGAACATTATTTGTTACAAACATATTAAGTCTTAAAAAATAAAATACAATATAAATGTAAACTAATTCAATATATATCACTGTTCTGTTAAAATAAAAATTAGTTTTCTTTTTGACAATCAGTATAGTCTCTAATTGTATTTAAGCAGTTACGCAGCAGAAAATATTTTACTTTTGAAGTAAATTTGTGAACCGACTTCAATTGTTTAATGTCATCTGGCATTGTGTTGTAAAGTAACGTACATGTATTGTATGTGGATTTCTGATAACGACCTGCTGATACTGACACTTGATGAACGTGATTTTTATGTGTGTTGTAATTATAAATATCAGTATTGCACGAAAATATGTTCCCACTGTTAAGTAAGTTACTTTTGACAAATATTACAGATTCGTAAATATATAGGCAAGGCAGCGAAGATTCCAAGCTCAATGAAGAGAGGCTTGCAGGGATCACACGGATGACATTTTTTCATTATTCGAATAATTTTCTTTTGCAATCTAAAGGTCTGAGTACTACATGATGAGTCTCCCCAGAATTATATGCCATATCTCAGCGGGAATGCACATTTGCAAAATACACACAACGAGCTGTATGAAGGCTGACAGAATTTGAAAGAATTCTGAATGCAAAAACTTTATTTAGTGTTTAATTTTGTTATATGTACATTCCATTTGAGGTTTGACTGAATTGAATACTTTCACTAAAATTCCTGATATCATTGCCAACTGATTTGTTGATTCTGAAATTGTTCATATACCAACTGATATTTTTTAACAAGCACAGGAGCATTGTTAAACTTAAGTCGAACACAACCATTGATGAAATGAGGGATGTAGTTCATGGGCTTGGTCAATTATTAAAGTTAATACAAATTAGACTGAATTTGTAGAGTTTTAATCTTTTCAAAAATTAGGGGACAAAAATAAGGAAGTGGAAAGCAAATCCGGGGAAGAATCAAATGTAACTGTAGATTTTGGGACAAAATTTTCCGTACTAATAGAGAATGATCTTATTAGATAAAAATGCTGAAGAACATGATATTGTTAGTGCATTAACAATAAAACTTACAAAATGGTAGCTGTACTAATTGTAACTATTCACACCATCCATACCTGTCATACCCTAAATTGAATGAAATAGCGGGCCAGCATATTTTATTGTAATGTACCATATTGTTTTGTATTGCAAGGAACATATGTATATTATGAATAAAAAAATTATTTCAATTACAAATTTCCTAGTATTTTTAATATTTTCAATGCTGAACAAATAGGTGCTTCTCACAAAACATTTTGGGGGTCTGCGATGCGATAAAAATCACATTTTTTTATCATTACTTGTAACTACATTACTATGGAAGCATAGTTGGCAAATGGAATGCTTCAGACCATTGCTCATGTAAAACAATTTTCTTTAGAGGAGTTCAGTTCTAATGTGAACATACAGTGTGTTAAGAGACCAAAAAATGAGCGTTTACAATTTTTAAAATAATGAGCAAGTGAAAATATATGAATGACGTTGAGTAAAACTCTTAAATTATATTATATTATATTACATTTATGTTATGTTATATTATATTCTATTTTCTAAGTATATTTTTCCATTATAATGTAAGATATATTGTAATTAATGCATGATCTTTGTTTGATGCCAAGTGTACACTGAGAAAAAAGCAAACTAATCATTTCCACTGAATATTTTCTGTTATAGAGTAATTTCACTTTTCTGGTATTACAAAAGCAATCTGTTGGTTTAATCATCATCAAAAACATTGCATTGTTTCTTTGGACAACAGAACAATTTTCATTACAAATATACAATTAATACTCAAAAAAATGCACATAACTGTTTTTTCTAATAGTATTAATTATTTTGTTATATTTCTTTTTTTCCAATCAAATAAAATAGTGTAAAGTTGACCAAAAAAATTAAAATTAAAAAGCATGTTTCTGGCTGTAGAGGGGTGTGGCTGGTGGGACGAGGGCCAAGAAATCTTTCAAAAATATTATGTTTATATCAGAATTATAGTATTATAGAATTAATACTCCTATGCCATTTGGTTTAGGGGAACTTCTTACCATCTTATGCAGGGTAGCCTTTGGCCCCCACCCCCCCTCTCCCCCAATATAACATCTGAAATCCTGCCTCTAAATTTTTCATTACCAGTGCCCAGCATTATGACTTTTTGAATAAAAAATTTGCCTTTTCCTGGAGCACCATTACAATACTTCCTCCTCTTATGAACATAAGGGCGAGACAATTAAAAGAAAGAAAGAGGAAAACCACAACAACCCCACACTACTTTTGCAATGTCAGGGACATCAAAATGTAAATAATAAATATACAAGTAATATTAAACACAAATTATAATAATTATATACACTGCATTTCCAACCTTTGAGCAATGCCCAATATTCTGAAGGTCATATTATAAATAACTTTGGTTTAAAAAATAATAAGATTTACGAGAATGAAGTAAATGCATAACGGTATAGAAATGGATGAAACTTACAGCTGTTGCTTCCGAGGCTTCTTCCGCGGGCTCATCTCTGGAGGAGGCCTTTCGACAACTTCTTCGCCGACCTCTTGCTTCACTGTTAACGGGGTGGCCTCTTCAGAAGCTTCCCCTAACCCTGGTGAAGAAGTGGCAGAGATAGTAGTACTACCACCTGAGGAATTCCCTCCACCCCCTCCTCTAGAATCTGGGCGCCGAGGAGAAGGAGGAGATACTGGAGGTCCGGCCCCAATTCCAGATCCAGAATTTGATGCTGTCCCACTTGTTGGTGTCGCCCCAAGTGATGACAATATCGGAGTTAAGTTCTTCTGAGCCTTCATAGGTGACCTAATTCCAGAATGAATAATTATGTATATGTTTTAAGAGCAAAAGCTAGAGTAATAATATTTTAAGACCTTTTACTGTTAAACGTTTATTTGGAGATGCAAAGTCAAACATTTAATAATAGATGTCCTCACCAAAGAGTTATTTTAAAAGATGATGACATTAACACTTCAATTTAAATTTGAACTTACACATTATACTTGCTAACACAAGTAAATCATTCTGGGGATAAATTAGTTCCTTGTTCATTCTCTCTTATATTAGAAGAAAAAAGAACGGTGTGTAAGTGATCACCTCTATTTGCGTATTGTGAATAAATTAATTATAACTAAGTAATAATTAATTACACTTAATGTAATCACTTTCTGTGATTTACTTTGTATTACTTTAAATATGTCTTATAGAATTATTTCTGTATTATCGGCTATCATCCCCTTCAAGAATTCATAGCAGGGGTTGCAGTTTACAATTAACAAAATGTACCCATTAATTTGAGCAATACTAGTGTTTTATTGGAGATTTATGTGGATATCTGAAATAGACTGCCAAAAACTGCATCTATGATATTTAAATAAATTTACACCTTCCATGTAGTGAGAACTTGGATTAACTAATTTTGAAACATTTAATACTGAATATAATTACATTTCTTGGAAATAGAGAATAAGCACATAAACCAAAACCAACAGATTAGAATACATACCCTTCATTGTCACGTTTCCGCAATATACTTGGTCGTGGAGAGGCACTCGGTTTGCTCACTGCAGGGGGTGGTGGGGGAGGTGGAGCAGAGTCTGGAGTGGGTGTCAATCCACCTGTCCACAAACACATACATATAACGTTAATTTAAGTACCAAATCAAACACTGCAGTAGAATTTTTGGCAACTTTAACAACTTTTCTACTAATTAGCAACATAAACAATTAGGTTATAAAGTCCATAACAGTGGTATCTGTTAAAAATATTATTTTCAAAATTTATTTTTTACTTATTACATTAATTCAAAATTAAACTAGAGGTGCTACAGAATGGCACAGACTTTTTAACTATTGTCCCACCCTCTGCCCATATGCTTTCTATTGGCATGTAACATTGGCTTTTTTTTTTGTTTTACATATTCTTAATTTTTCAGTCCCCTAAGAGTGAAATTGAAATATGATTTTAAGAATATTATAGAGAAGTAAAAATGATTCCATAAAAAAATGTTCATAGAAAAATTTGGAATTGTATTTGAGAAAATATTGTCTCAGCCTGTCAGAAAATACGCAATTTAGAGGATTTTTTTCATAGATTAAGGTTTTGAGAAACTTAACAATAAATTATCTTTAGCACTTGTTCATAAATGCAATACTGTATAGAGCCTGTAATAAAAACGTTAACGACAGGAGAGACATTTAAAACTAGTGATGCTACAACAGCATGTTCTTTCTCAAGATATTGTTATTGGCTATGTAATATTAATATGACAATTTCTGCCTTATCCTTCAACAATCATTTGAAAAATTCTTAAACAAACAAGGTGTGAAAAATTACATATATTTTAAAAAAATTAAAATTCTTAAACCAAAACAGCTTTCTGCCATTAAATCCAGTGAATTCAAGTTCTACAAAAATGTACCAATGATGCACGATGTGTATTTAAGCCATAAATAAAATTATTAATTTATATTAAAATGAAAGATAGGGCTTCCACATTTCCTGGGGCCTCCCAAAAGGCTTGAATTTCCAAACATTTCAAATGCTTAAATTTTTCCAGCTTATTCCTACAATCACGAAATTGAAGATAGAGATAAGTCTTTCAAGTATAATTCAGGAACAGCAGAATCTTAAAAAATTTGCAAAAAGATTGTAATGAACCTACTGTTTTCCCAATACAAAATTATTTTGCCTGTTAAAAACAACTTTTCATCACAAATTTTGTAATAAAAATGCTCTTAGTTCTGAATCCTTTCAATAAACAAGGATGGAATTTTGTATGCATAAAGTACAAGTATCTAAGAGTATTTTGGTTTTTGAAAACCAAAAACACACTGACGTATTTTCAAAGATTTTTAATCATTTACCTATGACTTTACAAAATTTTTGTTATGGAATTTTTCTGTTGCTTGACATCAGTAGATGGTGTTAAAAAAATATAAGATGAATCTTTATGTATGCAGTCTTAGCTTGAATGTTTTTAATGCAACAATACTGGTAAATTTATTAAAATCATTAAAAAATTGAATTATTATTAATAAAAAAAAATAACGTTCCAAAATTTTTTTTTCTTGTTTTTATATCATGATGAATCCGAAAATATGATTTCCCACCCATCAATATTTTGTTGACCGTTTTGACAAAGAATGTTCCATTTGTGTAATTTTTGAAAGAAACAAAACAACCACCACCACACCACACCACAAACAATACTTTTTTATGTCAGAGGACCCCAAAACGTATATTTGTGGTAAAATCTTGAATTTGATTTTCCACAGCTTCACATAACTTTCACTATACATAATACATATATGAGAAAGTGAAATTGGACCTCACTGATAATGCTGTCACTTATTTCTCTTAATCATATAGAACTGCTTTATCAGTATACAGGGTGAGTCACGTAACTTTAACACCATCTGCAATTTTTGAATGGTTGAAGTTATTGCAATGCAGTTTTCACAGAAGTGCATGAGGGAATGGGGCTAGTTCATACATATATTAATTTCCATTTCATCACTTGTATTTTAAGAAATATTGAAGTAAATTTGATTATTTGTTTTCAAATGGAACTATACATATTTTAGTCTATCATGACGAGCATAAAAAGGCAAATCCAACGATATACAATTGTCACATGTTAGATAAGCATTTTTTTGAGTAATTTTGATTTTTCGCAACTCGTATTTAATGAATATTGTAACACCCCGAGTGCACATTTGCAGGGATAGTGCTGCGCGACCTTGTCTGATTGAATTTTACATTCAAAATATCCGTTAAATATGAGTTGCAAATATGTATATCACAATATACATTTATCCAATATGCAATGTATCACATCATTGGATTTGTCTTTTTATGCTCGTCATGGTAGAATAAAAAATGTATAGTTTCATTTGGAGGAAAAAAACCACACACACACACTAATTCCTCGTAAAATACAAATGATAAAGTGGAAAAGAATTCATGCATCAATTAGCCCTATTCCCTCATGCACATTCGTGAAAACTTGCATTACTATAACTTCAAACATTCAAAAATTACAGGAGGTGCTTAACAGGTGAATTACAGGAAGTTACGTGACACCTGTATATTAGATGAATTGTGGATTGTTCTCTATTATTTAAGGGGATCTGATAGTCCTATGTAGCCCATGTTAAATTGACTGCATTTCTGACCCTCTATCTCAGAAACTATTTACTTAGAACTTGAAATTTTTACAGTATTTTCTGTAAGTATTCATTATTATTATTCTTAACCACGATTATTTGAATAGGATATCGTATAACCATTTTACATAATTTTAAAAAAGAATTTTAGAAATTAGATACGTATTACTTAGAACAATTTTGCGATGTATTTCATTATTTTGTTAAAGCAGCTCAGTCATGTTTACGTAAAGCTATCCTGAAAATTTCATTCTTTTTTCTTTTGTAGTTTCTGAGAAAATAGGTTGTATGTGGAGGGAAGGAAAACAAATTTGTAATAATAATAATAACAATAATAATAATATAATAAAAGGCATATCACTAAGTTCAGGAAAGACTAAATAATTTAAAAAGCTTAAATGTTTAAAATGTCAAAATTTTGTTTTTGCTGGCAATCTCCTGTTAATCAATTAAAATTTCAAGGTCCAAGTTATCAATCCAAACAAGAAATACAGTGAAACCTCAATATGTCAAAGTGTCTCCAAAGTGTAATTTTTCTTCGACTTATCAAAAATTCAAGATATCAAATCATAAAGATAGAGTCAAATCATAAAATTGATGTTCATGAATTATATAATAAGCATTCATTCTCAGATACAAAATATTGTGAAAAAATAATGAAGTTAATAGATGATTTTAAAACTAACCTTTTTTAAAAATCAGCCCTACCTGGTACTACTGAGGTTTTGAATTCAAGAATTCAGAGACTAAAAAAGTCAGTAATTTTTTTTCTGTTTCTTGTTTCCATTAATTTTTGTTCCATAAAATTTTCTAGGAAATTCACTGCACTAAAAATGTCCTCACCGACTGATATCTGTTCCTGAACATACCACTGAAAATTGTCTAGGCCCTTCAGAGCCTGTGAGGCAGAAGGTGGTTTAGAATTGTGTGCCTCTCCCATTTCTTCTTCCTCTGCCGAGTCCTCTTGTTCTGATACCTTCATTGAATCTAAAATTTCTTTCTCTGTAGGATGGTTTTATATGGTGAGTTCTTCATCCATATTAATGAAAATGTTGTAGTCCTCTTTGCAAGATACGAAAGATGTAAATTCATTCCACTCATCTCTGATAGAAATGCTTACATCCTCCTCATTCTCATGTTCATGTCTTGCTTCTTCTTGTTGACAGAATCTGGCTTTTTGGAAACAGTATGCAATTGTTTCTGATTTCACAACTGATCATGATTTTTGCAGCAACACAATAGCATCAAGTAAATTTAAATCAGATATCTGGTAGCATAATTGAAAATTTCTCAGTACTTATTAGAGACATTTTTCTGTCGAAATGCTTCATGTTTTTAATGCCCTGACCCATAGGCTCCAGTTTTGATGCTTCATTTCATGGGAAGCGAGGAAGTCTAACTGCTTTTAAGTTCTCAGTGTCTTTGGAGTGTCTTTGGAGTGTCTTTGGAGTGTGTGTGTGTCTGGGGAGGGGGGGGGGGGGGTTACAAAAAATTGATTTTCCTATTCTCCTTATGGAATTTTTTGTCCACATCCCTCAGCCAAGATTAAAAAATTGAGCCTGATATCCTCGACCTCTTGTTATGTTTGTCTTATACAGAAATAGATTTCACTCCTGAAAAGCGTCTAGGCTTTGCGGATATACCAAACGCCAAGACAACTTTTCCAGTTCTTGTCATATTTGCCATTTGTCATTTCATTTAAACACTTGCCTTCCTCTTCAAAAAAGAAAATTAAATATTTCAGGGAAAAGCAATTCTTGGATAACACAAGGGATTAGGGCATCATGTAAAAACAAACAAATTCTTTCTTTCATTTCTCAGCATCATAACGTATTTCAAGATTTAAAAAATACAAATCATCGTTAAGAAAAATCATGTGGCAAGCTAAAATCATGAAACATGACCATGATATTTTGAAATCAAATAATAAAACAAAAGCAATGTGGAATATAGTAAAAAAATCAAGCAAATGTACTAGGAACCTTTTAGAGAATGTTTTAAAAGATAACGATAGAAATGTGAATGATCCAGCAACAGTGCCAAGTCTCTTTAACCAATACTTTTCGAGAATTGCTGTCAATTTCACTAAGGGTCTTCAGCCACAAAATTCAACATCAAATGTTTCCCCAAAAATTTTAGACACATTGTTTGTTTCTGAAACTTCTTCCAATGAAATTCTCAAGATAATCGGTAGACTAAAAAATAAATATTCGGCCGGTTTAGGTGGTTTCAAAATTGTTTGTTAAAGACTTGCGCACCCGCCATTATACACACGTTAATTCACATATTTAATGCATACTTATGCACAGAAATTTTTCCAGGTATTTTTAAAAAAGCCGAGTTTAAGCTGGTTTTCAAAAAAAGGCAACAAAATTGAAATTCAAAATTATCGGCCTATTTCTCTTTTGTCATTTTCCCCCCAAAAAATATTAGAGAGACTTTTCTTACATACGAATGGAAAACTTTTCTAGTACACACGACAGGTTTTCACATTGCTCTGGATTGGTTATGTTTGTACCTTAAACAACAATCTCAGAGAGTAGAAACACCTGGAATAATGGAACATTATGTACACACCTTCCGATTCTTTGCCAATTGCATGAGGGAACAATTTTAGGCCCCATTCTCTTCCTACTATACATAAACAATATGCCTTCAACGATTAGAAACGGAAGAACAGTTCTCTTGGCAAAAGTTACAAATATTCTTGGCAATAAAGAAAACATAAATAGTACAATATCAGATACTTCAAATTTGTTCTGCAATAAATTAATAGTAAATGAAAAGCAAACTGTTTCAATGCAGTTCTGTACTCTATTGAAAATGTGTGCCATTAACTGACGTTAAGGTAACAACAGTTTTAGGTCTTTTAATTCAGTCAAACCTTAAATGGAATGTCCATGTAAATGTATTGAACACTAAATTAAGTTACTTATGCTACGCTTTCAGAATTCTTTCAAATTCAGTTTGTCTCCATACTGCTCGTTGTGTATATTTTGCAAATGTTCATTCCCTCCTGAGATATGGCATAATATTCTGGGGAAATACATCTTATTCACATATAATACATGTACAATATTATACTTTGTGCCAGATGACATTCAACGATTAAATTTGATGCAAAAATTTAGTTCCAAGTAAAATCTTTTCTGATGCACAACTGTTTCTATACAATTAGAGACTACACTGAGCATCCAAAAGGAAAATAAAATTAATTTTAACAATGACATTTAATTTATTATTTACCAATTGCTTTGTATAATGCTAAAGAACCTCTAACAAGTATTGTACTTCAGCTTCTGGGTCAATGATCCCATCTCGATTAGGTTTTTGTTTCCCTGATCCTTGGGCTGAGATGAACCTTGTTTTGCCTCTGGACATAAATGTAACTTCAAATTTACTTCTCTCCATTGCACATCACACACAGTTTTTAAGTGGTTTTGAAATAAATCAATAAATTGCTGAAACCATCACTGTTACCCTATTTTCACTTCTCTTACCACCTTGACATATTTCACATTTCACACAACTCTAATGTTTTCTCAGGAAAGCATTTAAAAAATATTTCTGTTTCATCAGCATTAAACACATCTTCTGGTTTGTAGTTCCCTAACAATCCAGGTAGGATATTGTGTTGATAGTTTTCACAGATTTTTTTCCCCATCTTTCTTCACTTCACAATTTATTTGTTTTTCATTTAAAGTTACTGATTTGAGCAAGTTTGTCCATCTGTTATACTTTGCACTAGTTTTTGACAAAAGAAGAGCTAGCACACAACTGGGGGGAAGAGCTTGTGAGCAATACAAAATTTGCTGGTCTAGGCATTCAAAGCAAATGGCAACAGTGCAGAAAGGAGCTGTCAGTGTTCCATGTGAAATAAATCTGAGGGTCTGGATTTCTAGACGTGAAAACAAACTTTGTCAGTTTCTTTGAGTTAAAAGTATGATTTCTCTCAGGGGAAGAAAATTATCTTTTGAGATATCGAGAAATTTGTGGTATCGAATTTTGAGTTAATGGGACAGTCTTACAGCTAAAATATGTATAACACGGTCGGGAATTGCTTCAACTTGAGTTATCAAGTTTTGACTGTAGTTATTAATCCAAACATGAAATTTTATACTCAAATTGTATTAATCAGTGTGTACTGTAAATTCTCCTCTTGATAAATTGTGCAGGGGTGTGAATGTGCAAATGAAATTGGGGCTGATTTCAATGTCAATTTAAATATAGATACGAAGTTTAAAAATGGCCTTAAAGGCTTAAACTATAGAAGAATGAATAATGTTTGTTAATATTTAGATGATTACATTCTGTCTTATTGTATCAATATTTTATTTTATTTATTACATTGTAAATTTTGAGAGATGTCATTTTGTAATAAGGTATAGTGAGATTATTGTATTTGTATCTTAATGTTACTCCAACATTTTGTATTGTAGTAAATTGTAAACAAATCGTTCGTTAATAATAAATAAACAAAGAAATGATAATAATAAAAGTCCTGACTATATACATTCCAACATAGACAATCAGAAAGTGACAATGATTACATCTTCCTAGAGCAGCCCAAAGAATCTGTTGGGTTCAGTGTTCAGGTTGTATAGTTTTGGGGTAGGCACGGTGTGTCAGCCTTCCATTGGAACCTGACAGGATTTGCAGAGGCAGAACCACAGGGTGAAAGGATAATAACAGAAGTGCCCACCATTGTAGTTATGTTTGGGTGTCACCTGGTAGGACATTGCAAATTGTTGGCTAGTTGCTTGGTACACCTTTGAGAAATGTGCACAAGTGTTCTCTAGAATAAAGTTGCATAAGGTGTGTCAAAATTGCAAAATAAACATCTGGCCTATTTGTATAATGGGAATCAATGGGAATCGATTAAGGGGCAGTCATCACATTTGGAGAGGGAAATTCATACCTTAGGTGCAGAGTATGGGTAACGGTGTAAGATCAGACTCTTTTTCAAAAGTGAGAACTTATTTCTTGAAAATGTTATATATCGTATTGAGAATATTATATTCATATGATTTTCTAACACAGTATTGTCAAAATATTGAGTTTTTATCTTCACCTAGATTTTCATTTTCAGGGTAGGGGTTTTTCTCACAGGCACATTTCCCCCCCTTCAGACCCCTGAAAATGTAAAAATGAAGTTTTACTTTTTACACATTTAACAATCCCACTTAGCATATCTTAGTATATTTTCAGTTTGTTGGTAATGTTCCCAATTGTAATGTTTCCTGAGCAACTGCAGGGAACTTTGGTACTAGTGCATATAAAAAGTACAAAGGTAGGCATTACAGTACCAAGTACTAGTGAATATAAAAAAAATAGTACTAGCAGAAAGTATTGAGGGCATTTTCCGTTTATTTGATTACAAAACCCAGATTAGATAAATGTTTTACCATGCCTCTATTATCATCTCTTATTTTTTCTTTTTGTAGTATGTCATGTGCTCCTCTTTTTCTTTAAAATTTGATAGGTTGAAGATATCAGTTTTTTGTTGTTGTTTCTTCTGTGAATTTGCATTATTTTCAATGTTTGATTGTTAGTTGCTTGCAATTTCATTTTTATTTGGTTATTACTTGCCATTAAATTAGTTTATTTCAGGCATATTTGTATGTTATTTACAAGTAAATTAATTTCTATTCTGTATTACAGTGTACTGAAGAAGAAAGTGCAAATTACAATTGAGTTTTTTCCAATACGTTTCAATACGTTTTCCCACTTCTGATGTTAAACATTTTTGGTCCCTGGAAAAAATGTGCCAACAAGATCATGCTGCATGTTGTATACATACATGCGTAATAATTTGAAAAAGTTGAATTATGAACAAAAGCACACATACATGCATATACATTTCACAATTCGAAAAGAGATGCAAAGAAAAATTACACCTTATTGCCACCACTCCCAAGACAACCAATACATTTGTACACATAAAATCCGAACAGACATTTTGTGTAAAAAAGCTGCCCTCTACTTAGCAGTTAATGTATCTGTCACTCACAATTCAACTTCATGCTGAATTCCATGCTTGTACAAGGTTATTTTCAGCACTTTCAAAATCTATCAAGCAATAAAAACACAGAATCTGAAAAACAGAAGTTGTGATAGTCTCAGAAGATACAAAACAGAAAAATTTTAATAGAACCCTAATTGCTACTACCTTCTTGTAAATAAGAGGAATGGACAGGCAAACTTGAACGTGAGGGATCCACCACCACAACAGGGTTGAACTTGACAGGCGAACTGGTGGCCACCACGCCTGCACAAACCACACAGGAAGAGTGAGAAGTGTAAACAGAAATGAAAAGGACTGGTGTAAGAAAACTTTTAGCAATCAAATAAGTTAGAATAGGTTAGGTCCCTCTTTTGCTGAGAAGTCTATATTCAAATTGAAGTCTCTTTGCTCAATATTTTTGATATATAAAAAATGTTACAACAGGTAATAAACAAATATATAAAAATAAAAAATAAAATTAAAAAAGCATTAAAAAACAAATGTCAGACAATTTTATATAAAAGCATTTGTTTTACTTGACAAGAATTTTAAAAATTCAATACAATGAAACTTAACAAATACTAAACAAACAAAATACAAGGCACATTTGAACCAGATTTACCTGGAAAACAATTCTCCCACATTACAGTTTCTGAAGTGGAAGAAAAACAGCGTGAATATGTGTTAGGAAAATCTGAGAATTGCAAAATTACACATTGAAATTCCAAGCCTCTCGGCTTCAGATGAAGACAATCAAATAGCGAGTAGTAAAAATGCAAGTTCTATACTATTATTTGCAGAAATTACCGAATATGAATTTTAAAAAGAAGTAATGCTAATTACCAAAGATAATTTTTATAATGATATTTCTAACATTTCTGAACATCAATCCAAAATAATAATAATAAAAGTGTTCAAAAATACAATTTTATTTAAAAATAAAATTTAATTAAATGTACGTAAATGACTTTCAAACCCAGTAATCTCCATGTTATCTCAAACTGAGTTATTGCTTCTGGGACAATTGGAACCTGCAAAGTGTGTGTATGTGTGTGTTTTTTTTTAAAGTCAAAGCCACTAATATTTAAAAATTGGTTGTGTCAAAATTGGTAATTTTCTAAAACAAATTAGAGAAACAAAATTGCTGCCTACAGTAACAGCAATCTCAAATGTCAATTATGTGATCCTAACCAGATGACTGTAACTGTATAAAAGGAAATGTGAAAGCATTTATCTAAGAAATCGTTGAAACTAATGATAAATCAACAAACTCTTAATCCATTTATGCTCAGAACTTTTTTCACAGTAATTTCTTTCAAAACTTGATATTAGGCTTCTTTTAATAGTGTGAATGTGTGTGACATTGTTAGAGAGAAAATATTTTACATTATATTTTTTTTCTATAGTTTGTTAATATAAATTTATAATGAATAAAAACAACAACAAGAAACAACTTATTTAGGAACATAAAAACACTTATCATAAAAGGAAATTTGGAATTTACATGTGAACTTTCTTCAGTTTCTTTTTGTTTTCGTACACACTGCACACCAGTGTCCTGCTGCTTTGCGTGCTGAAAGTGAGGTGATATTAATGATGTTTATTTGATGTGTCACTCCTGAAGGAAATGCGAAACACCATATTTATGTAGCAGGATCTTTGCGATTTCTCTGCAAAACTACGTTATCTAAAGACTGGCTTTTGCTAGTTGTCACCCATTGTTTATAGCCACATCAAACATGCAGAAATTACTGGAATGTATCATTGCTCCCTCTATTGCTAATTCTGTAACAGGCTATGTTTAGATCCACTTGGTCCACCCCATCCTATAATATCCTTGCATGCAATACTGATATCTTCACAAAATGTCACCAAAGGTTCATCACAAAATAGTTTTAAAAAACTGGTAGATCATTCTTTGCAAGATGGTGTTGATGGTGATTCAAATGGTTGACTGCATTCTGAGAAACAAATTCAGAAAAATTATCTGACCGAGTCTAAGATGATTCTCGAATAGACAGAAGCACTGACAGAAGAAATTTGAAAACTGTCGGTTTCCTGTCCGTGCAACTCAATACTGCGTGTCTTTCCTATTGTTATGTCCTATCAAGCCGACTGCAGAGGGTTCTTCCAGAACTCTCCATGAGCTTCAAGCAAATTTTTGCAGAGACGATCAGAATCATTGCACATTTTATCTCTGAAGTCACATTGGAGTTGTTTTCAGCAACTGTGGCTGTAATTTCCATGTTCACATCTCCTTGCACATCCTCGAAATTTGTAGTGTCCAACAATGAAAGAATTTTGTGGGTTCTTAGTCCTCTATGTGACCTAAATGTGCAAGATACAAGAATGCGTACACCAGAATGAACGTAACACACAAGAATTACCAAATGTAAGAAGAGATATGGCAAAGAGTTATTTCCCACTAGGTCCTTAAGGACCCACCAGGTTTTACGCAAGTGGAACTGCAAAATTATCAGAAATACGTAAATAATTCAAAAGACTTACATTTTAGGATCTCAGCAATGCAAAATTACTGTACCTAAGTCTCTTAGCTCTCACTAACGAAAAGATTCTTTTGTAGAAGTTGCAGGTTCTGAGAATATTTCCAACACACGTGCATGGAAATATTCTCAGAAATGCAATAAAAATTGAGTGAGTGTTGAGATGCACGAAATGCCAAGAAGGCATTTCAAAGGGATGTCTGGTAGAATAAAAGATAAATATTTGACACATTA